>CM060937.1:272776521-273976521 GCA_030765085.1 Allium cepa | reverse complement strand
GGGAGGCTGTTGGGATTGTCCTAATCCCTGTATATAGCTATAATATTGAAAAGGTTCAGTATGGAGAATTCCAAGCCTAGAAACATTCCAACGCAATCTGAAACCGTCCTTTCTAAGAAGGACACTCCTTATACTGACGAGGAGAAAGAATGTACGAAAGGATACCGTATGCTTCAACCACAAGATCCATAATGTACGCTATGTTATGTACTAGATCAGATGCGGCATACGCATTAGGATGCATAATCCGAGACCAATTTAATCTTGGAGAAAAACATTGGATAACCGTAAAATGTATACTGAAGTATTTAAGAAATACTCAGGACTCATTTCTTATCCATGTGAATGGAGACCTCCTTATGAAGGGTTATATGAACTCTAGCTTTCATGGTAAGATCGATGATAGCAAGTCAGTGTCCATTTATGTCTTTATGCTTAACGGTGGAGTTATTGGTTGGAAAAGTTCCAACCAATAAATAGCAGTTGACTTGACGATGGAGGCCGAGTACATCGCCCTCAATGAAGAGCTTAAGAGGCAATATGGATGCATAAGTTTTTGAGTGAGCTCGGAGTGATTCCCGATACCAAGAACCCAATGGCATTGTTCTATGATAACAATTTGATGATCCATATCACAAAGGAGCCTAGAGCACACAAGAAGTCATGACATATTATTCAAAAATTCCACCTAATTAGATAAATTTTTGAGAAGAAAGAGGTCGTGATACAGAGGGTAGATGCTAAGTACAACATAACAGACCCATTCACTAAGGGTCTAGCTCGGTCAGCTCTCGAGAAATTGATTGAAGGGATGGGATTGAAATTCCATAATTAGCTCCAAGTGCAAATAGAAGATTGATAGAGTTAGGCGTATGCCCTTGGGGGAATTCTGTAATTTACTATAAATAATCAACTCTATAATCAATTATCGTTCGTATTAAAGGTGTTTTTCTTTCTGTTATATATATATATATATATTGTAATGATTTGTTATAAATTATTAAAAATAATTAAAATATATTTAACTGAAAATCCATAATTGGTGTGTTTTTTATAGTAATTACAAATAGTTGTAATCATGAGTATTGTGTCACACTATAATGAACACATCATTTTAAATATTCCTAGTCAAGGTGCATTAGGAATGGATATCGATGTATCCATTGAGTCTATAGTACATAGCGCTGTCCAAAGATTGAGCAGTATATTACTCATGACTGCTAGAGGCATTAAGTGGTTATGTATCAATATTTATTAGATAACTATGGAATGACTCACTCGATAGTTTTTTTGGATTAATATAACTATGGTTAACAGAAAATAACAATATGATTAATTTACACAGTTCTCTTGACTTAAGTATACTTCTGATCTTTTATGTGAAAGCCCCTATTTGATTATAGTTAAATCATGGCACGACGTCCATCGAGTGACTATAATTGGGTCGAGCGGTGTACTGGAAGTGAAACACTATTCAAGAGAGGATTCTTCTCCTAAACTATGTAGGGTTAGTAACATGGTTAACTCAAGTCTGCTTAAAGTCAAAACATATGGTCAGAGTAGTTCATTTAATAATAATTGTTATTATCAAACCAAGGACTTTGTTTTTGGACTGTAGGATTAAATATGGATCATACTGAATTTTAACCTTTACCAATTTCCATAAGTTCAAGTGGGATAGATTTGATAAGAATTAATGTAAATAATTGTCACAAATGGATAATGCCAAATAAAATAAAATTGGATTTTATAACTATGTAAGTGATAAATATGGCCAAAATGTCACATCACCTACTAGGTGACATGTGATCGTTAATATTCGAATAGATCGATGTTATTGTTGACATAATTTACACCTAAAGAGTCGCATGATTGAATCTTTGAATGCTTCTTAACTACATGATTTTATTAGTTTATAATTGTATAAATTAACTAAATTAATTAATATTTATAAAATATTGGTTACAAAATTTTATTTTGATTTGATGAACAATTAAATATATTTGTAATGCTTATAAATATAATAATCAATATAATATATCGATATGCTTTTAAGCTGAATTTAAATGCAAAATATTTTTTTGGGCTTTAAATGGGTTTGAAGCCCATATAAGAGGGTTTGGTTTGGACATTATAGCGCTAGACAGGGGGTGGCTATGTGTGTTGGCTGGATGGGCTAGATTTGTATGGATAAGGAAGGGGGAATTGGTAAGAGATCAAGATCCTAACTTGTCTCCATTCCTCCTCTATATATGCATATGAACCTACATCTAATAGAAGACTTTTGGAAGCCTCTAAACCCCATCATTTCTGGCAGAGCCCTTCATTCTCCCTTCTCCATTATTACAAGCTCAAATCAAATCAAATTATACACTATCTGTTAGCTAACGGTCTGCAGTTCAAGAGATAACACCTTCAGAATTAAAATTCGATTTAGGGGTTCATTTCAATGCTTCAAACCATTTCAGCTTTAGTATAAGGTATGATTTGATTTACAGTTACATTCTATTGAATTAATATTTATATATCATGTTCGACAACATTAGTCACAATTCTATCATATCGATATATTATCACAATCGGATTGGTTATATATTTATATACTTGCATATTGAAAAATATTACTATTATTCTATCATACATCTACATATAACATGCACTGCTCTAAAATAGAAAATAATTTTTTATTATTTAATTATATATAAGCTGAATATTTTAACTCTATATTCTATTCTATATAAAATATGGTTTTATAATTCTATATGTATAGTTTCATGTATAAAATATTTCCAATAGAAATAAAATATTTTATATATTATTATTAAATATTATTTTAACTAATTAATTATCTAAATTAATTATATCTATATTTATGTATTATAAAATATGTCTTATATTTCATAATGTTTAATTATCACCTAATATATTTTCGGCATAAAAATTAAAATTTTGTTTTTATATATAAAATTTATTTTAAATTGGGTTGAAATTCAAAAATGGTTCTAAATTATAAAATTATATATTCAATAACAAAATATTACATACATTTTTTTCTAAAATTTTAAAATTCGAACTTATATTTCAAGATATATTTTTATTTAGTTTGTAATTTTTATTCATATAGATATTAATTTAAAATATATAATTAGATAAAAAATTCAATTTTGTGCCATTATGCGAATATGTATATTTAATATATATATATATATATATATATATATAATAAAAAATATAGTGCTTTCGGTTATACAGTATAAATTAAAATATTAATATAATTTTATATATGTTTTAAACATACTTGTATAATTATATATTTATTCAATGTTAAAATTTCATGTGTATATATAAGATTATTTAAAATAAAATATAATTTATATACATATATGCATATACATTTATATATGTAATAGTTTGTGTACCTAAATTAATTACATGAACATACATTCAGACAATATACTTATATACTAGATGAGCTAACAAGTTTGTTGCGGCGTAAATCTCAGCAATACATGGGCAAGTTACACCTGGCGCGGTTTGTTATGTTACACATGCACATACAGATATATATTTATTGATACACATATATTTATAATAGTACATTAATTACATAACATAAGATTATATTGTAAATTTAAATAAAATAATTATTTTATTTAAAAGAAATTTAGAAATGTTCCAAATAAATTATACTTCATAAACGTAATAAATGTCCAAAATGGATGTTTTTTGAAATTCGCCCATTACTTCCACTGCGACTGGCTCAGTTCCAACAGATATCACTCTGAAAGCTTGAGTTTGTATAATGCTTCATAAGGAGGTTTCCATTTTCGTTAATAAGAAATAATTTGTTGGCATTTCTCAAATACTTAAGAATACATTTTACTACCATCCAATGCTTCTCTCCAGGATTATACAGATAATGGCTTGCGCATCCTAATGCATAAGTCACATGTGATCTAGTACATAGCATCACATACATGCCGGGACTGACTGCATAGGTATCCTTTTTATACGCTCCCTCACGTCATCAGCATGAGGATCATCCTTGTTGGAAAGGACAATTTCAAATTGCGCTGGAACAATTCCGCGATTGGAATTCTCTATACTGAATCTTTTAGTATGGTATCTATGTATATGGATAAGGACAATCCCAACAACCTCTTGAATATATATATATATATATATATATATATATATACCAAGTAGATAGATTGCTTCCCCTAAATCTTTCATGGAGAAATTCTTGGATAACCACGCTTTCATTGATTGCAATAAACACAATGTCATTGCTAATCAATTGTAAATCGTCGACATATAGGACTCAGAATACTATAGCACTTCCTTATCCTTTCCAATATATGAACACTTCCTTTGTACTTGGATTAAAAAACAAATGTTTGATTATTTTATCAAGGTAATTATTCTAACTCCTTGAAGCTTGCTTAAGACTAAAAGTCGATCTTAACAATTTGCTTATCTTTCACTCACTCCCACTAACCTTAAAACCATTAGGCTATGACATATAGGGCGTCTCCTAAATCTCCATTTAGTAATGCAATTTTCACGTCCATTGTAACGACCTAGAATTTTATTCATTCAAATTTGGAATATTTAATTGATTTTAAATATTGAAAATTTAATTTTATAAGTTAAATGACTTTAATGTCAAATATAGCAATTTATTTGATAATTAAATTGTTTGATTTAATATTTGAAATTGTTTAATTAATTGAATCTTGAATTTTATATGAATAAAAATGATTTTGAAAGTTGATTTTAAATCTATTTGAATAAGAAGGAAGATGGTAAACGTTTAAATTGGATTTAAAAGTGCTTAAATTGATTTTTGGTAATTATTTATTTTAATTAACATGTAAAAATAGCCTTCTGGGAACTGTCTTGGATTTCGATGAAACCAGTTTCATTGGATAGATAATAATGAATTATAACATGCAGTCAAATTTTTTGGTGATTAGACATATCGTTTCGTCGTGTGAGTTCGAGACACGTAGAAATTAATTAAAGGAATTTTAATTAATATAAATTTTATTTGAAAAGTTAACTTCTGTAGATGATTGAATTAGCTTTCGATGTATATTCCTTGTGTTCGGAATAGGGGTATAACATATAAAATGCCTGCTAGTATGCTTCGTTTAGAGCTCGAAATTTTCATAGGTGAATAGCGTCGTGAAAATTTCTATAAAAGGCCATCCATTTCTTCCATTTGCAACCCTAATTTACAGTCGCCATTAAAACTGACCAATCGAACGACCATGGCAAATTGGAGCCTCCAGAGGCCGAATTGTCAATGACTTTAACTAGTAAAACATAGAGCACAACTATAAGAATCAAATCAACAGATGGATCATGCTATCGCCGATCAAGGCGATGGCTATGGCCCACGTTCGTCAAGTAGTTTTAGGGTTTGTTGTGGGATTTCGAGCGATGGCATTCGTGTGGTGTGCCCATGGCCGTGGCTAGCGACGGAGGATGGCAGGTGTAATGAACCGCCTTTCTTACTTTGAAAGACGAGTCATTATGGGTAAAAGAAAAGGAAAGATAAGAAGAAAATTTAACAATCATAGAATCTCACATCGAAAAGAAACAACATATAATATATAACATAGGATTATACATAGTCACTGCTGTCATAATACATCAGAGTTATAATAGTACAAGCACCACACTAGGACCATTATAACTACTTGTCCTTATATCACAAGTCCAAAATACATATATATACATACAAAGTGGAAATAGATACTAGCTAGCTATCGATGAAGCCACTGCTCCAGCTCCTCCAGAATGCTATCGTGAGAAACCTAGATCGCTTGGCTACTCATAAAATTTGAGTACCCAATAGTTTAAGGAAAGAAAATAAAACTCCAGATCAGACATGAGTCTGGTGTGTGTAAACTCAAAAAAACTTAATTCTTACTTTTATAAAACAATTTGAAAATCAAAGGTATCTCGTAAGATCGCGTCGCACATAAACACGGATGGGTTTTTACCTTACGATAACCAAAACACTTTGTATTGAAATTCAATGATATTATAATAATGTCTAAGGTTTTCAAGTAAGATAGAACATAGCTAAAATGCTTGCATCTCACATTTCAACATATTTGGCACAACTAATTCCGTACGACACATAGTAAACAATGGATTCCATACATGACCAGGTAAAGAACTACCTTCTGAAGATGTACCTCTAGATAAAATACACCTAGGGTTTGACAAGAACATCTAGTACCTTGCTACACAGAACCAGCCTACCACTTGGCTAGTAGTGTCGAATACATTACCACCACGGTTGGGATCGACAACCGTACTGGAGCATACAAAACAGTGGGACAAATATCGATTATGGATACGATGGTGACATACCCTTATGGGAGCGACCCACATATCCCTGCTGCATACCCTGTTTTGATCATTTCTGGTTGATGAGGCCTGAGGCTACGTTTACCTTTTCTAGAACATTGCCACTTAGAATGCTACATCGCCTTCCAGATGTTGACACAATGTCAGGATTCATCCATACAAGTCGTTTAGGAGATGAACGAACCGATGGCACTATTTCCACTACACCCATTTTGGAATCACCATCAGGGTTAGTAGCAAATAGCCCTTGCACTTCAAGTCTTGAATTGTAAGGACCCGCTATTTTGGACTATTCGCATCCGCACATGTCGGACTTGAATAATTCAAAATACCGAATTGTTAATTTAAATTTGGCAAAACTCAGATATACAGTAAATAAATAATCACAGAATCACAGACATAGAGTAATAATATGCAGCGGAAGTAAAAGAGATAGTAGTTCATGAAGCTACTATATAAATATATAAGATACATCAGAGTTTACAACAAAAAAGAAATACGATACATCAAGTACAAATCAGAATATATCACTGGAATCATCGAATAATGAAAGCAGAATAGATGGCTGGATCTTCAAGCAAAGCTCCAACTCCAAAGGTGAGCCTCGAATACTGGCACACTCAGTCTGACCCGAGCGTAAAGCAAAACACAAAACACTCGAGTCGGGATTAACATTCTTATATCAATAAATCCAACTCAAGTGAAATAACAATTGAAATACAATAACTCAAAGGACGTTGGAATAACCATCCTTTAAGGATCCGTTAAACTATCTACTATGTAGTAGTGTACGCTAAATAGATAATGTCTATCAGTAATATAAATATTAAAATAGTGTTAAGGCGTTACCATTATCCCCCTTAACACATTTTATGTTAAACGTACACTAATAACATATATACAATATAAATAACTACAGCAGCATATTTCAATTATCGTTTCAATTGAAATCAAATTTAATAAATAAAAGAATATTAATCATGAGTAATTGCTCACCTTTCGAGGCTAGAGATGCATGAGAAGATGACACGGATACGTACACTAATACGGCATTGAAATGTGCTAAGGGGGATAATAATAACGCCTTAACATTATTTTAATATTTATATTACACGCCTTAACACTATTTTAATATTTATATTACTGATAGACATTATCTATTTAACGTACACTACTACATAGTAGATAGTTTAACGGATCCTTAAAGGATGGTTATTCCAACGTCCTTTGAGTTATTGTATTTCAATTGTTATTTCACTTGAGTTGGATTTATTGATATAAGAATGTTAATCCTGACTCGAGTGTTTTGTGTTTTGCTTTACGCTCGGGTCAGACAGAGTGTACCAGTATTCGAGGCTCACCTTTGGAGTTGTAGCTTTGCTTGAAGATCCAGCCATCTATTCTACTTTCAGTAGTATTCGATGATTCCAGTGATATATTCTGATTTGTACTTGATGTATCGTATTTCTCTTTTGTTGTAAACTCTGATGTATCTTATATATTTATATAGTAGCCTCATGAACTACTATCTCTTTTACTTCCGCTGCATATTATTACTCTGTGTTTGTGATTCTGTGATTATTTATTTACTGTATATCTGAGTTTTGCCAAATTTAAATTAACAATTCGGTATTTTGAATTATTCAAGTCCGACATGTGTGGATGCGAATAGTCCAAAATAGCGGGTCGTTACATGAATCTTGATCATGACTTCAATACTTCCAATTCGAACATTCACGTTGGTTTGAAGTGGTTTTCGAATAACAACTTGTCATCCGATCTCGGTCTCTTCAAACCAACATTCGATAGTTTAAAAGGACCAAGTTATTGATAATGAACAACTTCACTATCAGGTAGGAGGTTAGCGTATGGAAATACATTCCATACTTAAGTTATCATGACCCGCTTACCAAAATTAACCTCCTTATGTTTATCACAATCCCGATATCCAACATTCATGCTAAACACCAGTCACTTACTTTCCATAAACAAGTTGTAATGACCCACCTTTTTGGATGGTTTAAATAGATAACAATCTCTCTCTTTTCCTCCTCCTCCGTTGTTGTTGTTGAGAGAGATATCTCTCTCTTTTCCTCCTCCTCCGTTGTTGTTGTTGAGAGAGATGAATCTCGCAACAGAATGCCTAAATATAATAATCAAATAAACAGTTCATGAAGCTATTTTACAAAATAACACTGATTACGCTTTACAATTCAAATCAGGGTTATACATACATCAGGTATAAAAAAATAATGCAGTGGAACACAAAATGCAGTGGAACACAAAATGCATTGGAATAATAAATAGCAATAATATACTGAATCTTCGTCTTCGTCCTCTAGAAAATAATCTTCAATACACTGAAAAGCTCAAACTGACCCAAGCATAATGAAAAGACATCGGGTCAGAACTAAAAGATCTTATGTAATCAGATCAAAATAAGTAAAATAGAAGTATTAGTGCAATAAGTAAAATAGAAGTATTAGTGCAATGGTTTCATAGATTTTATGAGATTTTCATCTCCTATCAATTGTACAACATGAATATAATTATTTAAAATGTTTCAAATAATTCTAAATATCAATCTTAACCATCTAATTAAAACAAATCTGAAGTTTGAATTAACTTAAACCCTTCAAATAATTTAATTCCAAATAAAAATCTGAATTCAAGAAATTATATGGCTATATGTCATTTCAACCAGTATCATTTCAACTATCATATGTCATTCAAAAATCCTAATCCAAATAAAAATGCTTGGGTTTATCATTTCAACCCATAATAATTTTCTCCCAATATATAAGATCGTTCGTGTGTGTATTAGTTCAACCCATAGGAATAACATAGGTATAGACATAAATAACATCCAATCATCCAAAATGTCAACCAATAACATCTATCCAATCACCAAAATATCAACAATTGAACATACATCATAATCATCATTAAAATCAGCCAATAACTACCAACAATTTACTGGTTATCATTAATGGTATTTAACTGGAAATTTAAATTTCAATATTAAATTAAATGGCACTTGAATTCAATAAAAGTCAGATTTAACTGGAATGACAATTTAAAATATACTAAATAGCAACAAATCAATTTCTAATCACATCGTAAATTCAATTTACTAACATAAGAAAATTTAGTAGTTATGAGTGTTTGCTTAGCTTTCATGGCTATGAAGGTGATGATGAAATGGAGCAATATGGAGATCCCTAGAAAAGATCCAAATGTAAAGCAAATCCAAAAAAATTTAGACATGAACATAAATCAATAAACAAGTTCCAACTACTTCCAACTTCCAAACAACCCAAGATCCTAACTACGGACAAACCTGAAACTAGGTCATATTTAAGAAAATATTCAAACCAAAATATTACTGAATCTGTAAAAGTGACTAACTAGAAAGTTGTTTCAAATTCTTTTCTCTCCACTTCCAAGAAAAGAATCACCCAAAAAGCTTCTGTTTTTAGGAAGTTATGGTCAAAGCAAACAGAGGTGTTTTCTGAGTTGAAAATCTGAGTTCAAAAATACTTCGAAAAGATTTGAGTTTTTGTCATAAAAAATTAAGAAATTTGAAGAACTGATCTAAAATAAAGTTGAAGCCACTGGAAAAATAAATGGTTTGAAAAAGAATCACATAATTTGGTTCATTCCTGGAGGAGATATGATTGATACAATATGGGGTATCTTCGTCCAAAACTGGACCCAAGAAAGGACTTGAATAATTCCAAAACTGTACCCTACGCTCAACAGCCTTGGATAATTCAAAAATAGACTATCCATGCAACCTTAAACAACTAGAATTATCTTTTTCCAAACATCTCATATTCCAAAACAACCAAGAATTTCAACACATTATTTAAGTTTATTCAATTGATTTCTTTTCACATCATTATTTACTTTTTTATTTATTTCCATTCATTCATACAATGTCCTTTTTCTTTTTCTTTCATGTACTTGCACAAATTTTCACATTTATTATCTAAAATAATCAATGAATTCATTATTTAAGTATTACATACATTTTATTGCAGTTTATTTCACATTATTCTTACATTTATACCATTTCTTGTACATCAAAATACTTATTTATGGAAATAATTTCATTGAACACTTCAATTACTTAAATTTTACTTGTAAAATATTCTATTACATATTCCTATTTAACATTTCAACTTTTTAAACATTTCAAGTAAGTTATATATACGTTTATAGAACGTAATTGAATTTTGTAGAAGTTTATCTTATTCATTTTAGTTAACAAAATGTTCGGTATCTCGTATCTTTTGATTTACAAGTTACAAATTTCCAATTTCTTATATATTTCATTAATCACTTAGCATCTAATTTTATTATTTCTCATTTTAGAAGTTCCAATTATTAATATAGTTAAGATTTCATTCATTACCATAATTAAATTCTATAATTTATAGAGATTTAAGAACTAAATGCCAGGTTTATTTCATTCATTACCATAATTGAATTCTATAATTTATAGAAACTTAAGAACTAAATGCCGGGTTTATTTCAAATCATATGAAATAACACACACACACACACACACACACACACACACACACACACACACACACACACATATATATATATATATATATATATATATATATATAGACACACACACTCATAGCTTTATATATCCAATCTCATTTTTAAACTAAAATTAAGTTTGTTTATCAAAACAAAGGTGTAGTAAAACTACTATAGTGGCTTTCCCACTTTGAAACACAAAAATGAACACCGATGATGCATGCACTCATCACCGAAATTATTTTCCACCGACCAAACAGGGAAGTATAGAACTTATTTCCTTTTGAAAATTATTTTAAAACATTTTTTTTCCTAAATCACATTTGAGAACATTTATCCAAAATAGTTCAAGCAATACAAGTATTATATTCCAATAATCACTTGAAAACAAATTTCAACCCCGGAACTTAAGTTCTTAAATTTCCAGTTAAATTCATTTTATTTATAAATCTTGTTTTGAAATCAATTATTTGTAAAGTTTCACTTCTATCAAACAAATATATCACATACAACTGTTAGTGCTTCGAAATCAAGTGAATATTCCAAAACATACTTCCAAATAGCAATTCTAATTTATTTTCATGCATATTACTAAAATTAATTTCCCAAATCATTTAATATGTTTAAAATTATACATTTAAAGAAACTTACATAAATTTTACTTGAAATATTCATTTGAAAACTTCATTTGTAAATCAATCATCTTTAATACTTTAACACTTTTTAGAAATTTCATCCATAAAATTCCTTGCTTCGTTTATAAATACCATTTTTAAAAATTATAAATAACATCTTTATAAATATATGTGAACTATTTGAAAATAATTATTTACATCATTACTTATATTTAAATGGGGTTATTGAAAACCTTAAATCCATTTACAAATTTTATTATTTTTAAATCTAAAATACTTTTCGAACATCATTTATAAATCAGTAATCATTAACATAAATATGTTTTATTGAATTAATAACTTCTCACAATATTTACAATATTGATAATTAACTATTAAACCAGTTGTACATAAATAAACAATATTTTAAACAACTAAAAGTATTTAGAACAGAAAACGAAAAAATTGACCAAAATATCCTTTATATTTATCAAAATACTTTTATAACTAGATGTTTTAACAAGTTTATCCTCGTTCTTACAGACTCTAGCCATGCGCTGACTAGGCCCAGGGCTACACTTTTCCAAGTACTTAGCATACCTGTTTCTACACCTAGTGTAAATACTTGAAACATTAAAAATAGATCTGAAAAGTACATTCCCCATGGATCGCAGTTACGCAATGGTTACGCCGCTATCCCAGAGGTATCACTTGTAACTGTAGGCATCCCGCCCCTCGACTTACGACATGGTTGATAGATCGCAGCACGCAATGGTTACATCGCTATCCCAATGGAATCACTTGTAGTTGTAGGCATCCCGCCCCTCGATTTACGCTATCCAACAATATCAAATGAATATAATAAGTGACCCACCAAAGGGATCTGATAAATGATCCACTAAAGGAATTTGATAAATGACCCACCAAAGGGATCCAATAAATGACCCACCAAAGAGGTCCAATAAAAGGTACTTCTCATATCATTTACTTCAAAATATATCATACCATATATCGTAACCTTTCAAAATCATAGCATCAAATATCACACTTATATAAATTCCATTATATATAAGATTTCATTTTCAGATAAAGTACTTTTCAAAATAAATAGTCTCGAATATATCAAATCATTCTTTTATAAATTTCGTTATATATAAGATTTATCTCTTCAGATCAAAAACCTTCAAAAATCAACAGTTTCCAAAGTCACCTTATACTTATGTAAAGTCTGTCTTGTATAAGAATCAAAGTTTTTCCAAAATCAATTACGCTACATGAAGAGCCATATGGGATTGAATGTCTTTGCTTTATAAAAGGTTTTGAATTTAGAATAGTTTTGTATATAAAATCGTATTGTGAAATAGTTTTGCATATAAAATAGTTTTGTAAAATAGTTTGCAAATAAAATAGTTTGTATAAGAAAATAAAAGAAAATAGTTTGTATAAGAAAAAATAAAAGGAAATAGTTTTGTAAATGGTTTTAAATTAATAGTAGTTTTGTTTAAAAGAAAAATTCGATTTTAAATTACAAATATATCCAACCCAACAATTTTTAATTTCAGCATCAAAGCATATCAATAATATTAGAACTAAGATGTACATATGTCATCATTTCGCAAAATCACAATCGATCGCTCGCTCGATCACACAAGTTCGCTTTCGAACTAGTATTGTCCATTCGACTTCCCTAATGTGGACTTCGATATGGTTTCTTGACTAGGATCCATTAATCTCCTTGCATAGTTATATGCTATGATTGAGAATTCTAGAATCGAACAAAAAATCCATATCAAATATTCATCATCAAGAATCGAATGAAAAATCCTAACACGAAATGGTGTAATTCACCTCGAACTTGTGTATTCAAATATGGATCAAAATAATTATGCGAATAAAACAATATACGTACAACTTAAGTATCTATTCCAACTTGTTTCATCACAATTTCATTTTCAGTTTAACTTCGTTATAAATCTCATTGGTTAACACAAATATCACTTCATGCTTTAATATTTGTTTCACAGAATTTCTCTAATTAACACAAAACATTAATATATTCATAATTTGCTTATATTTCTCTTCCATTTAAAATTATATTCAATTTCACATGTAATATTTCTCATTTAATACTACATTTATTTGCAAATCATTTCGTAAGAAGTTTCCTTCAGTTCATAACCAATTTATAAAAGTTTAACTTCTTTTATAAAAACATTATTTGAGCTTAAAGTTATCACAACTTTAAATTATAACTATTTATTGCAACTTCCATTTATTTCACGAACAATTTTACAAGTCATGACTTTATTTATATTCATTTCATTTTAATTCATATTTTTTTATCCAATTAATATTCAAGTTTACTTCCCAAATTTATTTATGACACATTTCATAAATTGTTAACTAAGTTCACAATTGTAGCATTTCTTTAATCACAATTTCAATTTTAAATATTCCAAGGCTTAAATTTTACATTTGTATATTATTACATACATGCCAAGAATGTACACGATAATTCTATTCATTTACTAAACATAAATATAACAAATTAAACCTTGTTTCACTTGCTTTCAAATTAAGGCTATCAAGTTCAACTGCATAATTCATCACAATTACTAAGTTTCAACTCATATATTAATTCAGAAGGTTTCAATTATCCAAAATATCCAGATATTCCATTTTATTTCAATAGTTGAAACCACCAATCAACAAACAACAATATTCACAACCAAACATCTCAATTCCATAACCAAATATCCTAATTATTCACTTTATTCTCTTTAATACACCATTATCAAACTAGTGTTTAGTCCATAAATTCAATCAACAATGATTAGCTAATGCTTATAAACCAACAAAATTCAACTAATCAACAATAAATGACAAAAATTAAATATTACCATTTCATAAAACAAACACATTACAAATAACTATAATAGTTATAAATTTTTTGCCTTATATGTAACATATAATATTAGGAAAATTATTTCATTTCAAAAATTATATAAAACATTTTTATAACACTAACAAATATGTGCTTTCGTATATATACACTCTCAGACAAACTCATTCTAGGTATTACTATCCTGTCTTTAATGAGTTAACCCCGACAGGCTAAGGTCCTAAACCTGGCTTTAATAGCAACTGTAATGACCCACTTTTTGGACGGTTTAAATCGCAAATAAAGCATACATGTCTAATTCAAACCATTCAAAAGGGATGATTGTTAATGGGTTAAATAAGAAAATAAAAGAAAGAAAACAAAATACAGAATCTCGCAGCGGAATGATAAAATATAATAATCAAATAAACAGTTCTTGAAGCTGTTTTACAAAATAACATTTGATTACACTTTACAATTCAAATCGGAGTTATGCATACATCAGCAATAAACAAATAATGCAACGGAACACAAAATGCAAAGGAATAATAAATATCAATAATATACTGAATCTTCATCTTCGTCCTTTGGAAAATAGTCTTCAATACACTAAAAATCTTAGACTGTCCCAAGCGTAATCAAAATACAAAATACTTTAGTCGAAAGTAAAAGATCTTATGTAAGTCAGATCAAAATAAGTAAATTAGAAATATTAGTGCAATGGTTTCACAGATGTTACGGGATTTTCATCTCCTATCTAGTGTACAACGTGAATATAATTATTTAAAAGGTTTAAAATAATTCAAAATATAAATCTTAATCATCTAATTAAAACAAAACTGAAGTTTGAATTAACTTAAACACTTCAAATAATTTAATTCCAAATAAAAATTCAAATTCAAGAAATTATATGGGCATATGTCATTTCAACTAGTATCAAAAATTAACATTTCCAAATCAATGAAAATCACTCGGGTTTATCATTTCAACCCATAACGATTTTACCTTAATCTATAAGATCGTTCAGGTATGTATCATTTCAACCCATAGGGATAATAGAGATATAGACAGAAATAACATCCAATCAACCAAAATGTCAACCAATAACATCCATCCATTCACCCAAATATCAATAATTGAACATACAGCACAATCATCATTGAAATCAACTAATAACTACCAACAATTTACTGGTTATCATTAATTGGTATTTAACTAAATTTAAATTTCAATATTAAATTAAATGACAATTAAATTCAATAAAAGTATGATTTAACTGGAATGACAATTTAAAATATACTAAATAGAAACCAATCAATTTCTAATCACATCATAAATTCAATTTAACTAACAAAAGAAAATCCAATTAGTTGTGGGTGTTTGCTCACCTTTGTGGCTACGAGGTGATGATAAAATGAAGAAAATGGAGATTCCTAGCAAAGATCCAAATGTAAAGCAAATCCAATAAATTTTAGACATGAACACAAATCAATAAACAAGTTCCAACTCCGTCCAACTTCCAAACAACCCAAGATCCTAACTACGGACAAAACCTGAAACTAGGTCATATTTAAAAAAATATTCAAACCAGAATATTACTGAATCTGTAAAAGTGACTAACTATAAAGTTGTTTCAAATTCTTTTCTCTCCACTTTTAAGAAAAGAATCACTTAAAAAGCTTCTATCTTTAGGAAGTTACGGTCAAAGCAAACAGAGGTGTTTTCTGAGTTGAAAATCTGAGTTCAAAAATACTTCGAAAAGATTTGAGTTTTTGGCATAAAAAATCAAGAAATTTAAAAAACTGATCTAAAATAAAGTTGAAGCCACTGGAAAAATAAATGGTTTGAAAAAAGAATCACATAATTTGGTTCATTCCTGGAGGAGATATGATTGATACAATATAGGATATCTTCGTCCAAAACTGGACTCAAGAAAGGACATGAAAATTGAGTTTTTGATATAGAAGTATTCGAAATGGGAAGAAAGGTTCAGCAAAAAATTTGTTGCCATTGAAATTATAGACGGTTTTCAAAAAAAATATTTGATTTGGAGTAGTTTAGTATAATATATAAGCCATGGAAATAAGGGTAAGAAAGAGGGAAAATTGGGAAGGGGAAAAGAAGGGAAAAGGGAGAAAGAAGAGGAGAGGGAAGGTGGAAGGAGATGGCCTTGGAGATGGTGGAGAGGGCGGCGGCTATAGGGTAGGAAGAAAGGGTTGAAGGAGAGAAGGAAATAAATTTTGATTTGTGAGGTTTTCGGAGTTTTAGACCTAGAGTTCTCTGTAGATTTTGAGGAGGAAGAAGAATTGCGAAGAGATAGTTTCTCAGGAGAAAAATTATGTACGTAGATGTTATCTGACAAGAAACATAAAGTCATAGGCAAAGAAATGGTCACATGACTGACTAAAGTCTCTTGGTTAACCCAGGCCCGTTAGACTAAACAAACCCAATATGCCTTAGCCAAACAAAACTCAACTAAATACTACCAATTCATGTTAATTTTTCACGGTAATTCAAATTTTTAAAGCAATAGGAATTCTATTTTGACAAAACGAAAAGTGGAGGGAAGATTAAAATTTAGTCTAGTACAAGAATAAAATTTTAAAATACAAATTTAAAATTTTCAACCAAAATTCAAACTTTGTCTAAGTTTGACCAAAATTTGAAATTTCACAAAAACTTTATTCCATTGAATTTCGTCAAATAAAACACTCAACATCACAAATTCAAATTTTCTATATTTAAATTCAAAATACTGTCATTTTAAAGTTGTTAAAGTTACGAACCGTTACACTTTATCTTAATTAAAAGATGTAATATCAATTAATGCAATATTAATTTGTTTCCCCTTATCATATTTAAAAGGTTAAATGTCATTAACTATGCATCCAATTCTTATCCAGTTACATTCAAACTTATGTTATCATCCTTAATATTCAATCAACGATACCCTATGAATTATATTAACATAAGTTTACATTTTATTACTTTCATTATTTTAACGTTAACATCTTTTACCGTATTAACTGCAATAATTAATTATATAAATTTTCATTAGTTTCCAAATTAATTCCAAACATATTAAATAAAGAGATGATAAATGAACAATTGTTACCATTAATTAATTTGATCATATTTATAAGTTTATTATCTACAACAAATGTTATGACTACTTACATATCACTGATTATATTCAGTTCAATTAACAACATATAATTCCAATACTCAATTGCCTTAATTCCATTATTTACCCATTTAATATTCAAACGGACAAATTAATGAGAAGATAATTACAACCATCATTTATAATAATAGTTCATATCCATTATCTTATCATTTACAACCAAGGGTTATAACAAAATGATTTTATACTCTATATTAACCTATTCCAATCAATTGCATACAATCTTATCATTAAATGCATCATTTAATTTATTTTATTATTTACAATTATATCCAAATAACCTTACAATTATATCCATTAATTGAAATTGTATTAAAATGGTTATCAATTACATTAAATAAACATTACTATATTACATTCTAATTGTTTTACCATTACAAATCATAAATTTTAATTTCTTACAATATTAATATTTCAAAATCTTGCTAAATTTAATACATTAGTTACTGAAAAATATTGGTCGTTATACGAGTCAACATTTTCAATCACTACTTTAATTCATTCGGCTGCTTAATGGTATAGACAAGAGATCATTTGGTTTGGAATCAATTCACCTTGAGAAGAATATTGGTTTAAAAACACATTCGATTTAATTTAAAATCACCTTTAGAAAAGATTTAAATAAAAAAAAAATAAATCAGTTTAAACCCTAATTAATCTAAATTAAACTAAGATTAAATCATAATTAAACTCGAATTAGACTTAATGAACTTAGTTGGGCCATAATTAACTTCCTAATGCATCTTAATCAAGGTTAAATCAAATCATTATTAGTTAAACACTAATTAATTAAAATATTAATTAAATAATTACATAATTATATAATTACTAATTATCTAATTAACTTAATTAAATAGTTATTAACCATTAATTACATCTTAACCATTTTAAATACCAATCAAAAACATAATTAATCATACAATAGTCATTAACTTAACTTAAGTGTTGATTAATTATAATTACCTTCTTAATTACTAATTAAGGCTAGTTACCTTTTTAATTAACTAATTAATTAAATAATTGAATAAATATTTAGATTACAAAACTTAATCACTTTTTAATTACTAATTAAGTTTGTTTTGAAAACTTTTACAAAACAATTTCAATTTAAAACTACTTGAAACTAAAATCAATAAATTTTGTCGAAGTGCATCCAAAGCGACTATCGCTATGGGCATAGTTCGCTCTAACGTATGCTTAGCGAACCACTTCACAACCCCTTACTTTTTATTCATGGTTTTAAAAATTCTTTAGAAAATTTAAAAGAAAAAAAAGTTTGAAACTAAAGCTACAAACTTTAATCCGTTTCAAAACTTTAAACTTCGATTCCAACCGGATTTCAAATCCATCGCAATTACACAAAGTAGCTAACTTTGTTTACTAAAACTCATGCCATAGCTCATGTTTTACAATCAACACATACTAAACCAAATCATCTTCATCATTGCAAGTATACATCCATATATACATGCTTACCAACTTTACATACAACATCTTTCCATAGCCAAATCAAGTTACAATAAACCATCCAAATCATAATCAAACCACACGGTTACCATTCAACTTCTACACTATATTACCACTATAATAATGATTTAATAATAAAGTAATTTTTTTCAAATTAAGGTAGTTTACTCACCGAAAGCTTTACAAATCTTAAAGCAACTTCCACTAGGACTTGTATATATGCTAGCACTTGGTCCTAACTTGCAAACATGAAGCTTTTGGTTGCCTAAACACCTAGATTAATCTCAGTCATGGTCATATTTGGGATTGGCCTGATGTTTTTTTGTGGAAGGGGACTTGATTTCTGAAGAGGAAGTGTAGAGATGGATGTAGAATGGTTTGAGTGGAAAAGAGTGATTTTTTTTCTAAATTTTACAAACTATTGAAGCCCGGATATTTTAGAGGGGATTTAGAAAGTGAAGGGGATAAATAAAATGAGAATGTGTGTGTGTGGATGTATATTTATAGGCAAAATGAATTGGAGAAAATTACTAATTTACCCTTTAGTGATTTAACATAATATGTCATGACATTGAAAAATCACATTCCTACCCCTCTCTCTTGTCACATCCTCCCTCATTCTCTAGTCAAATCCTTAAGCTCATGATGATTAATGATGTTTAATTATGAAAATATTAAGATATGACAACACTTAATAATATGTCGTTATATATAATGTTTATTATTTTTAAAGTTATGAATTGTCACATCACATGTTAATTATAATTAACATAAGATAATTTATTCCTAAGTATGTTATTATTTAGTTAATTATACTATATATGTGTACATATGGTGCACAAAGATGAACAATGTTCCCGGTAATTATCCGGTGTCGAAAGGTTGAAATTTCGAAAAACGTTTTTCGGTCATATTTTTTATTTTTCTATGAACTATTTAATTTGGTAAACAATTTTGAAAAGAATTCTTCCTTCATCAGTAATTAATCAAAATGAGTTTATTTATTATTAAAAATCTATTATTGACTATATAAAATATATATAATTGCCTAGTTAAAGCGACCAGACCCTGCGTCGTTACATTCTACCCCCCTTAAAAGACTTTCGCCCTTAAAATTTCTAACAAAAGTTAACACAAAAGGAATCATATATTCATACCATAAAATTCGTACAAAACGTATACAAGCATCCAAAATAACAATACATCCATGACACGTACACAACAACTATCCTAACATCCATCCGGAATAAGTTTCCTTCACGCGATCCACAGTTTCCCAAGTGCAATCTCTGGGATTATCGCTCCACCGAATCTTAACCAATCGCATCACTTTAATTGCGCAATTTCTTCTCATCTTGATCCACAATACTAACTGGATGTCTAGCTTTCATGATGTTTGGTTCTATTTCCAAGTCATCCTGAACTGACACTTCCACCACTAAAGATGGATCATGCACGCTTCTCCTCAAATGGGACACATGGAACACATTGTGAATTCCTGACAACTTTTTGAGCAACTCAACTCTGTAAGCGAGTGACCCAATCCTTTCTACAATCTTGAATGCTCCAATTTATCTAGGTGCCAACTTCTCCGCTTCCTAAATCGAGTGACTTCTTTATGGGAGTTATCTTCACATACAAACTCCAAATCCTTCCTTCTCTTGTCAGCATAGCTCCTTTGGCAATCCTGAGCTTCCTTCATACTTCTTCTAACCATTTTAACTTTCTTCGTCACCTCTCGAATCATATCTGGACAAAGCACTAAAAAAATATCCAGATTCTGCCAAACATATAGGCGATTTGCATGGCCTCCCGTACAAAGCTTCATAAGGCGCCATTCCAATGCTAGCTTGATAGCTCTTATTGTAGGAGAACTCAACCAAGTGAATATGATCCTCCCATGATCCTTCAAATCAAGAATACAAGCTCTCAGCATATCTTCCAAAATGCGATTAACTTATTCAGTTTGGCCATTAGTTCGAGGATGGTAGGCAATACTTAGACTTAACTTCGTTTCCAAAGCTGTTTGTAGAGCTTCTCGGATTGGCTCGTGAAGATAGGATCTTGATCACTTACTATACTTATTGGAACTACATGTAGACGAACTATTTCCCTCATAAGATGCCGATCTAGTTGGCTTAACTGGGATAAAATATGTACTTTTCGTTAGCCGATCCACGATAACCCACACTCCTTCATTCACTTTTCTGATTCTGGGAAAACCATCGATAAAATCCATTGATATCATTTCCCATTTCCAATTGGGTATTTCCAATTGGGTATTTCCAAAGATTGTAACAATTCGACTGTCTTCTGGTGATCACCTTTGATTTGTTGACAACACGAACATCTGCTAACAAAGACTGAAATGTCCTTCTTCATCTTTGGCCACTAAAATACTCTTTTCATATCCTTGTACATCTTGTGAACTCCTGGATGAATACTTAACTTAGAATTCTAGCATTACGATAAAACTTTCTATCTTAGCCCACCACATCTGGGACACACAATTGTCCATTCATCCTCAAAGCACCTTGGCTATCCATCTTGAAATCCAAACATCTACCTTCCTCAACACCATGTATTAAACCTTCAAGTATCTCATCCTCCCTCTGATTCATCATAATCCTTTCCTGAAGTGTGGGGTAAACCACCAAGAGAGTCAAAACAGCATTCTTACTCAAATTATCCTCCACCACATTATCCTTCCCTGGCGTATACAAGATATCCAAGTTATAAGCCGCTAAGAATTCCAACCACCTTTGTTGCCTCAAGTTCAGTTCCTTCTAGGTGAATAGATACTTCAGGGATTTATGATCCGTGAAGAGCTCGAATTTTTCACCTACTTGAAAGAAAGAAATCTTACTTCTAAAATCCTAAAGATTAGAAAGAAATTAAAGAACAAAAGAAAGATTGTTACCTAACAAGTAATGCCTCTACATTTTCAATGTAAAGGCAACAGCCAACAACTTCAAGTCATACGTAGCATTGTTCTTCTCATAAAGCTTCAACTGCCTTCTTGCATACGCAATCACTCTACCATGCTGCACCAACACAACACCTAGTCCCACTCCACAAGCATCTGTTTAAACTGTGAACCCACCATTACCATTTGGAACAGCCAAAACCGGGGAATTGGTCAACCTCTTCTTCAATTCCACAAATTCCTCCTCACATTTTGGAGTCCATATAAAATTTTCACCTTTCTTAGTTAGCTTAGTCAAATAGGATGAAATCTTGGAATAATCTTGAATAAACCTCCAATAAGGTCCAGCCAATCCTAAGAAACTGCGAACCTTGATAGGAGTTTGTGGTTGGTTCCATTCTTAAACAGCCTCCACCTTTACTGGACCTATTAAAATACCTTTTTCCATCGTAATATTTCCTAAGAATCTTACCTCTGATTTTCAAAAATGGAACTTAGAAATTTTGCATTCAGGACATGTCTCCTCGATATTTCGAACACCACTTCCATATGATATTATGCTCCTCCTCGGGTTTGGAGTAGATAAGGATATCGTTGATGAAAACTAACACAAACTTATTAAGAACATCTAGGAAAACACTGTTCATGAGATCTACAAAATATGCAGGTGCATTAGTTAGCTCGAATGGCATAACTAACCACTCAAAGAAATAATCAGGGCTCCTAAAAGCAGTTAAGGGTATACTATCTTCAGCAACCCTTAATTGATGAAATCCGATAGCTAGATCCATTTTGGAAAATACCATAGCTCCATGAGGTTGATCAAAAAGGTCATCGGTACAGGGTAAGGGATACTTGTTCCTTATGGTCAACTTATTCAACTCGTTGTAGTCCATGCACAATCTTAAAGATCCATCGGACTTGGCTGCAAAAACTATAGCCGATCCCCAACTTGAATGACTAGGTCTAATCAATCCTCTTCTCAGCAAATCCTGGGTTTAATCTACCAACTCCTCTCTCTCTTTCAGGACCATCCTCCATTTAGGTTGAACTACATGCCCTGCACAAGGGACCAAATCAATACAGAACTAAATCTTACGGTGCGGGGTTAACTTTTAACTTCTTCACATACATCGGGAAATTTCTTAACAACTTCAATAGACCTTAAATTCTCATGGGTTTCTTCAAGGGATTACAAGAAACTACACATATGAATACCATGTTTCTTACAAGATACCTTAGCTTTCCTTCCTATATTAGTCACTAAGGATACAGTTCTCTTATTACATTTTAAGATAGCCTTATAGATAACCAATCCATACCAAGAATAATGTCAAATCCTTTAAAGTCCAAGACATATATGTCGTAAGAAAAGTGACGAGAAAGGTTGAAAATTGGTACATTCTTACAATCATATTCAAATAAGTCACAACACCTATGGGGTTAGACACACACATAGGATTTTCTACAATACTAGGAATAAGATGAAATTTTCTTATTGATTTCGAGTAAATAAAGCTATGAGAGGCACCGGTATCAAACAATGTTCGAACATACATACTATTAATAAGTAAGGTACCTTCAAGGACGCCTTTCCCTTTCACGTCTTCTAAAGTTGATAGCTCATCCTTTATAGCATACACCTTGGGCTGCTGCACTTTCTTCATGAGTGGACGGTCTTTAACCATATGCCCGGACTGATGGCAATTAAAACAAAGAGTCTTCAAGACCATCGGGGAGATAGGTCCACTTTGTTGTTGTTGTTGCTGCTGCATTCCAGAATTCTTGCAGAACTTCTCGATATAGCCCTTCTGTTGACATTTGTGGCAAACAAAATTCTTAAAACGACTTCCTTAAGCTCCACCTCCTGGCATTTCCTTTCCCCGATTCTTTCAATTCGGATTGAACTTCCTCATGTTAGAACTATTTCCACTAGGCGCTATTGGAGTGGCTTCTTCTTTTCTAAGGTCTCGTAACTCAAAGCCATGTCTACTAAATCCACAAAAGTAACTTTGACATAAGCTGTCATTTTCTTATGGTATTCTTCCCTCATACCAAAAAAACATCTCATTCTTTTTTAATGGGGTGTTAATCAATTTTGGTCTAAAATAAGATAACTCGTTGAACTTCGTCTCATACTCAGCTACAGATAGATCCCCCTGCTTTAAATCCATGAAGTTGCAATACATCCTTGTCCTTCCTGCTGCTGGCAAGAATTGGTCCTCAAAAAATTCATTAAATCATGCCCATGAAAAATCATCTTCTGGAATATTTGTAGTAAGGGAGTCCCTCCAAGCTGCTGCTCCCTTTTGTAGTTGCCACGCTGCTAAAAAACTCTTTTGTTTGTCGTATAAACCAAGACCTTTAAAAATCTTCTCGCAGAATCGCAACAAACTTGCACATCCATGATAGGCTTAGTCGTTATAAATGGTTTCCCTCTAAGATTAGTGTAATCCTTGCATAAGGTTGTGAAATTCACTCTCGGTTGCTCTGGTGCGGCCTCTTCGGTGATCCAAACTCCTTCAGGATTTGTGGTTCGACCATTTGTATTTATAGTGCTACCTTCTCCCCTACCTCATCTGACTATGTTACTCATTTCTAGCTACCTGGATATAGTAAGAAAATTCTTAGAATTTGAACGTGATTAGACCTGAAAGAAAGTAAATCAAAACTACCAAGCTGATCTACCCATAAGGGTATATGAATAAAAAATTATAAATACACTCTCCCAAGATTGACTCAACCCAAAACTTAGGTGTTTCGCTTAACCTAAGATTTGATAACAACTGTAACCAACTATAACGAACCGTTTTCCTCACTTCGAAAGATGAGTCATTATGGATAAAAGAAAAGAAAAGATAAGAAGAAAATTTAACAATCACAAAATCTCAGATCGGAAAGGAACAACATATAATATATAACATAGGATTATACATAATCACTTCTGTCATAATACACCAGTCATAATAGTACAAGATCCACACTAGGACCATTATAACTACTTGTCCTTATATCACAAGTCCAAAATACATGTATATACATACACAGCGGAAATAGATACTAGCTAGCTATCGGTGAAGCCACCTGCTCAAACTCCTCCAAAACGCTACCATGAGAAACCTGGATCACTTGGCTACTCAAAAAAATTGTGTACCCAAGATTTTTAAGAAAATAAAATAAAACTCTGGGTCAGACAAGGCCTAGTGTGACTAAACTCAAAAAAACTTAATTCTTACTTTTATAAATCAATTTGAAAATCGATGGTACCTCGTAAGATTACACCGCACATAAACATGGACGGGTTTTTACCTTACGATAACCAAAACATTTTCTATTGAAATTCAATGATATTATAATAATGTATAGGGTTTTCAAGTAAGATAGAACATAGCTAAAATGCTTGCATCTCGCGTTTCAACATAATTGGCATAACTAATTACATATGGCACTTAGTGGACAATGGATTCCATACATGACCAGTTAAGGAACTATCTTCCAAAGATGTACCTCTAGATAAAATACATCTGGGATCTGACAAAAACATCTTGTACCACTGCTACACAGACCCAGCCTACCACATGACTAGTAATGTCGAATACATCACCACGGTTGGGATCAGCAACCGTACGAAGCATACAAAATAATGGGTCAAATATCAATTCTGGATAAGATGGTGACATACCCTTATGGGAGCGACCCACATAGCCCTATTGCATACCCTGTTTTAGTCATTTTGGATTGATGAGGCTTGAGTCTACGTTTACCTTTCCTAGAGCAATGCCACTTAGAATGCTACATTGCCTTGCAGATGTTGACATAATGTCAGCATTCATCCATACAAGTCGTTCAGGAGATGAACGAACCAAAAGCACTAATTCCACTACACCCGTTTTGGAATTACCATCAGGGTTAGCAGCAAATAGCCCTTGCACTTCAAGTCTCGAATCTTGATCATGACTTCAATACTTCCAGTTCAAACGTTTACGTTGGTTTGAAGTGGTTTTCGAATAACAGCTTGTCATATGATCCTGGTCTCTTCAAACCAACATTCGATAATTTAAAAGGGTCAAGTTATTGATAGTGAACAACTTCACTATCAGATGGGAGATTAACATATGGAAATACATTCCATACTTAAGTTATCATGACCCGCTTACCAAAATTAACCTCCTTATGTCTATCACATTTTGATATCCAACATTTGTGCGAAACACCAGTCACTTACTTTCCATAAACGAGTCGACGTTTCCGATCACTACTTTAGTTCATTCAGCTACTTAATGGTCTAGACAAGAGATCATTTGGTTTGTAATCAATTCATCTAGAGAAGAATATTGGTTGAAAAAACATTCGGTTTAATTGAAAATCACCTTTGGAAAAGATTTAATTAAATAAAAAATAAATTAGTTTAGACCGTAATTAAATCTTAATTAATCCAAATTAAACCAAGAATAAATCATAATTAAACTCTAATTAAACTTAATGAACTTAGTTAGGCCATAATTAACTTCCTAATTCATCTTGATCAGGTTTAAATCAAATCATTATTAGTTAAACCCTAATTCATCAAAATATTAATTAAATAATCACTAAATTATATAATAATTAATTAACTAATTAACTTAACTAAGTAATTATTAACCATTAATTACTTCTTAACTATTTTAAATACCTATTAAAAACTTAATTAATCAAACAATAGTCATTAACTTAACTTAAGTGTTGATTAATTACTAATTACCTTCTTAATTACTAATTAAGGCTAAATACCTTTTTATTTAACAAATTAAATAAATAATTAGATTTAAAAACTTAATTACTTTTTAATTACTAATTAAGTTTGTTTTGAAAAATTTTACAAAACAATTTCAAGTTAAAACTACTTGAACTAAATTTCGTCGAAGTGCATCTATAGCGTCTATCGCTATGGTCGCAGTTAGCTCTAACGTATTCTTAGCAAATCACTTTACAACCCCTTACTTTTTTTCATGGTTTGAAAAATTCTTTAAAAAATTTAAAAGAAAAAAAACTTTTGAAACTAAAGCTACAAGCTTTAATCCATTTCAAAAATTTAAACTTCGAAAAACAACTTCGATTTAACCGGATCTCAAATCCGTCGCAATTACACAAAGTAGCTAAATTTGTTTACACAACTCATGCCATAGCCCATGTTTTACAATCAACAAATTACTAATGCAAACCATCTACATCATAGGTTGCAAGTATACATCCATATATACATGCTTACTAACTTTACAATACAACATCGATTTCCATAACCAAATCAAGTTAAAATAAACCATCCAAATCATAATCAAACCATGTGGTTACCATTCAACTTCTACACTATATTACACTATAATAATGATTTAATAATAAAGTAAAAGTCTTTTTCAAAACAAGGTAGTTTACTCACCGAAAGCTTTACAAATCTCAAAGCAACTTCCACTAGAACTTTGATATATGCTATCACTTGGCCCTAACTTGCAAACGTGAAGATTTTGGATGCCTAAACACCTATATTAGGCTTGGAAATGGTCATATTTGGGCTTGGCCTGATGTGGTTTTAGTGTATGGGGACTTGATTTTGGAAGAGGAAATGTAGCGATGGATGAAGAACGGTTTTAGTGAGATAAAAAGAAGAGTTTGAGTGGAAAAGAGTGATTTTTTATAACTTTTACAAACTAAGGAAGACATAGATATTTTTGAGGGAAAGTTTTAGAAAGTGAAGAGGAGAAATCAAATGAGAATGCGTGTGTGGATGTATATTTATAGGCAAAAAGAATTGGAGAAAATTACTAATTTACCCTTTAGTGATTTAACATAATATGTCATGATATTGAAAAATCACATCACCTTCCTACCCTCTCTCTTGTCACATCCCCCTCCCTTTTTAGTCAAATCCGTAAGCCCACGATGGGTAATGATGTTTAATTGTGAAAATATTAAGATACAACAACACTTAATAATATATCTTTATATATAATGTTTATTATTTTTAAAGTTATTAATTATCACATCACTTGTTAATTATAATTAACATAAGATAATTTATTCCTAAATGTGTTATTATTTAGTTAATTATCTACTATATATGTGTATATATGGTGCACAAAGACGAACAACGTTCCCGACAACTTTCCGGTGTCGAAAGGTCGAAATTTCGGAAAACGTTCTTCGGTCATATTTTCTATTTTTCAATGAACTATTTAATTTGGTAAATAACTTTTTAAAATGATTTTTCCCTCATTGTGAATTAATTAAAATGATTTTATTTATTAATAAAAATCTATTTATTAACTATATAAAATATATATAACTGCCTAGGTAAAGCGGCCAAACCTAGGGTCGTTACAGCAGGGCAAGGTGGAGGAGTAGTGGGGGACTGGTAGTTGCGATGATCGATCAAATGATTTGGAAGAAAAAGGAGATGTGCAGCCTATTAATTCACATGAGCAAGATAGTGTGAGGAGGGAGATAGGTTTAATTTTTAATTTTTAATTTAAGTTAATTTCAAATTAATATCTTAAACGTAAATTAATTCATAACTTGTTCAAACGAGGTCGGTTTCGAGCGCGATGAGGTTCTTTGCGATCGTATCAACGATTATTACGATATAGGGGTTGATTGAATGGATTCGAAGTTAGCAGGAAATTTGGGTTAAATTTGATGACCATTCAAATTTAATCCAAATTGGAGCGCTTTGGCGTTTTCTGTAATATTTATGAGTTAACTCACCTCTCTGGCCTGCTTATGTTTTTATATAAGTGGAAACAATTGTATTCATGCTATTTGTCGCTTGTTTGGATGATATACTATATTTATTAGTTGGTTTGGATATATTCCGGCCTATTGGAGCGAATGAGACCCTATTATGTTCCCATGTAAGACCGGAAGACCCTTTGTATACAAATCCTGCCTCGAAGTGGTTGATTTATATTTTATAGTTATATGTTGTGTGTGATGCAGGAGGACAGGTTGGAAGGATTTAATAGGATTCCTTACATTATTGATTTAATTTTTCATATATTTTTATATACAATGTGTTGGGTGCCCTATTTGATGACGTGGATTGTTTTGCTTATTTAGTGCTATGGTAGCACTATGCCATATTTTTAGTATTTTGAAATACTATAAAATAGTGATTTTGAATTGAAATGATTTTAAAAGTAATTTTTGAAGTATATAAGTTTTAATGAATTTTAAATTATTAGAAGGAATGAATTTATTTTTAGACAAATAAAAAGTATGAATTTTGATGTTATAAAAGTAGAGCTTTATGAAATATTTTTAAATATAGATTTTTGAATAAATTTATATAAACGATTTATAAAAGTGATATTTTATAAATAATGAAATATATTTATGATGGGAATTTGTAAATATTTTGTAAATGGATTTGTAAGTTATTTGTAAATGGATTTATAAATAAATAAAGTTTATAAAAATAATGGATTTATAAATGGATTTTGATGGTAAATAAGTTCTTATAAAAGAATGATTTATAAATAGAATTTTATAGATAAAGAGATTTTATAAAATAGAAGTTTTAGAAAATATAAAGGATATTTATAAACATAGTTTTATAAATACGAAAACGAGTTAAGTTGAGATCTAAATGTGGATTTTTATATAAGCGAAAGGTTTGAAAGTAATGTTTTCCGAAAAAGTTCATGGCTTTAAAAAGTAATTTATCTTTTCAAAGTGATTTTTGAAAGTAATAATTACAAATGGAGTTTAAATGGTTTTAATAAACAATTTAAAATATGATATTTATCGAAAACATAGATTTCAACATTTATTGTTGTAATAGATGTTTACGGGAAAGTATGAAAGGCATGGACTATAACACTGTTATTATAGTAAATGATTTTCGAAAGGAAATGTTTTATATAGTATATGGGATTAGATATATAATTAATCAAATCCCTAGTGTTTTTGGATTGTCGTAACGTTATTTTACGCCACATTCGTTTTGACCTAATAAATTGTGTTTTGACCTTCCATTGTGAAATATACGAATCAATTCATATGATCGTACTAAAGGCTTGGTGTTGTAGGAAGCATTGCTCCTTATACTTAACACCCATCCAAAGGTGTATGAACTCCGAAGTTGTACGGTTATAGAGATCTATTTAGTGTGGCTCCAAAATGTTAGTGTTGTTAAATATACTTATACCATTGATATAAGTATATGGAAACGTTTTCCAATATCAAAGGATTGAAATGGTTTTGAGGATATATCTTTTTAAAAGATAATTTGAAGTAAATATTTGAAAATTGATTTGATTAATAAAATATTAATTAAATGGACCTAGTGACTGCTTATGTGCTAGATATTGTTTGTTGCTTTGCTAGTTAAATAACCGACTATCAAATTTGGCTATTTTTGTTCCTTGACTTATGTGGGAACTGATTAGTAATACACTTAGCACGAAGTCGATTGAGTAGCCTTGATTGTCTTTTGGATTAAGAATGTTGATTCGAGTAGTGCAGAGTGTCTACGGTACTCTAATCTACCGGGCTTCCTTCTTGGCTGAAGGATAAGAAGTTGAGAGTTGGAAACGTGATAAGTCTACGAGACTTGGTTTTCGTATGAGGTTAAAGGCCTCTTTATCATTGTTGGTCCGGAGAGACCGAGGTCGGATTATCTGAGAACTACTTCGGACTAACGTATGCACTCGAAAGTGTAGGATTATAATAACGATTTTAAGGATGGAGATCTTCATAATGCAGGGCTACTTGCCACTAGTACCTCGGGGTTAAATTTACCATATCATATATGTACAGTGCTTCATTATGAAAACCTACGATATGTGTAACACCCCTAATTTTTAATAACACAATTCAAGAAATTTAATTAGATAAATTAAATTGAATATTGTAAATATTAGAGTGATAAAGGATTGAGATTTGAAAATTTATTTCGAGGCTGAGCTTAATTAAATAAATGGGCTTATGAGTGGTTTTATATGTTAATTAATAACGCAAGGGTAGTATAGGGTAATTATCGCACCATAACCCCATTACCCCTATAATCTCATTTCCACTTCCCATTCACGATCATTTTCATAACTCACAAACATAAATCAAAGAAAACACAAGCCGACCATAACCTAGGGAAGAAAAGGGGAAAATCAATCAAGAGCTAAACAATCAAGCAAGGGAAATTAATCAAAGATCAAATCTCAAGTTCCTTATCCTATTAGAGGTGAATAATCATCAAAACCATCTCTTTTTGTTTTTAAATGATAATTTGATTTTGGGATTCATTTAAAATCCATTAAGATGATTGTTGATGATGATATGCTTGGATTTCATGATATTTTATATTCAAACAAGTTTGTTTGATGAATGTTTTTGTAGCGACCCGACTTCCTATCTCCAGGAAGACGCATCGCTAACTAAGAAAGAAAGGGATAGAAGAAGAAAAGAAAGAAGAGAAAGAAGAAACAACACAGAATCTAAACAGCGGAACGAATAAATTATATTAATAACATAATATTACATAGTTTACAACCACTATCAGAGTACACAGATACACAACACATACTAGACAGTTATAAACATCTGTCTAGTATTTACAACATAATACAATCAGAGACAACACAGAACACACAGCGGAATACTCTATCTAACGCAGAAGCCTCCTGCTCCATCTGCTCCTCCAATATTCGTCAAAGCAAACCTGATTCCCTTGGCTACTCGTAAAAATTTGAGCACCCAAGAGTTTATGAAAAACAAAAATAAACTCCGGGTCAGACATGGGTCTGGTGTGAGTAACAGGTTAAAGTTGCTTAACTTTCAAAAACCTTTTGAAAAGAAAAGTATCACGTAAGACTTCCCACACATAAACATGGAAAAGTTTTTACCTTACGCTAACCAAAACATTTGATAGGAAATCCAGTGATATTATAATAGTGTCTAGGGTTTTCAAATAAAATACAGAAATAGCTGAAATGCTTACATCTCACATTCCAACATAGTTGGGCACAACTAATACGTACGGCACTTATTGGATTTTGGATTCCATACAATGGCAGGGCTACTGGGGTACCGCCCGTCACAGTACGTGGCCTAGATCACCGTACCGAGGAGCCACCCTAACTCCCCTGCAACACAAGACCGGAACCCTTCCTTACTGAAAGGTTCCAAACAAGACAACCCCGCAGTTGTTTGCAACCAACTGCCCACACAGCCGAATATAAAGGGTCTTCTAGACAGGGATCAATCTCGCTCTCCAGTGGGGGCTACCCACGAAGTCTTGGCGCACCTCCCCTGTTTTAGCCATTCCCGGTTGATGAGGCTTGAGGCTACGATTACCATTATAGGACACATCACTTAGAATGCTCATCGTCCACCTGACGATGTGCTGAAAGCATTCAATCCATACAAGTTCGTTCCGGGTTCGAACGAAACCGAAGGCATTATCTCGTTACACTCATTTTGGAATCACCCTCAGAGTTAACGACAATAACCCTTGCACTCTAAATCTCCATCTTCACTTGAGATTCACGACCTATCGTTAATTTGGATCGATGTGGTTTTCGGATATCCAAATATGGAAACCCGATCCCGGTCTCATCGAAATCCAAAGCGTGTCTTTTAGGTCCAAGTTGTTTTAAAGTTTAAAACAATTCAATTACATTATCTATATACACACAGATAGATAATTCTCAGCATAACAATAGATAATCCATATTATCATTCCAAACAGATAATTCACATCATCAATTCAATGCAACCATAGCATCCAAATCATACCACAACATTTATCTCATAACTGAGATCTCAACCATTCAGGGTAATCAATATCAATCAACATTCATAAGCAATGACTTATTAATCATCATTCTATAATTAATTTAAAATAAATTAAATTAATTACATCTTCCTTAATTAATTTAAAATGAATTAAATTAATTACTCATCTATATAAATCTTGCTTACATATTCCTTAATTAATTACAAACTAATTAATTAATTACCCTTTAATTAAATCACCTTAATTAATCACCCTTGATTAATTATCTTCTAATTACATTCAAGTAATTAACCTCTAATTAATTTCACAAATTAATTAATCCAAACCAAATCCTGTAATTAACTTGTAATTACATCATTAATTAATCCTTAATAAGTTAATTAATACCTTCATTGATTAATTGTTATAATTAATCAATCCTTAATTATATCATTAATTATTCAAATTAATGATCCCAAGTTATTTTATTTAAAATAACTCCATTAAATTAATTATCAATTATCATTAATCTTACTTGATTAACTTATTTATCAAAATCCAAACTAATTACTTACTTAAGTAATTATTTAATATTCCAACTACATATTAATTACTCAAGTAATTAATTCCAAAACTTCTTCACTAAATTACATCCAGTAATTTATTTCCTTAATTACTTCACTAAGTAATTATCCATTTCTAATTTGCATTAGTAATTACTTCTCAAATCAATTAATGATTAAATTAAATTAATTAAACTTAATTAATTAACTTAATAAATCAAAATAAATAAATTAATTAATTACAATTAGTAATTAATTTCCTTCATTACTTTCATAAAGTAATTTACTTAAACAATTAAAGGATTATCTTAAATTAATTAATACAATTAATTTCTAAAATTAATTACATTAATTAATTATAAAATAATATTAAGTTAATGACCTTCATTAACAAATAACAAACCTTTAATTACCTTTCCAAAGTAATTAATTGAATTAATAAATATTAATTCTAAATTTATTTAAAGAAACACATTAATTAATTTCTAATTTAAAAATTAATCAAGTGATAATTAAACTTAATTAATTATTAATTACTTGATTAAATAAATTCAATTCATTAATTAAATTAAATCTAACCTTATTAAGTTAATTGATTTCTTAATTACAATTTAATTAAACTTAATGAACTTACTAAACCCATAATTAATTAAATAAAGCCTTAATTACTTAATTAATTAACCTAATTATTAATTAATTAAATTAATTAATTACAAAAATTAATTATCTTAATCAATTTATAAATTATAAATCATTAAGTTCAAATTAACTTAACATAACTATAAATCTCATTATTGATTAATCCATCATTAGCAAAGTATTTTAAAAACAACTTGCTTTTTAAATTTCATCTACATTCCATTTTTAAATTAAAATTTAAAATGAAATCAAATTTTAAACTTAAACAAGGTTTAAATATTCAAAACCTTTCAATTCCATTTTTAAAGAATATCTTACCTTTCTAATTAAGTTTTAAAATAATTTAAACCATAATCATTTTAAATAAAATTAAAATACACTTTAATATTTAAGAGGTTTTTGAAAACATTTAACTTTCAAAACTTATCTCATTCAAATCAGAATTCAAATATTCTTCAGTTTCAGATTTTAAAATTTAAATTTAAAATCCTGTTTTTAAATTCACTTCAGATTTATAAACACAGGTTATAAATACTATAATATTCAAACTTAATAACATTTGAACTTACAAACTTATTTTCTTTTGAAAACTTTCAGATTTGAATTCAAATTTAAACTTACCTCAGGTTTAGATTTAAACTTGCTTTGTTTATTTTTAAATTTAGTTTTTAAAATTCAAAAAAAACTGAAGCATATTTAGGCTACAGGAACAAAACTGCAAATCTTGCTTTATTCAAAACCTGAAATTCAAAATCTATTTGAATTCATGTTTAAAGCTTGCTTTCAGTTTAAATTTGAACTTGCCTTACTTTTTTTCAGTTTTTTTTAAAAAAAAACCAAAACCTGAAATAATTCAGGTTACAGAAACAAGGCTCTGCAACCAAACTACCCGAGCTCAACACTATTTCACTTCGAGTCATTCTCCATTCAACTTCGAGTCATAACTCACTTTGCTTCGGGTAAAAACAGAAAATACCCGAGCACCACCTTCTCCATATTCCAGAAACTATATCTCTCCTCTATGGCCACTGTGCACATGTACATGACCAGGGCCAACTTCAGATCATCAGAGATGATCATTACCATCCACCCTCCACCATTAATCCCAACATGATACCTAAGCATCAAGGAACTTCCATTTCCAAAAATTTAACAGAGCAGCTTCTATATTATTATTTTCTCATTTCTGCAATCATTTATATGAACACTGGAATACAAATTTATTTGAATCCAAATTTTAAACTTGCTTCAAGTTTAGCTTTAAACCTGCTTTCAGATTTTGTTTTTAAAAATTAACTTTGCTTCCCTTTAATTTAATCTTGCTTAATTTTTTTTTTTTAGAACCTGAAACTGTCAAGTTTTAGAAAGATAGCACCTGAAACTAACATGCTCAAACCCGTTCCTATTTACTTCGAGTAAACTTCTACTTAACTTCGAGTCACAACTCAGATTACTTGAGAATTCCTTGAGAACACTTTCCTTTCAATTTTCCAGAACCAGGTGAACTGCCCTTAAACTTTAAACTAAAAATTGTGCATTCTGATCTAAAAATCTTATTTCTTTGAATGGTTTAAGATTACGATCTAAATTTAATAAATTAAGTAATTTTATGTTTCAAACAAATTCATGTTTTCAAGATTGTTTTCATGTCACAATTTGAATTAAAATAAACTAAGGAATGTACATTTTTTTTTTTTAAACACAAACATGCTTCAGGGCAATTTGATTTCCAGAGGAGTTCTTGTTTTCCAGTTTACCTTATTTTAAATTTATATGCTTCAGATGTATATTTTTTTTTTTTAACAAACAAATTGGTTTGTAATCCATTTCCTCAATAATGGTTTAAGTCATGAGACTTCTAAAATCTGGATTTTAAAAGCTTAAGTCCAGAACTAACAGTGTATACATACAAACAGATTACCTCAAGATTATCATGCATCTATAGTTAAGATTTAGGAGGATGATGATGTTATTCACAGGCAAAGATTTTCAGAAACAATTCAAGCAACCAACATTTAATTATATTTAAACAAAAAGTTACTCACCTTGAAAATTTGATGGGCAGAGCAACCATTTCTATTTTATTTTTGAAAAGCCTGAACTGAGATGCTTTGATTTGAAAACTTCAAGTTGCTTCTTTATCTTGCTTCAGAATTTAAACTTAGTTTACTATTAAAACTTCATCTTGAATTTGCACAATGCTTCCCTTAATCATTTGCATGCTTGTTGTCTACAGGTGTAAAGATGCAGGCTTCCAGATTGCTTGCATATGAACCTCTGACCAACAATATATGTATGCAGGTTTGCAAAACATTGGTTACAGGTTGTAAAAAGATCAGGCTTTGATTTCTTTGGGTTTTAAAGATGCAGACACAGATCTAAATTTGCCAAGCTAATGATCTTCCAGAGAGATGCAGATTGAATTTCAGACCTGATTTTGAAACCGAACTACATGTTTCAAATGCAGGTTGTATATTGAAAATCTTGTTACAGGTTCTTGATTTTGCAATTTTATTTGAGAAGTGAAATTCAGGTTTTCTTTTGAACAAGGAAATGAGGTTACAGGTTTGACATTTTGGTTTGAGGAGGATATGTCTTCAAGCTTGATCTGATTTCAGGTATTTGATAAATGAAGATTTGATATTTGCAAATGAAAATGAATTTACAGACTGAAGAAAATGCAGGCTTGAGATGAATGAATTAGCAGATCTTGTTTGTGAGGGATTTTAGATTTGTAAGTGAAGTGTTTTTCTTTAATTCATTTTATCTTTTGGTTTGAAAGAGCATGAGGGGAAATGAAAATGTTTAAGGCTGAAAATATTTTAATAAAAATGAAGAAAGAATAAAATCAAATGACACTTGTCATATACTTAAGCTTACCACTTAACACATGTTATTTAAATTACTCACTTGTTAACACTTGTCTTTATTTAATCTAGTTATATGTTTAAATGAAAATGAAGAACTTTCTTAATTAATTTTATGTTTATATGAATATATATGAATCTCTTATTTAATTAGTTATATATTTAGATGTTTATAAAGGATTTTACTTAATTTATTTTATACTTATATAAATACATATGTGGATTTCTTATGCTTATATATACTTATGTAAATTTCTTATTTAAAGAAAAATGTAAATGAAATAAATTATAAATTAAAACTTATTCAAATATTTTAAAGAATCAACTTATAAAAGAGATTATTTCTTTATTATAACTTACTATTTTTCTTATATAAATTAATACATCATATATTAATTCTATTTTAAACTTTGATATATTCACAAATCATATTTTTTTCAAGAATATTTAAAAAGATATAAAATTAACATTTTCTTAAGTTAAGATATATTTAAACAATTAAACATTTGTTCTAAGTATTTTAAAAACCAAATAGTTATTTATTTTGAAAAAACTTAATATTAATTTAAATCATAATTTCCAAATTATTAGAATTTGAAAACAAAACTTTAATTATTATTAAATTCCAAAACAAAGATAAACTATAATATATACAAATATCTATATACATTATAATCCAAACATTTATTTTGGCATTTTAAAAGATAAAATCACAAATTAAATATTTATTCAATTAGATTTATTAAACCAATTCATATTATCAATCAATATTGTCAATATCAATTTAATTTTAAATACAGATTATTAAATTGATATTGTCAAAAATTTCGGGATATCACATTCCTTCCCCCTTAAAAGAATTTCGTCCTCGAAATTTTAAACAAAGGTAATTTAATAATCTATTTAGGTTTTAAATTTTCAAAACATAAGCATATATTAAACATATGCTCACAATCATAGCAAACAATTCATCCAAACAAACAAATTAATTATCCAGACAAAAATTATAAATAGAGTTTCCTCGAGTTTCCCAAGTAAGCACCGGGTTACTCGCTCTATAAAACCCAAACAATCAACACCAATAAGCTACAGAACCCCTACTTATCTAAATCTATAACTGAACAAGACATCAGACTACAGACAAGTCTGACTCAACAACCAAATTTCCCAGAACAGCTGATTCCAAAACCAGAAATAGATATACACGTACTCCCTCAGAGATACATGAAACTTATCGAATTCCAGTTGTCCAAACTGGCAATTCAATCCAGAAAACCAAACACTTATCCAAAATCAGATTTCCAACTCTAGTCTACAAAACTCTTCGGACGATCCTGGGCTGCCTTCATCCTTCCCAATCAGCTTAATCCTTGCTGATATCTCAAGAAACAATCTAGACCAAACCCATCAAAATGATCCTCCACGATCAATCAAGATCTAGAACAACTCCACTCACTATCATCAGAAGAAAACAAACTTCTCCTATCCGGAAAAGAAAAGCAGATGCACTTCCAAACTGCTTCCGCTGCACAACTCTGATCTGAGTTGCTTCAACAAACTCCATCTCAATAAACCAACCTTCAATTAGTTGACCCACCGGTACCACTGAATCTCTAGACGAAGACAAACTCTGGCTTCTTTGAAAATATTCAGAAAAATCTCCAACAATTCAAGAGAACACTCAATTATCGCAAGTCACTTTTGCGATCAACTCGAACTAAAATCCAAAGAAAACTGTCCTCTCTTTACCCAACAGAACAGCTTACACTGGCCTAGCCAATCCATCAAAGAAATGGATTCTACTCTAGTGCTTCTGAACTCGACCTTCAGAAAACTACTAAGCTAGAAAACTCTCCTGACACCCAAGCCAAAGAATTCTCAATCCAAAGTTCTTCGAGAAACTCGGACTTCAAACTAAACAGAAACATCTTGCTGAACTCAGCCACAACACCAAAGCAGACCTACTTCCTTAACTCGTTCTAAAGAAATCATCCTTCGGAAATATCCATAGTCACTGCATCTCATCACGCAGCTACTACTCCTTGAGGTATCAAGATACCATCACTCGCTTCTGTTCAGCCAACAGATCCAAATTTTACTCATTCAACTTTATAAATGAACTCCGAACCTTAACAGGTTACCTTCAGAGATCAATGAAGTTATTACATCACTGCAAAGCTCACTCGAGACGGTATTAGGTCTACAGTCTCGACAGATACACTTCCAACCAAACATTCAAACTCCAACCAATGGTAGTTGTCGTGCTTCACACACTACTACCTTATCTACCTTTATAACCTATATTGGAAAACCCGAACAGGTAAACCAATAGATAGGTAGAAAAATATATTTATATATATCAAAAATACAAATACGCTCTCTCAAGATAGACACCACTCCAGAGCCTAGGTATTCACTCAACCTAACGCTCTGATACCAACTGTAGCGACCCGACTTCCTATCTCCAGGAAGACGCATCGCTAACTAAGAAAGAAAGGGATAGAAGAAGAAAAGAAAGAAGAGAAAGAAGAAACAACACAGAATCTAAACAGCGGAACGAATAAATTATATTAATAACATAATATTACATAGTTTACAACCACTATCAGAGTACACAGATACACAACACATACTAGACAGTTATAAACATCTGTCTAGTATTTACAACATAATACAATCAGAGACAACACAGAACACACAGCGGAATACTCTATCTAACGCAGAAGCCTCCTGCTCCATCTGCTCCTCCAATATTCGTCAAAGCAAACCTGATTCCCTTGGCTACTCGTAAAAATTTGAGCACCCAAGAGTTTATGAAAAACAAAAATAAACTCCGGGTCAGACATGGGTCTGGTGTGAGTAACAGGTTAAAGTTGCTTAACTTTCAAAAACCTTTTGAAAAGAAAAGTATCACGTAAGACTTCCCACACATAAACATGGAAAAGTTTTTACCTTACGCTAACCAAAACATTTGATAGGAAATCCAGTGATATTATAATAGTGTCTAGGGTTTTCAAATAAAATACAGAAATAGCTGAAATGCTTACATCTCACATTCCAACATAGTTGGGCACAACTAATACGTACGGCACTTATTGGATTTTGGATTCCATACAATGGCAGGGCTACTGGGGTACCGCCCGTCACAGTACGTGGCCTAGATCACCGTACCGAGGAGCCACCCTAACTCCCCTGCAACACAAGACCGGAACCCTTCCTTACTGAAAGGTTCCAAACAAGACAACCCCGCAGTTGTTTGCAACCAACTGCCCACACAGCCGAATATAAAGGGTCTTCTAGACAGGGATCAATCTCGCTCTCCAGTGGGGGCTACCCACGAAGTCTTGGCGCACCTCCCCTGTTTTAGCCATTCCCGGTTGATGAGGCTTGAGGCTACGATTACCTTTATAGGACACATCACTTAGAATGCTCATCGTCCACCTGACGATGTGCTGAAAGCATTCAATCCATACAAGTTCGTTCCGGGTTCGAACGAAACCGAAGGCATTATCTCGTTACACTCATTTTGGAATCACCCTCAGAGTTAACGACAATAACCCTTGCACTCTAAATCTCCATCTTCACTTGAGATTCACGACCTATCGTTAATTTGGATCGATGTGGTTTTCGGATATCCAAATATGGAAACCCGATCCCGGTCTCATCGAAATCCAAAGCGTGTCTTTTAGGTCCAAGTTGTTTTAAAGTTTAAAACAATTCAATTACATTATCTATATACACACAGATAGATAATTCTCAGCATAACAATAGATAATCCATATTATCATTCCAAACAGATAATTCACATCATCAATTCAATGCAACCATAGCATCCAAATCATACCACAACATTTATCTCATAACTGAGATCTCAACCATTCAGGGTAATCAATATCAATCAACATTCATAAGCAATGACTTATTAATCATCATTCTATAATTAATTTAAAATAAATTAAATTAATTACATCTTCCTTAATTAATTTAAAATGAATTAAATTAATTACTCATCTATATAAATCTTGCTTACATATTCCTTAATTAATTACAAACTAATTAATTAATTACCCTTTAATTAAATCACCTTAATTAATCACCCTTGATTAATTATCTTCTAATTACATTCAAGTAATTAACCTCTAATTAATTTCACAAATTAATTAATCCAAACCAAATCCTGTAATTAACTTGTAATTACATCATTAATTAATCCTTAATAAGTTAATTAATACCTTCATTGATTAATTGTTATAATTAATCAATCCTTAATTATATCATTAATTATTCAAATTAATGATCCCAAGTTATTTTATTTAAAATAACTCCATTAAATTAATTATCAATTATCATTAATCTTACTTGATTAACTTATTTATCAAAATCCAAACTAATTACTTACTTAAGTAATTATTTAATATTCCAACTACATATTAATTACTCAAGTAATTAATTCCAAAACTTCTTCACTAAATTACATCCAGTAATTTATTTCCTTAATTACTTCACTAAGTAATTATCCATTTCTAATTTGCATTAGTAATTACTTCTCAAATCAATTAATGATTAAATTAAATTAATTAAACTTAATTAATTAACTTAATAAATCAAAATAAATAAATTAATTAATTACAATTAGTAATTAATTTCCTTCATTACTTTCATAAAGTAATTTACTTAAACAATTAAAGGATTATCTTAAATTAATTAATACAATTAATTTCTAAAATTAATTACATTAATTAATTATAAAATAATATTAAGTTAATGACCTTCATTAACAAATAACAAACCTTTAATTACCTTTCCAAAGTAATTAATTGAATTAATAAATATTAATTCTAAATTTATTTAAAGAAACACATTAATTAATTTCTAATTTAAAAATTAATCAAGTGATAATTAAACTTAATTAATTATTAATTACTTGATTAAATAAATTCAATTCATTAATTAAATTAAATCTAACCTTATTAAGTTAATTGATTTCTTAATTACAATTTAATTAAACTTAATGAACTTACTAAACCCATAATTAATTAAATAAAGCCTTAATTACTTAATTAATTAACCTAATTATTAATTAATTAAATTAATTAATTACAAAAATTAATTATCTTAATCAATTTATAAATTATAAATCATTAAGTTCAAATTAACTTAACATAACTATAAATCTCATTATTGATTAATCCATCATTAGCAAAGTATTTTAAAAACAACTTGCTTTTTAAATTTCATCTACATTCCATTTTTAAATTAAAATTTAAAATGAAATCAAATTTTAAACTTAAACAAGGTTTAAATATTCAAAACCTTTCAATTCCATTTTTAAAGAATATCTTACCTTTCTAATTAAGTTTTAAAATAATTTAAACCATAATCATTTTAAATAAAATTAAAATACACTTTAATATTTAAGAGGTTTTTGAAAACATTTAACTTTCAAAACTTATCTCATTCAAATCAGAATTCAAATATTCTTCAGTTTCAGATTTTAAAATTTAAATTTAAAATCCTGTTTTTAAATTCACTTCAGATTTATAAACACAGGTTATAAATACTATAATATTCAAACTTAATAACATTTGAACTTACAAACTTATTTTCTTTTGAAAACTTTCAGATTTGAATTCAAATTTAAACTTACCTCAGGTTTAGATTTAAACTTGCTTTGTTTATTTTTAAATTTAGTTTTTAAAATTCAAAAAAAACTGAAGCATATTTAGGCTACAGGAACAAAACTGCAAATCTTGCTTTATTCAAAACCTGAAATTCAAAATCTATTTGAATTCATGTTTAAAGCTTGCTTTCAGTTTAAATTTGAACTTGCCTTACTTTTTTTCAGTTTTTTTTAAAAAAAAACCAAAACCTGAAATAATTCAGGTTACAGAAACAAGGCTCTGCAACCAAACTACCCGAGCTCAACACTATTTCACTTCGAGTCATTCTCCATTCAACTTCGAGTCATAACTCACCTTGCTTCGGGTAAAAACAGAAAATACCCGAGCACCACCTTCTCCATATTCCAGAAACTATATCTCTCCTCTATGGCCACTGTGCACATGTACATGACCAGGGCCAACTTCAGATCATCAGAGATGATCATTACCATCCACCCTCCACCATTAATCCCAACATGATACCTAAGCATCAAGGAACTTCCATTTCCAAAAATTTAACAGAGCAGCTTCTATATTATTATTTTCTCATTTCTGCAATCATTTATATGAACACTGGAATACAAATTTATTTGAATCCAAATTTTAAACTTGCTTCAAGTTTAGCTTTAAACCTGCTTTCAGATTTTGTTTTTAAAAATTAACTTTGCTTCCCTTTAATTTAATCTTGCTTAATTTTTTTTTTTAGAACCTGAAACTGTCAAGTTTTAGAAAGATAGCACCTGAAACTAACATGCTCAAACCCGTTCCTATTTACTTCGAGTAAACTTCTACTTAACTTCGAGTCACAACTCAGATTACTTGAGAATTCCTTGAGAACACTTTCCTTTCAATTTTCCAGAACCAGGTGAACTGCCCTTAAACTTTAAACTAAAAATTGTGCATTCTGATCTAAAAATCTTATTTCTTTGAATGGTTTAAGATTACGATCTAAATTTAATAAATTAAGTAATTTTATGTTTCAAACAAATTCATGTTTTCAAGATTGTTTTCATGTCACAATTTGAATTAAAATAAACTAAGGAATGTACATTTTTTTTTTTAAACACAAACATGCTTCAGGGCAATTTGATTTCCAGAGGAGTTCTTGTTTTCCAGTTTACCTTATTTTAAATTTATATGCTTCAGATGTATATTTTTTTTTTTTAACAAACAAATTGGTTTGTAATCCATTTCCTCAATAATGGTTTAAGTCATGAGACTTCTAAAATCTGGATTTTAAAAGCTTAAGTCCAGAACTAACAGTGTATACATACAAACAGATTACCTCAAGATTATCATGCATCTATAGTTAAGATTTAGGAGGATGATGATGTTATTCACAGGCAAAGATTTTCAGAAACAATTCAAGCAACCAACATTTAATTATATTTAAACAAAAAGTTACTCACCTTGAAAATTTGATGGGCAGAGCAACCATTTCTATTTTATTTTTGAAAAGCCTGAACTGAGATGCTTTGATTTGAAAACTTCAAGTTGCTTCTTTATCTTGCTTCAGAATTTAAACTTAGTTTACTATTAAAACTTCATCTTGAATTTGCACAATGCTTCCCTTAATCATTTGCATGCTTGTTGTCTACAGGTGTAAAGATGCAGGCTTCCAGATTGCTTGCATATGAACCTCTGACCAACAATATATGTATGCAGGTTTGCAAAACATTGGTTACAGGTTGTAAAAAGATCAGGCTTTGATTTCTTTGGGTTTTAAAGATGCAGACACAGATCTAAATTTGCCAAGCTAATGATCTTCCAGAGAGATGCAGATTGAATTTCAGACCTGATTTTGAAACCGAACTACATGTTTCAAATGCAGGTTGTATATTGAAAATCTTGTTACAGGTTCTTGATTTTGCAATTTTATTTGAGAAGTGAAATTCAGGTTTTCTTTTGAACAAGGAAATGAGGTTACAGGTTTGACATTTTGGTTTGAGGAGGATATGTCTTCAAGCTTGATCTGATTTCAGGTATTTGATAAATGAAGATTTGATATTTGCAAATGAAAATGAATTTACAGACTGAAGAAAATGCAGGCTTGAGATGAATGAATTAGCAGATCTTGTTTGTGAGGGATTTTAGATTTGTAAGTGAAGTGTTTTTCTTTAATTCATTTTATCTTTTGGTTTGAAAGAGCATGAGGGGAAATGAAAATGTTTAAGGCTGAAAATATTTTAATAAAAATGAAGAAAGAATAAAATCAAATGACACTTGTCATATACTTAAGCTTACCACTTAACACATGTTATTTAAATTACTCACTTGTTAACACTTGTCTTTATTTAATCTAGTTATATGTTTAAATGAAAATGAAGAACTTTCTTAATTAATTTTATGTTTATATGAATATATATGAATCTCTTATTTAATTAGTTATATATTTAGATGTTTATAAAGGATTTTACTTAATTTATTTTATACTTATATAAATACATATGTGGATTTCTTATGCTTATATATACTTATGTAAATTTCTTATTTAAAGAAAAATGTAAATGAAATAAATTATAAATTAAAACTTATTCAAATATTTTAAAGAATCAACTTATAAAAGAGATTATTTCTTTATTATAACTTACTATTTTTCTTATATAAATTAATACATCATATATTAATTCTATTTTAAACTTTGATATATTCACAAATCATATTTTTTTCAAGAATATTTAAAAAGATATAAAATTAACATTTTCTTAAGTTAAGATATATTTAAACAATTAAACATTTGTTCTAAGTATTTTAAAAACCAAATAGTTATTTATTTTGAAAAAACTTAATATTAATTTAAATCATAATTTCCAAATTATTAGAATTTGAAAACAAAACTTTAATTATTATTAAATTCCAAAACAAAGATAAACTATAATATATACAAATATCTATATACATTATAATCCAAACATTTATTTTGGCATTTTAAAAGATAAAATCACAAATTAAATATTTATTCAATTAGATTTATTAAACCAATTCATATTATCAATCAATATTGTCAATATCAATTTAATTTTAAATACAGATTATTAAATTGATATTGTCAAAAATTTCGGGATATCACAGTTTTATACGGTTTTAAGCTTAAAATTCGTTTATATCGTGTTTCGAATGCCATAAGGAATTTATATGTTACGTAAAATATTATTTTTGAGATGAGTTTTATTTTCATAATTTTTAAGCTATGGGAAATTTATTATGAATTTTTGAAGGAAGAAATGAATAATTTGGGTTTAAAATTATTTTGGTAGTATATGGAAGAATTTGGGTCTGAAATTTCTTTATACTAGATAACATATTAAAAGTGAATTTCTATGATTTTTGAGAATTTTTCCTGAGTAATTTACTGTGGAAATTAAATTATTTTAGATGAAGGACTAAAGTGTTTTAAATTGTTTTTCTTAAGGAAAGGCTTATTTGTTAAATTATTTTTATTTTAGATTTTAAATAATTGCGTCATTTCTTTGGAAAGGATTTGAAAAGTTTATGGCAACAAATTAAATGTTTACAAACAGGCAGGTTAGCTACAAAGCAATTACTTAAAAAGGCATTAAAACAGTCTTTACCCAGAAATGTTGTTTCATCGCTTTCAGAAGCTAACCTTCAACCCTTTACTCCCGCCTCAACCAAGCCAAAACAAACCAAGTCGAAACCATCCAAGTCGAAACAAATACATAATGTATCAATAGGTTGGTACGTAGTGGATTGGGGAAAGGCGGAAGGTATGGAGTCAAAACCTAGCTTTTGATGGGGTTGAAGCCTTCGTTTTACTATACAAAGAAATGTGCTTACTTTGTTTTCAAAAGAATTCTTTCGAAGAAGTTTCCGCACTTTTGTTTAAAATGAAGCTTTCGAAAGATTTGCCTTGTTTTTAAATTAGTGATTTTGAAAGGGAAGTTTCAACCCAGTCAAAACCCTATTGCCGACCCTATGCCTTTCGCATGGATTGAAGTCATCAACTAGTTCGAAATGTGGCTTTTGTTTTATAAATGGAATAAGCCACTTCCCAATGCTTTCGAAAGGGCTCAAAAGCCGTAAAGAGGTTTCGATGGCGATGGCTTTGAAATGGGTTTGGTAGCTAACCTTCAAATGTTTTACCTAAATGATATATGCTTTCGAAAAGATGGTTCCGAAGCCATGAATTTTTCCCCAATCATTTTATTTAAAGGTTAATGTTAAGGGGTACTTTTGTGTATATTCACTTTGGTCCAAAAGATATTTTTATGGATAAACCCAATATTTTTGAAAGAGGTACTTTCAAATGGTTTCTAAGCTATGCTTCTAAGAGTTAATGAGTAATGCTTTAATACTTTCAAAAGGTAGGTTTTGATGGTTTCGAAAGAGATGATTTAAAGCATTTCAAAAGGCATATTCTTAGTGTATTGAAAAGAAGATTTGAATGCTTTCAAAGGAAGTTATCCAATGGTTTTGAAAGCAACGGTTTTAGATTTCGAAAGCCTTAGTTTCAAAACAAAGAACCCAATCTCTTTTTTAACGGAAAAACCATGGCAAAAATAAAGGAGTTTTAAAATGGCTTTTAATAATGGAGTTTTTGAGAAAGCTTTCCTTGATAAAAATAATAGGTTAAAAGGATTAACCATGTTTCATATGAAAATGATTTCAAGGATATTAAACCATAGATGTTGGTGTTATTATGTTTTTGAATTTGCTTCTTCTAATATATATATTCACTCTAAAACGGACCCATTATTGTGATTTGGGGAAAAAAGGACAGAATAACCAGCTAGGTTGATGCAGTAGTGAATATAAATTGAGTTAACTTTTGAACGAGTAGAATTGCATCCAGGAGGCCAGATAAACTAGAATGTAGGATACCTAAAAACAGATTAAAGAAGTTGTTAAATAGACAGGTTCATAGTAAACCCATGAAAACTATGTTTAGAAAGTGTTATTGGCAAGGGCCAATAGGTTCATAGTAAAACCATGAGAAATATGGTTAGAAAGACTTATTGATAGGAGCCAATAGTTTTGTAGTGAACCCATGAAAATTATATCTAGATGAAGTTATTGAAAGAAGTCAATAGGTTCCTAGTCAACCCATGAAAACTAGGATAAGAGGAAAGTTATTGAAGATACCAATAGGTTCAGGAAGAACCCATGAGATATTAAAGTTATTGGTAGGGGCCAATAAGTTCTTAGTGATATTAAAACTATTAGACTAGACAGGTACTCCATAAGCTTTAAACAAGTTACTATTCTGCTTATGAAAACTATTAGGTTAATAGTGACCTAGAAACTATAAATAAGACAGATGGGCAAAATGAATGGGGATGGAAAATCCTGAATTGATTTACTTGTTTTCATATCACCATAATATTTTGAATTATTCTGCTTTTAAACATTGTGAATGAAGGAGCGTAGTATATGGTTATTACAAATTTTAAAAGATACTAGTGAGAGGAGAACTCATTCTGCTAAGCGGCGTGGTCTCACTAAATATTTAAATGGTTTGAGATGGTAGATTATTATTCATATCAGGCTTGTGTCTGACTCGAAGTTTATGTTTTCCCCTTAAACTCTTGGATGTTCAATTGATTTTGAGTAGTCTAAGAGTTTATGTTTATAGGTACCACTTTAGACGAATAAGCTTTCGGTGACGTGCAGGAGGCAAGCTAGATAATAAGAGTTCTTTCTATTTTGATTCCGCTGTGTTTTATTGTAAAGGAAATGTTGTTTATTTGCCTAGTTATATATACTCTGATCATCTAAGGGGGCATCTTCATATTTCGCTCTTGGCGTATGTTGTAATAATCATATTTTCTCTAAATGTGGTTCTCGAATATGGGATTATGTAATGAATGTTGAAATGATTTGAATTGAAATGCGAAAGTTGTTTAATGAGTTTAAATATTTTCCATATCCATGTGTTTCTGTCATATCAATGTATCTAACATTATCGTATTTTGTCGCCAAGAATTAATAACTATGGATGACTGTAACATCCGTAGCTGTTATTTAGGCCTCCAAGTGAGGTATGTTACAAGTTGGTATCAGAGCATATGTTTATGTTAACTTAAAAGAAATTTCAACCTAAAAGATTTTTCAAAATATAATCCAATAAATCGGAAAATAAGATCAGGGTTTGGGATAACTCTATAGTAACATACTTGTATTTTATATATGTATACATATAAGTACTATTCCCCTATCTCTTAGACCATTCCATTGTATCTTAGTAAGGCTCATATGCAGATTTATGAGAAAGTAGATAGGAAGGCAGGAAAAGAAAATCTTGGTGGAGGAAGCACCATAACAAATGGAAATGCTCGACCCATCAGGAAGAACCCAGGTCGATAGGCTAATGCTAACCAAAATGCAGATGCCAATATGGGTGCTAGAAATCCACTAATAGATATGGAGACGATGTATCAGTTCTTCGTCAATCTGATGCAAGTAGGAGCAACTACTATAGTTGTTGGGAATGTTGGAGGAGCTAATCTCGTGGCTCTGATTGGGAATAATTATTATAAGTTGAGCAGAGATTACACCAATCTTGGTGGGAAGCCGTTTGTAGGAACGGAGGATGCCATAGAAGTTGAGAATTGGTAGTTGCACTATGAGAGAATATTCGCTAATTTGGAATTAAATGATGAGCAGAAAAGGAGGCTGGCCTTCAAGCAATTGCAAGGAGCAGCGCTTCATTGGTGGAATAGTGTTACTGCTGGGGTTCCTAAGAAAGAGTTAACTTGGGCAGAATTTCAAAGAAGGTTCAAGCAGAGGTTTTTGTCTGAAGTTGCTAAGTCAGTATTGTTGAGGAAGTTTATGGATTTGGTGTAGGGAGAGATGTTAGTAATTGTGTATGCTACTAAGTTTTATTAGTTGTCCTGATATGGGTATGCTACCATTGATACCATCATCAAGAGGAATGGGAAGTTCATTCGAGGATTGAGACCCGAGATCGCTAGGGCAACCCTGCCACATCTCCATGATCCTTGTAACGAGTTGTGGAGATGCCAATCCAACATGAAGAAATGCTTGCTATTTTTGGGAAGAAAAGTCGGTTGAAACCTAAGGTTCTTAGGGAAAGAAGAGGAAGTTCTTTAAAAAGAATGGAGCCTAGAAAGGAGAAGCTGCCAAGATGGAAAAGGCTAATTTAGTCTATTTCAAATGCGACAAGATAGGTCATTATGCTCATGATTTCCAGTCAGGCAAGGGGAAGAAGACTGCAGAAGAAGGGCATGAAGTGCTTTATCTGTGATCAAGTTGGATACTACAAGAATCAATTTTCAAAACTGGTCAGGAAAATAAGGGAAAGGTCTTTGCAAATGGACCATCTTCTGCTGGGCCAACTATAGCTAAGAAAAGAGAGACCGTGATGGAAGGTACGCTTTTGATTCAGAGTATACCAGTTAGGATACTATTTGATACCAGTGCATCACATTCATTAATATCTCAGTGTTTGGTTGATAGGTTATGTTTAGAACCCACAAACTTGTTACTTCCTTAAGGGTTGTGAATCCAATAGGAGGGTATGCAACTCTAGAGTTGAGATGTGACCAGTTAAAACTTGATTCGTTAGGTCATAAGTTTGCATGCAGTCTTTATGTTTTTGATTTCGTAGATTTCAACATCATCTTAGGTATGGATTGGTTGGGTAAGTATGAGGCTAGGATATTTTGCCATGATAAGGAAATGTCACTAAGACACCCTTATAGTCATAACTGAATCATATTCTCAGTGGAGAATTCGAACCGAAGTGTTTGTGCTTTGTTAAGTGCTATGGAAATGGGAGAAGAGATAGTTCAGGTTCGAGTAGCAAGAGAGTTTGCATATTGAGCCGGTTATAGGATTACTACCAAAACGCGCTGTTGAGTTTTGGATAGATCTTGTGCCAGGAGCTGAAACTGTAAGTAGACCACCCAGTAGGATGACACCGACCGAGATAAAGGAATTAAAGGGTGCAACTGGTGGATCTAGAAGGGAGGAATTTTATTAGACCAAGCAGTTTGCCTTAGGAAGCAGCCGCGGTGTTCGCTAAGAAACCGGATGGGTTGTTAAGGATGTGTATCAACTATCGTAAGTTGAACGAGAAGGGGATTAAGAATAAGTATCCATTGACGAGAATTGATGATCTATTTGATCAGTTGTATGGAGCCAGATTGTTTTCCCAGTTGGATTTGGCAACAGGTTTCCATCAATTAAGAATGGCAGAGGACGGTATTCCATTAACAACATTTTGAACTAGGTATGGTTCATATGAGCGGTTATTAATGCCATTCGACTTAACAAATTCACTTGCTTTCTTCATAGATTTGATGAACTGAGTTTCCCTAGAGCACTTGGATAGGTTTGTATTAGTGTGTATAGATGACATTTTAGTATACTCTAAGGATGAAAGAGAGCATGAGGACCATCTTAGGGTAGTACTTGAGACGCTGAAGCAGCATCAGCTGAAAGCGAAGTTTTCAAGTGTCATTTTAAGAAGAATGAAGTTAATTTTCTTGGTTATGTGGTTTTAGAGAAGGGCTTATCAATCAATCTAGATAAGATCGAAGCTGTAAATAATTGAAAGTGACCAGAGACGATGACTGAGATTAGAAGTTTTCTTGGACTTGCTGGCTATTACCGGGGATTCATTAATAATTTCTCACAGATAGCAACGCCTTTGATTATTAACTAGGAAAGACGTGAAGTTTTCCTAGTCCAACAAATATGAGGAAGCATTCTTTAAGTTAAATCATTTGTTGACCAATGCACCTTTGTTAGTAGTTATAGATGGAAACCAAGGGTTGTTGGTGTATACCGGTGCATACAGAACTGGATTAGGAGTTGTTTTGATGCAGACGGGCAAAGTCATTGCCTATGCTTCACGATAGCTTAGACCGCATGAAGTAAGGTATCCTACTCATAATTTGGAGTTGGCAGCGGTGATCTTCATGCTAAAGATATAGAGACATGATCTGTTAGGGGAGGTATTTGAGCTATACACGGATCATAAGTTCTTAATGCATTTATTCTCCCAGAAGGAGTTGAATATGAGACAACAAAGATAGCTGGAGTTTTTAACAGCTTATGATTTGGTATAGAGTATATTCTTGGGAAAGGAAATAAGGTAGGGGATGCTCTAAGTAGAAGACATAAGAATATGGTGTTAGCTATGTTGGAAGAATGGAAGGATTTAAAGTCTTTAACTACTTGTAGTGTGCAGTTGAGATCGACTACTAGTTCTAATCAGAGCACTGCCATGTTGTCTTGTTTGGAATTACGACTAGTGTTGATCGAAAGGATTGCTTCTAAGCAGAAGAGGATCCATTATTAGCCGAGACGATTAGAAGGCTTGAGGTTGGAACTGAGATCGATGATTTAAAGGATTTTAGCCTTGACCAGAGGGGGTGGTTAAGAAAGAAGGGACGATTATGTGTTCCAAATGTTGAGGACTTAAGAAAATAAGTTCTTGGAGAATGTCATCGGTCCTGGAGGGACCAAGATGTATCAAGATACGAAGATGAGATTCTGTTAGGAAGGTATGAAGTGGGATGTTGGCTTATAGTTTAGGCAGTGTGCAAACTGTCAACAGGTGAAGGTCGAACATCAGAAACGGAGTGGGTTGCTTCAACCTTTGGCGGTACAAGTTTGGAAGTGGGATTCGGTATTCATGGATTTTATAGATAATTTTTTAAGGTCAAATAGAGGAAACAAAAATATATGGGTCATAGTGGATAGGTTGACCTAGAGTGCCCATTTCATTCCAGTTAAGTCAACTAGGACGACACATATTTTAGCTATGTTGTTCATGAAGAACATAGTTGGACTGCATGGAATTCCTAATAGTATAGTCAGTGATGGAAATGCGTTGTTCAATAGTTAATTTTGGAAGAGTCTATGGGATGTATTTAGGTACCAAGCTCAAGATAAGTACTGCATATCACCCTCAGATGGATGGGCAGACAGAGAGAGTCAATAAGGTACTCGATAATTTATTAAGAGCTTGTGTATTAGACTTCGATGGATCTAGAGAAGATCACCTACATTTAGTGGTGTTATCCTATAATAATAGTTATCATACAAGTATAGAAATGGTGGCTTTTGAAGCTTCGTATGGAAGGCCAGGCATACCACCAGCATGTTGGTTGGAGACTGTAGACAGATTAGTCTTACGTCCAGATTTGATTGGGGAGGTGACAGAGAAGATTGAGTTGATCTGAGAAAGGATGAAGGAAACTTAGTCCAGAAAGAAGAGTTACATAGATAAGAGACATAAAGACCTATAATTCTCAGTTGGAGATAAGGTTTTCATTAAGGTATCACCGATAAAGGGTATGGTGCAATTCGAAAAGTTAGGGAAACTAGCACCGAGATATGTTGGTCCATTCCCAATTATAGAGATGATCGGGAAGCTCGCATACAGAATAGAGTTGCCGAGCAGTATGGCAGGTGTCCATAATGTATTTCATGTGTCTCCGCTTCGCAAATATGTGCATGATCCAAAAACTACTATTCCTTCGACAGGGCTAGAAGACTTGATAGTAGAGTCGAATTTGACTTTTGCTAGACAACCAGTTCGAGTTGTAGCAAGAGATGAGAAAAGGTTAAGTAACACGAGAGTGAATTTGGTGAAAGTTCAGTAGAGCGGCAACGAATAGGACTATATGTGGGAGACAGAAGACATGATTAGGGATACTTATCCTGAACTACTTTGAGGGTATGTTCTATATTAGCTTTATATAGACAATTGCTAGTCAGGTAGGCTAGTATGGTAGTTAGAAGCTATTACAAATGATTTCTATGTTTAGTATTTGTTCTGTACTGAATTTCGAGGATGAAATTCTTTAAGGGGGGAACCTGTAACACCCTTAACTTTTAATAACATTATTCATGAGATTTAATTAGATAAATTTAATAGAGTAATGTAAATATTAGAGTGATAAGGGGATTGATATTTTAAAATTTATTTAGAGGCCAAGCTTAATTAAATAAATGGGTTTATGAATGGTTTTATATGTTAATTAATTAACGCAAGGGTACTATAGGGTGATTGCCGCACCAAATCCCATTACCTTTATTATCTCCTTTCCACTTTCTATTCATGTTCATTTTTCATAACTCACAAAAGTAAATCAAAGAAAACACAAGCCGGCCATAACCTAAGGAAGAAATGGGGAAAATCAATCAAGAGCTAAATAATCAAGCAAGGGAAATTAATCAAAGATCAAATCTCAAGTTCGTTATCCTAATCAAGGTGAATAAAAATTAAAACCATCTCTATTTTTTATTTATTGATCATTTGATTTTAGATTTATGTTTAAATCCACTAAGATGATTTTTTATGATGATATGCTTGGACTTCATGATTTGTTATATTCAACAAGTTTGTTTGGTGAATATTTTATACGGTTTTAAGGTTAAAAATCCTTTATATTGTGTTTCGAATGCCACAAGGAATTCATATGTTATGTAGAATATTGTTTTGGAGATTGGTTTTAATTTTCATAATTTTCCAAGCTATGGATAATTTAATATGAATTTTTAAAGGAAGAAATGAATAATTTTGGTTTAAAATTATTTCGACTGGTATATGGAAAAATTTGGGTCTGAAATTTCTATAAGTTAGATAACATATTAAAAGTGATTTTTTGTGATTTTTGGGGATTTTTTCTAAGTAATTTACTATGGAAATTAGATTATTTTAGCTTAATGACTAAAGTGTTTTAAATTGTTTTCTTAAGGAAGGGCTTATTTGTTAAATAATTTTATTTTAGATTTGAAATAATTGCAGCAGTTTTAGGAAATAATTTGAAAAGTTTATGGAAACCAATTAAATGTTTACAAATAGGCAGGTTAGTTGACAAAACAATTACGTAAAAGGCCTTAAAACAGTCTTTACCCATAAATGTTGTTTCGCCGCTTTCAGAAGCAACCCTTTGACCCTATACTTCTGCCTCAACCTAGTCGAAACCAATCAAGTCGAAACCAACCAAGTCGAAACCATCCAAGTCGACAAATACATAAGGTATTAATAAGTTGGTACGTAGTGGATTGGGGAAGTCGGAAGGTATGGAGTCGAAACCTAGCTTTCGATGGGGTCGAAGCTTTTGTTTTACTATCCAAAGAAATGTGCTTGCCTTGTTTTCAAAAGAATGCTTTCGAATATGTTGTATCCTTTTTTTTTAAAGTGAAGCTTTCGAAAGAGTTGCCTTGTTTTTAAATCAATGCTTTCGAAAGGATAGTTTCAACCCACTCGATACCCTACTGCCAACCCTATGCCCCTCGAATGGATTGAAGTCATCAACCGGTTCAAAAGGTAGCTTTTGTTTTATAAATGTAATAAGCCACGTCCTAATGCTTTTGAAAGGGATCCAATAGCAACAAAGAGGTTTCGAAGGCAATGGCTTCAAAAGGCAATGGCTTCAAAAGGGGTTTCAAAGCTAACCTTCAAATGTTTTACTTAAATGATAAATGCTTTCGAAAGGGTAGTTTCGAATCCATCAGTTTTCCCCAATTATTTTATTTAAAGGTTAATGGTTTCGAAAGAGGTACTTTCGTTTATATTCACTTTGACTTAATAGATATTTTCATGGATAAACCCAATGGTTTTGAAAGAGGTACATTCAAATGGTTTCAAAAGAGGTACTTTCAAATGGTTTTGAAAGGGGCACTTTCAAATGGTTTCGAAGCTATGCTTCTAAGAGTTAGTAAGTAATGCTTTAATACTTACGAAAGGTATGTTTTGATGGTTTCAAAAGAGATTATTTAAAGTGTTTCGAAAGGCATATGCTTAGTGTTTTGAAAAGAAGATATGAACGCTTTCGAAGGAAGTTATCCAATGGTTTCGAAAGTAAAGGTTTAAGATTTCAAAAGCCTTAGTTTCAAAACAAAGAACTCAATCTCATTTTTAAAGAAAAAACCATGGTAAAAATAAAGGAGTATTAAAATGGCTTTTAAGTATGGAGATTTTGAAACCATGGTAAAAACAATAATTAACCATGTTTCGTATGAAAATGATTTCAAGGTTATTAAACCACAGATGTTGGTGTTATTATGTTTGCTTCTTCTAATATACATATTCACTGTAAAATGGACCCATAAATGTATTTTAGGGAGAAAAAAGGCAGAATTACCAGCTAGGTTGACCCAGTAGTGAATTTAATTTGAGTTAACTCCTAATGAGTAGAATTGCATCCAGGAGGTCAGATAACCAGAATATAGGATGCCTAAAAACTGATTAAAGAAGTTGTTAGATAGACATGTTTATAATAAACTCATGAAAACTATGTTTAGAAAGAATTATTGGCAAGGGCCAATAGGTTCATATTAAACCCATGAAAACTATGATTAGAAAGGGTTATTGGTATGTGCCAATAGGTTTGTATTGAACCCATGAAAACTATATCCGGATGAAGTTAATTATAGAAGTCGATAGGTTCCTAGTCAAACCATGAAAACTAGGATAAGAGGGAAGTTATTGGATATACCAATAGGTTCAGAGAGAACCCATGAAACATTAAAGTTATTGGCAGGGGACACTAGGTTCTTAGTGATCCCATGAAAACTATGAGACCGGACAGGGAGGCCATAGGCTTTAAACAGTTTACTAGTCAGCCCATGAAAACTATTTGGTTAATAGTGACTCTAGAACTATAAATAAGATAGATAGTCATAATGAATAGGGAAGGGAAATCCTAAATTGATTTACTTGTTTGCATATCATCGTAATATTTTTAATTATTATGTTTGAATCATTGTGGAAGCAGGAGCATAGTACATGGTTGCTATAAATTTTGGAAGATACTGGTGAGGGGAAAACCTGTTCCATTAAGCAGCGTGGTCTCACTAGATATCTAAATGGTTTGAGATGGCAGATTATTTTTCATACCAGGCTTTATTTTTGACTTGAAGTTTATATTCTCCCCTTAAACTCTCGGGTGCTCGATTGATTTTGAGTAGTTTGGGAGTTAATGTTTTCAGGTACCTCTTTAGACAAATAAGTTTCCAAAGACATGCAGGAGGCCAGTTAGATAATAAGATTTCTTTCTATTTTGATTCCACTGTGTTTTGTTGTAAAGGTAAATTTGTTTATTTTCCTAGTTATATACACACTGATCATCCAAAGGGGCATCTTCATATGTCGTTTTTGGCTTATGTTGTAATAATTATATTTTCTCAGAACGTGGTTCTCGAATATGGGATTATATAATAAATGTCGAAATGATTTGAAATGGAATGTGAAAGTTGTTAACTGATTTTAAATTTTCTCCATATCCATGTATTTATGTCATATCAATACCGTATTTGGACGCCAAGGATTAATAACTATGGATGATTGCAGCATCTGTAGCCGTTAGTTTAGGCCTCCAAGTGGGGGATGTTATAATATACAAGGACTTCTCGCTACTAATCCTAGGGATAACTCTCGATAGGATGTGGTAAGAGAGTGCCTTCGGTTTGTCCTATTCCTGGAAAATTTGTATGGATGGATGTCTGACATTGCATTTTTGAGACCACAACGTTGACCTTTACAAACATACATTTGTTTAGTGCAGAGAAGGTAACTTCTTCTTTGCTTAACACCCTTCTTCGAGACATATGAGCTCAAAGGTTGTATGTTCGTGAAAGTCAATAGTGATCGAAGGAATGACAGTGTGATATTCAAAGTGAAATGTGATATGTGAAAGTAAACATTACCTTGAGCCTCATCACCCGGTAATGGCTTAAACAAGGTACGCGGCAAGGGCTATGTGGTTCGCTGCCATAAGGGTATGTTCATCGCCTTTCGAGATAACTCTTTATATGTAGGGTATATGGTGTATGCTATGAGACGTCTCAGATAGGTCGGTAACGACTGGAGTAATGACATATTCGGTTTCTATCCAGGCCTTATATGAGTTCCAAACAGGGAAAGACCGGTCTTGCTAAATGCAGAGGATTGTTTGTGTATCCTCGGTGCATTCCTCTAGAGATGTAATATATGGAAGGTGGTCCGTTACATTGCCATTGTATGGAAATCCATTCTTCAATATGTGCCTGTCATTTTGTTTGTAGAGCCTAACATATTATGGATTTGATATGTTATCGTAAGGTAAAAACCTATCCGTGTTTATGTGCAGCGTGGTCTTACGAGATGCTATTGTTTTGATTAAGAATTTTTTTTATAATTTTAAAAATAAAGTTGAGATGCGCTTTCTCACACTGGTTTACTAGAATGATCTGGACGTTCTTCCCTTTCAATGCTTGGGTCAGACCGAGCATATTTACAGATTCAGATTTGGATGCTTTGGAGCTTCAGCAGACAAGTTGAAGGTCTTCAGGTCGTATTCCACGTATATGTTTATTTTCCGCTGCATTTTTTTTTAAATTATCAGCATTGTGAGGATAGGTTATTATAACTATCTAGATTGATGAATGTGGTTTGTTTTTGTACTCTAATGGATGTATGTAAATTATATTACAGTTTCTCTTTTTATAAAGTTCATTGATAATATTATTTGTTGTTCCACTGTGATTGTGAGATTCTATATTATTTTAGTGCCTTTCTCTCTTCTTCTTATTTTCTTTTCTTCTTTCTTCTTTCTTATTGCTTTCCCCATAACTATTCGCATCTTCATTCGATTTGAGCTGGATATGTGTGGTTTATTTTCAACTCGAATCGGTGTGGTTGTGGGTCATCACTCCATATTTTATAGTCATATAATGTGATGATGGCAAGCATTATCTAAGTAGATTTAAGCATGGATACCAATGAAAACATTTCGTCATTATCAACACCTTGAATTTGATGAAATCCTTTTGCAACTAGCCTTGACTTATAGGTCTTTATCTCTCTATTTACATCTATCTTTTTAATCTATAAGTTGCCAATGGGTTTTATCCTTTCGGGTATATTAGCCAAAGTCCATAATTTGTTGTAAGATATGGAATCCATATCTAACTTTATAGCTTCAAGCCAAAAGGCAAAGTCTTTACCTGTAACAACCCGGGATTTGCATTACCAATTAATAAATAAAAGTTAGGATTCTTTATTTATTTTAATGAAGCATAAAAGGATTTGGAATAACAAAATTTATTTGAAAAAGGCTATTTTAATTAAATGGGAAATATGAGATTTTAAAATGAGGATAAAATGTTATTTTTGGAAAGTTAAATATATTAGGGGAGATTTTAAAACGGGTTTGGATAAGAAAATGAGTTTTATAAACATATATGAACACTTAGACTAATTTTTGGAAACATGTAAATAACTCTCTTCTTATTGGGTTACTAAACCTAGCCCAATAACCCACCCTAAACCTCCTCTATAAATTATCTCAAACTCTCCTAACCTCATTCATTCATCCCTAATCAAAACCCTAATCATTTCCTAAAGCTTTCTTAACTAAAATGGCCTCTATCTTCATCTCCTTCTAGTTTTAGCTTATGCAAGTCATTCTATGCAAAGGTAATGCAAATACCCACCTCAAATCCGTTTTTATATCTTTCTAATTCCTGAAATTTATTTGGTAACACACGTTTTATGTGTTTTTTTTATCTTATAGCCTCCTAATCATCTTTTTCTAACTTGGGTTGATGCTATAATGGTCTTTGTTGCTTTCTAGAGAGGTATATTGCTAAAAACCTCTTCTAATATGTGTTTAATCATCTTTTGATTTCGGTAATCATTTAGTAACACATGTTTTATTATGTAACATGTGAACCATAGCTCTTTGATCATCTTTGCTTTCATTTTGGGGTGTGCACATAAGGTGCTTGTGATATTGCTTCCTAAGGTAATGCTAAGCTTTGGCCCTTTGTTTCCTTTAATATAGTGTAGTAATCATTATATGGTAGTTAGTGATTGATATTGGTGAAATTTGATGCCAAAAACTTGAAAAAAACACCCCAAAATCACCAAAAGCAGCATTTTCAGCTGGCTGGAATGCTTCAGCCTGAAAACAGGCTGAAACAGTGGTCTGAGTGCACCAGGGCAGGCCTGGGTTGCACCCAGGCTGCTGCTCGGGCGCAGCAGGCTAGCCCGGTAGGGCTAGCCGGTAGCAGGCCAGCCCTTAGGGGGCTGGCGCGAACTTTCAGCGCGCGGGCGCATGGCACGCGCGACTCGGTGGCAGACGTGGGCCGAAGCTCGCGTCCCCATTTCCCCAGCCCATGCGGGCTAGGGGCTTGCCAATTCTCCCCAGCCCATGCGGGTTGGGGGGGCATGCTATTTCTCCCCAGCCCGCATGGGCTGGGGCTTGCCAATTCTCCCCAGCCCGCATGGGCTGGGGCTTGCCACTTCTCCCCAGCCCATGCGGGCTAGGGGCTTGCCGTTTCTCCCCAGCCCATGCGAGCTGGTGGGGGCTTGCCACTTCTCCCCAGCCCATGCGGGTTGGGGGGCCTTGCTGCTTCTCCCTAGCCCATGCGGGCTGGGGCTTGACCAAACCAGCTGCACCGCATGGTGCAGCCTGGTTCACAGAAACGGGCTGCACCATGCGGTGCAGCCGGCTTCTATGCAATGGGCTGCACCCATTGGGTGCAGCCGGGTTCCGACCCACCGGTTGCACCATTTTGGTGCAACCGAGTCCGGATTGCACCATTTTGGTGTAACCGCTTCAAATTGATTGTTTCTGCAACGAACCTTTGGGCTTTAATTGCTAATCAGAAATTGTCGAATTTTGGTTCACAACCATTTGGAATATTTTTCCAACACGAATATTGGTTTTCAGTGATTTTCTGATTTATCGATTTCTCTGAGATTTGGCACTAGATTTCGTACATGGGTTTTATGAACTATTTTAAAAGGATTTTTCACTCCTAAATGGCTTTCGAAATTATTATATAATGTTATTTTTAATTATTAAACTATTTACTCCATAATAGGAGAGTTTTCAAAAGCCGTTTTAAAGTGATTTCAAAATCAATTATAAATCCGTTTCGCACCATTATTCTCTATAATAAAAATCTCACACTCACTTTTTAGCACGTCGAGCGAAGTGGAAAGGTGCTTAAACGGTTAGGAAATCTCCGGCCTATGGAACTGTGTGTATTTTCTTTCCGGTTAATCCCCGACCTATTCGATTGATCGTTTTGACCTTTAGGTCTTGTTTACCGATGATACGAGGTGGACTTTTTATTGTTTGGAGTGTGAGCTTGCTATTGGATAGTAAACCGTTTAGTGTGAATGTGGGGTATGGGACTCATTGTTAACACTTTACGGGTTCCTCTCTAAGAAGTTTGTGACACATTAGCCTCTGGGCGGCCAGTACTGGACCTCTGGGTCACCACGCCTCTGGGAAACCGTCTCTGCACACCTGCTCTATGGAGCAGTTTTTCGGTATGTGCCTCTGGGCCTATATCCTTCTGGGAAGGATCTCGCCGTCTCGCGCGTTCCGCATCTGTGCGAGTGATCAATCACAACTCTACAGTACTTGGCAATAACGACTCTGGTCGGTGCATGTGCTATACTTGTATTATCTGATGATTTTTATATCCGTTCGAGTACCGCCATTCGGTGTTGGTTCTATGGAACCATACGATGTAAGTGCGATTACCTTGTGGATTCACAGTGTCTCTGGACACTACATTTCGGTATTCGATTTCATTGATTTTTCAGTATATCCCTATTGCTCTTTGGAGCATCGATCTTTGCTTGGGCATTGATTACAGACTCTGGTCACTCTTGGGATTATTGCCGATGGGCAACTTTATATAGCTCTGGCTACGCCAATGATATGAGGTGATTTTATTTATTTAACACTTTGGTGTTGATATTCTCTTTGGAGATTTTTACCGTTTATTGATGATTAGGGATCGTCATTTTATTCATGTAGTCCATAATACTCTTCTCTTTGGAGAAGTACTGTTTATTTTATGTACCGCATTATTATTTATCTCAGTTTATTAACGGATTGTTTAGCTAGCCTGTCCCGAGTATTTTTCGCTCGGGTCAAACCGAGTTGTTTCAGGTTAGGCCTCTGGACTTAGCTTTCTGTGCTTCTGCTTGGACATTATCTACTATGCTGATAGATAGCTCTTTATATTTGTCCCCTATTATGATACTCTGATTATTCAGTCTCTTATGTACATATTTTTGACTCACATGTGTGAGCGGTGGCTTTGTACCTACCTTTTTGATATTTGGATCTGTACTGACGATATATTGTACCTATGTTCTGTGACTGTTATGTGACTGTTTTGTGATGTTGATAATATCATTTAGTATTATGTTTGTTCTGAACCTATTTTCCTTAGCCATTGTAATTTCGTTATAAATATCTATTGGATATGTCGAACCACTTGAAAAAAAACGATATCACATTTCGATGTACTTAGTTGATAGTTATAGCTTGATTACATATGGTCGCTTCCATTATACTCTATTCTCCGTTCCAGCAGACGGTATTACTCCGTAATACTCTTTGTTAGAATGGGTCTCGGAGTGGGGCATTACAACTTGGTATCATAGCTTGGTTCAGAACTAGGTATAATAAACACAGAACAAGAACACTTAGTACAATACATCTTAGTATGATTCAAATTACAATGCCCTTTCCTCATGACATTGGATAGATAAGTTAGGAATATGTTTAGGAATACATTTATATTCCATAGTATTCCATTTGAATTATCTATCTTTGAATCATGCTTAACTCGTATCTTATCTTATCTTTCAGTATGGTTGGGAGAGGTGGGAACCACCGTTCTGCTGATGCTGGACAGTCCAGCAACCCTCACCCAGAGGGCGTATACATGACCACGGACCAGATCATGGAGCTGGTTCGTAACTCTCAGTCGCACTCTCAGTCTCCTGCACTAGTTTCTGATGCACCACGCAAGTCTGCTTTTGCGCGTCTATGCAGCGATTTTATTCATCTCGGAGGGAAGCCGTTCAATGGCTCCGAGACTGTTCTTGAGGTCCAGGCTTGGATTAGAGTTTGCGAGCGTAATTTCACTCGCATGACCCTTCCTGACCATGACAGAGTTCTTGTTGCTTCTAGCCATCTTGAGGGTCGTGCCTTGGATTGGTACGAGCTCCTTATTTCTAAGACCGATGAGGCCACTCTCACTTGGGATCAGTTCCGAGAGCGCTTCTTACTCAAGTTTATCCCCGAGTCCGAGAAGATAGCCCTTGCACGCCGCTTTATTGACCTTAAGCAAGGGAAGACCTCTGTTGCTGACTATTCATCATATTTCGAGGCCCTGTCCAAGTATGGCCTCGAGTTCATCAGCTCTCCTTATAAGAAGAATCTCAAGTTTGTAGAAGGCCTGAAGAAATATTTGAAGAAGCAGCTTATGCTCCAGCTTAAGCTCCCTTTTGATGAGCTAGTTGACGCAGCGCTTCACCTTGAAGCGGTGGAGCGTGAGAGAGACAACGATGGGGATGGTGAGGGTTCCAAAAACCCCAATCAGAAGCGGGGTCCATTTCAGAAGACCAAGCTTTGGAACAAAAAGAAGAAGACTGGCAGTTCTACTTTTCAAACTCAGCCTCAGACTCGTCCTCAGTCCCAGACTCCTTCTCAGCCCAGTGAGACACGTCCCCCGAAGAAATGCTTCAACTGCGGTTCTCCAGATCACTTTATTCGAGAGTGTCCCAAACCTCTCTATTGCACCTTCTGCAAGAAGGAGGGACACAGGATCTCCACTTGTCCTACTGCACCTCCTATATCTGGCAAGCTTAATGCTGCCAAGGCTCCTACATCTTCAGCTCAGCCTCGAGGTACGCATCCTTCCGTTCTCGAATGTTCTATTTTATTTCATGGTAGGTCTTGTAGAGTTCTCTTTGATACGGGTGCCTCTCACTCATTCATATCAAAGGAACTAGTTGATACTTTATCTTTGGATGTTACTTGTTTGGTTTCTTCACTAAGGATTGTGAATCCCATCGGCGGATCCATGACCCTTAGCCTGCTTTGTGAGGATATAGATATTGATCTTTGTGGATTTTCTTTTCGTGCGAATCTGCACGTTTGGAGTATTTGGGCTTTGACATGATTCTTGGCATGGATTGGCTCGCTCAGTACGACGCCAAAATCATTTGTTCGGAGCGGATATTATTTCTTCGTCATCCTGACTCGTCTGCTCCGTTAGCTATTGCTCTTCAGGATGTTGGGATTTCTGATATTACTTTATTTTCTCTTGATTCACGAGATGAGGATTTGGACTTATCTCGTATTTCTGTTGTTCGTGATTTCCCCGATATATTCGAGCCAGTATCAGGCCTGTCGCCAAAGCGGGCCATTGAGTTCCGCATCGATCTCATTCCAGGTTCTCATCCAGTTAGGCGTCCTCCTACGAGAATGTCTACTAAGGAGAATGAGGAACTCAGGAAGCAGTTAGTTGAGCTTGAAGCGAAGCAGTTCATTCGATCCAGTTCTTCGCCATGGGGTGCTGCTGTGGTCTTCGTTAAGAAGGCTGATGGCTCTCTTAGGCTTTGCATTGACTATCGCAAGCTCAATGAGTTGACCATCAGAAATCGCTACCCACTTCCTCGGATAGACGACATGTTTGACCAATTGAGCGGTGCGAAGGTCTTCTCTCAGCTCGACCTTGCCACCGGATTCCATCAGCTACGAGTCGCAGAAGACAGCATTCCTCTTACAGCATTTCGCACTCGTTATGGTTCTTTTGAGTGGTTGGTCATGCCATTCGGCTTGACGAACGGTCCGGCTTTCTTCGTCGATCTCATGAATCGAGTATTCTGGAAATACATCGACAGATTCGTTCTGGTTTTCATCGACGATATTCTTATTTACTCTAGATCTGAGGCAGAGCATGCTCATCATTTGCGGATCGTCTTGGATACTCTTCGTCAGTATCAGCTTAAGGCCAAGCTCTCTAAGTGCCATTTTTGGGAGAGCAAGGTCAAGTTCTTGGGCCATATTGTATCATCTGAGGGTATTTCTGTCGATCCTGCCAAGATCGAAGCTATTCAGAATTGGAAGCAGCCCGAGAACGTTCGTGATATTCGCAGCTTCCTTGGTCTGGCGGGTTATTACCGTCGGTTTATCAAGGATTTCTCTCGAATTGCACTTCCCCTTACGACGCTGACTCGTAAGGGTGTTCGCTTTATTTGGTCTGATAAGTGTGAAGCTTCTTTTCAGCGATTGAAGGAACTTCTCACTCATGCTCCTATCCTTGTGGTTCCTGAGAGTAACCAGGATCTTGTTGTTTACACCGATGCTTGTGGTAGCGGCCTCGGTGCTATGCTTATGCAGAAGGATCGGGTAGTTGCTTATGCTTCTAGGCATCTACGTCCGAATGAGGTTCGCTATCCGACTCATGATCTTGAGTTGGCAGCTATCATCTTTGCCTTGAAGACGTGGCGTCACTTTCTATTAGGCGAACGCTTCACTCTTTACACCGATCATAAGTCTCTGAAGTATCTTTTCAGCCAGAGAGATCTCAACATGAGGCAGCAGCGATGGCTTGAGTTTCTCGCCTCATATGATTTAGATATTCAGTATACCCCCGGCAAGGGGAATCGTGTTGCAGATGCGCTCAGTCGCAAACACTCGGCAGTTGTTTCTATGATGATTGCCGAGTGGAATGTTCTTGAGACTCTATCTTTATGTGATATTAGAGATCGAGCTCCATCTTCTGATGCTCCTGTCTTATTATCCAGCTTGGAAGCTCGTCCCATCTTGTTGGATCGCATTGCCCATGCTCAGCGGCAGGATCCAGACCTATTGCATTTCATTCATCTTCTCGAGTCAGGATCCAGTGATGAGACATTGTTAGACTATTCTATTGATTTTCATCGGTGCCTTCGGAGGAAGAACCGTATTGTTGTGCTATCTGATTCATTTCTTAGGTGTGACATTCTAGACGAGTGTCATCGCACTAGGTACACTATTCATCCCGGGTCGAGTGAGATGTATGCCGACATGTGTCGCCTATTTTATTGGGAGGGCATGAAGAGTGATGTTGCAAGTTATGTAAGCCGTTGCATGACTTGTCAATAGATCAAAGCCGAGCATCAGCGTCCATCTGGTCTTCTTCAGCCGCTAGAGATTCCATTGTGGAAATGGGATCAGATATCCATGGATTTTATTGACGGTCTGCTTCGATCGAGGTCAGGCCATACTTCTATTTGGGTCATCGTCGATCGCTTGACCAAATCAGCTCATTTCATTCCTATTAGGTCCACTCGGACTGCTCCTCATCTTGCCAAGCTATATGTGAAGGAAGTCGTTCGACTTCATGGCATTCCTAGCTCTATCATCTGTGATCAAGACACTATCTTTACTAGTCACTTCTGGAAGTGCCTACAGTCAGCTTTGGGCTCAAAGCTGAATCTTTCGACTGCTTATCATCCTCAGACCGACGGTCAGATGGAGAGGGTGAATCGTGTTTTAGAGGATCTTTTGCGCTGTTGTATTCTGGATTTCGGAGGTAGTTGGGAGGATCACTTACCGCTTGTAGAGTTCTCCTACAACAACAGCTTTCAGTCTAGTATCGGCATGGCACCTTTCGAGGATCTATACGGAAGGCCATGTCGCTCTCCTGCTTGTTGGTTAGAATCTGACGAGAAGCTCATTCTTAGTCCAGATTCAGTTCGGGAATCTTTTGAAAAGATTGTTCTTATCCGTCAGAGAATGAGGGAGGCACAGGACCGCCAGAAATCCTACGCGGACAACCGTAGGAAGCCTCTTGAGTTCTCCATTGGTGATTTTGTCTTCATTCAGATTTCCCCTATGAAGGGGGTTGTGCGTTTCAGCTCTACAGGGAAATTGGCTCCTCGCTATGTTGGACCATTTCCTATCACGGAACGCATCGGCCCCATTGCTTATTGTGTGGCTCTACCTGCTCATTTTTCCGGAATGCATGACGTGTTCCATGTTTCTCAGCTTCGCAAGTGTGTTCGCGATCCTGATTCTATCATTGAGCCGCATGTCGTGCCTGATTTAGAGATCTTACCTGATTTATCTTTGGAGCAGCAACCTCTTTGTGTGCTTGATTCGGAGGTTAGATGCCTTCGCAACAAAGAGGTTCCACTCGTGAAGATTCAATGGTCACCGAATCCTAAGGACTGCACTTGGGAGACCAGAGAATCTATCGAGCGCTCTTATCCTGGCTTTCTCTCATCTTCTTCTACGGGTAAGAATTCTCTATTTTATCTCTATCACTTCTTTTGTGGATTTGACGTTATAGACGACATCTATCTTAAGGAATTGCGGGGACACAATTTTCTTAAGGGGGGAGTCTGTAACAACCCGGGATTTGCATTACCAATTAATAAATAAAAATTAGGATTCTTTATTTATTTTAATGAAGCATAAAAGGATTTGGAATAACAAAATTTATTTGAAAAAGGCTATTTTAATTAAATGGGAAATATGGGATTTTAAAATGAGGATAAAATGTTATTTTTGGAAAGTTAAATATTTTAGGAGATATTTTAAAACGGGTTTGGATAAGAAAATGAGTTTTATAAACATATATGAACACTTAGACTAATTTTTGGAAACATGTAAACAACTCTCTTCTTATTGGGTTACTAAACCTAGCCCAATAACCCACCCTAAACCTCCTCTATAAATTATCTCAAACTCTCCTAACCTCATTCATTCATCCCTAATCAAAACCCTAATCATTTCCTAATGCTTTCTTAACTAAAATGGCCTCTATCTTCATCTCCTTCTAGTTTTAGCTTATGCAAGTCATTCTATGCAAAGGTAATGCAAATACCCACCTCAAATCCGTTTTTATATCTTTCTAATTTCTGAAATTTATTTGGTAACACACGTTTTATGTTTTTTTTATCTTATAGCCTCCTAATCATCTTTTGCTAACTTGGGTTGATGCTATAATGGTCTTTGTTGCTTTCTAGAGAGGTATATTGCTAAAAACCTCTTCTAATATGTGTTTAATCATCTTTTGATTTTGGTAATCATTTAGTAACACATGTTTTATTATGTAACATGTGAATCATAGCTCTTTGATCATCTTTGCTTTCATTTTGGGGTGTGCACATAAGGTGCTTGTGATATTGCTTCCTAAGGTAATGCTAAGCTTTGGCCCTTTGTTTCCTTTAATATAGTGTAGTAATCATTATATGGTAGTTAGTGATTGATATTGGTGAAATTTGATGCCAAAAACTTGAAAAAAACACCCCAAAATCACCAAAAACAGCATTTTCAGCTGGTTGGAATGCTTCAGCCTGAAAACAGGCTGAAACAGTGGTCTGAGTGCACCAGGACAGGCCTGGGTTGCACCCAGGCTGCTGCTCGGGCGCAGCAGGCCAGCCCTTAGTGGGCTGGCGCGAACTTTCGGCGCGCGGGCGCATGGCCCGCGTGACTCGGTGGCAGACGCGGGCCGAAGCCCGCGTCCCCATTTCCCCAGCCCATGCGGGCTGGGGGCTTGCCAATTCTCCCCAGCCCATGCGGGCTGGGGGGGGGGGCATGCCAATTCTCCCCAGCCCGCATGGGCTGGGGCTTGCCAATTCTCCCCAGCCCGCATGGGCTGGGGCTTGCCACTTCTCCCCAGCCCATGCGGGCTGGGGGGGCTTGCTGCTTCTCCCCAGCCCATGCGGGCTGGGGCTTGACCAAACCGGCTGCACCGCATGGTGCAGCCTGGTTCACAGAAACGGGCTGCACCATGCGGTGCAGCCGGCTTCTATGCAATGGGCTGCACCCATTGGGTGCAGCCGGGTTCCGACCCACCGGTTGCACCATTTTGGTGCAACCGAGTCCGGGTTGCACCATTTTGGTGCAACCGCTTCAAATTGATTATTTCTGCAACGAACCTTTGGGCTTCAATTGCTAATCAGAAATTGTCGAATTTTGGTTCACAACCATTCGGAATATTTTTCCAACACGAATATTGGTTTTCAGTGATTTTCTTATTTATCGATTTCTCTGAGATTTGGCACTAGATTTTGTACATGGGTTTTATGAACTATTTTAAAGGATTTTTCACTCCTAAATGGCTTTCGAAATTATTATATAATGTTATTTTTAATTATTAAACTATTTACTCCATAATAGGAGAGTTTTCAAAAGCCGTTTTAAAGTGATTTCAAAATCAATTATAAATCCGTTTCGCACCATTATTCTCTATAATAAAAATCTCACACTCACTTTTTAGCACGTCGAGCGAAGTGGAAAGGTGCTTAAACGGTTAGGCAATCTCCGGCCTATGGAACTGTGTGTATTTTCTTTCCGGTTAATCCCCGACCTATTCGATTGATCGTTTTGACCTTTGGGTCTTGTTTACCGATGATATGAGGTGGACTTTTTATTGTTTGGAGTGTGAGCTTGCTACTGGATAGTAAACCGTTTAGTGCGAACATGGGGTATGGGACTCATTGTTAACACTTTACGGGTTCCTTTCCAAGAAGTTTGTGACACATTAGCCTCTGGGCGGCCAGTACTGGACCTCTAGGTCACCTCGCCTCTGGGCAACCGTCTCTGGACACCTGCTCTATGGAGCAGTTTTTCGGCATGTGCCTCTGGGCCTATATCCTTATGGGAAGGATCTCGCCGTCTCGTGCGTTCCGCGTCTATGCGAGTGATCGATCACAACTCTACAGTACTTGGCAATAACGACTCTGGTCGGTGCACGTGCTATACTTGTATTATCTGATGATTTTTATATCCATTCGAGTACCGCCATTCAGTGTTGGTTCTATGGAACCATACGATGTAAGTGCGATTACCTTGTGGATTCACAGTGTCTCTGGACACTACATTTCGGTATTCGATTTCATTGATTTTTCAGTATATCCATATTGCTCTTTGGATCATCGATCTTTGCTTGGGCATTGATTATAGACTCTGGTCACTCTTGGGATTATTGCCGATGGGCAACTTTATATAGCACTGGCTACGCTGATGATATGAGGTGATTTTATTTATTTAACACTTTGGTGTTGATATTCTCTTTGGAGATTTTTACCGTTTATTGATGATTAGGGATCGTCATTTTATTCATGTAGTCCATAATACTCTTCTCTTTGGAGAAGTACTGTTTATTTTATGTACCGCATTATTATTTATCTCAGTTTATTAATGGATTGTTTAGCTAGCCTGACCCGAGTATTTTTCACTCGGGTCAGACCGAGTTGTTTCAGGTTAGGCCTCTGGACTTAGCTTTCTGTGCTTCCGCTTGGACATTATCTGCTATGCTGATAGATAGCTCTTTATATTTGTCCACTATTATGATACTCTGATTATTCAGTCTCTTATGTACATATTTTTGACTCACATGTGTGAGCGGTGGCTTTGTACCCACCTTTTTGATATTTGGATCTGTATTGACGATATATTGTACCTATGTTCTGTGACTGTTATGTGACTGTTCTGTGATGATGATGTTATCATTTAGTATTATGTTTGTTCTGAACCTATTTTCCTTAGCCATTGTAATTTCGTTATAAATATCTATTGGATATGTCGAACCACTTGAAAAAAAAAACGATATCACATTTCGATGTACTTAGTAGATAGTTATAGCTTGATTACATATGGTCGCTTCCATTATACTCTATTCTCCGTTCCAGCAGACGGTATTACTCCGTAATACTCTTTGTTAGAATGGGTCTCGGAGTAGGGCGTTACATTACCTTACGGTTCTTATTGGAATGAGAGAGGAGTACTATCGTCATCTAAGATACAATCTTTTTTCCTGCCATCCATATGAAAGCCATAGAATCTCTGTGATACATGAGATTCCCTATTAGACTTTTAGTAGGTTTCGGTTTTCGTATAATGGTGAATTTGATTCTCCCACTATTTCAACTTCTGTCTTTACTTCTCGAATCTTATCTAAATTTACAACTCTTCTATTAATTTCTTTTGATAGAAATTCCTTTCCAGAAACCACAGCATATCGAGAAACAATAACATTGTGTTTCTTGGTATTATAGGAAATATATCTCAATGAATTCTTGGGATATCCTACAATTTTGCACTGATCCGATCTTGCCTCAAATATATTAGGCCAACATTCTTAATGTACGCTGGACAACCCCAAACTTTTTAAATGATTGAGGTGTGATTTCTTCCCATGCCACATCTCATATGGTGACTTGGGTATTCATTTTGATGCAAATCAAATTCAAGTAGATTTGGATGCATTAACATAGCATATGTTCCTATAATATCAAATTGGTTAAATTGTTACATTTCATTTACCTAATAAGCTCCCACTAGACTTTTATGTTTCTCAAAACCCTAAGAGAAAACATAGAAATCTTTTGATTTCTCTAGTGGATGCTAGTACTCACACGCCTTGGGATTCTAACCTTGAGGAATATCAACAAAGAATAGTCCCACATGTCATGGATAACTCCTTATCGATTGTATCATATATAACTCTAAACTCATTGTCGTTAATCTAATCTCATCTCGACCTTGAGGAAGATCAACAAATCGAAAGTGACTATGCACTTTACCTATCATTTTGCGTTGCCCTAAGTATGATGCACGGACTATGAGGAAGACCAAAAAATATGTGTATAATCTTACCTCATATAGTCGATATATTAATGGTATTACAGATAACATCTCTAGCTTGAAAAATACCAATATCTAAAGAGTGTGCACGTGATCTATTAATATATAAATGGCAGATGACAACTTATTTTAATGATTCATATTCTTCAATATATATATATATATATAAAGTGATATCGATTTAGAGAAAAATGTATTCCTTATGAAGTACCCTCATGGGTCAAGTGTCTGACACATCTGAAATAACGGTATGCATATAATATATGTGTACTTGTTCTGTAAACTTAAATTGGGTTTATTACCATTCCACTTTAGTTTATCATGCATATTATATAAGTTAATTCATAAATAATAGTTCACAATTGAACCAATTTATATAACGCTTTTATGTATATAATCAATAAAACTTTATTTAGTTGATTGTAATTTCTTAATTCATCCAACAAATTTATTAAATTATTTTAAAATTTCAAAAATTTATTTTATTCTTCCTTAACAATTTAAGATGAATTTTTACTATAACACCTATAGTATATATTTAACAACCCACCTTTATATCCATACTATCCAAGAGTATTATAGAATAATACTACCAAATATTACGGAGAAAGAGGCTGCATGGGGTACACACGTGAATATTCCCTTAGATTAACACTGGTACATAGTTAAACATTAAATAAATATCTCACCTATATTATGTAAATAGTACTAGTACAAAGAAATAAAAGGTATGCCTCTAGGATAGAACAATACATAATGTATAGAAAATAATAAAGAATACAAAGTCAGAATCGTAACAATAACATACAATAAATAATACAATACTATCATAAGAGTTCAATACATCTCAAATGTCAACTATCTCAATATAATATGAAGAACAATTAATATAGAACTCAATGTCAAATATATATACACTGAATCAATAATATATGTACATATCATATAACAGTCCTAATGCAAGACTCCTCTAAGCCTAATAAAATATATGTTGGTCATGTCGTCCATGTACCTGAATGTCTCAGACTAACCCGAGTATTGCATAAATAACACATGGTTTAGACTGTATCTAATCAAGGATCTATAATATAAGTAACATAATATAAACGATAAATAATTTTATGATAACACTATCAGAGATATTCAAATCATCAGACGACATGTCAATATATATGTATATAACGTATAGAAACATATATATGGAATATTGACTTTTTATCCTAGTTAACCATCAAAGTATCAAGTCACCTGAATTACTCAAATCATACAAAGCAACCAACTCTAATATCGACAAATGTCATCACCCATATAGAAACACAACAATTTTGAAGTCATAAAATAAACATGAATGGGTGAATCATACATATCCAAAAGCATCACCAAATCCAGAAATATTAATAAATAAGATATCACCAAGTATAATCAGAATAGCACATAGTATTGCCAAAATATATCTCTCAATCTCAATTGATAGAACATCATCATCAACATACGTAAAAAAGGATAGACTGCCTATCAATATAACGAGAATTCACTATACACTGGATCGATATCATAGGTAAATCCCATCTCCTCATATATAAACTATCAGAAAGTATTGTCATGGGATATGGCTATATGATAGACATAGAGTCCCAAGTAGAGCCATGCATATAACACTATGTGGGCCATCAACCCATAACTATACCCCAGTGACGTATGTCAATCATGTATGCCAATCTACTACTCTCTGTAAGTACTAGAAGGGAGACTGATAACACTAAGCAAGCAACAGAGACATGGAGTCTCTATCTTCTACAGTTACCTCACAGTCATCTTGACACATATTCAACAGTGTGCTCGTTAATGCAAGGATTCTTAAGTCATGACATTACACATGCCCCTATAGGTAACAGACTGCTGGCTTAGATGACACAAAGGAAAACGCGCGCATAGGAGTGGCAAAACGATATATGATACGGTGTTATAGATGTTGGGTGCGACCCCACGATTAGGCCGCTAGGGTGGATTCTAGCCATCTGGCTCTGTAACATCCCCCTACTTAACGGCTCAATACAAACGGCTACAGATGTTGCAGTCATTTATAATTATTAATCTTCGAAGACCAAATACGGCGATATTAGATATATTGATACACAGATACACAAGATTATGGAAAAAAAATTAAACAGCAAATAAAATCCACCGTTCCATTTCAAAACATTTCATATTGATTACATAATCTCAATTCGTAGACCACCTTTAGATAATATATAATATATAAAAAATACGCCAAGAGCGACATATGAAGATGCCTCCTTGATTGATCAGAGTACATAATAAGGCACTAAAACAGTTTGCCTTTTCAATCAAACACACAGCGGAAATAAAATAACTCTAATAACAAGCTTGCCTCCTGCACGTTTTCGGAAGCTTTATTCGTCTAGAAGGACACCTGAAAACCTTAACTCTCAACCTACCCAAAATCAATTGAGTATCCAAGAGTTTAGTGGGAAAACAAATACTTCGAGTTAGACATAAAGCCTAGTATGAATAATAATCTACCATCTCAAACCATTTGGATATCTAGTGAGACCACGCCACTTAGCGGAATAGGTTTTCCCCTTACTGGTATCCTAAAACATTTACAAAACCATATACTGTGCTTCCAGCATTCACATGGTTAAAACATAGTATTTCAAAATATTAGGATGATATGCAAAACAAGTAAATAAAATCTGGATTACCCATACCCTTTTAATTCCTACTATCTGTCTCAATTATAGTTTTAAGGATTACTATTAAACTTTTAAATATTTAAGGGCGATCTGTCCAAATTCATAATTTTCATGGGATCACTAAGAACCTATTGGTAAACCCAATATCGTTTTACATATCCTAGTTTTCATGGGGTAACTAGGAATCTATTAACTATCTGTCAATGTCATAATCCGAATACAGTTTTCATGGACTAATTACAAACCTACTGGCCTTTGCCAGTATCAGATCATAGTTTTCATGGGCTGACTATGAACCTATTGGTCCGTGCCAATATCATACGGTTTTCATAGGCTTATTGTAAATCTATTAGCCTTTTCCAATATCTTTAATTAAAATTCTAACATCTGTTAAATTATATTAACTACTAAGTCAACCTAACTGGTTATTTTACCCCTTTTCCCAAAATAGAGTTATGGTTTAATATCAATGTGAATAAATATATGAAGAAGTATACATAACAACAAAATAATACCAACACATATGGTTTATATTCCTTGAAATCCTCTTATACATACATGCATACATACTTATATACATACATACATACATACATACATATATATATATATATATATATATATTGGTTAAACCCTTTAACCTTTTAAATCAAGGAGAACTTCTTCATTTTGAAACACTTTATTTATTTATGCCATGGTTGTTACTTTAAATTGAGATTGGGTTTATGTTTTGAAATCATAAAAACGTCTATTTCAAAATCTTTGGATAGCCTCCTTCAAAAGCAAAAACTTCCTTTCAAAACATAGTATATATACCTTTCGAAGCTCTTGATAAATACTCTCTTTCGAAACCAATTATACCTTTCGAAGATATCAAATCATCCTTTAAAATATAGAGCTTCAAAACAAATGAGAGTACCCCTTTCAAAAGCATTGGGTTTAAATTTTAAAAACAACATTTGGGTCAAAGTGGTTGTATTTGAAAGCATCTCCTTCGAAACCAACTAAAAATTAATTGGGGGAAAAATAGATGGTGTCGGAACCATCTAATCGAAAACAAAAACCTTTAAAATTAAAACTCTAAAGGACAGATTTGAAACCTCCTTTCGACTACTTCACCTTCGAAACCCTCAACCCTTTTGAAAGCAATTAGGAAAATGGCTTAGTTTAAGGTAAAAAAAGAATAACCTTTCGAAAGCATCACAGTTGAAAGGAAGCATAGCGGCTAGGTTTCGACTATGTCAGAACCAATCCCTTTCGAAAGCTTTTATTTAAAGGAAAAGGAACCCCTTTGAAAGCTAATACTTTAGTATAACACGGCAACCTTCTTTAAAAGCTAATTATAAAACCCTTTTGAAATCATATGTTTTGACCATGTTGAAAGCTTTAAGTAAAACAAGGCAAGGATTTTAACTTATGAAAACAACGCAGGATTTCGACCCTATCGGAAGCTATTCCTTTCAACACCAAGGCTTCTGCCTACCTTCCAATCCGTTACGTACCATCTAGGTAATACAATGTGTATTGGTTTCGACTGTGTAGGTTTCAACTATGATGGGGCGGAACCAATGGAGTTGAAAGGTGCTTCTAATAAAGGCGGAGCACCTTTTTCTGATTTAAATGCTAAAATATAGTTACTTTAGTAATTATTTTCTAACAACTTGCCTATTTGTAAACCATTGATTGGCTGCCATGACAAATTTTCAAATACTTTATTTTCAAAACTGCCACATTTATTTAGATCCGTATCAAAGGATTTTAACTTTACAACCTTTCCATATAACAAAACCGACATTTGCAGAGAAGCCCTTCTTTCAAAATAATTTATTTCCCTTAGTAAATCAGTTAGGAAAAATCCTCAAAAATAACAGAATTCGAATTCATCATATAATCAAACATATGAAAATTTTAGACCCATTTTCTTCCTGAAATATTCATAATAAATTTTAGACCCAATTGCATCATATTTTCCATCAAAATTCATAATAAAATTCCCATAGCTTGGAAAATTCTGAAAATTTAAAACCATCTCCAAAATCATGTTTTGCTTAACATAAATATTTTCCATGGCATTTTGAAATCAATATCTCACGGTTTCACCCTTAAAACCATATGAATTTTTGCATATAAATAATTGTCTAAATCAAACAATCCATAACTTTAGCATATCATCATCCAAAAATGAAAGTGCTGCTTAGGAGCATAATATGGAATAGTAACTAAAGCCATCTACTAGCGCGAAATAAAATATAAATAGTAAATAATAAAGTAAATGATACTAGTGATTTTTATACCGGTTTATACTCTTATTCTATATCCAGTCCCAGACTTCTTTTGGAATTTAACATCAACCCTCACTTAACCTGGAGGAACATGTATTACACTGCCTGATCAACCGAACAGGACTTCAACAATACAGAGAATTTTCTTGAATGGTTGTGCTTTTTTAATAGCGTGGATAATTCTTTAGAGTACACCCTTCCTATAGTCTTCTCATTTGTGGTATATAGTGTAGTTCGTGAAGATTGGAAGTTAATTTAATCACAACTGAATTTGTGCTTGAATGTGCAAGTGATTTGAACGAGTTTTGGAAGAAAATGGTAGAATTTTAGATAATAAAAATATGAGAATAGAATCAAAAATTTAATTTATTGAGACAAATGAATTGAAGGCTAAATATAATGTTAAAGTGTAGTAACTTATCGTGAAAAGAAGCGATCAAAAGGTACAGAAATAACTATTGAATCAAGGGTTGTTTTTGTTCGATGAAGTGAAGTGCCTTTTCAGAAATATAACTGTTATGCATTTTCAGTCGATTGAACAAAAGAATTCAACCAATTGAGATATTAAAAATTCGAATCAGAGAGGAATCGGTACAAAAAAAGGCAATTCAGTCGACTGAAATGGGTAGTTCAGTCGACTGAACATTCATATCAATTTGCGCATGTGCATAGATATTCAGTCGACTGAATGACCTTGTTCAGTCAGCTGAATTTCGTTGATAAACAAAAATTACCATAGCTCATTTGGTTAGAGTACTTTCCTTTTAAACCAGTGACCCGGTTCGAGCCTTGCTCCATGCATTTTTTTTTAATTTCATTTAAAATTTGATTTTACCAATGACCCAAGTTCAAGTCTTGCTTCATATGTTATTATTATTGCTATTATTTTATTTTGTTTTTTAAAATGATTTTTTTATTACTTTTATAAAATGTTTCGAATGTGTATGTATATGTGCGTATACTACTTTGAGAAGATTTCAACATCTGTAAACTCTAGACTTGACACTCTATGACTAATAATACTTTGTTTGTCATCTTTTTCTTGTCTCTATCGTGTATATCTCTTGTATCTCTGTATACATACTTTTATCCTCTTTTGTACTATGTATATGTTGAACTTATCCGTTTGTCTCTTTTTGATACTCATGCACCTGCTTCTTTGGCATAATTGTATAGTTGTTGTCATTAAAATCCAAGAATAGAGGTTCTAATAAATATCATAGAATCAAAATAAACACTTAAATCCGAAATCATAGGATTTTAGGAACCAAAAGGAGATGGAATGGATTATTATTCACCTTATATTTGAAAAGGAACTTGAGATTTGTTGTTGATTAATCCTTCCTAGCTTGATCCTTAGTTTTGGATTAAAATTTCTCCTTCTACTTCCTTAGTAATGGCCGGCTTTAGTTTAGGTTTGATTTGCATTTGTGAAAAGATGAAATGGAATATGAATGGGAAATAAAAAGGATATAGCTATGTATAATAAATTAGCTAAATTGCTAATATGCCTATATGTAAGTTAATTAACCATTAAACTAATTTAAAGCCCATTTATCTTGTTAATAAGCATGACCCTATAAAGTAATTTATTCAAATCTCAATCTCTTTATCATCATTATTCTATTTAATTTATCTAATTAAATCTTCTGACTAATGTTATAAAAAATTAGTGATATTACAGGCTCCCCCCTAAAGAATTTCGTCCTTGAAATTCAGTAAGGACTAAATACTAAACATTGCAATCATCTGTAACTACACCTAACAACCATACTGGTCTAACTGACTAGAAACTATCTATATAAATTTAATATAAACATACCCTCAAGCAAATTAGGATAAGTATCTCTAATCATGTCCTCTGTCTTCCAAGTACAGTCCTTATCGTTGTCGCTTCACTAAACTTTTATCAACCTAATTGTCCTGTTCTTTAATCTTTTCTCATCTCTAGCTACGACCCGGTTGTCTAACAATGGTAAAATTAGGCTCTACTAAGTCATTCAACCCTGTCGCAGGAATAATAGTTTCTGGACCATGCACATACTTACGAAGATGAGACACATGAAATACATTGTGGACACCTTCCATACTGCTCGGCAACTCTACTCTATATGCAAGCTTTCCAATCCTCTCTATAATCTGGAATGGACCAAGATATCTCGGGGCTAGCTTCCCTGATTTTTCGAATCGCACCACACCCTTCATCGGTGATACCTTAATGAAAACCCTATCTCCAATTGATAATTCTAGGTCTTTACACCTCTTATCTATGTAACTCTTCTGTCTGAATGAGCTTCCTTCATCCCTTCTCGAATCAACTCAATCTTCTCTGATGCCTCCCTAACCAAATCTAGGCCTAAGACTAATATGCCTCCAGTCCAACCAACATGCTGGTGATTTGCATGACCTTCCATACAAAGCTTCATATAGTGCCATTTCTATACTAGTATGATAACTATATTATAGGAAAACTCAACCAAATGTCGGTGATCTTCTCAAGATCCACCAAAGTCCAATACACAAGTTCTCAATAAATCTTCAAGTACCTTATTGACTCTCTCTGTTTGCCCATCTGTCTAAGGGTGATAGAAGTACTCATATTAAGCTGTAGACTCTTTCAAAATTCACTAGTGAATAAAGCATCTCTGTCACTGACTATACTACTAGGAACTCCATGCAGTCTAAGTTTGTTCTTCATGAACGATTTTGCTAAAACAGGTGACGTCTTGGTTGACTTAACTGGAATGAAATGGACACTCTTGGTCAACATGTCCACTATAACCCATATACTTTCATTACCTCTATTTGACCTTGGCAACCCGTCTATAAAATCCATAGGTATCGAATCCCATTTTCAAACTGGAATATTTAAAGGTTGAAGAAATCCACTAGGCTGCGATGTTCAGCTTTCACTTGTTGACAGTTTACACACTGTCCAACCCACAAGCCAACATCCCTCTTCATGCCATCCCAAAAGAGTCTCATCTTCATATCCTGATACATCTTGGTTCCTCCAGGATGAATCGTAAACTTAGATCGATGACATTCTCTAAGAACTTCCTTCCTCAAGTCCACCACATTCCGAACACACAACCATCCCTTCTTTCTTAGCCATTCTTTCTGCTCAAGGCTAAAATCCTTTAAATCATGGATCTCTATTCCAACCTCCAGTATTATGATCCCTTCTACTTAGCAGCAATTCTCTCAATCAATAGTGGTGAACTTCTAGATAAGATAGTGTGGCAGAACTCCGACTAGAACCGAAAGTTGATCTTAACTGTACATCACAATTGACTAAAGCTTCTAAATCTTTCCACTCGGTCAACATAGCTAACACCGCATTCTGATGCTTTCTGCTGAGAGCAGCTGCTTCCTTATTGCCTTTCTCTAGTGTATACTCTATACCAAAATCATAAGCTACAAAAAACTCCAACCACCTCTACTGTCTCATATTCAACTCCTTTTGAGAGAATAAATATCTTAAAGACTTATGATTGATCTACAACTCAAACCTCTCTCCTAAGAGATAATATCTTCAAATCTTTAATACGAAGATTATTGTTGCCAACTCCAAATCAGGAGTAGGATACCTTACTTCATGCGGTCTAAGCTGCCTAGATGCATAGGCAATAACTTTACCATTATGCATCAATACTGCTCCTAATCATGTTCCGCATGCATCGGTATATACTACCAACCCTTATTTTCCATCTGGAACTACTAATACAGGTGCATTGGTTAACAAATGCTTTAACCTAAGGAATGCTTCCTCACATTTGTCAGACCATACAAACTTCACCTCATTTCTGGTCAACTTAGTTAAGGGTGCTGCTATCCGCGAGAAATCCTTAACGAATCTCGGGTAGTAGCCAGCAAGTCCAAGAAAACTTCTGATCTTAGTCGCCGTCGCGGATCTCTTCTAATTATTCACGGCTTCAATCTTATCTGGATGTACTGACAATCCTTTCTCTGAAACCACATGACCAAGAAACTTTACCTCTTTCTTCCAAAATGACACTTGTTAAATTTTGCCTTTAGCTGATTCTGCCTCAGCATCTCAAGCACCACTCTAAGATGAGCTTCATGCTCACTGTCATCCTTAGAGTATACTAAAATGTCCTCTATAAACACTAGAACAAACCTATCCAAGTAGTCTTACAAAACTTGGCTCATCAAATCTACGAAGAAAGCAGGTGCATTCGTCCATCCAAATGGCATCACCAACCATTCATGTGAACCATATCTAGTCCGAAATGTTGTCAAAGAATACTATCCTCTACCACTCTTAACTGATGGAAACCCGTCGCTTAATCCAACTGGGAAAACACTTTGGCTCCAATTAACTTATCGAACAGATCATCTATTTTTGGCAAATGATACTTATTCTTAATGGTCCTTTCATTCAGCTTATGGTAGTCAATACACATCCTTAACGACCCATCTGGTTTCTTCACAAACACCACAGCCGCTCCTCAAGGCAAACTGCTTGGTTTAATAAAATTCTTTCCTTCTAAATCCACTAGCTGCACCTTCAATTCCTTCATCTCAGTTGGCGTCATTCTGCTAGGTGGTCCACTTACAAGTTCGGCTCCAGGCACAAGATCTATTCTAAACTCAACAGCTCTTTTCGGGGGTAGTCTAGTGACTAGCTCAAAGACATCTGCAAACTTCTTGCTATCTAAACCTAACTTAACTCATCTCCTATCTCCATAGCACTAAGCAAAGCACTAACACTCTGGTCAGTATTTTCTATTGAGAATATCACTCGGTTATGACTGTTAGGGTGTCTCAATGATATCTCTCTATCATGGAAAAATATGCTAGCCTCATTCCTACCCAACCAATCCATTCCCAAAATGATAATGAAATCTACGAAATCAATAACATACAAACTGCATGCAAATTTATGACCTGACAAATCAAGTTCTAACTGGTCACATTTCAACCCTAAAGTTGCATACCCTCCTATAGAATTCATAACCCTTAAGGAAGTAACAAGGTAGGTGGGCTCTAAACACAATCTATCAACCAAACACTAAGACATAAACAAATTTGATGCACCGGTATCAAAAAGTAGCCTAAACGAAATACACTAAATCAAAAGCATACCTTCCATCACAGTCTTTTCCTTATCTATTGCAGGAGGCCTAGCTGGTCCAATAGCAAAGACCTTCCCTTTTTCTGCCCTGACTGGTTCTGGACATTGATTCTTGTAATGCCCAACTTGATCACAGTTGAAGCACTTTAGATTCTTCTTGTTTGCAGCTTTCTTCCCACTTCCTGATCGACACTCATTCGCAAAGTGACCCTTCTTATTACACTTATAATAAACTACCTCTGCCTTAGACTTCTTAGCAATGTCTCCCTTCTGGGCTCCTTTCTTCTTTAAGAACTTTCTTTTCTTCCCCTGAGAACCCTGAACTCCCACTAATTTATCCTTAACCTAATCAGCAAGCAACTCCTTATGATGAATGGCCATTTCCACCATCATATTACATGGATCACGAGCATATGTCATGGTCATTCTAGCAAGCTCGGACCTCAATTCTCGAATGAACTTCTTATTCCTTCTAATGTCGGTATCTATAACATCATATCCATAAGAAGACAGTTCTTTAAACTTAGTAGCATACTCAACTACTAACATCTCTTCCTGAACTAAATCCATAAACATCCTCATCAGCTCAGACTTAGCAAACTCAGATAAAACTTCTGCTCAAATCTTGCCTCAAAATCTGCCTAAGTTATTTGCTCTCCCGGTACTTCGGCAGTAACACTGTTCCACCAATGCAGTGTAGACCCCTGTAACTGCCTAGAGACCAACCTTCTCTTTTTTCCATCATTTAGATCCAAATCAGTAAAAATATGCTCACAATGCAACAGCTAATTCTGAACCTCTACAGCATTTTCCGCTCCCAAGAATGGCTTTCCACCAAAACTGGTGTAATCTCTACTCAACAAAGAAATATTACCAACTGGAGCCACAGAATTAGCTCCTCCTACATTTCCAGCAACACCAGCTGCGGCTCCAGCTTACATCAAACCAGTAAAGAACTGATACATTGCTCCTATATCTATTGGTGGATTTCCAGCATCCACATTGGCTTCAGCATTATGATTACTAGCATTAGCCGATCGACCTAGATTTCTCTTGGTAATGGGTCGAGCATTCCCATTAGTTGTGGTGCTTCATCCATCGAGATTTCCTCTTCCGTTTCCTACTTCCATATCTCCTTTCCCATAAATCTACATACGAGCCTTAGTAAGATATAGAAGAAGAGTCTAAGAGAGTAGGGGTACGTACTTATATATTTACTATATATAGCAAATACAAGTACGTTATTATAGCACTAACCCAAACCCCAATCTTATTATCCGATTCATTGGATTATGATTGAAAAATATTTTAGGTTCAAGTCTCTTTTAAAGTTTCATAACTATGCTCTGATACTAACTTGTAATGTCCCCGTACTTGAAGGCCCAAAACTAAGGGCTATGGATGTTGCGGTCATCCATAGTTACTATCTTCGACGACCAAATACGATAACATTAGATACAATGATACACAAATACATAAGAATATGAAAAAAATTAAACAGCAAATAAAATCCACATTCCGTTTCAAATATTTCAAATTTATTACATAATCCCAGTTCGCAGACCACATTCAGATAACATATAATAATAACAAAATACGCCAAGGGAGACATATGAAGATGCCCCCGTTGATTGATCAGAGTACATAATAAGGCACTAAAATAGTTCGCTTTTACAATCAAACACACAGCGGAAATAAAATAACTCTAATAACAAGCTTGCTTCATGCACGTCTTCGGAAGCTTTATTCGTCTAAAAGGACATCTGAAAACCTTAACTCTCAACCTACTCAAAATCAATTGAGTATCCGAGAGTTTAAGGGGAAAATAAAAACTTTGAATTAGACATAAAGCCTAGTATGAACAATAATCTACCATCTCAAACCATTTGGATATCTAGTGAGACCACGCCACTTACCAGAATGGGTTTTCCCCTCACTCGTATCCTAAAACATTTACAAAACCATATAATGTGCTTCCTGCATCCATAATGGTTAAAACATAGTATTCTAAAATATTAGAATGAATGCAAAACAAATAAATCAAATTTGGATTATCCATCCTCTTTTTATTCTGACTATCTGGCTCAATTATAGTTTTAAGGATTACTATTAACCTTTTAAATATTTAAGGACTACCTGTCCAAATTAATAGTTTTCATGGAATCACTAAGAACCTATTGGTAACCCCAATATCATTTTATATATCCTAGTTTTCATGGGATAACTAGGAACATATTGACTATCTTTCAATATCATAATCCGAATATAGTTTTTATGGGCTAACTACAAACCTGCTGACCTCTGCCAGTATTAGATCATAGTTTTCATGGGCTGACTACGAACCTATTGCCCCTATCAATATCACACAGTTTTCATAAGTGTGCTGTAAACCTATTGGCCCCTTCCAGTATCTTTAATTAAAATTTTAACATCTGTTAAATTATATTCACTACCGGATCAACCTAACTGGTTATTCGGCCCCTTTCCCCAAAATACAGTTATGGGTTAATATCAATGTGAATAAATGTATAAAGAAGTATACAAACAACAAAATAGTACAAACACCCATGGTTAATATTCCTTGAAATCCTTTTATACATACATACATACATACATACATATATATATATATATATATATATATATCATGGTTAAACCCTTTAACCTTTTAAATCAAGGAAAACTTCTTCATTTTAAAACACTTTATTTATTTATGCCATGGTTATTACTCTAAATAGAGATTGGGTTTATGTTTTGAAATCATAAAATCATCTATTTTGAAACCTCTGGATAGCCTCCTTCGAAAGCAAGGACTTCCTTTCAAAACATAGTATATGTACCTTCCGAAGCTCTTTATAAATACTCTCTTTCGAAACCAATTATACCTTTCGAAGGCATTCAAATCATCCTATAAAATATAGAGCTTCAAAATAAATGATAGTGCCCTTTACGAAAGCATTGGGTTTACTATTTAAAAACAATATTTAGGTCAAAGTGGTTGTATACGTAAGTATCTCCTTCGAAACCAAATAAAAATTAATTTGGGAAAAAATTGATGGTGTTGGAACCACTTATTAGAAAGCAAAAACCTTTAAAATTAAAACATTAGAGGACAGAGTCGAAACCCCCTTTCGACTCCTTCACCTTCGAAATCCTCAACCCTTCTGAAATTAATTGGGAAAAAGGCATAGTTTAAGGTAAAACAAGAATAACCTTTCGAAAGCATCACAGTCGAAAGGTAGTATAGCGGCCACGTTTCGACTATGTCGGAACCAATCCCTTTCGAAAGCTTTTATTTAAAGGAAAAGGGACTCCTTCGAAAGCTAGTACTTCAGTATAACATGGCAACCTTCTTCGAAAGCTAATTATAAAACCCTTTCGAAATCATACGTTTCGACTATGTTGAAAGCTTTAAGTAAAACAAGGCAAGGGTTTTAACTTATGAAAACAAAGAAGGGTTTCGACCCTATTGGAAGCTAATCCTTTCAACATCAAGGCTTCCTCCTAACTTCCAATCCACTATGTACCATCTAAGTGATACCATGTGTATTGGTTTCGACTATGTAGATTTCGACTATGATGGGGAAGAATCAATGGAGTCGAAAGGTGCTTTCTAATAAAGGTGGAATACCTTTTTCTAATTTAAAGGCTGAAACATAGTAACTCTAGTAATTATTTTCTAACAACTTTCCTATTTGTAAACCATTATTGGTTGTCATAAAAACATTTCAAATACATTATTTTCAAAATTGCCACATTTATTCAGATCCATATCAAAGGAATTTAACGTCACAACATTTTCGTATAACAAAACCAACATTTGCAGAAAAGCCCTTCTTTCAAAATAGCTTATTTCCTCTAGTAAATCAATGGGAAAAATCCTCAAAATCATAGAAATTCGAGTTCATCATGTAATCGAGCATATTAAAAATTTAGATCCAATTTCTTCTTGAAATATTCAAAATAAATTTTAGACCAAATTGCATCATATTTTCTATCAAAAATTCATAATAACATTCACATTGCTTGGAAAATTTCTAAAAATTAAAACCCATCTCCAAAATTATGTTTTACTTAGCATAAAAATTTTCCATGGCGTTTTAAAATCAATTTCTCACTGTTTTGCCCTTAAAACCACATGAATTTTTGCATTCAAATAATTGTTTAAATCAAACAATCCAAAACTTAGCTTATCATCATCCAAAATATCATAGAATCAAAATAAACACTTAAATATGAAATCATAGGATTTTACAAACTAAAAGGAGAAGGAACGAAATATTATTCACCTTGGATTTGATAAGGAACTTGAGATTTGTTGTTGATTAATCCTTCTTAGCTTGATCCTTGGCTTTAGATTAAAATTCTCCTTCTACTTCCTTGGTAATGGCCGGCTTTAGTTTAGGTTTGATTTGCGTTTGTGAAAAGATGAAAATGAAACGTGAATGGGCAATACAAAAGGATGTAGTCGCGTATAATAAACTGGCTAAATTACCAATATGCCCATTTGTATGTTAATTAACCTTTAAGCTAATTTAAAGCCCATTTATCTTGTTAATAAGCACGACCATATTAAGTAATTTATTCAAATCTCAATCTCCTTATCATCATTATTCTATTTAATTTATCTAATTAAATCTTTTGAATAATGTTATCAAAAATTAAGATGTTACAGGCTCTCTCCAACAAATATAATAGAAGTACATCATAATAGTGGCATATAGAACCAATACAGATAGGCACAAAGTCTTTGTCATTGTCAGGCATGGTGCCATACTTGCTAAATATTGGCACTGGCTCATATATCACTATGCATATCACCTCACACTATCACTATATTTCTATCATGTGAATGCCATCTACTTGCAATGAATAACCAATAAATATCACAACAGCGTCCCATAACACTACATGATACTCAAAGTTTGTTCACCGCTTATAAACTACATTTAAATTATCCAATATTTTATATAACAAGTCCAAAGAATAATTGAAGAAATATTACTGAAAGGCCCATACCAGATGGTAGTATAACCCCATTTATTCATATTTCTCATTACACAAATAGAAATCATCATGAAATCACATAAGGATGTCATCACCGTATCATCTCAAATTCATTGACCAAATCAATATCAATGGTGAATCATTCATATCATAAAAATCAGCATAGAGAAAACGAGAAATCTGAGTACTTGGAGAATTAAATATAAAAATATTTATATCTCAGGTTATTAATCTACGAACAATTTTATTGTTAGTATAATACTCTTCAGAATACCAAAGATGTCATTTATAAAACCTCACATAAATTTATATAATTCGTAAACTTTAAATAATTAATTAAAACCAAATATTAAATCTACAATTCAATAATTTATTAATTTTTTCCAACTTATATAGATTCAATATAATTTAATAATCAATTATATACTCGAAAAACACATATACTGCATTTGAAATGACAAAAATAGTTTACAAAGCGAAACAGTTCATATAATAATTATTCTATAATTTTCTATAATTTATAAAATTTATATAAGTTTATTTTATGTTTATTTATAATATCTAAATAAAATTTACATAAGAATTTTAGTATGCTTATTTTAGTTCATTAAATGAAAATATAAATATATATTGTAATCAATAATAGTTGAAATATGAACAAATACATATAGGGTTGCGTAGATACCATAGCAAACACACTCATGTATAGGTTATTACACACACAAAATACTAATACATGCACAACCACGTATATACACACAGCATATACGCACTCACAGCTCACAATTATAGACATGAATGCACAAGGAAACTCAAAAACAATAATAAGTTAAAGTACAACAAAGCAACAACGGTTAGAGACACATAGGCCAATTGAGAAAGATACAACTTGATCAAGCACACACACGCAAAGTTTGTGCACACACCTCTCAACTACAACCTTGCTCACATACACACAAACATGCATACATACACAACAACTACATGTACAATAGCAGCACCCTCAAATACACACAACAATACCCACACTTACACACTCAAGCTAGCGCCTACACACACGAACACAGAAACCCACTCACACACAAAACACATGAAGATAGGTCGATCGATCGCCTCCATCGATCGACCACATATGGTCGACCGATAGCCTTACAGGGTCAATCGGTAAATGACCATCTTTGACAAATCGATCGCCTGTTCCAGGAAATTACTCCTACTGCTTGGATCATTTTATTTTTAAGTTGATGCATACATGATACTCAAACATAGGGGCAGCTCAAACACACAATAATGTATCTGTATATCTTGATTAAGCATAGATTTACGAGAAGAATCTCACAAGGATATTGCATTCTTCATCCTCTTCTGCTTTCTACCCTAACACACTCATACAATTCACCATCCCCATAACACATCAAAATATCTCACATGCCATATATGTATACAAGTATGAAGATGCACGTATTTAAAATTGGAGATTTATTTTAATTATATTGTAACAACCCGCACCTTCATGGGCCTAAATTTTGACAAAAATCAAAACCCAAGTCCATCAAAACACATATTGTTGGGTTTGGTACCAGTAAATAAGCATGAGCATTATCAGAGATTGGTAGCAATCGAAACTCACAGCGGAAACAATAATAGGATAAGAATACTGACTATGACTACTATATTGGAACTAATTGTATTCCTTGGATATAAAATTGTCATTTCAATAGCGAGCATGAGAGAAAGAAAACTTCTCTAACAATAAATCACATCCAGCTCCAGTGACATGTTCCTCTAAACTCTATCATGTAGGTTGTAATAAGGAGGGGTCAAAACAACGTTCTGGTGATTGGAAAAATATATAAATTGTCCAAACATAAACTTATACCGATAGTTTTCCATTTAATTGTTATGTCCATGAAGATTAGAAATTCTAGTCTAACCTTGTATTGCACATACGATTACTTACTTACCCAATGTATGAAATACTAATGAAGCCATATCAATCACTCAATAATTCAAAACCCATTAGCCACTTAGTACTTCTAAATATGAAGCAAGCTTCGATAATACTTTTAAAAAGAGAAATAGGCAAATTATGCCATTTAAGACCTTAATAAAGGTAAATCCATCATTTAAGACCTATTCTCAAGGTGGTTTCCTAATTATGTTGTCAGTGATCGGTAGGTCCTAGATACAAGACCTTTAACCACTATTTAAGGCTTCTGATATTTGATATCCAACTATTACTGTATCCGTCATCGATAAAATCGTAGTCATGTAATAAACAGTACCCAAGCCATTTAATACTTTTTATTAGAAAATAGGCAGATTATGGTCTTTTAAGACCTTAACTAAGATAAATCGCATCATTTAAGACCTATCCCCAAAGCATGCTCCTAAATGGTACTATTATTATTACGGCCTTAGCAATGTAAGAGACTGTACCCAAACCACTTAATACTTCCAAGTGGAAAATAGGCAGACCTTGACATTTAAGACCTATTTCTAGAAGCGTGCTCCTCAATGGTACTATCTAATTGTCATTGTTCGGAAATTTTATTGGGTTACTTAATACTTCTTTTATAGGAAAAAGGAGGATCTTACAGCCACTTAAGCCTCCAAACTTGAAGCGAATCATTCCCGAGATATCCACTCTCACTCTTTAGTTATAAATATGGCATCTCATCAGGTTACTTCTTTCGGTAGGGAGGCGGACCCTTCAGTCACTTAAGACCTCAACGCTGAAGTAAACCGTTTTTAGAGATATCCTTATTTATTTATTTGGAATCTCACTAGGTTACTTAATACTTCCATTTAGAAAAGAGGCAGACCCTTCGGCTACTTAAGCCGTCAAAGCAAAAGCAAACCCTTATGGGGATATCCTTCACCGCTCCGATTTCCAAATTTGGAACAATTAATATTTTCCAATTAAGAAAGCAATCATAATCTATCATGTCATCATGGGTCCTAGAATTAGTGATATCTCACATCAGTAGTAAGTACAACCAACTGCTGGCAGCCTCAAAGCGAAGGGCAGTCTTCCGTTGAGTAACTCTACTGACCTTGCATCGCTAACCCACCAAGTCCAATTAACCATCCTAAGTCTTTATTTATATTATCTTAGGTAGACATTGGACTTAGCTCACTAATTCCCTTTATATTTAAGGCAATAAGATTTGCCTTAAATATTTATCTACCCATAAATCCCAGCTTAATGCTCATACATGTTAATTTGTCCATGAAATCCTAATGGACATTTATGTATGATTGCTCATTTCAAATTAGTAGCCTTTTATATTTATTTCATTTTATCAGTCCTATTAATCCATTTACCCTATCAATTTATTGCAATTCCCATATTTATTATCATTTATTGGAGCTACAACCTTTTAAATTCTTCTCCCACTAGTTAATTATCCTAAAAGCAAATATTACGTACAAGCATCGCTATTTGCTTCTTATTTGATTATTATAAGCATAGTAATTACGTATAAACATTACTTTTATCAAATATGTTCTAGTTATATATCTTCACTAGAATATACCTTTTCATGTTAAATTGTTGGAATCATATCTAAAAATATTTATCTACTATAATTTTCATAAATTGGTCCAAAACAATAGATTTAATTTTAAAAGATTACATTATTTGAAATTACAAGAACTAGTCATTTCTTTTTATTACTGAAATAGACAATGTAAACTACAATGAATACATACTTTACACATCTCTTTCTCTTTCTATTTGCATTTATTCCTTGTTAGATGAAACGTTGTACTTTCCAAAAAGAGAAAGAAATCAAACTAATTTGTGAATATTAAGCAGATCTAAATTCCAACAATTCAAAATATAGAAAAGTTTATATTCTAACAAGATTAGGGTAATATCCAAATTTATAAAATTATTATACAACCTATCTCAGATCTGGAATATTCATTCAAATAATGAAATATTTGTACTTTTGGGACTGATTTCTAGATCAGATTTTAAACAATGCTAAATCAATTCATAAACAAGATGTAGGCGATAATTATTATTTTCAAATCATATTCAATTCGTTGCTTACAAATCATGTACAATTATCCAACTAGGCATAAAAATCAAATAAACACCAATGGATAATTTTCATATTATAACAATCTATAAAATTTCTCACTTCCCTTTTAAAAGCGATCCAAATCTCCATATCTGAAGTAGAACCTTTTATCCATCTCCAAATCCTTTTTAATCAAAAGATATATATATATATATACACACACACACACACACATATATATATATATATATATATATGGGTATATACATACGTTAGAATTATAGATCTGAGAAGAGATTTCAGATTGGAAGAGAAAATAGATAAAAATATATATAAAAATACATAAATTACCTTAAATATGTATATGGTTGATTCTCTTCTCTTCTCCTTTTTATTAGATTTCTACTTTGCTCCAGTTTGTATAAATATTGATACAAATATCTTATCTTTTTAATTTAGAAAAAAATAGAGAAGAAGAAATAGCAGAGCTTTGCTACTACCTCCATAAAAATATGAGAAGGGAAGGAGGGTTAGGGCTAAATTTATAGGCACTAGAATCAACCAGAACCGTTAGATAGAAATGTATTAAATCCAGGGAATCATGGCCTTGATTTATTGGAGCCGCTTGGTCGTCGTAGGTCGACCGCTGGGGGTCGACCATCCCAATAATGGGTCGTCCTGTGTAACAACCTGCACCTTAGTGCTCCCCAATTTCAACTAAAATTGAAATCCATGTCCATCAAAGAACAGATTGTTGGATTTGCTATGCGCAAATAGGCATGATCATTATCAAAGATTGATAGAAATCTAAACTCACAAGGGAAACAATAACTGGATAAGAATACTAACTATGACTACTATCTTGGAACTAAGGGTATTCCTTAGATAGCATATTTTCACATCAGCATCGAGCATGAGAGAAAGAAGACTCTCCAATAAAAAAGTACATCCAGCTCCAGTGACCTGCTGCTCTAAATCTATCATGTGGGTTGTAATAAGGAAGGGGTCAGAACAATATTCTGATGACTGGAAAATATATAAACTATCCATAATATAAACTTATACTAATGGTTTTCATTTAATTGCTATGTCCATCAAAGTTAGCAATTCTAATCTAACCTTGCATTACACACATGATTACATACTTACCCCTTCCCAATGTACGAAATACTAATCAAGCCATATCAACCATCTAATATTTTCAAATCCATTAGCCACTTAATACTTCAAAATATAAAGCAGGCTTCTATAACACTTTAATAAGATTAATAGGCAGACTCTGTCATTTAGGACCTTAATTGAGATAGACCCCGTTATTTAAGACATATTCCCAAGATGGTTTCCTAAAAATATTGTCAATAGTCAGTGGGTCCTAGCTACAAGATCTCTAACCACTATTTAAGGCTTCTGATATTTAATGTCCAACTAATACCGCATCAATCGTCGATAAAATTGTAATCATGTAATAAACAGTACCCAAGCCACTTAATAACGTTCATTAGAAAATAGGCAGAGTCTGGCCATTTAAGGCATTAACTAAGGCAAAACCCATCATTTAGGACCTATCCCTAAGGCGTGCTCCTAAATGGCACTATTATTATCATTTCTGCTTTAGCAATGTAAGAGACTGTATCTAAACCACTTAATACTTTCCAATGGAAAATAGGTAGCCCTATCATTTAAGACCAAATTTCAGAAACGTGATCCTCAATGGTATTATCAAGCCGTCGTTGCTTGGAATCTCATTGGATTACTTAATACTTCTTTTATAGGAAAGAGGAAGACTTTATAGTCACTCAAAACCCTCCAACCTAAAGAAAACCCTTCATGTTTGACGGCTAATTCTCTGTCGAGTTTTAAAATTAACTGCAAAATTTAAAAGCAAGCCGATCAAATTTTCATTAAAATTAACCACAAGCGCACGACGTACAATTCTAGTATGTGGTGAGTACAAGTCAATCCGTAGGAAATTATTTAGATTTTTAAAATTTCTATTCAGTCAAATTAAACCAAGAATTTGAAAGTGTTGTTAAGCTAAAAGTGAAAATGTAAATAAACTAACAAAAAAATGGATAAAAATATAAGAGTAGAAAATAATTTAGAGATAAATCCACTCTTATGATAACATAAATCAGCACAACATGAAATTATGATCTCTCTTTTGATCATTAGTGAGTTTAGTTGATATGTTTATCATAAGTATGGAATAGTTGTGCTATTAATTAACCTAATATAAACCATCAAATTTTAACATACCCATTATCTTAACTCTCATGAAAATGACAATGAACTTGAAAATAAAATCTATTCTAAGCATGATCTATTAACTATTGATTAGAAATATTGACCATCAAATTTTGATTTTAACATTCGCTTCATTACCATAATCATATGTAGATGAAGAGGTAATCTATTGTTTTTGTTTATTTAAGCATAGCCTATTTGGTGTCAACAACATAGGCTATCAAATTCAAAGTTAAAACAACAAAGTTTAACCACATCAAACATTTCCATTAAGCACAAAAGGAGATCAAAAGTTATCAAAATGTTGAATCTACATAATTAAGAGAGCTTCATTACCCCTAAATTGAAGAACTTTAGCTTCTCATATTTGTTATCATTTCAACAAATGTAGCATTCAACATGAAATAAAAACAAGAACAAAATGCAAGCTATGTAAAAAGAGAGGTAGCTAAAATGAAATAAAAGCTATTCTACTTGCATAAATAAAAAGATCTACACTACTAACATTAAACGAAAAAGCATGTAGATTAAAAAAGAGCAAGAATTAAAATTGCATTAAGAAGAAAATTACATAAGAGAAATGGCTAAGAAGCCATGAAACAGAAAAGAGAGCTTTTGTTTATTTTTGAGCCTAAAACTAAACTAATTGAAGAGGAGGCTCAAGGGAGGTTAAAAGCTTAATTACAAGAACATATAGGGTATTTATACATGCCTAAAACCCTAATGTATATTTTTGGAAACTACCCAAACTACCCCTCTAGGAAGTGTGGCCACCAAGTTATCAATAGCATGAGATAATCTTCCATTTAAATGTGCATTAAACTTTTATCTCCACTAACATGTGTTTTATCATCTAATTGAAGGTCAAGGTAAGTGGGTAGGTGAGGTCCTCTTTGTTGTCATGAAATGAATTATTTCCATCCTCATTTTCTTGTTTTCTCTTATGCATGCATATTTTCTATGAAGCTTCTTGTAATTTCCATCTAATTTTCCTACAAATAAAAATAAAATGTGAAAATAAATATTCTCAAATAAATATATGAACAAAAATGACCATTTTGCCCCTATATGAAGATTAATAAATGATGATTTGAAAATAATTGAATATTGGCTTAAACATGTTAAAATACCCTATATGCTCACTTATTTAATTAAATTAGATAAAATATGGAAATAAAAATATGTACATTTACGTGCACATCAAATACCCCCACACTTATCTTTTTATTCGTCCTTGAATAAACTAAAACTAAGATAAATCCATTTTCGTAGGGAACACGATTGCATTGAGCGTATGCAACAAGCCGTAATGTCTTGGTGTCTCTAGTAGGACGAGTGTTGTCTCATGAGGGTTTCAGTGGATACTACCCACAAAATCCAAATGCAAAGTGAAAAAATCCAAAATGCAAAATTTGTTTACAAAGATATGGATGCAAAATTTTGAAAATATTTACAATTGAAGGATGTACCTTCAAATTGACATGAATAAGTTAAATATAAGTTCTGGTCATTATCAGGAAATTTAAGTCCTTTTACTTGTCAAAATTTCCAACAAAAATTAAGTTATCATAATAAATAGACCCTAGTTTGGCTAGTTGCCTCGGTTGATAGCACAGTGTAACTATGAAATGGATCCTTAGGTTATTATCAAAGTATTTCAAAGTGGTATTTTCATTTCTTTTAAATAACAAGTCAAATCAAATAAGTAAAAATAGTGCTTCGATTTCATAGCTTACTTTCTCTTTAATTGAAATTTTATTGATATTAACAATATTTACATATGCCTAACTCAGAAAACTGAGGCCAGATATACCACTCATGCACTGCATTTCGAGCATACGTAAGGGGAATACAGAGCGTGGCGAGTGAACACAGAAGTGTGTACACCTATCGACTGTAGGCATTATTAATAAAAGAATTTTTTATATACATACACCTAACTCGGATAAACTAAGGCCAGATATGCCGATCGTGCACTGCCTTTCGGGCTTACGTGAGAACGGGATAGAGCAAGGCGAGTGTACACACAAGTGTGTACACATGACTCTAGGTGTTAATAAATATATATATACACGTATAAAAATATTATTTTCTTTTCATTGTTTTTTTTTTTTGAAGAGAGAGTTTTGCAAAATCTTCTTGGCACCGGTTAACTTAGAAGATAAAAAATGTTATATCCTTTACTTGAAATTCACCACTTTTTTTTAAAAGATTTTCAATTAGGATACAGTTCATAATTATCAACCATGAATCTTCTTATGTACTAGTTAAACCATCGTTACTTGTATCAAACTTCATTTTTATTTTTGTTAAGACAAATAAAATTTCAAAAATTTCAATTTAATAACCAAAATTTATACTTATCTTATAGTGTTTCTTCAAAACAAATCAAAATGCTAAAAAAAAATTGTTTTTTGGGTTTTTTTGGGATTTTTTGTTTTTTTTAAATATTTGGAAAGAAATGCAAAAAAAAATAAACCATGAAAAATATAAAAAATGAAGATGAGACTCCTCCCACACTTGATTTTGACCGTGTCTCCATAGTAAACCCAAGAAAGGAGAAAAATAACAAAAATGAAAATATGACCTATATTTACATGAAAATGAAATGACTCTATTTACACGACATCAGAAAATATATCGTCAATGAGTAAATGAAACGGTCTTCCAAAGATCAATTCATTTGCCTCGTCAAGTATGAGAGGCAACGCTTAAGCCCAGAAAACCAAACCATAAAAGATTTTGAAGTTGAATGTTGATTTGGATAAACGAATGTCGTTTTATTAAAAATCATATGAGTTGTTTTATTTTTGATGATTTTTAGGGTACATAGAACAATTGGTTGAAGTTCTAGTTTACTTTCACCTAATTGAAATTCAAGCTTATCATTCAAAACTTCTTCAGAATTATTGATTTCAAAATCGAAATGGTGATTTAAATCTTCCCAACTGGAATTCAACAACACATGTTTGAAAAGTCCATAAAATTTATGTTCATTAAGTTCCTCTTCCTTTGTTGAATTATTCACAACTTCATTGCATATTTCAAGTTCAAAATTCAAATTTGTTGTATTCAAATTTTCAAAATCGAAAAAGGAAAGATTGAATTATAAATTTGGTTCCACACTCCCAAAGAATTAAAGTCCAACTCAATTACAGTTTTTTCAACAACTTCATTAAGATTGTCATTTTCATTTTCAAAAGTTATTATTTGAAAATCGTCAATTTTAGTAAAAGATGAATTATTATTTGACTCATCATACGTTGGGATTTGGTTTTGTTGCTCCCATTGTTTCATATATGTTTCAAACAACAAATACTTGTAATCATCGTAAATCTCTTCCATTTGCTCAACAAAATCCAATTTATAATTGTTAACTTGAGAATTTTCGATTCGAAATTGTTGAGAACAAAAATTTTCTATCGAACCATAGTCGAGATTATTCTCATTACCAAAATTATTTGAAAAGTGGTTCACATTTCTATTTTGACTTTGAAATTCATTTTGGAGTTCGAAGTTATATTGGCATGAGATATAATCGAAATCATTTGAATTTTGAAGTGAATTCAAATCTTGATCATTTTGAAAACTTTGGCTTGAGTTATTGCACAAATATGAATTACACAAATCATTTATTCTTTGATTTTGTTGTGTGTAGAGTTCAAGTAAAGACAAAATCATTTCAATGTTATGTTCAATATTTGAGGGTTGGTTATCATTTTGAAAACTTTGTGGTGGTGCAAAGTCCAAATTATTTACAAAATAGCTGTCATTAAAATATCCATAAGAATTTGATGTGAAATTATATGCATTATATTGATTTTCACAACTATCGTAAATTCTGACGAGTAGGGAAACTTAGACATTTTCAAGAATGTTATTTTTTTGGTTTTTTATAAAGGAAGAATATTTACCAAAAGGAATTTTATTTTTCAAAAGGGAAATTTTTTTTTTGGATTTTCAATTTTTTTTTGTTTTTGAAAAGATTTTTAATTTCTTTATTGGATTTTTTTTCTATGAAAAAAACTAACTTAATTTTTTTTGGATTTTGATTTAAAATTTTCAAATGAAAGCATTTAAAAAAAACTAAGTTAATAAATATTTACAAATTTTTTATTTGGATTTCGAATTCTTTTTTAAATATGCATGAACTAGTGCAACTAAATGAATGCAAGGCTTAATTACAAATTTTCTATCTTAAGTAGCTTCTAACCTAAAATTATATAATCACACTATGTCTTAATCCAACGAGATAGTTCTTAATTGGGTAACAAACATGATTTATCGGTGCACCATGAATCACCGTCGCAATGCAGCCGAAGATTTAAGTATCTTCAGAGAAACAACTAGTATAATATTTATGAATCAATGTAATATTTATGACCGATTATTGCTCTACCGTAGCCTAGACACTAAGAAATTAAATTATCAAAAAAAAGACAGTTTGTCAATATACAATTAAGCTCTATGTGAGCTCATGGTTTCCTAAAAATGTCTAACTGTTATTATTAGTCAAATTCTAAGATGAAATGAAAAATTGAAATTAAACGTGAATTAACAATGCAACTACGAATGAGATTTGTTTTTGTTTTTGAATTTTTTTTTTAAATGCAAGCAACCGATAATGCAATGAAAAATAACAAGTGATGAAAGCACAATACCAAAGCGTGCATGATTATTAGCGAATATTTTAAAGCAGCAAATTTTTTTATAAGCAAACAGTGTTTTTTTAGTAAGTGGTTCTTCTCCTAATCTGCTACGCTAACCTGAAAATAAAACAAGATATGTACACTTTTTTATAGATATCAAAGAAGAAACTAAAACAAATCAAAACAAAACAAGTGAAAACAAAACAAAAGAAAAGAATAAAATAAAATAAAAGGAAACTTGTTATTTGAAAATAAAAGAAAACTAAACTAAACTAAATAAACTTGCTGTTATTATTATTTTTAGAATTTTTTTTTAATTTTTGAAACAAAAGAAAAATAAAATTAAGGAAGAGAAAACAATTAAAATAAAAAAAAATTAAACTTGGCCTGAAGCCCAAAACGTAAATCTCCAACCAAAACTAATTAATACTCACGCAATTTTCCAAACAAAATTATACACCAAAAACTTCAGAACACTATAAATTAAGCACCAGTAATCAAAGCAACGAATTCACATACCAGAAATTAAAATCGCGACCTTCACAATCTCCTCTGAAACAAATTGCGACTTCAATAACCATGGACCCAAATCGAATTTTTCTAAACTACGGCGAGCAGTGGAGTGGATGATTTTAGGTAGGGTGATGTAGCAGTAGTGTGTTGCGGCAGTGGAAAATTTGTTCGGGTATGAAGCAGTAAGTTTTTTTTATCAGGGTTAGGTTTGATGTTGACGCAGAGGAAGAGGGCAGGCACAACAGCAAGTACAATTGGGTGGCAGAGGGTTTGGTGTGGCACTGTAGAATGTAACAGAGAGGTTGAAAGACAGAAGGAAGTAATGTGTTGAGTTTTGTAATTTGCAAAGGGAATATGGTGAAGGCAGAGGGATGGCTGTGGTATTTTGGGATGATTAAGGCAGTTCACAGTGGTAGGGGGGTTTGGTAGTAAGGAAAGGTTATGGACTGGTAGGATGGGGGGTTTGTAATGCATTGATATGTCAGTGGATGAAGTGCTGAGATAGAAATGCGAGGAACAGTTTGTATGAGGCAGAGATGTGTAATGTTGATGGCAGATAGTAGTGTGTTGTGATGATAGATGGCTGTATGTCAGTGGTAGTGCAATGTTGGCAGGGATGTGTAATTTGTCAGTGGTAGCTTTGCACTGTGATGTGTATGAGTATAGACATGGTTTGTGTTGAAGAGGAGTTTGTGCAGTATGAACTGTGGGCAGTAGTGTGACAACAATTGTAGTATGGTGACTGGAAGTTTGGGTATGTGTCGAAGTTTTTTGGACTGTGTGGTAGATGGTTTGTGATGTTTCGTGAGAATGGTGTGTAGTCAAAGAAGGGTATGTTTTGTAAGAGAAGAGTGCAGGGAGGATGACTGTAGCAGCTGTTATAATGAAAAAGTATGTATGTGTGGTGATATGCACTGTTGTCACTGTGATGACAAGAAGTGGTCTGATGTGGTTATGTATGGATTTTGTATAGATGGAGGTTGGAACCACAGCAGTGGAAGGTGAAGGTAGTAGTTTGGTATGGTATTTTTGCTGGTTGTAAGGGATTGTTGGTGGAAGTTGTTATTGTGTGGAGTATGGGTTGAATTGAAGAAAATGTGAGGATACTTGATGTGGAGAAGAACTGTATGTAGATTGAGGAAGTAGCAGGCTTGTAGGGTTTATAGGAACTGTTGAAATGAATATGCAGGGGGTGGTTTATGTTGTACTGATGGTTATGGTTTGTGAAGTGGAAGAGATGTGATTTGTATGACAGGTATGGCTGATGCAAGAGGAGGTGGGGGTTTGGATGATGGTATGGTTATGCTTATGGAATGGTTGATGCAAGAGGAGGTGGGTGTTTGGCAGGTTGATTTTATGGATGTGGCTGACTGTGGGCAGCAGGGTTTCAGGCAACTAGAAACAGTTAATGGTGAAAGGAATAGTGAGAACAGTTGTGTGCACAGTGTAGCTGCACAGTTTTGAAATTGTGTACGTAACCGCTCGCAAATCCGTACCCCTTGAGTCAATACTATTCTACATCAATTGACTCAAGTGGAACAAAAAATCGAACCATTAGGGATTTAAGAAGAAGAGATAGAAGAAGAAGAAACTAAACAATATTAGAATCTCACAGTCGCAGCGGAATAAAATATAATAATCAATAATAGATCTTTACACAAAATGAATCTGTATTTGTTTTATACATCATATCTTCAGAGTATCTCATACAACAATATTTATCAGTCAGACAATCATACAATCATAGCAGCGGATATATATATAAATACGGATAATACGTCTCGGACTCCAGCTCCTCTCCTGCTCCATAGCATCCTGCCCTGAACATATAATAGTCGGTCTGACCCGAGCATTATAATGAAATAACACCCGAGTCAGTCTGAAATACCAGCTGATAATAATGCATCCAAATTGATTATTAAATTTCAAAAATCCTTTTGAAAACAAAAGCATCTCGTAAGATCACGCCACAAATAAACATGTCGGGTTTTTATCTTACAATAGCTAAAACATTTTTTTATAGAAATCCTTTGATATTATAATAGGGTCTATATACAAATACTTATAAAATAGCCGAAATTGTTACATCTATTAAATTCCAGCTACTAGCCACAGAGTGTGTAATACAAACAAAACTCGTACAAGGCTCGTAGGGAGAACGAATTTTCAACAATGACTAGGCACTGGGGTACCACCTGTCACAGTACGTGGTCTAGATCACAGTACCGAGGTGTACGCCCGCCCCCTGCAACATAAGACCGGAACCATCCCTTACTGGACAGTTCCGAATAAGATCCCTCCGCGGTTGGAATCAGCAACCGCACCACTAAGCCGAAATAAGAAGGGACATCTAAACAGGGATGACCTTACTCTCAAGTGGGGGCTACCCACGAAGCCTTGCTGCATAACCCCTGATTTTCAGTCATTCCCATTTGATGAGGCTTGAGGCTAAGCGTTACCTTTTAGAACGTTTTCACTTAGAATGCCCATCGCCCACCTGACGATGTTCCGAAAGCATTCATCCATACAAGTCCGTCCCGCGTTCGAACGGAACCGAAGGCACTACTCCTACTACATCCATTTTGGAAATATCCTCAGGATTAGTAGCGACTAGCCCTTGAACTTCACTACTCCATCTTCGACTCCGAACACGCTTTTCCACGAAATGTACAAACTGGATCGAAGTGGTTTTCGAGAAATAAATCTCGATCCCGGTCTCTTCGAAACTATCAACGCATTTGTCCAATATTGATAGTCGGTGATTTAACTATCAATTAATATTCACAAACATCCATCACACAATAAATAATCCCCAATTATTTATTTTCTCAAAATATATCTACGAGATATAATTCCAATTTCAAAATTCCTTTTGAAACATTTTTCAAACCCAATTTCCTCATGGAGTAGATTTTCAAATCTTTATTCCCTCCGAAACATCCAAGTACCCATATTTAAGGTTTAAAATCATTTAAATACTTTATCCCTCAAAATACATTAAAACCATTTATAGCAAATCTACTTACCTACTTAATTAAAATATACATATACTTTTAAAAATATTTCGAATAAAACTGCTTTATAAAATATAAACAATTAACTAAAAATAAGTTAAGTCATACTAGTTTTAAACATAAAGCTATGAATCCTTATACAATTTCAAATAAAACTTTAATTGATTTCTTTAAAATAGAACCTTTTATAAAGAATAAATGATAATAATATTCCTTAAAACATAATTCTAATTACCCTTTAAAAATAGTTACTTCTATAACTACTTTAATATATGTTCACTTCAAAAATTCTTATAACTTAAATAATTTTTCTTGAAACCATTCTTTAAGTAAAAACTCAGAACTCCTACCCTTTCAAAAATCGTCTTTAAGAAAGTACTTGGTATCTCAGGGAAATATACTTCCATTTTAGGATAACTCAAAAAAAATTCTCCTTATCAATCCAATCACGATTTACCAAATTTAATTTTACGTTCATCCCGTAAAATTCCTTTCCATACTTTAAAAATAGCTCCTTTTATTTTAAACACATTGCTATTTCCTGGAAATCACTTCCAAATATTCGTTTAAAATATTTAAAATAAGTTTTGAAAATTATTTAATTGAAAATAATACTTAAGGAAATATATATGGGTTTCCAAAGTATTTTTAAATAAAATTTAACATTAAAAATAAGGTTATTAAATCAAATATTCATATTAAAATTTCCTTTTTAAAAACTTAATACTACTTTACCCTTTTATATTTAAATAAAATTAAAGTCCATAATTACTTAATCAAATATTTGCTTTTACTTAAAACATTTTAAAATAATATTTCTTTCTAAAAATATTCTAAACATATTTAAATGCAAATTTATATTTGAAACTATTCTTGGAAACAAAATAGAATTTCCAGGAGAAAGCACACTTCTCATCCTTTAAAATAAATCTCGCTATTATTTAAACAATTCTCAAGTCTCTTTGGAATCAAATTTCAAACACTTGAAATTTTCCAACCCATTCCTTGGATTTAATCTCTTTTAAAATTCTTTACTTAAGAATTTTTTTTATATTCTTTAAACCCAATTCATCTATTTATATTTAAAGTTTTCAGGTCGTATTCACCCAATCACAGCACAACACAATTCAAATTTAAATTTAATGCATTACAACATATAAATAAAACACTGCATATCAGGCTATAAACAAATTATCACAGAAAAATAAATGATGTATATCGCAGAATATGAATTAATTTCTATTTGTGAGGGATCCAGTTGGATCCCTCCAACCTGTTTCCCTGCATCCACAGATATTAGTACAACAACATATATCGATTCAATCATATTCAACCAATCAAGCAATTCATTTAAATATCGACTATTTAAATTAACTAATATTCCAGATGTGAGTGAGTTAAATTCACTTGAGTTGTTGAGCGTTTGAAATTTTAAATTAAACCGAACGGCGTTCGATTTAACTTAAATTTTTATTTTCTCAGAATGATTCCAAAATTGCTCCACTGCGTAGTGCTCGTCGCTGCGATCCCGGCGTCACCAATTTGGTACGAATCTGATGTCATATGAAAAAGTTATTCAAATTTAAAGATTTGAATTTAAATTTAAAACAATCCCTTTTTTTTACCGTATACAATCTCAGCCGCACGTTCTGAAATCAAGGCCGGAGCTTTTGTCTTCTCCACGCGCTCAACTACAGGCTATCACGAACCCATCGTCACCAATTAGGGCTCGAAATCGCCGCCGCCTACATCGCATTCAACTCGATCGAGAACCACCGCACTGAAGACCTCCGTGAGCACCACCCACGGCCGGACGAGCGCGAAGCTCGGTGCCTCCCTCCTCCCTCGATTTTCGAATGAACGACAACCGCCTCCAACCCCTTTCTGGCTTCAATAGACGACGGTGGCAAAGATCCACCGTTGGATCTATAGTACTCGAAGAGTACTACAATTCTCCAGTTGGAAGCATTACGAATAAATGTGAGGATTTGGAGATTGTGGAGAAAGAAGAACGATCGCTTCCGGCCATTGAATGTATATAAGCGGCGGCCTGAGAAATAAAATTAGGGTTTTGCAATATATTGATTTATATAATATACTTTTATATTATTTTAATATTGTTCTACAAATTCTCACAACCTATGCAAACAAACTCTAAATCTCACGTACCAACAGGCATTCCTAGGGTTTTTCCACGTTTTGGACACAATGGAACAGGTTTCGTAAGCTAATTCAGTTATATGCGCGAGTTATGGAATTAAACGATCAATTTTAAATTAAATCGATTATAATTGTTTTTATGCGTTTTAAGCTGCCAGGGTAAAACGAAAAATCCGATTGCTACGAAAATTGAAATACGATAATAACTAACTATTACGGATCCAATGGAACTAGTTTCGTCGAATTTCGAGACTGTGCCCCGGAAGGCTATTTTGACTCGTTGATAATTCGAGCGATTTTCAAAATCGTCGAAATCATTTAAAATTTCACTTTTAAAATTTTATTAACATAATTATAATTCATATTGAATTTATAATCACATTAGAAATCATTCTGATTCAGTTTAGATCAAAATCTGAATATTTGCATTATTATATTATTAAATTCCATTATTAAATTAATATAAAATTCCAAATATTACTTAATAACTTCTAATTTCATTCAACAGTCCAATATTACTATTTAAATCAAAATAAACTTAAATAAATTTTTAGAAACCATTTTTATGTTTATTTACTCTCAGATTCACTCATTTATCCCAATTCTAATATTAAACTATTATTATTCAAATTTTCAATTTCATTCCTGTAATTGAAATTTAACTAATTTATTAACTTAACCAAAGTCTTTTATTTAAAAAAAATCAAATTATAATCAATACTCAACATTTAAAATGAATTAAATGTTCAAATCTAGCGACCCAAAATTCCGGGTTGTTACAGTGTATGTAAAATGTAAAAGAAAATGCAAATGCAAAATGAAATGAAATGTAAAAAAAATTGAAGATTAATTAAATGAAATGCAATTTTTTTTATAAAGAAGATTGTTGTTTTTTTATATCAAATGCAAAATGAAAGTGTTCAAACTAACATACCAATGAACCAAAAACTAAAACACAAACTAAAATGGAAGTTCAAGTAGAAGTTTGTAATGTTTTAAAAAAAAACAGAAATGCAAATAGGAGGAAAAAAAGAAAATAAATCAAAATGAAAGCACAATTGACACAACAATTATTATTATTATTTAAAAAATACAACTAAACACAACAAAACAAACACACAATAAATTCAAACAACAAATAATACGAAGAATAGAAAATAAAATTAAACTAGTTCTTCGGCAACGGCGCTAAAAGCTTGTTTGACGGCTGATTCTCTACCGAGTTAGGAAATAGCTGATCAAATTTTAATTAAAATTAACCGCAAGCTCATAACATACAATTCTAGTATGTGGCAAGTACGGATCGATCCGCAGGGAACTGTTTAGATTTTTAAAATTTCTATTCAATCAAATTAAACTAAGAATTTGAAAGTGTTGTTAAGCTAAAAATGAAAATGTAAATAAACCGACAAAAGAAAAATGGATAAAAATATGAGAGTAAAAGACAATTTAGAGATAAATCCACTTTCATGATCACATAAATCAACACTTCATGAAATTATGATTTCTCTTTTGGTCATTGGTGAGTTTAGTTGATATGTTTATCATTAGTATGGTATATTTTAATTAGTCCAATATAAACTATCAAGCTTTAACATACCCATTAAACCACTTCTTAACTCTCATGAAAATGACAATGAACTTGAAAACAAAATTTATTCTAAGCATCATTTATTAACTATTGATTAGAAATATAGACCATCAAATTTTGGTTTTAACATTCACTTCATTATCATAATCAGACGTAGATAAATAGGTAATGTGTGTTTTTGTTTATTTGAGTATGGCCTATATGGGGTTAATAACATAGGCTATCAAATAAAAAGCTAAAACAACAAAGTTTAACCACATCAAACATTTCCATGAAGCACAAAAGAAATCAAAAGTTATCAAAATGTTGGGTCTACATGATTAAGAGAGCTTCATTACCCATAAATTGAAGGGGTTTAGCTTCTTATATTTGTTATCATTTCATTAAATATAGCATTCAACATGAAATAAAAACAAGAAGACAATGCAAGCTATGTAAAAAGAGAGATAGTTAAAATGAAATAAAAGCTATTCCACTTGCATAAATAAAAAGATCGACACTACTAACATGAAAGGAAAAGGCATGTAAATAAAAAAAGAAGCAAGAATTAAAATTGCATTAAGAAGAAAATTACATAAGAGAAATGACTAATAAGCCATAAAATAGAAAAAGAGCTTTTGTTTATTTTTGAGCCTAAAACTAAACTAACTAAAGAGGAGGCTAAGAGCTTAAATACATGAACATATGAGATATTTATACATGTCTAAAACTCTAATGTATATTTTTGGAAACTACCCAATCTACCACTCTAGGAAGTGTGGCCACCAATCTATCGTTAGCATGAGATAATCCTCCGCTTAAATGTGCTTGAAACTTTTAGCTCCACTAACATGTGCATTAGCTATTAATTAAATATCAAGGTAGGTGGGGTCCTCTATATTGTCATAAAATGACTTATTTCCATCTTCATTTGTTTGTCCTCTTTTGTGCATGCATATTTTCAACAAAGCCTCTTGTAATTTCCATCCAATTTTCCCACAAATAAAAATAAATGTGGAAATAAATATTCTCAAATTAATATATGCACAAAAATGACCATTTTGCCTCTATATGAAAATGAATAAATGATGATTTGAAAATAATTTGAATATTGGCTTAAACATGTCAAAACACCCTATATACTCATTTATTTAGTTAAATTAGATAAAATATGGAAGTAAAAATATGCACATTTACGTGCACATCACTTCTCAAGATATCGACTCTCGCTCTTTAATTATTAATAAGACATCTCATTAGGTTACTTCTTTCTGTAGGGAGGCGGACCCTTCAGCCGCTTAAGACCTCAACACTGGAGTAAACCTTTTTAGAGACATCCACATTTATTTATTTAGAATCTTACTAGATTCCATAATACTTCAATTTAGAAGAGTGGTGAACCCTTCAGCCACTTAAGACCTCAAACAAGAAGCGAACCCTTATGGAGATATCCCTCACCATCCCTAATTCCAAATTTGGACCATTTAATACTTTCTATTAAGAATGCAAGCACAATATCTTACATCGTCATGGGTCATTGGATTAGTGATATTTCACATCAGTAGTAAGTACATCCGACTGCTCATAGCCTCAAAGTGAAGGGCAGTCTTTCGTCGAGTGACTCACATGACTTCGCGGACTAACCCACTAAGTCCAATTAACTATCCTAAGTCTTTAATTATATTAGCTTAGGTAGACATTAGACATAGCTTACTAATTCTCTTTTTATTTAAGGTAATAAGATTTACCTTAAATATTTATCTATCCACAAATCTTCATTTAATGTTCATAAATGTCAATTGTCCATAAAATCCCAAAGGACATTTTCTAAGAAATTTATGTGCGATTACTAATTTCAAATTTTTAACCTTTTATATCTATTCCATTTTTACTAGTCTCACTAATCCGTTTACCCTATTGATTTATTGCAGCTTCCACATTTATTATCATTTATTGGAGTTACAACCTTTTAAAAAAAATATTAGTTAATTATCCTAAATGTGAATTTTACGCACAAGCATCGTTATTAGCTTTTTATTTATTTATTATAAGCGCAGTAATTACGTACAAATATTTAATTTTACTAAATACGTTCTAGTTATATAACTTCACTAGAATATACTTTTCCATGTTAAATTGTTGGAATCATTTCTAAAAAGATTAACCATTATAATTTCCATAAATTAGTCTAAAATTAAAGATTTAAAAAATTTGAAAGATTACATCATTAGAAATTATAAGGAATAAACATTTTTTTATTACCGAAATTGGCAGTGTAAAATACAATGAATTCATATTTTACACATCTCTTTATCTTTCTATTTGTATCTATTCCTTGTTAGATCAAACTTTGCATCTTTCTAAAAGGGAAAGAAATCAAACTAATTTACAAATATTAAACCAGATCTAATTTCCAATAACTCAAAATATAGAAAAGTTAATATTCTAACAAGATTAGGGTAATAATTCAAATTTATAACATTCTTATGCAACCTATTTTAGATCTGGAATATATTTCATTTAAATTAATATTATAAATTTATACTTTTGGGATTGATTTCCAGATCAAGTTGTGTACAATGCTAAATCAATTTATAAACAAGAGTATACAGAGGATATTTATTATATTCAAATCATATTCAATTCGTTACCTTCAACTCATTTAAAATTATCCAATTAGGCACAAAAATCAAATAAATACCAATGGGATAATTTTCATACTATAACAATTTACAAAAATTCCTACTCAACTTTTTAAAAGAGATTCAAATCTCCAAATCTAAAGTAGAACCGTTGGTTCATCTCTAAATCCTTTTTAAACCAAGAGATATGTTTAAAAGGCATATACATACGTTAGAATTATAGATCTGAGAAGTGATTTAGAATTGGGAGAGAAAATAGATACAAATATATAAGTATATAAATTGTCTCAAATACGCATATGGTTGACTCTCTTCTCTTCTTCTTTTTATAAGGTTTCTACTTTTTCCTGTTTTGTATGAATATAGATACAAATATCTTATCTTTATAATTTAGGAAAAAGGTAGAGAAGAAGAAATGGTAGAGCTTCGCTACTGCTTTTAAAAAATATGAGAAGAGAAGGGAGGCTAGGCCTAAATTTATAGACGCTAGAATCAACCCAAATCATTATATCGAAATATATTAAATCTGAGGTGTTGCGGTCTAGGTTTGCTGAGCTGCCAAGTCCCCACCGGTGGACCGTCCTTGGGTGATCGATCGACCACTAGGCGTCGACTGTCCCTAATGATTGGTTGGCTTGTGGGTCCGGGTAATTAGTATAAAAATGGTAATTATTTATTATTTAATATTTTCATTCAGAGTTTGTTTTCCATCTGAAACTGCTTCGTTTAAACTCCAATCGAAAACCTCCAAATATGACAGTTGCTCATAATTTCGCTACGGACACAATGGTGCAAGTTTCGTGGTTAAATTCAATTGTTTACACAAATTCCATTTTCGGAGCTTAACTAATTAACCAACTGACTAATTAAATAACTTACACCAAATTATGGGGTGTTATAGCCTGTGGGCCTGGTAATTAATATTAAAACATTAATTTCTTCTTATTTAATTATTTTTGTTTCGAACTCATTTTTCATTCTTAACTTCTTCATTTGGACTCTGATCGCAAAACTCCAAATACGAATGTTGCTCAGAATTTCACCACGAATGCAATGATGCAAGTTTCACAGTCAAATTCCATCATTTGCACAGACTCTATTTCGTAGCCGAATTAATTAACTAACTAATTAATCAAATATCTAAAGCCAAATTACGAGGTGTTATATTCTTCCCCCTTAAAAAGAATTTCGTCCCCAAATTTTCACCAATGACTAAGTGAAGGTTTTAGCTCCTAATTATCCTAAACTACACAATCAATAAGTGTACAACAAATTTTGCAACCAGACATGTATAAATGCAGTGTATAACCGTACCACCACATAGAAAATATGTATGCAGAATGATTCTAAATCAGATCCTCCTATACGAATGCATTTCTTTTGAAAACATGATGCAAACAACCTACATGTATACTAGAAATTCTACATATATGCAGCTTTTAAAAAATTCTATTCAACCAAACCTCCATACTCCTACAAAGAGAAGTATGAAGCAACCAATTTTGCATCCACTTCCTATCATCCAATAATCTAATGCATTGAAAAATTTCTTTCTAACTTTACTTCTATGCTGCAAAAAGGAATTGAGGTAGAGAATTTAACATTCTTACCATACTGTAATCTACCTATTCCCGTAGTACAGTGAAAATTTCTTTGCTGCCTCGGATTTACTCCAAATTTTCCATGCAAAAACGCATAAGGAGGCTCTCCAAGCTTTAAATGGAATTAAGTATAAAAATAGACTTACATACATCGTTAACAAGGTATAAAAATAGAAATTCCAAGGCTAAAAAATCTTTTCCCTTGTTATTGCTTGCATTTATCGCATTGTTGACCCTAGCGCACCGCTAAATTCGTAAATTCTAGCTCTATTTGCCTTCCCTACGCCTAACACGTACCCTTCAAAATCGAAGTTTTCATAAAATTCTTTCTCACTTTTCCAATTTGTACGTCATTTGGAAAATACAATCCCAAAATACTTAGACCCTTTCCCTTGAAATAAAATTTTGAACAAAAACTCTAAAAATAATTTAAGAGGCAAAAATAACTAAAATACAAAACTTCTTCTCTTTCTTTTTTTGAAGAGGGAACTTTTCAAATTAAGGGGAAATTTTTTAAAATATTTTCCTTCTCAAATTTTTTGATATCAAGTCGCAATTTGTGCGTAGTTGGAAGTCGGTTATGCGCTGTAACGATCCTGAATTTTTATTTAATTTAAATTAATAATTAAATGAAATTTTGAATAAAAATTTATAAAATTAATTATAAATAGTGATGTGAGTTTCCCCGAGTTCAAATATATTCTATATAAATCATTTAATTTTTTTTTATATTATATATATATGTATATATGTGAATATATATATATATATATATATATATATATATATATATATATATATATTTGGGTATATATGAGTCAATTTGAAATTTTAAAATCTTGTGTGTGTACATATATATTTTGATTTGAATTTAAATCTTATATTAATGGTTTGAAAAATAAATATTAAAGTATATACATTGACACAAGTACGAAATGAATAAATAAGTGAATTGTTAATTTATTATTGATGGTTAAAATATATATAATAAATACAAGACAATAAATAAGAAGTAAATAAAATATAAGATATAACAATATAAAGTAAATATATATATATATATATATATATCTTAATCTCATATTAATAAATCAATACAAGATAATACAAATGGAGTAGGCTACAAAAGTAATAAGAGTAAAATAAAAATAGAAGTTCACTTATTTTGTAAAGTAAAATAATTCATATTTAAGCTATGAATAAAAATAAGAACAATTATATATAAAACAAAAACAATAAGTAAACATATATAGGAAGTATTACAAAACAAAAATACATACAAGTATGTACACTTGTAAATGAAAACAAAGCAAGCATGGAAAACAAAAATATAAATAAGCAAAGTAAACAAAACAATGTAAGGTAAAGAAAAAAAAAAAGAAAAAAAAAGAAAGTATAAAAGTAATCAGGCAAAAGAATGTTGCCTGTAAAAAAAAAATTGCAAAACAAAATCTTCTCAACACAAAACATATCAGCCGAGCAAATACATGCAAGTAGAAAACAAATAAATAAAAATAATAACAACAAGTATGGAGAGGAAAGTATATCTGTATAAGGCAATAAATGCCATACACCTCAACAATTAATGCAACATACCTATTGTACTTAACCTCAACCTGCACACTATCTTTTATATACATCAACCCTCCTTTCAGTTCATTATCACAACTGAGTAAAATGGGAGCAAGCATCATAGTGAAAACTCAAACAAAAATTCAATTTAAACTTGAACAACCATTTAATCAGACAAAATGGAGATCAAAGGAGCAAAGAAGATCTCAGCAAGCATGCAAGTTCAACAATAAGTAGCTCTGCTCTTTCCTGGGAAACATGTGAGTAATATCACTCTAAAAACAAATTTAAAAGTAAAATTTTGTTGCAAGTATGTATGCGGATGAGTATGTTTAAATTTATATACATATAAATGCCTGTGAATATTGCAAGCTTATGTGTACAGGCTGTTATTTTTCTCTGCTCTTTGTTGGAGTTTTCAAAACAAAACTTTGATTTAAAATCCATTTCTACTTGATCTATTAAACATTTGAACTCGAGATCAAAACAAATTTTGTTTGTTCTGGTACGATTTATCATCTAAAAATGGTTGTGTGAAGAATAAAGGTATGTGGAGTGAAAGAACAAGTTTTTACAGTAAAAACTTAAGTCTCTGGAAATTTCGAATATCATGAATTATGGATTAAATCATATAGCTTGAATTTACATCCCAAGATAGGATTTTTGAAACAAATATAGTGATTTTTAGTTGTGTGTATCATGAGCAGTTTATGGTAGAACAAAATCTGCTTTTAAATCATTTTCTCGTGATTGAGCGATTCGAGTTGGTCGGGGTTATATGAGGTGATGGAGGAGGCTATGGAGTTGCCAGGAAAAATGGCTGGAGGTGGAGAAGAAGACTGTGGCGATGATGGGGAGGAGTTTTTATTTCTAACCCTAGTTTTAGGCAATATCATGAAATCGATTCGTTCGTTCCCTCTGTTGCATCGAGTTCGATGGGACCACTGGGGATGGGTTCGTGAATGGTCAGAGCGTTCGTGGCCGGAAGTGCAGCGTTTCTGGTGGTCGGAGTTGATGATGTGGCGCGTTGACAGGTTTGTGGGGGTCGACAGTATCGAGTGTTCCAGGTTTTCAAACACGACCCCAAATTTTGATTTCGAATTTGTGGGACGGTGCGAGTGGTCGGAGCTCGATCTGGAGATGATCGTCGACATGCTCGTAGTCGCGGCGATGACTGGAGCTGGCCAACGTCATTGTGCACGTGCACTGTGACGTCGCGTGTACCTGGGTTGTTCTGTTTTGAAGAAGAAAACTCGGGACGTTGCTCGAGTTTTTGCGTGAGTGACTCGAGAAATAGGTTGAGTTGCCTGAGGGTTAGGCTCGAGTGAATGTTGAAGTACAGGTTTTACAGTAACCTGTTTGTTTTGTTTTGTTTTTTTAAATATGTGTTTGTTTACTGAAGTAAGGTTTTAAAACTGAAGTTTAAGACAAGTTTTAAAACCTGGGTTTAAAAGCAAATTTTAAGATGCAAATTTGAAATAAAACCAGTTTATAAAATATAAACATTTAAACCATTTTAAATGTTTAAAGCAAATTTAATAAGGGTTTTAAAATTTGAAATCTAGGATTTAAAACAAGTTTAAATAAAAGGTCTAAATACAAATTCAAATTTAGATTGTACAATTAGATTTTGAATAGAATAAAATTTTGTTTTAATTCAAACTTGTTTAATAACTTTAAAATGTTTATTGAAGTCAAGATGGAATTCAGATTAACTCTTGAATTCTAGTTTGAAATAAATGAAGTTTATAAAAATTTAAAGTATTTAAACAACTTTAGAATGTTCACGTATATTTCATAAAATGATTTGAAATTGAATAATTGGGTTTAAACTCTTATATAAATTTCTTCATAACGGTGGGTAAAGATTGGTTAATTAAATTTTTAATTGTAATTAGTAATGGATGATGGGTAATAAATGAATTTGCAATTAACTACTTAAGTTAACAAATGAATGATTAACAGTTAATTAATTTAGTAATTTAATTGAGAACTAAATGATTAATTAATTGAGAATTAATGGTTAATTAAATAATTAGTGATTAATTATATGATTTCAAAGGCTAATTAAAGGGTAATTAACAATAATTAAATTGAGTTCAATTACTTAAGAATAGTAATTAAATAATTATGAATAGTTAATAAGGATCATTTACTTGAGATTTATTTGATAATTTATTAATGTGATTAATCTTGATAATTAATGTGATAAATTAATTTGTGGATTGTATTAAGTATAATTATTTAATAACAGTAATTTAGAAATAAATTATTCAATATAATTAATTGGGTTAATCAAATCTGTTTAAATTAAATTCTTAATTTAATTAATTCAGAATAATCACTCGATAATTTTGGAAAGGTAATTACTTAGAGAAATAATAAATGGATAATTTATTCATAAGTAATTAATTAAATTGGAAATAACTTGCATTAATTAGGATTAAACGATTTATTAATCCTGTTTATGAATGATTATCAAATGCCTGAGCTTACTTATGAATAATTGTATTGTATGAGTTGCCTTGAATTGTTTTTCCTATTTGATCTGTGATATTTTGTTCTGTAGATTGTGGTATGTATAATTTGTTCATTTATGGATGATACATTTGTATATTATCTGTGAATCTGTGAATATATGATAAGCGTTATTGTTTATATCGCTTATCAATTATATTTCTGTGTTTTGATCTGTGATGATTGAATGGTTGTGCACTATTGAGTTGAACCCCTGAACCACGCCATACACACACAATTATGGATTTCACGAGGAAATCGATTAAGTCGCAGATTTTTGAAATAGTTAAATTTGAATTTTTAAATTCAAATGTTTTGGAAATGGAATCGGAATAAATGTGAAAAGCTTTTGGAATGGAATTTCAAAATGGAATTTCAAAATAGAATTTATTATTTTTAAATTACTTGATTAAGTTTTGGAATTTAAATAAGTTGATTTAAATTTAAATTCAATACTTGAAATTGAATTCTGTAATTTGAAATTAGGGATTAATGATATTATACTAGTCATTATGAGTTAAACCATTTTTAAAGTATTATTTTTGGGAATTTGAATTTAACTCAAGGATTTCAACTCGTATAAATGAATCAGATTTCCAAAATGAAAACTGTTGTTTTCAAATGATATACACTTTTAGATAAGAACTGAGATTCCAGTTAATTAGGGGAATTGCAAGATTGAATAGAGAAATGATTTTCCTAAGTTATGAATGAATTCTTTTTGAAAGCTATGAATTAAATCTGTTTATTTTTAACAGATTTAAATTGATGATTTGTTTAAATCAAATTGAAATGAAATTGTTTTGAAGGCTATAAGTTAAATCTTTGATTTAAAGATTTAACGAGTTAAATCAAATTGAAATGAAAATTGATTTGGAAAATATGTGAATGAATCTTTTGTTTAAAAGATTTAAATGTGAAAATTGTTTAAACCGTTAAAGGTTGTGAAAATGAATCTTTTTGTTTAAAGATTGAAAATGGTAATTTGTTAAACCATTTGAAAGAAAGTTTGAATTATTAAGTTGTGACTTAATTGAAATCCCATATCCATATGTTTTGAAAATATTTTCCCTCACTATTCGGTTTAGCCGGGAAAGGACCTTTGTGTCGTATAACCCATTCCGAATATGTGATACGTCGTTATGGATAGCATTTGAAGACCGGTGATGAAGACCGAGTATTTGTGAAAGCGATAGGATGACCTATCGATTGTTTCTGCACCGAGTCGCGCCGGTATAGAAACTCCCTAAGTGATGGGAAATCCGATCGGGATTGTGAATATCCGGATTTCAAGGACTTCTTTGTAAGTGCCTTCGGTTCTGTTCGAGCCCGGAACAGACTTGTATGGATTGTATGTCTGACATTACAAATTGAGATATAAAGCCGATTTCTTTCAAATATATTTCTGTTGGTGGCGGAGAATTTATTCTCTTAGCTTAACACCCTTCTCTGAGACGTATGAGCTCAGAGGTTATATAGTTGAAGTTATCAGCGATATATTCCCAATTTGGTAATGTGACATGCTGAGTGTTGCTGAAATGATCATTGTGTTGATTATTGTGATAGGATAGTTTATTTGATCGTCTATCTTGGTGATCATTGTGTAGATCATTTGTTGACCCAAAGCATGGCTTTTGTATAAAGTATGTTTTTGTGGACGTGACTTCGTCGAGCCTCACACCCCGGAAATGGTCAAAACAGGAAAGATGCGGCAAGGTTATGAGGGGTAGCACCCTTTAGGTTATGTACATTTCCTTCTGGATAGAGGTGGTATCATGGTATGGAGCCTAGATATTTAACCTATGTGGTTACTACGAATTTATTACTTTGTGGTTGTTGGTTATCGGGATCCCGTGAGAAAGGTTGTTTACGATCGGGGAATGGCGTGCTCGTGTTAGTAGTTACCCAGTTAGGGGTAACCCGGCCTTGTGTTGGCAGAGTTCCGGTTTGGTTCTCGGGGATGTCTTTCCAGAGGCATTCTCATGTGGCAATGGGAAGTTCCTTGGCCTGATCATTTGTTGGAAATCCAAAGAAACAATACGAAACTTGTACGGTATTAGTTGTAGAACCTATCATTCACTTATGGTGTCGCAGCACTGTTTGGATGGTAGCTATAGTAGGCATACGATAATGGTCGTATGTTGGCTAAGATTTATATTCTACTTTCGAAATAAATTTTTCCTACACTATACACTAGTAATAATATCAAATGCTTCTTTTTAATGCGTATCAAGCATCTTTGACTATCATAAGGAGAAATCTCCTCCGATTCTGCGTTTGTATTGTGTGTGTGTGCGGGAGGCCTTATGGTAGTCTCATTTTTCAAAAGCATTGCGAATTGACTTTGAAAATCTTTTGTTGAATGTATTAAAAGATAAACTGTTTTTGTTGCTCACACCAGTCCCACGACTGATCCGGAGTTTATTGTTTTCTTTCCTAAACTCTGGGTGCTCATTATTTTCTACACGAGCAGTCTAGAGTTGGGTTTTTCAGATAGTCAGGTTTAGTAGATTATCTAGAGTTAGTTCAGTCTTTGGACCACACCAGTCTTGTTGAGCTTGGTGATATGTTATTGGGGGTTCGAGCTTCTGCTGGATTGATTCTTGGAAATGGAGTTACAGTTCTCGGAGTTCTCTTTTGAAGACTATCTTAGAGTTATATTGTTCCGCTGTTAGATGTCATCTATTTTCTTTCCGCTGCTATTTTATTGTATCATATCTCTGATGTATATTGATATCTATTGGATTATCTGTTGTATCAGATATTGTATCAAAGTTGTATATCAATGTATTGTTCTTTTATTCCGCTGTGTTGTTTACTTAATGATTGTTATAAGCTCCGGCGAATCGGATTTGAACGGTCGAATCTATGGCATTCGAATACGATATGAAGTATGGATGTCGATTTTTGAGCGGGCAAAATCCGACTTGTTACATGCGCTAAATACATAAACCAAATACCAAAATTCTATAAATAATCTTTACCCAAAAATTTGACATATTATTTTAAAAATGCCGAAACCTTTATTATTCAAAAAAATTAGCTTTGAAGAAATATGAGCAATGACCAATGATATTGTAAAAACTTTATCATGTCATTTGCTAAGATTTCTAACTATTCCAAACATCTCGGACTTATATTGCATTTACTATTATTTAAGTGTCTTTACGAGATTCCCATATTTATATTGTCTCTCCTATATATATATATATAGAGAGAGAGAGAGCGGTTCGCATATCCAGAATAATAACAGAGAAAATGAATGGAAACTCATAATATCGTGCATGCCTTTTATAAGAGATAACTTACAGTTTATAACCCAACAACCCAAAAGAAAAGAACAAATGCTACAAATAAAAAGATACAACAAGCCTAAATAAAAAAATGCCTAAGAACTGTGAAAAGGTCTCGCTTCATGGTTGGAGTTCGAGCCATTGCCGCGATCGCGGAATAGTCGCAGCATGGCTGCTTTGCACCCAATCTCATGTCCCTAGCGCTACTGTTCCATTCTAATCTCTCGGAGCTCTGCCTAAACTTGACGGATAACAGCAAGCTAAGGACACATGTATCCTTTGGCACCCTACGCTATCCCCTACTGCTGGTGCTGCAGCTCTAGTTCTTGTATAGGTAGTGCGGCAGGTGCAAAGGAATATTCATTCTCTTAATGGTGGTCCGGTTGATGGCAGGAGGGAATTTCCTTACTACTGGCTCTCTGCTCAAATTTACCTTGTAATGCCTAAACACTCGAGTGTGCAAGTGGCAATATGGAAAATGAGTCCTCTAGGTACCAACTCCCTATCGACTAGATGGAGCATCAAGACACAAGCCCAATTTATGGCTATGCTTCAAACTATAGCATAGGCAGCTCTCCGCACTAAGGTATAGATCTAGTCAAAGCTCCCCGTCTTCGGAATGATGTTGTGTTGAATAATGCGCACGACGAGACGAGCCACCGATCATAAATTTTCAGTCCTCCAATCACCAACGTTTTCAGAAAAGGTCCACTGTAGATCTCAGGATCAGTCATCTCTATGTCATCCAAATCTGCGCTTACTGCAAATATCTATAAAATTCCATTGAGATCATCATCTGACATCTCAATCCAAGCTCACTTCACCTCGAACTTGATATAGTCATTGCCATCATCAAAATTCTATGCCACTTATGCATCGAAAGACAAACGTAGCACGGGTAGTATTTCCACTTATAAGTCTTGAAGTGGAGGATCAGTGCAAGTCATGCAGCGATGAAAAGCTCTTCCAACCCAAGAGTGGCGAAATCTCCTAATTTCACAGGTCCCCTGTGAAGAAAATCAAAGCCCGTCACTCCGAGATAGTGGCGATCTTCTACTCGGTCTGGTCAAGCCAAGTGGCTTCTTATGGAGTAATCCAGAATAACGAGAGGAAGAGCCATTGGTATGGTGCGGTGCCATGGGTTGAGAGGCGGTTGGAAAAAGGGAGAAAAGGATTTAGATCCAGAGTGGTGGTGGGGCAAGATCCGACGTGCAAGGATTTCGATGTTAGTCGGTGGAGGAATGGGGGAGAGCCTTTAGTTAAGTAGAGGAAAGGGGAGGTGGAAATAGGTTCAGCTAAAAAATTTAAAAGGAGGAAGAGAGTGAGGGGAGGTGCGGCGACTAAAGATTTGAACCCAATTTATAGTCGCGTTCCAGGTTCTAGTTCGGCCCGAATCCACCTAGCAGTCGATCACTATTAGGTCAACCGATCGACCGCTACAGTCGACCATTGGCCTAGATTAGGGCGCAGCCTAAGCTTGGACCCAATAGGGCCAGTTAAATTAATTAAGATTCTAATGACTATTTCACACACCATCTTCAGCTTAACCCATCCAGTAAAACTCTACCTTCTGCACGATGGTATCCATCTTACCATGTAGATCCTTCCTTGGAAGACTGCAATAGCCTAAGAAAAGCTATTGTGACCAACAATACTTCCAAAAATCCAAAAATATTCCAGCTGCTATTTCATGCCTACTTCATACGAAGATGTTTCTTCCAATAGCTAGTGGATTCAACAGGACTTCATAATACATACCCTAATAAAGTTAATGTCATTCCTATTTTTTCTGTACCTTAAAGACAAAAAGTATAAAACCCTCAATTATACAAACCAAAAAATCACTGAGCTAAGTATATGCTCTTTTATACTTGTTTCTAAATAGTAGAAACTATTTCATACCAAAACTTCCCTTAAAAAGTCAAACTTATATATATATATATATATATATATATATATATATATTTCAGGGTTTCCAAAAACCTTTTTTTTTAAAATACAAAATTTCCATATTGAAAAGCTATTTTCTTGCAAAAAATCAATATCAACCATTTACTGATATATACATATAAATACTTAAACATTTAAAGAATTAATCTTTTATAAACCAAAAAATTCTTAACACGACCAATCTAGTGGTATACGTGTTTTTTTGAAAATTAAAATTTCATATCTTTCCCAAAACAAAATTTTCAAAATAAATCTTTGGGAAAAGAAATCCTTTGAAACACCTTTTTCAAAAATCTAAGCCATTTCCAAAATATACTTTATAAAAATTCTCTCACGAGTTTTAGATTAAGGAATTGACATGAATTATTCAAATAAAAATCTAGTTTGCCATTAAAGAGGTGACCAATGAATGTACTTTAGCAAAAACTTGCTTTCGAACAATGTGACATACATACTCAAATTTTCCGTCCATCTAGAATAATTGTGTGTCTCCGACTGAAACTCAAAATCTAATATCACAAGGTAGCTTGAATCTCAAACATCAATTCGAACACCTCCAGTCTCTGGGATTCAGCCATCCATATACCGCACTAATGCTCTTCATCAACAACGCTTTATGCATCGCTAGCACTTCGTGGGGTACTTGGCATGAAAATCTTAGCTCTAAGATATCTCCAACTCATAGTTGCTTTGCCCATTCCTTCGGGGTGGAACTACAACTACTTCTATAGTCGAAATTCTTAAAAACTAGCGTAAAAATATAATATTACTAGATAGGAAAAGTATGAATACGTTCTCTCAATTTATCCTAATCCCTCTATTCTACTAACCTAGGCTTTGATATCGAATGTAACAAACTGCACCTTTATTGGGCCAAATTTTGACAAAATCGAAACCCAAGTCCATCAAAGCTCAAATCGTTGGATTTTGGTACCTGGCATTAGCATTATCAGAGATTGATAGAAATCTAAACCCACAGTGGAAAGCATAATAAGATAAGAACACAGACTAAGACTGCTACCTTGGAATTAATGATATTTCTTGAATAGCAGTTTGTCACATCATCACCAAGCATGAGAGAAAGAAGTCTTCTCTAACAACAAATCACAGCCATCTCCAATGACATGTTCCTTTAAATTTTATCCTATTGTAACGAGGAGGGAGTCAGATAACGTTTTGGTGACTGTAAAAGTATATAAACTATCCATAACATAAACATATTCGATAGATTTCCATTTAATTGTTATGTCCATCAAGGTTAGTAATTCTAACCTAACCTTGCATTGCACAAATGATTGCTTACTTACCCCTTCCCGGGGTACGAAATACTAGTGAAGCCATATCAACCACCAAATACTTCCAGATCCATTAGCCACTTATCTTCGAAGAAGCGGGCTTCTACAATACTTTTAAAAAGAGAAATAGGAAGACTCCGCCATTTAAGGTCTTAATCAAGGTAGACCCCATCATTTAAGACTTATTCCCAAGATGGTTTCCTAACAATGTTGTCAATGGTCGGTGGGTCCTAGCTACAAGACTTCTAACCACTATTTAAGGATTCCAACATTTAATGTCCAACTATTACCGTTTCTATCGCTGATGAAATCGTAGTCATGTAATAAATAGTTCCCAAGCCACTCAATATCTTTTATTGGAAAAAGGCAGACTCTAATCATTTAAGACCTTAACTAAGGCCGATCCCATCATTTCAAAATATCCCTAAGGCGTGCTCCTATATGGTACTATTATTATTACGGCCTTAGCAATGTAAAAGGCTGTAACCAAGTCACTTAATACTTTCAAGTGGACAATAGGTAGACCCCATCGTTTAAGACCTATTTCTAGAAGCGTGCTCCTCAATGGTACTATCTAGCTGTCATTGCTTAGAAATCTCATTGAGCTACTTAATACTTCTTTTATAGGAAAGAGGAGGACCTTACAGTCACTTAACACACCAAACCTGAAGCAAAACCTTTCCAAGGTATCCACTCTCACTCTTTATTTATAAATATGGCATCTTATTGGGTTACTTCTTTCGGTAGGGAGGCAGACCCTTCAGCCACTTAAGACCTCAACACTGAAGTAAACCCTTTTTAGAGACATTCTTATTTATTTATTTGGAATAGGTTACTTGATACTTCCATTTAGGAGAGAGGCGGACCCTTCAGCCAATTAAGACCTTAAACCAAAAGCGAACCTCTATGGAGATATCCCTCACCACTCCTAATTCCGAGTTTGGATCATTTAATAATTTCTAATTAAGAAAGCAAGCCCAATCTCGCACGTCATCTTGGGTCCTACGATTAGTGATATCTTACATCAGTAGTAAGTACACCCGATTACTAGTAGCCTTAAAGTAAAGGGCAGTCTTCCGTCGAGTGACTCTACTAACCTTGCATTACTAACCCACCAAGTCCAATTAACCATCCTAAGTCTTTATTTATATTATCTTAGCAGACACGGGACTTACCTTACTAATTCCCTTTTTATTTAAGGCAATAAGATTTACCTTTAATTTTATCTACTTATAAATCGCAGCTTAATGCTTATAGATATCAATTTGTCTATAAAATCCTAATGGATATTTCCTAAGACATTTATATATGAATACTAATTTCATATTAGTAACCTTGTACATCTATTCCATTTTTATCAGCCTCATTAATCCATTTACCCTATCAATATATTACAACACCCATATTTATTACTATTTATTGGAGTTACAATCTTTTGAATTCTTTTCCCATTAGTTAATAATCCTAAACGTGAATATTACATGCAAGCATCATTATTAATTTAATTATTATAAGTGCGGTAATTACGTATAAACATTTACTTCAATCAAACATATTCTAGTGATATATCTTCGCTAGAATATATATTTCCATGTTAAATTGTTGGAATCATATCTATAAGGATTATCTGCTATGATTTCCATAAATTAATCCAAAACAAAATATTCAACTTTAAAAGATTACATTGTTTGAATTACGAGGAATAATCATTTCTTTTTATTACTGAAATAGACAATGTAAACTATAATGAATTCATACTTTACACATCTTTTCCTCTTTCTATTTGCATCTATTCCTTGTTAGATCAAATGATGTATTTTTCTAAAAGGGAAAGAAACCAACTAGTTTACGTATATTCAGTGGATCTAAATTCCAACAATTCCAATTATTGAAAAATTTATATTCTAACAATATTAGGGTAATAATCCAAATTTATAACATTATTATAAAACCTATATCAGATTTGGAATAAATTTCATTCAAATCAATATTTCAAATTCATACTTTTCGATCTGATTTCTAGATCATGTTGTAAATAATACTAAATCAATTCATAAACAAGAATATATAGGCGATATTTATTATATTCAATTCATTGCCTAAAACTCATATACAACTATCCAATTAGGCATAAAAATCAAATAAACACCAATAGGATTATTTTCATGTTAGAACAATCTAAAAAAAATATCCCACCCCCTGTTAAAAGCGATCCAAATATCCAGATTTGAAGTAGAACCTTTGATCTATCTCCAAATATTTTTTAATCCAAGAGATATGTATAAGAGGTTATATCCATACATTATAATTATAGATCTGAGAAGAGATGTGAGATTGGGATAGAAAATAGTAACAAATATATATAAATATATATAATACATAAAATACATTTGGTTGATTCTCTTCTCATTTTTATTAGATTTCCACTCTTCTCCGATTTGTATGAATAGAGATACAAATATCTTATCTTATAATTTAGAAAGAAAGTGCAGAAGAAGAAATGCAAAGCTTCACTATTGCCTCCATTAAAATATTCCTGAATTTTGAAATGGAGAGGATTTTGTGCATGAGCTTCAGGAAGAAGATAAAAGTGAGACAACCAAGTATATGTAAATACGAACTCCAATAAATTTATTTAAATTAAATATAAATTTATTTAAATTAAATAGAAATGGGCATGGCATATATAAATTAGTTTTTTTTAAACAAAATTTTTATTTAATTGAAATAAATACGAACTTTCATTTCAAAATAATTTCTTTCACATATTTATATAATATTTCAACTATATTACTTTTATAAAATATTATTTTCACAATTTAAAACTATCATCTTTTCCAAAATTTAAAATTTATTTTATTAAATAATTGCAAAACTAATTTATTAAATAATCTCCAAATTCTAATTTTATTAATTAAATAACTATTATTAACTTTAATTAATTATTACTTAAAAACTGGGTTGTTATATTATATACGTATATAGTTATATATATATTTATTAATTAATATTTGTATTTATCAAATAAACATATAACTAATTAAAACATTTTTAATTAAATAATTTCTTAATAATTTTCAAAAATTAATATATTATTTATGTTAAATATTTAAAGACATATACACATACATACACATATATATGTTTTGTTCTAATTAATTAAATTTTATTTATTAATTTAATCCAATTAATTAATGTAATTTTTAAATTACCAAATTTACTTATAATATAATTTTGAAATAATTTTACAACATTTAAAGGCCAGGCCTTTATATTTGGGATACCTTTGGGCTTACTCTATCCTTTTAGCCAGATTAGTAGTCAGGTAGTGTAGTGTGACAATCCGCACCCTAGCGGGTCTGAATTTTTGCTAAATCGAAAACCTATGTCCACCCAAGTACAGATTATTGCTTTGGTATCATGTAGATAAATAAACGCATGTCAAAGCACGATCGATATAACTCACAACGGAATAGTAAAGTATAATAAATCATATAGTACTTACCAAGGTTGATGCTTCCAATAACTAGTATCCTTATCAGTGCCGAGCAAGCATAAGGAAATCTACCCTTTCACCATTCCCGCCTTTTCGTCAGTGACTGTACCCCTAAAGCTATCATATGGGTCGTAATGAGGAGGGTGAGTCAGAATAACGTTGTGGTAAGCATGCATAAACACTAGTTTATGTCGGTTGTCTTTCACCGCATGTTATGTCTTTTAGTTTTACTTGGTCGTCTTGACTCCACGTACGCATATGATACATCTCATCTAGCCGAAGTAGAATATTATATATATATAAGTACCATAGTCCCTCATTGGACTAAGATACTATCCTCGCTAGTATCCGTAACATAGAACCTCGTGGGAATCCATTATCAACGTAATATCACGTCCTTATCATCATGCATACCAAGGAACTCCCGTAGTGCCTAATAATAGCGTTGATGTGCATGTAAAAATGCATATTTTTACTTCTATATTTAATCTACTTTTATTTAAATAAATGAGCATACTAGGGCATTTTACATGTTTAAACCAAAATTTAAATTGTTTTTAAATCGTCATTTATTCATCTTCGTTAGGAGGGTAAAATGGTAATTTTGTGTATGATTTAATTTGAGAAAATATACTTGCACATATTTAATTGTAGGAAACAGAGAGCAAATATGAAGAAGCTTTCATGTATGTATGCATGCACAAGTGAAGAAAGATAAAGGAATGAAGAAATAAAAGAATTCATGCAACATGAAGAAGCCCACATTTCCACTAACCCATGGACCGCAATTAAAAGCTAATGGAGATTAAAATGCATATGCAAATATTAATGGTGGATTAGGTAGAAGCTAATGGTTACTTGGAGGTTACATTTCCTAAAGGGCATTTTAGGTAGTCTTCTAAAATATGAATTAGAGTTTTAAGCCTGTATAAATAATCCTTATGTTTCATGTAACCATCTTCTTACCTTTCATGCAAATCGTGGCACGAATCAATGGAAAATAAAATGGATTCTTAAGCCTCTTCTTCTTTTTTTACATGCTTTTTCCATTTCATGCTTACTTTTATTTTCATGCTTTCTTCTATTTCATGTTAGTAGATTAGCTTTCTTTTCATTGCAATTAATTTAGATTTAATTTATGTAAGTAGTTTAGTTCTCTTTTCCTTTAAGTAACTCTTACTTTCCTTGTTTTGTAAATGTTGCAATCTACATGTGTTGAGATGATAACAAAAATAAGAAGCTAAACCACCTTCAATTTAGGGGTAATGAAGCTCTTTTAAATCATGTGGATTCCACATATTTGCTAGTTTATGCTCTCTTTTTATGCTTCATGGATAGTAAATGTTGGTATAAGTTTATTAGTAAATTTGATAGCTTATGTTGTTTATCACAAATAGGTTATTCTTACTCAAATATAAATACAATTTACATTAACATCTAACTAAGTGATTTTGATCATGGAATTAAAATAGAATCAAAATTTGATGATCTATGTTACTAATCAAAAATAGTAATAGATCATGCTTAAAATAGATTTTGTTTTAATTTCATATTCATTTTCATGACATTTAACAAAGTGGTTTTTAGTGTTGTATTAAAGTTTGATGGTGTAATGACCCGTAAATTCTATTTATTTTATTTACGTATTTAATTGAATTTTGGTGAAATTTTAAATAATAAAATTTTAAAGCAAACTTTCGATATTTGGAATAAGTATATCCAAACATAGCAAATTGTAAATTTTCAACTTATAATGCGGAAGCTTATTTTTTTTCTTATGTAATTCTATTTTAATTCAAATCAGTTAATGTTAGATGATAATAAAATATTTTTCAAACTTGAAAATTTTTACATAATAAATTTGTAATTCATCTTCTGAGTGAGACCTCATTATTCGTTTCATCAAATTTGAACTGCAATTACTCCGTTTATCTTAATTCCGGCATTTTAGCAGCATTTTCGGTATTGATTATCTATTTTTATCCAGATGATTGTACCACTGATATCTGTATACCATTTTGATCATTTCGCCATGCTGATCTCTACGGTATATTCAATTCTGTGCTTTGAAGTCCGGTACGTAGCGGAATCCAGGTAAATGGTAATCGTATCGGTAACCAGTTTGTATCTTCTGGTTTCTTACACCATTTCATATTTCACCGTTTAAACCAATAGCCGTTTACATTTCATATTCCCAGAGAATTTATTGTCATAACCATTTCTTTCTTTTGCATTTCATTTCTTCCTTGATATTTATCCTGGTTCATTAATTTACAGTCCGTCTCATTTTCATTTGTTCTACTCAATATAAAAAAATGAATGGAGGTACTGTCCATTTCTATTCTTCCACCTGAGAACGTGTCCCTCCGCCTAGCCTCATTTCTTCGATTCACCCTTCCCTCTCCTCCTCTTTTACCACTAATCTCCGAGCTGCGCCACCACATCATTTTCTATCATCTTCCCCGAGCAAGCTATCCGCCATAGCACAGCAGTCGTGCACCACTCCTAACTAGCAGCCGAACAAAGCTTCCCACTGCACACACTTCCCTTCTCTTTTCTCTAACTCGTGCCTCTTTCTTTTATGCGTGCTTAGGTATATATATGACTAACGTATATATATTTATAACTATATTGAGTTTAAAGTATATTTAAGAATCATATATATGTATATATATATATATATATTAGTTTACATTGTCTATTTATAAGATTTATATATGTGTATACCAAATTTAATATGTGTCAGTTGTGTGTTTAAAATATTTGATTTCAATTTTTTGGTTTTAAATCTTATATATATATATATATATATATATATATTAGTTTATACAGTTTTCCTGTTGATTTTATACATATACATATCATGTTCATATATATAAATATTTATATGGGTATAGTGTCTGTCGATATATATATATAAAGTTTGTACAAGTTAAATAAAATGAGTTGTTTATATACAAAGCTGTTCATAATATATATAAAACAATGTATATAATTCAGAGCTTTACATATATGTTTGTTTATAACAGATCAGAAGATTTTTTTTCATATGCTTACTGTATATGATATAGTTATTTTTTCATATGCTTACTTTATATGATATATTTATACGTAAAAGCTTATATATATAGTGTTGAATATATATTTATATTACGTAAGTACATATGTGATGTCCCTGGAAAAACAGTGAGCATGGTTTCGTTTATATATATGTTGATGTTTATATATTATATTATAGTATGAAGTGATGGTATATATTTTATTTTTTATTATATATATAATTGCAACAGTTTACGTATTGGTTAATATATATAAAGGTGTATATATATGATGTGTTTTAAGTATATGTATGTGAATTTATTTAAGTGTATATAACCTTAAATATTGATTATTATTAAAATATTGATCTACGTGTTTGTAACCTTAACATAATAATATTAAGAAATATATGTAAGTTATAAAGCTTACATATGACTTGATTATTTATATATAAAGTCTATATAAGCATGTTCACATATTAAGTTGTATGAGTAATATATAATGATTTAATTTTTTGTGTAAGTTAACGATTGATTTTAATATGTGTTTTAATTTAAACAATGATTTTATTTACATATAAATTTATTTTATTTTAATATTGTCTTAAATTGAAATATTGATTTGAGGGAAATATATATATATATATATATATATATATATTGTTCTATCAAATTGATTGATTTTTTTCATTGATTCTTATCTATCAGCTTTGTCGAATTCGTGCCAATCTAGCTTTGCTTTGGAATTCGTGCTTGGATTCGTAATCTCTTTCATTTTTCGAATCTCTTTAGCCTCGAAAGGTGAGCAATCACGCACGATTAATGTTCTTATATTTATTAAATTTGATTTTAATTGAAACAACAATTGAAATATGTTGTTGTTAGTTATTTACATTGCTATATATATGTTATTATCTGTATGAGTTCACCTGTGACATCTGACAACATTATCTGTTATTCATATTGATGATATATGACTGTTTTATTTTTATCATATATGTTCTCACTCTGCAAGTTCCCTGTTAGTATAGAATTCCCTATGGGTTGAAATGATACATACCCGAACGATCTGTAGAATAGGAGAAAATCGTTATGGGTTGAAATGATAAACCCAAGCGATTTTCATTGATTTGAATTTGGAATTGCGAGTTGAAATGATATATACTGGTATATATTTAAATTGCAGATTGAAATGATAAATATCCATATCACTTGACCACAGGATAGAAAATTATATACAGATACCATTGGTCAATATATATATATATATATATATATATATATATATATATATATATTGAAATGATTTTCAAGGTTTTAAAATGAATATTTTGGTTTTAATAAATATTGATTCTAAGATATATATATATAAATGTTATTTTTATAAAGGTTTAAATTTTGATTTTTAAAATTATATGTTTTGAAATTTTAAAATTATAAGTTAGTTTTGGAATTATAAATTTTAAGATTTTACTTATAATTTTACCATTTTAAAATATATATAAAATAATTTTAATAATAAGATTTGATTTATTAAAGTTGATTTAATAAAGCTGATTTAATTAATATATAATATGTTAAAGTATTTATTTAAAATTTATATTTTCAAATATAGAGTTTATAATGATTTTAATAAAATTTAGGTTGGAAAGAGAAATAGAAATTGGTTTGAAATTGAATTTATTTAAGAATTATACTCAAATAAGTTTGATTTGAAATTTATTAAATTTAGGATTTTAAAGATACGATTTTATAACTTGATTTTTGATTAAAAGTGATTTAAATGAATATTTCAAATTTACATAAATTGAAATGGTATATTTAGTTTTATTTAAATTTAAAATTTAAAGTTTTTATTTACATGTTATTTGAATGTTTAAGTAAATATTTCAAAATAAATAATAGTAAAGTGAATTTGATATACATATGAAATTGTCAAATTTATTTTTGAAATGTTGAATATTTAAAGCTTTGAAATATATTGAAACTGAAATGTTTTCTTTTGTGATTCAAAATTCTGTATTTGAAATTGATATAATTTGAAATTATTTATTGAGAAACTGAATTGAATTGAGAATGATGAATTGAGATTGAATTTAATTGAATTTTGGAACTCGAGTTGATTTGAATCAATTTGTGAAATTTGAGGAAACCGTTTTATTATATAAAGTATTTTAAGTTATATTTAACTATTTATATATTTCACCTTACAAATTATTTTAATATAAACTATTTTAAGACAAATCATTTTAATATAAACTATTTTTAATATAAACTATTTTAATATATTAACTATTTTAATATAAATATTTTAACTTATAGCTACTTTATATAAACTATTTTATTTTATAAACTATTTTATTTTATACACCATTTTAATATCTAAACCGGTTAACTGGAAAGTGTTATGATTTCCAAAATGTTATGATTTCAAAATGTTACGATTTCCAAAGTATTATGATTTTTAAATTATGATTTCCAAAATGTTTTGGCTTTCCAAAATATTATGATTTCAAAGTGTATGATTTCAAAGATATTATACTTTTGGTTTCGAAAGTGTTCTAACTGTGAAAGTGCTATGATTTTGGAAATGAATGTATTTGAAGTGAAACGATATCGTATTGATATGGTTTTGAAAAGGAAATGATATTTTGGTTTTGAAGTATAAACTATTTTGAAATGACCGCAGTGTTACATTTTGAAGTATAAACTATTTTGAAATGTCCGCAGTGTTATAATAACGTTTGGTTGTTAAAGAGACTAGGATTGGTTATTGTCATACTCTCTACCAATGCCGAAAATCATTTTAACAACCGTGTACGTGGTGGAGATTCCAGAATGAAGTAGGATGGTGGCGACGATCCTATATGAGGTATATACATGGACCCGAATCCCGTGAGTTGGCATAAGGTGGCTAAAACAGGAGCAATCGATGGGCCAAGTGAGGTAGCTCCTTCGATCGGACACACTTCTTCGTATGTCATCTTATTACTATGTGATTGATTTGGTGTGCACCATTGATTTAGGAGTGTGGCTCGAGGTGGGTAGTAGCTGTGGCTACGCGTTACCACCAGCCCGGAAGTGTAATTTGTATATCTACCCTAGCATTGCCTAGTTGTGTCGTATCACCTACCCTATCGATACCACTACGAGTTCGTTTTTTGTCGTACCTATGGAGTATCCTCTGGCAGCCTCCCGATAGGAGGTATTACGGTACTGTATAGACTATTGGCACTATAAAATGTGTTAAGGGGGATATAGGTTACGCCTTAATGCTATTTTAATATTTTTCTTTACTTTAGACATTATTATAATAGCGTATATTACTACATAGTAGATAATTTAACGGATCCTTAGAGGATGATTATTCCAAACATCCTTTGAGTTACTTGTATTTCAGTTGTTATTTCACTTGAGTTGGATTTATTGATATAATAATGTTAATCCTGACTCGAGTGTTTTGTGTTTTGCTTTACGCTCGGGTCAGACTGAGTTCCACAACATTCGAGACTCACCTTTGGAGTTTGGAGCTTCGGTTGGAGATCCATTTATCTATTCAGCTTCAGATATTCAATTGATTTCAGTGATGTATTCTAGTCTTGTATTTGACTATTTTATTGAGACTTCCATGTACTTAAGACTTTTGTTTTATCTTGTTTTAACTCTATTATATATTTATAAAGTAGCTTCATGAACTACTATTCTTTTGTTCTGCTGCTTATTGTTATATTACTCTGTGTTTGTGATTCTGTGATTACTTATTTACTATATATGCTGAGTTTTTCCAAATATAAATTAACAATATGACATTTGAGCAATTCAAGTCCGACATGTGCGGATGCGAGTGGTTGAAAATACTAGGATGTTACATGTGGTATCAGAGCTTTGGTTTTAGGCGAAACTTAGCATATGTAGTAAATTTAATTACATAATCAATTTCGTTCAAGCTTGGGTTCTTCCTTTTTGATTCGAATTTCCTTTGAATTTTGGAACGTTCCCATCGGTTCCAAAACCCATTCTTGTCTTCCCCTACCTATCTTGATTCTGGAGTATCCCATAGCTCCATTGAATGATTTTGTAAAGGGGTGAAACTCCTTTACATTAGGCATTGATTCACCGGAGATTTCCATATCCTTGGTTTACGATGCTGCTATCTCTTGTTATACTCAAATTCTATCTCTTGTGATAGGATGTCGATTTGCATCAAAATTCTGTATCGATCTTATTCTTGAAGTCTTACGTTGACCCAGTTAAGGTCTCCTTCGATTTATATAAGTCTATCCATCTTTTCTCTCTTGTTATTCTTATTCCTCGTTCAAGCCTATTTTCAAGTTAGAATTCTATTGATTATGGTCCCTTTGTATTTGAATCTCTATCTTTGCTTTGAAATCCATTTTGAATCATCGAGTGAGGGAGTGTGTATATATATAATGTTTAATACATTGTGTTGCTTGAGTTGTTTGGTTGATTTGGGGTTTCGATCGATTCGTCTGATCAACGCTATCGGTAGAAATTCCAAAACACTTGAATAAAGCAAACTAACACAATATTATTTCTATTTACCAATTTGAAAATAATTTTATATGATTATATTATATATATGAGTAAAATTTTCTGGAATTAAATAGTTAAATGAATTAGTTAACAAAATGGTAATATTTGATTTTCATTTATTGTTTTGTAAACCGTTGACTATGGCAAAGTATAATAAATGAATTATAAATTTGGTTTATAAATTGATTTGGAATTCAAACGAATTTAAAAGTAAGAATTTAAGAGTTTAATTTTCGGCAATTTCAACTTTGGCTTTAATGTTTTAAAATATATATTATTTAAAGTATTTTCAAATGGAAATGGTTTTCAAAGAATTTTTAAAGATTAAATCAGTACTCTCCTCTTTTGTCACTGGAAAATAATTTCGGTGATGGCAGCCGCATCATCGTCATTCATTTTCGAGTTTCGAGGTGGAGAGACCATTCAGCAGCTTTGCTACACTTTGTTTGAAAAATGAAAATTGATTTGAAATTTCTTTAGTATGAATTTATTTATTATATATATAGGTATATGATTATAGATTTGATTTGATATATAGTGTATATATTTATCTCTAAATTGTTTGAAGTTAATCAAAAATTTAATTCTTAAATTTGTTAAAGGATGATTTCAATTATAAATGAAGTCAAAATCTTGAATAAATATTTAAAAATTGAAAAAAAATTGGATTAGAAGATTTATTTGTATAATACCCAATTACATTCCAATATAACTTACCTTAATCATTCAGAAGCTGGATATGTAATTAGATAATATACAATGAAAATGATATTAAAGAATTTTAAATAAATTTGAATGGTTAATATAAGTGTTTTATACTTAATTCTATAGAAAAGTTAATTAAGACAAATTGAATAATAGGATAATAAATACATGAGATGAATAAAATTAATTTTGTTTTAAGGGAATTAATAAACTCAAATTAAACCAACATAATGAAATACCTTGAATTTAAAATCAATTGTTGAATATTAATTAATCTAAATTGAAATTTATATGATTTAAATTAATTTTTTCTTTTGTATTTCAATTTATTTTTATTTCTGGTTTCTATTCTCCTACCTCCTTCCTTTTCGGGGACGAAATGTTTTGAGTAGGGAAGAGTGTAATGACCCGTAAATTTTATTTATTTTATTTACGCATTTAATTAAATTTTGGTGAAATTTTAAATAATAAAATTTTAAAATAAAAAATTGATATTTGGAATACGTATATTCAAACATAGCAAATAGTAAATTCTCAACTTATAATGTGGAAGCTTATTTTTTCTCGTGCAATTCTATTTTAATTCAAATTAGTTAATATTAGATGATAATAAAACATTTTTCAAACTTGAAAATTTTTACATAATAAATTTGTAAATCATTTTCTAAGTGAGACATCAATATTTGTTTCATCAAGTTTGGACTGCTATTGCTCCGTTTATCTTAATTCCGGCATTTTAGCAGCATTTTCGGTACAAATTATCGACTTTTGTCCGGATGATTGTACCACTGATATTTGTATACCATTTTGATCATTTCGTCATGCTAATCTCTGTAGTATATTCAATTCTGAAGTCCGGTACGCAGCGGAATCTGCGTAAATGGCAACCGTATCTACAACCAGTTTGTGTCGTTTGCTTTCTTACACCATTTCATATTCCACCGTTTAAACAAATAGCCATTTACATTTCATATTCCCAGAGAATTTATTGTCGCGACCATTTCTTTCTTTTGCATTTCGTTTCTTCCTTGATATTTATTCTGGTTCATCAATTTACACTCCGTCCCATTTTCATTCATTCTACTCAATATAAAAAAACGAATGGAGGTACTGTCCATTTCTATTCTTTCACCTGAGAACGTGTCCCTCCATCTAGCCTCATTTCTTCGATTCACCTTTTCCATCCCCTCCTCTCTTCCCACCAATCTCCGAGCTGCGCCACCACATCATTTTCTGTCATCTTCCCCGAGCAAGCTATCCGTTATAGCACAGCAACCGTGCACCACTCCCTACCGAGCAGCCGAACAAAGCTTCCCACTGCACACAGTTCCCTTCTCTTTTCTCTGACTCGTGCCTCTTTCTTTTATGCGTGCTCAGGTATATATGTGACTGACGTAATATATTCATAACTATATTGAGTTTAAAGTACGTTTAAGAATTATATATATAAGTTTAATTGTCTATTTATAAGATTTATATATGTGTATACCAAATTTAATATGTGTCAGTTTGTAATGTGTTTAAAATATTTGATTTCAATTTTTTGGTCTTAAATCTTATATATATATATATATATATATATATATATATTAGGTTATACATTTTTCCTGTTGATTTTATGCATATACATATCCTGTTTAAAAATATAAAGATTTATATGGGTATAGGGTCTATCGATATATATATAATGTTTGTACAAGTTAAATAAAATGAGTTGTTCATATATAAAGCCGTTCATAATATATATAAAACAATGTATATAACTCAGAGCTTTACATATATGTTTGTTTATAACATATCAGAAGATTTTTTTTCATATGCTTACTGTATATGATATAATTATACGTAAAAGCTTATATATGGAGTTGAACATATATTTTTATTATGTAAGTACATATGTGATGTCCCTGGCAAAACAATGAGCATGGTTTCATTTATATTTATGTTGATGTTTATATATATTATATTATTTATATTATTGTATGAAGTGATGGTATATATTTTATTTATAACAGTATTATATATATAATTGCAACAATTTACGTATTGGTTAATATATATAAAGGTATATATATGTATATGATGTGTTTTAAGTATATGTATGTGAGTTTATTTAAGTGTATATAACCTTAAATATTGATTGTTATTAAAATATTGATTTACATGTTTGTAGCCTTAACATAATAATATTAAGAAATATATGTAAGTTATGAAGTTTATATATGACTTGATTATTTATATACAAAGTCTATATAAGTAGTTCACATATAAAGTTGTATAAGTGGTATATAATGATTTAATTTTTTGTGTAAGTTAAAGATTGATTTTAATATGTTTTTTAATTAAGCAATGATTTTATTTATATATATATTATTTTATTTTAATATTGTCTTAAATTGAAACATTGATTTCAAGGAAATATATATATATATATATGTTCTATCAAATTGATTGATTTTTCTCATTGATTCTTATCTACCATCTTTGTCGAATTCATGCCAATCTAGCTTTGCTTTGGAATTCATGCTTGGATTCGTAACTCGTTTCATTTTTCGAATCTCTCTAGCCACAAAAGGTGAGCAATAACTCACACTTAATGTTCTTATATTTATTAAATTTGATTTCAATTGAAATATGCTGCTGTTAGTTATTTACATTGCTATATATATGTTATTATCTGCATCAGTTCACCTGTGACATCAGACACCGTTACTTATTATTTATATTAATGATATATGACTGTTTTATTTTTATCATGTATGTTTTTACTCTGCAAGTTCCCTGTTAGTATAGAATTCCCTATAGGTTGAAATGGTACATACCCGAACGATTTGTAGAATAGGAGAAAATCGTTATGGGTTGAAATGATAAACCCAAGCGATTTTCATTGAGTTGAATTTGGGATTGTGGGTTGAAATGATATATACCCGTATATATTTAAATTGCAGATTGAAATGATAAATATCTGTATCACTTCACCGTAGGATAGAAAATTATATACATACACCGTTGGTCAATATATATATTTCGAAATGATTTCCAAGGTTTTCAAATGAATATTTTGGTTTTAATAAATATTGATTTTAATTTATATATATGTGTTAGTTTTATAAAGGTTTTAAATTTTGATTTTTAAAATTATATGTTTTGAAATTTTAAAATTATAAGTTAGTTTTGGAATTATAAATTTTAAGATTTTACTTACAATTTTCCTATTTTAAAATATATGTAAAATAAGTTTAATAATAAGATTTGTTTTATTAAAGTTGATTTAATTGATATATAATATATTTAAGTATTTATTTGAAATTTATATTTTTAAATATAAAGTTTATAATGATTTTAATAAAATTTAGGTTGGAAAGAGAAATAGAAATTGGTTTGAAATTGAATTTATTTAAGAATTATACTCAAATAAGTTTGATTTGAAATTTATTAAATTTGGGATTTTAAAGATATGATTTTATAACTTGATTTTGATTAAAAGTGATTTAAACGAATATTTCAAATTTACATAAATTGAAATGGTATATTCAGTTTTATTTAAATTTGAAGTTTTATTTAAATATTATTTGAATGATTAAGTAAATATTTCAAAATAAATAGTAGTAAAGTGAATTTGATATATATATATATACACACATGAAATTGTCAAATTTATTTTTGAAATGTTGAATATTTAAAGCTTTGAAATATATTGAAATTGAAATGTTTTCTTTGTGGTTCAAAATTTTGTACTTGAAATTGATATAATTTGAAATGATTTATTGAGAAGCTAAATTGAATCGAGATTGAACTTAAATTGAATTTTAGAATTTGAGTTGATTTGAATCGATTTGTGAAATTTGAGAAAACCATTTTATTATATAAAGTATTTTAAGTTATATTTAACTATTTATATATTTCACCTTATAAATTATTTTAATATAAAATATTTTAATATAAATCATTTTAATATAAACTATTTTTAATATAAATTATTTTAATATATTAACTATTTTAATATAAACTATTTTAACTTATAACTTAAATTACTGCACATCCAACCCACTGCAACATCACCCCACTGAAATTCTCCTGCTCCAACAATCAAGCACATCCCCTGCTACCACATCACCAACAACATCACCGACAACTTCTTTGTTCTTCTGCAAACTGCCCCTCATCTACCACTTCATCACAAACCCTACTTAAACCATCACTGTTCAATTACACATTCCCATTAAAACCCACCTCTTCTCCACCTAAAACAGCAACCCACCTACATTGTCACAATTCCAAACACCATCACTTCCAAACATCACAGCAACATTTCTTCATCAAACACAGACAATTGCTTAAACTCCTTCAACCACTTACATCCATCTCCTATACTACTACCACTACCACCTAACCTACCATATTTGATAGCAACTATACACCCACAACATAACACCATCTTCTACAGCAACTTCACCTTCATCTCAAACTTCCTTACCTCCAGCACCTCATTTCTCCATCACTTCCAACCACCTACCTCTAACACATACCATACCAACTACAACACCTTAAAACCAAAAAAATCATCATCACCCCACTATCACACTACCTCCCACAACTCCATCACACCACTTCTCTTTTCACTGCCACACTTCCAACTCCAAACCATCATTGCCTACAAACTTCCCTCCCACTGCCTTGCCACTGACTACATTCTTCTTTGTCCCATACATCACAACTACCACCACCTGTAATTGCACCATCCACTCTCCACAGCAAACAATCTCCTACATCCATAACTTCTTACCCCAGCACTTTCTAGCCACTTCATTTTCCCAACTACTTCACTTCAGCAAAGACAACACTTCCAACTGCACTAACCAACTTCATCACCAAACTAACATCATTCCCTCTCTAGTTGTCCTCACTTTCCCTCACTGCAACTGTTATCCACTGTCTTCCAAATGAAATCGCCAAATCTTCCTATTACATAACCAAACTTCACTACCCTCATATCACAACACAGCGATCACACTGACTCAATCAAATAGTCACCATCTTCCCTCCGAACAACAACATACCATACCCGAAAGCAACATAAACAACATAACCCATTTCAACCAAGCATTGCCATACCTCCACCCGAAACAATTATCCTTTGCCTCACCACCCCTCAATCACCTTACATTTCCTACAACCTACAACTCCTTTGAACAACCCACCTCCTCTAAATAACTTGCATCCCTCAACCACTCCTCCTTGACCAACTAGAAACCCACCTGTCACTAACCTTCCACTCCACTTCACTCCACTTTCTTCTACTGCTATACACGTAACTCAATCAATACACCAAACATTCGAACTCACCACACTCACTCGAACCTCCGCTTCCTCACTTCACAAACAACGACCAAAATCGCATCGCGATCACCAAAACGCGATTAATCGCCCACTTCTCACCCAAACCTCGATTCAATATTTTTTCTTTTCTGTGATTTCCTTTTCAAATTTAATTCCTTTTTTTACAGAGGAATAAGTTAGAAGAGGATCAAGTTTTACAGAGAGAATTAGGGGTGGGCAAAAACTGCACCGCTATATGGGAACCGCCAGCACCGGACCGCCAAAGCGGTGCGGGAACCCACACCGAATTTTCTAGCCAAAGCTGATACCCCAAAGCGGACCAACCCGCATCGATATGGTTCGGTTGCGGTTTGGACGATTGAACCAACCATATTATACCGGACCGTACCGAAAATTTATATTAGCAATCTTATGATAAAAATATAAGCAACTCCTATCTTATTTTAGATTCTAACGATGTATATTCTATTTTTAGCGTATGTTGTTGTTGTTATATTAATAATAATCGCTGACATAAAGGAAGAAGTTATATTTTTTGTATTATATTTTTCATCTCATTTTTTTGTGAATAAATGCTAATTATAATCTTATATAAGTCATATTCCTTAACGATTATGCATTGATTAATGTTGATGTTTGATTAATCTACCAAAATAAAAAATATCACTTGTAGGTAAATGTCAAATTGAAATATTCATACAATTAAGAACTAATCTTTCATTTTAGTATAACATTGTGTGTTTTAACCTTTAAATGTAGAAGTATCACACGGTTGCTTTTGTAAATTGATTGTTGATGGAAGTAATTCTTTTATTTCATATTTAATATGGGTTCAAACCGGATCAGACTGAAACCGAACCGTATTACATTCAAACCGGACCGAAACCGAACCGTTTAAGGGATTGGTGCAATGGTTTGTATTTTTGATTAACCGTTTGATGCGGTGCGAAAGTGGTTTGGACTCCAAACCGCACCAAACCGATCAGCGCCCACCCCTAGAGAGAATAGTTCAAAAAAAAAGAGAAAATGTATTTGGGCCTGAATATTTGCTTGTGGGCTTGTTTAATTTTGGTTAAGTTTTTTCTTCTTTCATGTTTTCTTTCTACTTTGCAAACAAAACAAAAACAAAAAAACAAAAGAAACTTTTCAAAAAGAAATTTTTTTTGTGTTTTAATTTTTCTTTGTTTTCTTTTCGTGTGGCTAGTGATTGCTTTTAGTTTGTCCTATAAAAAAGAAAAAGAAAAGACAAAAGAAAAAAAACAAGTTTATTGTTTTTCATTTATTTTAATTCTTCCATGATATAAAAAATGAAAAAGAATTTTTATTGGCTTTTAAATTTTGACATTGTTTCGTTTTGGCTTGTAAATATTTTCTTTTAAATTCCTTTTATCCATAAAAATAGGGAAGTTGTTTTTGTTTTATTCTTATAAATATTCGTGTTCAACAATTTTGCAGGCTGAAATTTGCAAGAACCTAGAAGAAGAAGACTTGCTTGCTAAAAACTGCTTTGCTTGCGTATAAAAAAATCACAGCTTTAAAATAAATTGCTAATAATCCTATATTCTATGGTATCAGCTCTTATCGCTTGTTTTTATATTCATTGCATTGTTGTTTGCTTGCATTTTAAAATTTTCAAAAAATAAAAATAAAAATGAATTTCAAGTTGCATCGTCAAATCATATTTAATTTCTATTTTGCATTAATATTGTCTTATTTTCTTTTTTTAAGAGCAACCCCCAAATCCACATAAGGTGGGGGATTTCATCACCCCTTCCTTGGCCCGCAATTTGATTATCACCCTAGAAATTGACTACAATAACTATTAGACATTGGACTTAAGGGTGTCACGGGCTCATCTAGGGCTTAATTATATCTTGAAAAGTTTTCTTCTTTCGATAAATTATATTCTTGGTCTCTAGGCTACGGTAGAGAAATAATTATATACAAATATTACGGCGAGTCATAAATATTATAGTGATTATTTCTTTGAAAATACTTAAACCTTCGGCTGCATTGCTACGGTGATTTGTGGTGCAGCGATAACTCCTGTCCGTTACCTGGCTAAGAATTATTTTGTTTGATTAAAACAAAGTGTAATTATATGGTTAGGAGCTACTAAGGACAGAAAATTTGTAATTAAGTCCTTGCATTCATTTAGTTGCATTAGTTTATGCATATAAAAAGACAACAAAATCCAAAACTAAAACAAACTGTACATTTTACTTAACTTAGTTTTTTTTAATCCAAAAGAAAAAAAATCTTTTTAAAACTTTTCCAAAAAAAAATCAAACAAAAACAAGCATTTTTACTTAAGTTAGTTTGTTTCCAAAAAAGAAATCATTTCAAAAAAAACTATAAAAAATAAAGAAATTTTTTTGAAAATACAAATTCCAAAAAAACAAACCTTTTTTTTAAAAAGTAAATAAATTCCTTTTGGTAAATATTTTTCCTTTAATAAAATATAAAAAAACAAATTTTCACTTCATTTTCTAAACCTTGCTTCTTTCTCTTAAACTCAATTCTCATTTCTCTCTTCTCGACTTTTTCTTGTGCATGAGTACTTGGACTCATGACACAACAACAAATCATTTAACCCGAACAAACAACCCTCCAACTCTAGCGAACGAGAATGTCCCTCGAACTCTTATGGATAGAATCTTTCCCGATAGAATTTCAATTTGTTTTTGCACCGCGTTACCCGCCCTAACAAGTAACCATGTCGAAATTCATTCCAATCATATTGCCAAGCTCCCAAATTTGGCAATTTTGAACACGACGACCCATACATTTTCTAAACGAAATTCAAACAACTTTGCGCAACCATTAAACTCCAACAACTTTGTGATGACGGAACCAAACTTTGGTTAATTCAATTTGCTCTTACTAATTACACTGAAAAATGGTTTTATAGCTTACCATCTAACTCAATCAAAACCTTGGTAGAATTTGTTAAGTCTTCTTGAAAAAGTTCTACCTCTTAGAAAATACAAATAAAATCCGAAATGAATTTGTGAATTTTCATCAATTCAGGGGTGAACCTTTTGAAAATATTTTGAAAGATTTAAAGAGCTTTTGATAAACTGTCCACACCATAATTTTGACAAATGAAAACTTTGCCAAATCTTATATGATGGACTTGAAAATAGCTCACGAACCATGTTTGAATCAATGTGCCAAGGAAATTTTCTCCCCCAATATCACGACGATGCTTTACAATTTCTTGAAAACCTAGTTGAAAAGTCATCCCAATAGGAATGTTCTAACGAAAAATCAATTTGCTTACAACCGAGTGCACATTCAATAGGATCATCTTTGGCTTTGGAAACTAAGATCGATGCAATGGTTAATAAATTCGACAACATTTTCTCATCTAACCAAATGAACCAAGCTACCCAACCCATGTGTTATAAATGTAATGATCTGAATCACATAGCCGATCAGTGCCTTAGTTTGATCTAACAACTCAATGCTTTCAATAAGGTCAAGCATGACCTATTTTCTCCGATGTACAATCCTGGTTGGATAAATCATCCTAACTTTGCATGGAACCAAAATAATTCCAACATGAATTTGGTTCATCCCAATTTTCAAGCATTTCCAAATAATGCTTCAAATCCTCCCTTTCAACCCAATCATTTTCAAACAAATTTGAGGGTCCATCTTAAAATCAACCGTAACAATCTTTCGCTCCGCAAGACGATAAACGATTAAGTTCACTTGAGATAAATATTAAAACTTTGGCTAAAGCAACTACTTAAAGCCTCTAATTAAATAGCAATCTGCAAAATTTGTTGACCTCGTACGTGCAGAATATGAATCAGTCGATTGCTAAACTTGAAATGCAAGCGAGCCAATTAGCCACGTCTGTAAGTGAACATGAATGAGGCACATTTCCAAATCAACCAGTTTCGAATCCTAAAAATCAATGCACGAATTCGAATCAAGCACATATTGTTCAAGATAACAAAGTAACCTAAATGAATGATATCCCGACTTTGCGTTTCAATAAACAAATCGATAAACAGGTTGTTAATCCAAACGATTTACCAAAAATTCCTCTCGACACTTCAAAAACAAGCGAATCTAAACAAAACATTGAGCCAAACATCAAATCAAACTCCAATCCAAATTCTTCTTCTACTCCAGTAGACTGGTCTAATGAGTATCGTGTTCCATTTCCATATCGTCTTCGACCAATGAAACGCTCTGACCAAATGGAAAAGTTGTTGGAAATTTTTAAACAAGTCAAAGTTAACATCCCACTTTTTGATATCATGCAACAAGTTCCAACTTATGCTAAGTTTCTCAACGACTTGTATACTCAAAAACGACACGCTCATGTACCCAAGAAAGTTTTCTTAGCCGTTTGACTTAACAAATTCTTGTCCTAGTCAATTCCTGTTAAATACAAAGATCTAGGATATCTGACGATCTGGTGTACGATAGAAGACAAAAGGATTAACAAATGCTTACTCAATTTGGGTGTGAATGTCTCTGTTTGTGCCAAAATTGGTCACAAACCCCGAATACCGTGAAAGCACCAGTGTATGAATACAAATCAATAATATTCAAACACAAATCTCAGATCTCAGCAAATATTAAACAGTAATCCCAAAGTAAAGAACAGAGACACCAGTTTTATAGTGGTTCGGCTATCTCCGGCCTATGTCCACTCCAAAGTTTTTATCCTTTTATTGATTATCCTTGATGATTACAGATGATTACAGTAGTTACAAAGTCCAAAACTTGAAATAAATAGCAGCAATGATGATATGGAATGATTCTGGTAGTGCCCGAGCATGCTTCCTCTCTCTAGAATCACCGACCCTTTTCTGAGTGACCAGGGGCTCTATTTATAAGCGTAGGAGGCTGATATTTCTCCTAAAATCCGGGAAGACCGCTTCAGGCACGTGAGGGGGCCCACACGCCCGAAATCTGGAGGTCCGAGCCCACATTGGGATCGATTCGAAGTAAGGTTCGAATCGATCAAGAAATCATCCAATTGAGCTGAAATTTGGTTAGAACATTCTTCAACATGTATGTAAGCTCCTGTAAAAATTTCATTGCATTTGGATCAACGGTTTGGAAGATATGATCGATTCAAGTTCAAAGCTTCGTGTGTTCTGCCTGGTGCGAACCCATACTTCGAATCCACCTCCTTCGAATCCATCTCCTTCGAATCCATCTCCTTCGAATCCATGAAGTCGACTCCCTGCGTATCCTCTTCGAACGCTTTCTTCGTATCGATAGAACCCTTGAATGGATTCAAAGCAACTTACATTCCTTTTGATCGATACGAGTTGTGATCGATTCGAACCACCTTCGATACGAACTAACCTGTGTACACCTTATGGATACGAAGGAGATCCATGCTATGATCGAGTCGAAGTCCACCTGTCCTTCTGATCAATTCGAACACGATCGATTCGAACCAACACCTGATGTGAACTTCACAGAGCCGAACCCATACCAATCGATACGAAGTGTATCGATTCGAACCTTGTGTGCCTTCGATCGATTCGAACCTGATGGGTTCGAAACGAACACCTTGATGGATTCGAACAGCATGCCTTTCCTACCTTGAATCAATCATAGCTTCTCCATACGAACTTCCTGAAATTTGAAACATAGCCTTTCTTAATCCTTATCATCATCTCCAATTAATTTCGTCCCGATCGGAGTTCAACCAAATTTTGACGATATCGATCGTAGCCTTGATTCCAACCGATCTCCAATCCTGATATCCACAATTCCTTGCCAATTTGTTGATACTCCAGTTTTGACCAAAAATGGGATAACACTTTGCCCTCCAAAACATGTCTTGTGATAACAAGGCGTGTTTTGAATAGTCCTGAATCCAATATCCGAAGTCCATAGCCATATTGCCAGAGCATATCATCCTTGACTTTTCCGAGTTGATGTCCAATTCCAAATCCCATAACCAAAGCCTTAGCCAATTCCATATCCATTCGAACTCGCCAGCCGAGTCCTAATCCATCCTTATCCGATAGCCAATGACCGAATCCAGGACCTCTCCGGGTCGATATCCGAATCTATAACCTCTCCGGATTCTTGCCAAGCGTAATCCACACCTGACGACCGTGGTCCAGTGTCCCTGGACGTTGAGCTAACCTCTTCGGGTTCTTGCCAAGCGTAATCCACACCTGATGACCGTGGTCCAGTGTCCCTGGACGTTGAGTTAACCTCTCCGGGTTCTTGCCAAGCGTAATCCACACCTGACGACCGTGGTCCAGTGTCCCTGGACGTTGTGCAATGCCGTGGCTTAAGTCCCAAGTCGAATCCTGGTCTCTCCGGACCCTTGTTGAGCATAGTCCATACTCAACGACCTGAAACAATATTCGATAATATGGGGCCTAAGTCCTAGGTCGAATCCTGGTCACTCCGGACCCTTGCCGAGCATAGTCCATACTCGACGACCTGAATGAGTCAATTTACGTTCGGGCAAAGTGACTCACCCCTTGCTAGGCATAATCCATACCTGACGACCTTTTATCAAAAATCAGATAAAAATCCAACCAAAATCCAATCCGAAATCCAAATCCGAAAATCCAAATCAAAACCAGAAAATCAGAAAACCAAACCAGCAACCAAAACAAAATCAATCATCCGAAGGAAAAAATCCAAACAAGAAAGCAAACAAAACCAGGAGTCCAATCCGAACTCCAAAACCAAACCAGAAAACCAAGTGTCCAATCCAAAACAGAAAAACAGATTTCGCAAGCCATAGCTTCGCAGTTTATCATCGTTCAGAGCATGCCTAGGGGCTATCTCCGTCCCCGTACATGTGTAAACGACTTAGCCGTTTGCTAATAGCTTGTTACTTATTCCATATTATCCATGTCAATTGATAACCAATCGACCATCATTCCTGGGCCTCACATCATCACGGTGTGAGGTAGATGGTGGCTGCTCCTTCTCCACTGCTGCATTCCGTATTCCAATATATTGCCTCAGCTGCCCATTCCTCACATGCTCCTCGATTATATCCTTTAAGTGCCTACAGCTGTTGGTATCGTGTCCATCTAAATCATGGAAGAGGCAGTGCCTTCCTGATGTCCTTTCCCATTCTGATGGTTCTCTCCTAGCCGGCCTCCGGTAAGGAAGGCGATTCCGAGTTTCCATGTATATCCGTTCCAGCGACTCGTTCAACCCTGTGTATGTAGAAAACTTTGGATCCTTCCATCGCTTTCCAGCCTTTCCTGAGTCGTCATCTAGCTTCCTCTTTCCCTTATCCTTATCCGAGCTTCTATTGGATGGTCCTCCACCCTCGGTCACATTTACTTCCCTTAACTTTAAATCCATACTTGCGTCTTCTTGCTGAAGGAACCTTTCGGCTTCGTGAAAGAATTCGTCGATATCCTGTGGGGGATCTCGTATCAGAGATACCTTGAAATCCGAGTCCTCCCTGACTCCTGATACTGCTGCCATTAAAACCATCGATGGATCAGGCCGATCCACCGAAGCGACTGCCGCACTGAATCGAGTTAGAAAAGCTCTAAGCGATTCATCCATCCTTTGCTTCACCGATGTCAATGTCATCACATTCTTCGGCCTCTTGACGTGAACCCGAAACTGCCCCTAAAACCTTTCCACTAATTCCCTCCAAGTCCTGATAGATCCTTCTTCCAGCTGCCTAAACCACATCGCAGCTAAGTCCATCAAATACAAAGGGAAGCATCGGGCCATCACTTCCTCCGATGCCCCCAGCACCTCCATGTGTCTGGTGTACCTCATCAAGTGATCTGCTGGATCTGCCTTGCCATCATAAACCTCCACGCTAGGTAGCTTAAACTTAGTTGGATTCTGAGCCATCCTTATTTCCCGAGAAAATGGACTCCTATTCACTCCTTCCAAGTCTCCGTTGGACCAACCACCTCGCACAGTTCTTCTGATGATTTCTACTAATCCGGTATTGTCTGTTGGGGGTTGCCCTCCATGCCCCCGAGGGAACTCCGGCACATATTCCTCATGTGGTTCGCTAGCAGCAACATTAGCTCTAGCCTGTTGAACTCCTTCCAAAGGTCCTCATGTGTTGGATCCTGTGGGCCTGCCCCCAAGCCCTTGTTGAGTGCCCTCTGGCTCCGCATCTCATTCTCCGTTGGGTTCCATAACCCTAGTTCCTTGTCCTGTATCCACCGTGGCCGTGGCTGTTCCTAAGTTCTGCATCCCTACAGCTCTCATTTGCTCAAAGAAAGTCTGCATCATTTCCTATTGGCTCTTCAATAATCTCTCTTGCAAAGAATTTTCCATAGCCTCTATTTCATCCCGGGTTATGTAGACTGAAGCTTGTCCTTCCCCGGCTCCGGAGGATGCTTGTTGACTTCCTTCCTGTTGGCTTCTCTCAGCCCTTTGCCTTCTACTATTTTGCCTAGTCATTGTCCTTGAATCCAAACTCTTTTAAAATCTTCAAATCCAACTTTCAAATCCGATGTAGCGGGTGCTAGTCGTTCTCAGTGAAAGCACCAAAGTGTTGGTGCCAAAATTGGTCACAAACCCCGAATACCGTGAAAGCACCAGTGTATGAATACAAATCAATAATATTCAAACACAAATCTCAGATCTCAGCAAATATTAAACAGTAATCCCAAAGTAAAGAACAGAGACACCAGTTTTATAGTGGTTCGGCTATCTCCAGCCTACGTCCACTCCAAAGTTTTTATCCTTTTATTGATTATCCTTGATGATTACAGATGATTACAGCAGTTACAAAGTCCAAAACTTGAAATAAATAGCAGCAATGATGATATGGAATGATTCTGGCAGCGTCCGAGCGTGCTTCCTCTCTCTAGAATCTCCGACCCCTTTTCTGAATGACCGGGGCTCTATTTATAAGCGTAGGAGGCTGATATTTCTCCTAAAATCTGGGAAGACCGCTTCAGGCACGTGAGGGGGCCCACACGCCCGAAATCTGGAGGTCCAGGCCCACCTTGGGATCGATTCGAAGTAAGGTTCGAATCGGTCAAGAAATCATCCAATTGAGCTGAAATTTGGTGAGAACATTCTTGAACATGTATGTAAGCTCCTGTAAAAATTTCATTGCATTTGGATCAATGGTTTGGAAGATATGATCGATTCAAGTTCAAAGCTTCGTGTGTTCTGCCTGGTTCGAACCCATACTTCGAATCCACCTCCTTCGAATCCATCTCCTTCGAATCCATCTCCTTCGAATCCATCTCCTTCGAATCCATCTCCTTTGAATCTATCTCCTTCGAATCCATCTCCTTCGAATCCATCTCCTTTGAATCTATCTCCTTCGAATCCATGAAGTCGACTCCCTGCGTATCCACTTCGAATGCTTTCTTCGTATCGATAGAACCCTTGAATGGATTCGAAGCAACTTACATTCCTTTTGATCAATACGAGTTGTGATCGATTCGAACCACCTTCGATACGAACTAACCTGTGTACACCTTATGGATACGAAGGAGATCCATGCTGTGATCAAGTCGAAGTCCACCTGTCCTTCTGATCAATTCGAACACGATCGAGTCGAACCAACACCTGATGTGAACTTCACAGAGCCGAACCCATACCAATCGATACGAAGTGTATCGATTCGAACCTTGTGTGCCTTCGATCGATTCGAACCTGATGGGTTCGAAACGAACACCTTGATGGATTCGAACAGCATGCCTTTCCTACCTTGAATCGATCATAGCTTCTCCATACGAACTTCCTGAAATTTGAAACATAGCCTTTCCTAATCCTTATCATCATCTCCAATTAATTTCGTCCCGATCGGAGTTCAACCAAATTTTGATGATATCGATCGTAGCCTTGATTTCAACCGATCTCCAATCCTGATATCCACAATTCCTTGCCAATTTGTTGATATTCCAGTTTTGACCAAAAATGGGATAACGGTCTCCTTATTCAATTTACCAACTACTTGGCTTGGGTGAACTAAAAACAATGAAAGTAACTCTTCAATTTGCCGATCGTTTGATAAAGAAACCCATGGGAGAAATCGAGGACGTGCTCATTAGAGTAAGAAATTAAAATTCCTCGTTGATTTTATCGTTCTCGAAACACCACCTGTGACCAAACCTATGAGTCCAATCCCTTTGACATTGGACTGTCCATTCTTAGCAACCTCAAATGCCATAATCAATTGTCGCAACGGTTCGATTAATTTTTTTTTGAAACATGACTTTGGATCTTAACATTTTCAATCTTGAAAATCAATCGAATGAACCACGTGGATAAACATTGGAAGTTAGTGCCATTCACGAAAACTTCAAAAACGAGATTATTAACCTTAACGAGGAGCGCGAGGCTGAGTACGAAAAATTGTTTCATGAAATCCCCAACGAGATTGAATACACACTCCCATTTGAATAGCTTCCAGTCGAATCTGAATCTCAACCTAATTCTTTGATTGTGCAGCCTCCAAAGTTAGAACTCAAACCTCTTCCTCTCACCTTAAGTATGCATACTTAGATGACAATGAAACTTTTCCTGCTATAATTTCAACTGAGTTATCTATTGACTAAGAAACATCCCTTCTTTCTGTCCTTTTAAAAAACAAAGAAGCGAATGGGTGGTCAATTTCTAACATAAAGGGAATTAAACCCACTATTCTTCAACACCACATCCATTTAATCGATGAAGCCAAACCTACTCATGAGACACAACTTAGGCCTAATCCCAAAATAAAAGATGCAGTGCGTGAAGAAATTCTTAAACTTTTTGACAATGGTATCATTTATTGAATATCCAATAGCACGTAGGTAAGCCCAATTCACGTTGTACCAAAAAAGTCTGGCTTCATTGTTGTCACAAATGAACAAAATGAGCATATACCTACTCGTACTCAAGCGGGTTAGCGTGTTTGCATTGACTATCAAAAATTAAATGCTTCAACACGTAAAGATCACATCCCACTTCCTTTCATTAACCAAATGCTTGAACGATTAATTGGCCATGAATTTTATTGCTTTCTTGATGGTTATTCCAGCTATAACCAAATTCCAATCACTCCTGAGGATCAGGAGGAAACGACTTTTACTTGCCCATTTAGAACCTTTTCTTACTTGTCCATTCGAAGTTTCTTTTTCCCCTCCTAACCAAATCAAATAAAGGAATACACTTGTTGATAGCTCTGGTGATAAATCGACTTAAGGATGCTACCTTCCTATTCAAACTCTGCACTTGTTTAATAGTTCTAGGCGCTTGGATATCTCGAACAGCCTGAATCTTCTTGGAATTAGCTTCTATTCCACGAGCATTGACAATAAATCCCAAGAATTTTCCTGATGCAACACCAAACGAACATTTTAAAGGATTGATTTTCATCTTACAATATCGGTGGATGTCAAGCATTTCCACCAAGTCTTGATGTGGTCGCTTGATCGTCGTGACTTTACGAGCATATCATCCACATAAATTTCCATTGTTTCCCCAATCTGATCTTTAAACATCTTGTTAACTAAGCACCGATAGGTTGTTCTGGCATTCTTCAATCCAAATGGCATTACTACGTAATATGTAACGTTCGAGATTTTCGACTCACGAAAATCGACATTAATACGTCCACTGCATCAACTGCCGAGCAATCGAAGGCCGGAAAACCTAATTGTTAGGGTTAAAGAAGAAGAGGTAGAAGAAGAAAAAAAGAAAGAAGAAGAAAACAGAAACAATATCAGAATCTCACAATCGCAGCGGAACCACATATAATAGATAAATGAATATCTTTAAAACAAAGAACTATATCAGTTATTACATTACATCACATCACATTACATTATCAGAGTTTACAACAACAAACAGCGGAAAAGAATTACTATATACTAGTTGATGCGCCATGCCATCCAGCTTGATCTCGATTTCTACAGCAACTCCTGAATTCCAGAATATCCTGATAACCTGACTCTAGACCGCCCGTGTGGAAATTGGTGGGCACCCAGAGTTTAGGTAGGAAACAATAACTCAAGGTCAGTCATGGGACTGGTGTGAGAACTTAAAATAGTTATATCTTTAAAATCAAACAAAGAAATATTTTAAAATAGATCCGCAATGTTTTTAGAAAATGTAACTACCGTAAGGCCTCCTGCCACACACATAATGCAAACGCAGAATTGGAGGAGATTTCTCCTTATGATAGTCAAACATGATTGATACGCGAATTTCTTTGATATTATTGCTATAAGTGCAAAGTGCAAGAAAGAATTTTGAAAGTACAATATTAATCTTAGCCAGCATAGGTACCATTATAGTATGCCTATTATAGCTACCATATTAAATGGCAGGTTCTACAACTAAAACCGTAAAGAGCTTATATTGGATGAATGGATTTCCAACAAATGGTCGGGCAAAGGAACTTCCCAAGTAAAATGGAACGCCTGTGGAGGGACATCCCCGGATCCTAACCGGATCTCTGTTAGACAAGGCCGGGTTACCTCTGTAATAGGTAACAACTGACATGAGCATGCCATCCCCCGGTCGTATGCGACCTTTATCCGAGGATCCTCTCAACCAACAACCACAAAGTAATAAGTTTGCAGCAACCAAAAAGTAAGTATCTGGGCTCCATACCATGATACCACTCATAATCCAGAAGGAAATGACATACCCACAGAGGGCGCTATCCTCAAATAACCTTCCTGCTACGATTCCTGTTTCGACCCGCAGCCAGCCTTTCGACTATCACGGGTTACGCCTAACCAACCCCGTAAAGAGGACGTGTAGGGGTAAGAGTCTCCCGTTCGCCACCTAACCGGGAAGCAAGAACCCCCCATCACATTTCACTAATACAAGCAAGTCTCGTCCACAAAGCTATGCTTTTCACAAAGCCACGCTTTGATAAATAAATGATCAGCAGCACTCAGCATGCCACATTACCAAATTGGGAGTATATCACTTATAACCATCAACTACATAACCTCTGAGCTCGTACGTCTCAGAGAAGGGTGTTAAGCTAAGAGAATAAATTCTCCGCCACTAACAGAAATGTATTTGAAAGAAATCTGCTTTATATCTCAAAATGTAATGTCAAACATACAATCCATACAAGTCTGTTCTAGGTTCGAACAGAACCGAAGGCACTTCCAAAGAAGCCCTTGCAATCCGGGTATTCACATTCCCGATCGAACTTCCCATCACAAAGGAAATCTCCATACCGTAGCTATCGGTGCAGAGACAATCGATAGGTCATCCTATCATTCTCGCAAATACCGGGTCTTCAACACCGGTCTTCAAATGTTATCCATTACGACGAATCACTATTCAGAATGGGATTCATGACCCAAAGGTCCTCTCCCGGCTAAATCGAATAACGAGCGCTTATTTTTAAAATAAGTGTAGCATTCAAATTCAAGCAAATCACAACAAATACCCATTTAAAAGTAAATATTGATAGTCTATTAATTAACTATCAATAGATATGCACAACATCACCAGATTCCAAATAATTTCCCAAATTATTTATTTTCCAAAAATATCTTTATAAGATATATTTTTTCCACACTTCAACCGTTTGAAAACAAATTTCAAATCACTTTTCAATTTATCTTTAAAAGATATAATCTCAAAACATTTCACTTCATATTGGAAAAAAATTTCCATACTTATTTAATAATAAGTAATTCACAAATCTATTTATTTTCAACATTTGGAAAATATTCAATATACATAAATCACAATTAAGTATATATTTATTCTTTAAGGAAACTATTCTCTTAAACACATTTATTTGAGTCAAAACGAATGTTGCGTAAAACATCGTTACGACAACTCAAAATCACTAGTAAAGGGATTTGAAATTAAGATAGATATATAAATCCCAATATTGTACAAAAACATTTCCTTTCGAAATCATTTACTATAACAACAGTGTTATAGTCCACTATTTCCTTTTATTCCTTAAAAACGTCTATTTCAACAATGAATGTTGAAATCTATGGTTTCGACAGTTAATACATTTTAAAACATCTTTAAATCGTTTTAATTCTATTTAAAATATCACTTCCCCAAAACATTTCTTGAATATATTATTCACTGTCCCACAATCGTGAATATACTTCGTTAACCAAATTCAACATTTCTACACATTTTACTTAAAGGATTATCCACTGTCCAAAATCGTGAATATATCTCCTTTAATAAGCTATAATAATTAACTTATCAAAATAAGTCGATTTCAGATTTATAAAACAATTATTTATAAATCCCATTTATATTTTATAACAACTTCAACTTATAAAATCACTTTATTAACAAATTCTATTTATATCTCATTTAAATGACAAAAATCCAAATTATAAGCAAATTACTTATAATTCTCTATTTACAAATTCATTCATTTTATAACTTCACAAATCGTAGATTCCATTCTTTTATAAAATCCATTTATAACATCATTTTAAAACGTTATAATTTCATCACTTTGATTTATAAAAATCAAATTTTATAAATCTTATATATAAAGCTTTTAAAATAAATTCAAAATCTCAATTTTAAACTATTTTATAAAATCATTAACTCCATATTTCAAAAAAATCACATTTCAACTATATTTCTCAAAAATCATAATTTTTATAACATTGAAATTATAACGTTTATTTGTTTAAAATGAATCAATTCCAAAATTTAATAAAACGTATAATTTCAAAAATCACTTTAAAAATCCTTTTAAATTTGAAAATCATCACTTTAAAAATCCTTTTAATTTTCTAAAATAGGCCCAATGCTGCAACTATAATGACCCAGAATTTATGTCATTTGAAATTCAGATATTTAACTGATTTTAAATATCAGCAAGTGAAATTTGTAAGTCGAATAAATTATTTTTCGAATATTTAAAATTAATTGGATAATTAAATCGATAATTTAATATTTGAAATTACAGAAATAATTGGAAATTGGGTTTAATATGATTAAAAATGATTTATAAAGTTATATTAAATCATATTGGAGTTATAGTGATATTATAGAACTTTTAAAATTGAATTAAAAGTTAATTTGTGAAAATTGAATATTTTAATATTTAATTGACGAGTTAAAAATAGCCATTTTTCAAACAGTCTCGGATTTCGACGAAACAAGTTTCATCGGATCCGTAATGTGATATTATTGTAAGGTTTCAAATTTCGTGTCAATCGGATTTACCATTTGTCCGGGGCAGGCCGAAACGCATAGAAATTAGTTTAAATCGATTTAATTTAAAATCGGTCGTTTATTGCCGTAACTCGCACAGACGATCGAATTAGCCTCCGAAACCTATTCCATTGTGTCCGAAATGCGGTAAACCCTAGAAACGCGGGTCATCGCGCGAGATTTGAAGTTGGAAAAATTCGGGATGAATAGTGTTTTGTGAAAATTTCTATATAAGGACCCATCTCTCTCTAAATTGCAAACCCTAATTTCTATAACCAGGCTACCACTAATATCACCAATGGCCGAAAATCACTCATCTTCTCCCTCAATTTTCTTCCAATCCATCAACTTTCATACGAAACTTCCAACATGAAAAATGTAGAGGGCAATGAGATCTTGAAGATCAACGGCTATGATCAAGAATGGAGCGACGTGGAGTGAGTAAGGGGGCCGCGTTCTCTACGTGTTTGGGCACGTTTTTCAAAGGGAAGGGATGACCGAGCTCTCTGATACTCGAGCCGAGTGTAGAGCTCGTCATGGCGAGTTGAACGGCACTGCTTGATTGAAGTGGAAGTCATCGATGTAGTCGCGGCTATTAGGGTTTCGTGCTTGAGGATGGGTTGTTCGGTCGCGTTCGAATACTGGGAAGAAGAAGCATTCGCGTGACGGCCTTGATTTCATTTTCAAAATGCACGGCCAGATTTGAAGGTTGTAAAAGTAATAAAAGAAAAAGTTGATTTATTATATTTTAAATTCGTTCAAAACTCTAAAAATGTATAACTTTTTGTTACGAGGTCGAAAAATTACGAAACAAGTTGCGTTGGCTTCGTTTTGACGAGCACTACGCTATGTAGCTGGTTTGGAGTCGTTTGGAGCTAGTAAAAATTTCGGGTAAAATTAAACGCACTTTTAATTTTATTCGAAATAAAACGCTAGAACTGTTATCGGAAATTCAAGGTGAGAACTTCTCACTCAATCGAATTGTTTCGATTTAAATTTTAAATAGTTAAATTTAAAATTTGCTTGATTGTGTGATTGAATGATAATTTGTTATCTATTGTGTTAAATAGACATTATGCGCCGTATATTAAGCGGATGTTATTTATTAAAAACATATACCGCGATAATTCCAACTTTTATGGAATTGGTATTATATATGTACTTGGAGTTGATTTTCCCGCATTATATAGCGGATGAGACCCTATTGCGCCGCATAATAGCGGATAGTATTTTATAAATCCCATATACCGCGATATTTCGTCTTGAAGCGAAATTGGTATTGTGCTAACATCTTTGGATGCAGGGAAATAGATTGGAGGGATCCAACTGGATTCCTCAAATGATTGAATTGGTTTCAATGTTGTGTGCTGATCTATTTATTGATCTATTTATAAACTGCGCGATTATCTTTGTGATTGAAATTGTTAAAGGCTAAATTTTAGCGGAATATGTTTTTGGCATCGTTAAACGCCGAAAATAAACAAAATTTGATTTTTGAAAATTAAGTTGAGAATTCATAATAAAATTTAATTTTGAAATTTATTCATTTTAAATAAATAAACGTTGTAATTTTTATGTTATAAAAATTATGATTTTTGTGAAACATAATCGAAATGTGATTTTTGAAATAAGTAGTTGATTAATTTATAAAATGGTTTAAATTGGGATTTTTGAATTATTATAAATGATTTATATAAAATATTTATAAAATTGATATTTATAAATTAAAAATATTGGAATTATAAATCGAGTTTTTTATAAGTCTTAAAATGAAGTATAAATGGATTTCATAAGTGGATGAAATCTATAGATTTATAAATTGTGAAGTTATAAAATGAATAGATTTTGAAAAATAAAAGATTTATAAGTAATTAACTTGTAAATTGGATTTTGGCGTGTAAATGGGATATGGATAGAATTTGTAAATAAAGTGATTTTATAAGTTGAAGTTGTTAAAAAGTATAAATGGAATTTATAAACGTTGTTTTATAAATCCGAAATCGACTTATTTTAATAAGTTTAATTATTATAGCTTATTAAAGGAGATATATCCACGATTTTGGGACAGTGGATAATCCTTTAAATAAACCATATAGAAATTAAATTTGGTTAACGAAGTATATTCACGATTTTGGACGGTGAATAATATATTAAAGAAATATTTTGGGAAAGTGATATTTTAAATAGAATTAAAACTCTTTAAAGATGTTTTAAAAAGTATTAAGGATCGAAACCATAGATTTCAACATTCATTGTTGAAATAGACGTTTTCGAGAAATATAAGGAAATGGTGGACTATAACATTGTTGTTATAGTAAATGATTTCCGAAAGGAAATGTTTTATATAGTATTGGGATTTATACATCTATTTTAAGTTCGAATCCCTATACTAATGATTTTGGGTTGTCGTAACGATGTTTTATGCAACATTCATTTTGACTCAAATAAATATGTTTAAGAGAATGTTTTCCTTAAAGAATAAATTATATACTTAATTGTGATTTAAGTATATCGAATATTTTCCAAGTGTTGAAAATAAAAAGATTTGTGAATTACTTATAATTAAATTAGTATGGAGATGGTTTTCCAGTAGAAGTGAATGTTTGAAGATTTTATCTTTTAAAGATAAATTGAAAATGAATGTTAGAAATCGATTTAAAAATCGTATATTCATAGATATTTTGGAAATGTAAATTCACTATGGAATTTATAAAAGAAAGGGAAATTTGTTTAAAAATAAACATTGATTTATTTTTGAAGTGTGGAAATAAATTTACGGATTTGGAACGTAAGTTTAAAATAAATCGGTAAGGATTTATTTGATTGATTTAAATGAACCATTTTAAATTGAAAATGGATAAATATTTGGAAGTGTTTTCATTCAAGGAAATTGATTTAAAATTTGTTTTCAAAGATTGAAAGGTGAAAAATATATTTGAAATTTGTTTTCAAATGGTTGAAGTGTGGAAATTATATCTTGTAAAGATAGTTTTCAAAATAAATAATTTGGTAAATTATTTATAATCGGGTGATGTTGTGAATATTGATTGATAGTTAAATAACCGACTATCAATATTGACCCTAGAATGGCTATTTGTTGTGAATTGGTTGAAATTGAATGTTACACTTATTTTTAAATTATTGCGCTCGTTATTCGGATTACCCATTCCGAATAGTGATACGACGTAAGGGATAGCATTGAAGACCGGTGGTGAAGACCGGGTATTTGTGAAAACGATAGGATGACCTATCGATTGTCTCTGCACCGTTAGCTACGGTATGGAGATTTCCTTTGTGATGGGAAATTTGATCGGGATTGTGAATACCCGGATTGCAAGGGCTTCTTTTGAAGTGCCTTCGGTTCTGTTCGACCTCGGAACAGACTTGTATGGTTACATGTCTGATATTACATTTTGAGATATAAAGCAGATTTCTTTCAAATACATTTCTGTTGGTGGTGGAGAATTTATTCTTTTAGCTTAACACCCTTAGAGGTAATGTAGTTGAAGGTTATCAGCGATATATTCCCAATTTGGTAATGTGGCATGTTGAGTGTTGCTGTGTGATGATTATTTATTGATAATTTGTTGATCAAAGCGTGGCTTTGTGAAAAAGCGTAGCTTTGTGGACGAGACTTCGTCGGACCTCACTCGCCGGAAATGGTCAAAACAGGAATATGTGGCAAGGTTATGAGGGTCGCGCCCTTTAGGGTATGTCATTTCCTTCTGGAAAGGGTGGTATCATGGTATGGAACCTAGATACTTACTCATGTTGACACACTATATTTATTACTGTGTGATGTTGGTTATCGAGCGCTCGGATAAAGGTCCAAAGGGACCGGGGGATGGTATATTCGTGTAGTAGTTACCTAGTTACAAAGGTAACCTGACCTTGTGTTGGCAGAGATCTAACCGTAATGTTAGGTTCTCGGGGCGTCCCGCCAGAGGCGATCCCGTTGACAGTAGGAAGTTCCTTAGCCTGACCATTTGTTGGAAATCCAAACAAAACAATACGAGCCTTGTACGATTTTAGTTGTAGAACCTGCCATTTAAAATAGTAGCTATAGCATGCATAATATAATGGTACCTATGCTGGCTAAGATTTATATTCTATTTTCGAAATGCTTTTATCACTATGCACTAATAATAATATATATAAAAAATGATTTGTTTTGCGTAGTAAGCATCTTTGACTATCATATGGAGAAATCTCCTCCAATTCTGCGTTTGCATTGTGTGTGTGCGGGGAGGCCTTATGGTAGTTTCATTTTCCAAAAAGCATTGCGAATTGACTTTAAAATTTTCCTGCGTTTGTTTTAAAGATAAATAACTATTTTGAGTTCTCACACCAGTCCCGTGACTGACCTAGAGTTTATTGTTCTCTTCCTAAACTCTGGGTGCCCATAATTTTCCACACGAGCAGTCTAGAGTCAGGTTATCAGTTCATTCTGGATTCAGAAGTGCTTTGGAGCTCAAGTGGCGAGTTGGATGGCGAGTCGTATTACTTGTATATGATATTATCTTTTCCGTTGTAGGATTCGCTAGTAAGGACATGTTTGTATAACTGTCCATTGTCCAGTTGTGTTGTATATTGTTGTTGTATACTCTGATGATAATGTAATGTAATAACTGAGATAGTTCTTTGTTTTAAAGATTATTCATTTATCTATTATATGTTGTTCCGCTGCGAATGTGAGATTCCATTATTGTTTCTGTTCTGTTTCCTTATTTCTTCTACCTCTTCTTTTTAACCCTCATGGTTCGGTTTTCCGGCATTCGATTGCTCGGCAGTTGATACAGTGGACGTATTAATGTCGATTTTTGAAAGTCGATGATCTCGAAATGTGACATTGTGGTATCATAGCATTTGGTTAAGTGACAACCTTGGCTCTGTTGGGTGTTACTCATTAGAGATAGAGTCAGTAGTACTCTAGAATGAGTTTGAGTGTAATAATAGCTATGAGAGCGTATTTATTAGTGAAAATAAAATTGTTTTATGTTGTGATTATTGGTTTGTTGAGTGGTATATGGATTCTGGTCGGTATAGTCTGTACAACTCTATCGATAGGGATCTCTAAACACTTGTACAGAACAATTTGACACGATATCGTTTTAAAATAGGGCAAATGAAATAATTTTACCTTGATTATATTTTATATATAAAGGAATAATTTTTCAGAATTATTAAAGTGTATATGAATTAATTGTTTGGTTGTTGAATAAGTTAAATAAAAACAACAGCTGTAAAAGAATAAATTATATAAGCAAATGAATTATGAGTATGGAACTATAATTAAAATGATTTACACTTGTGAAATAATCTTATATATATAAGAAGTGAAATCATATAAGTAAAAGATTTATAATCTAAAAACAAAATTCCAAAGGAATATTTGGACATGTTTGAAAGGGTTTGCAATTTGGAAAAGATTAAATTCCTTTTTGAGTTTGAAAATGGTTTTCAAAGGTTTGGGAAGATTTTTTTGGATAAATTAAAGGTCTAAACTCTTTTCAGTCGCTGAAAAATAATTCTGATGATGATTGCAACATCATCGGTGTTCATTTTCGGGTTTCCCAAAGAGGGATTGCTGCCAAGTTATTTTAAATGGAAGTTGTTTGTAAAATTTGGATTTGGTTTTGGAAATTTAAAAGATAATTTGAATTGATTTCAAAAAAAATGGTTTTGAAAGGTTGAAAAGACTCTAGAATCTTATTTAAAATATTTATGGGAATGATAAATGAGTTGATAACTTGTACAATTTGAATTTTGATAGAATAAATTTAACTTAAAGGATGGAGTTAAATTAAAGGAAGTATAAGTGAATCAATAAAAATCCAAGTGGAAATTGTTGAATATAAGTTGTATAACTTATGAAATGAGATAATAAATTTGATTTGCTAAAGGTTAAATAAAATTTTCTTCAGAATTGGAATCTGAATTGAATTTATGGGTGGAAACTTAAGTTAAGTTAAACAAATGATGTTTGGGATGGAATATAACTTAAGTGAAGTTGAATAAAGTTGATTTTGGTATCAGAGTAAATTAATAAGTGAATTAATGAAATGAAGTCATTAAGAATTTGGACTTGAGTTATATAAATGAAATTCAACTTTATATTGTTAAAGGAATTAGCAATTGAATTAATTAATGGATGAAATATTAATCAATCGAATGTAAAAGAATTGATATGGGATAATGAATGTAAGTGTAAATTCATTAGAAGCTAATAAAGTTGAGAAGTTGAATAATTGAATGAAAATCAATTTAATATAAACCAATTGGAATTAAAAGTGTTGAACCAAATTGAATGTAAAATGAATAAATTTGGTTGTGTTAGATATACATTGGTTGCTATTTGATGTTAGTTGATTGTATATAAATTCATTAAGTATTAATGAAATTGAATTAGCGAAATTGAAAGCTATGTAATTGAATCCAAATTGGAAGTAAATAAATTTGAATAGAATTGAATTTGATCTGGATTGAAAGTGAACTAATGTGAATTTAATTAGTGAATGTAAACTAATTGAATATGAATAAATGAATGTTAGTAAAAACATTCCATGTTAATGAATCAAATGTGATTAAAATGAAAAAAATAACCAATCCAATGAATATTAATGAAAAGTGAATGTATATTGATTTGGTTATGAATTGATCTGGATAGACATTGATTTGTTGGATGTTAGTTGGATGATAGTTGTTTGGTGGTTGCATTTATTGTTTTTGTTGCATTTGCTATATTGGCATATGTAGTTGTTATGTTGCTATATGTTGTACATTGATATTATTTTCATATATACATGTTCTCATTTGTTTGATTGAGTGTATAGTAGGTGCGGATAGCTTATGCTTCGCATTTGGAGCTCGCTTTCACGCTATATTAGCCGTATACGCTCGCTAGCAATAAATAAGGTACATATCTCGGATTACATGTCGCACTTTTACACTTTTTTTCCCTACGGGATGCCTCATCACTTGATGAGATGTATATTTGTGATATATATACTATCATATTTTTTTGGATCGAGCCGCGCAAAGGAGACTTTGGCGAATTTTTTCGAAAATTTAAGGCGTTAGAATTTTTTTGGGAATTTTGGGAATTTTTGAAAACTATAACTAAGTATGATTTGAAAACTTAGTAAATATTTTGTAAGAGGTTTAACTATGGATTTGGAAAAGTTAAACACTTAAGAGATTTGAAAATCTAATTTGAACGGTTTGTTTTGGAAAGTTAATGAATTCTGTAATTTTTCTTACTTGGTAATTTCGAGGACGAAATTCTTTTAAAGGGGGAAGTTTGTAACGACCCAGAATTTCTGTCATTTGACATTCAGATATTTAATTGATTTTAAATATCAGCAAGTGAAATTTGTAAGTCGAATAAATTATTTTTCGAATATTTAAAATTAATTGGATAATTAAATCGATAATTTAATATTTGAAATACAGAAATAATTGGAAATTGGGTTTAATAAGATTAAAAATGATTTATAAAGTTATATTAAATCATATTGGAGTTATAGTGATATTATAGAACTTTTAAAATTGAATTAAAAGTTAATTTGTGAAAATTGAATATTTTAATATTTAATTGACGAGTTAAAAATAGCCATTTTTCAAACAGTCTTGGATTTCGACGAAACAAGTTTCATCGGATCCGTAATGTGATATTATTGTAAGGTTTCAAATTTCGTGTCAATCGGATTTACCGTTTGTCCGGGGCAAGCCGAAACGCATAGAAATTAGTTTAAATCGATTTAATTTAAAATCGGTCGTTTATTGCCGTAACTCGCATAGACGATCGAATTAGCCTCCAAAACCTATTCCATTGTGTCTGGAACGCGGGGTAAACCTTAAAAATGTCGGTCACCGCGCGAGATTTGGAGTTGGGAAAATTCGGGATGAATAGTATTTTGTGAAATTTTCTATATAAGGACCCATCCCTCTCTAAATTGCAAAACCCTAATTTCTATAACCAGGCCGCCACTAATATCACCAATGGCTGAAAATCACTCATCTTCTCCCTCAATTTTTTTCCAGTCCATCAACTTTCACACGAAACTTCCAACATGAAAAATGTAGAGGGCATTGAGATCTTGAAGATCAACGGCTGTGATCAAGCATGGAGTGACGTGGAGTGAGTAAGGGGGTCGCGTTCTCTACGTGTTTGGGCACGTTTTTCAAAGGGAAGGGATGACCGAGCTCTTTGATACTTGAGCCGAGTGTAGAGCCCGTCATGGCGATTTGAACGGCACTGCTTGATTGAAGTGGAAGTCATCGATGTAGTCGCGGTTATTAGGGATTCGTGCTTGAGGATGGATTGTTCGGTCGCGTTCGAATACTGGGAAGAAGAAGCATTCGCGTGACGGCCTTGATTTCATTTTCAAAATGCACGGCCAGATTTGAAGGTTGTAAAAGTAATAAAAGAAAATGTTGATTTATTATATTTTAAATTCGTTCAAAACTCTAAAAATGTATAACTTTTTGTTACGAGGTCGAAAAATTACGAAACAAGTTGCGTTGGCTTTGTTTTGACGAGCACTACGCTATGGAGCTGGTTTGGAGTCGTTTGGAGCTAGTAAAAATTTCAAGTAAAATTAAACGCACGTTTAATTTTATTCGAAATAAAACGCTACAACTGTTATCAGAAATTCAAGGTGAGAACTTCTCACTCAATCGAATTGTTTCGATTTAAATTTTAAATAGTTAAATTTAAAATTTGAAATTTGCTTGATTGTGTGATTGAATGATAATTTGTTATCTATTTTGTTAAAGTGACATTATGCGCCGTATATTAAGCGGATGTTATTTATTAAAAACATATACCGCGATAATTCCAACTTGTATGGAATTGGTATTATATATGTACTTGGAGTGGATTTTCCCGCATTATATAGCGGATGAGACCCTATTGCGCCGCATAATAGCGGATAGTATTTTATAAATCCCATATACCGTGATTTTTCGTCTTGAAGCGAAATTGGTATTGTGCTAACATCTTTGGATGCAGGGAAACATGTTGGAGGGATCCAACTGGATTCCTCAAATGATTGAATTGGCTTCAATGTTGTGTGTTGATCTATTTGTTGATCTATTTATAATCTGCGTGACTATCTTTGTGATTATCTTTGTGATTGAAATTGTTAAAGGCTAAATTTTAGCTGAATATATTTTTGGTATCATTAGATGCTGAAAATAAACAAAATTTGATTTTGAAAATTAAGTTAAGAATTCATAATAAAATTTAATTTTGGAATTTATTCATTTTAAATAAATAAACGTTGTAATTTTTATCTTATAAAAATTATGATTTTTGTGAAATATAACCGAAATGTGATTTTTGAAATAAGTAGTTGATTAATTTATAAAATGGTTTAAATTGGGATTTTTGAATTATTATAAATGATTTATATAAAATATTTATAAAATTGATATTTATAAATTAAAAATATTGGAATTATAAAATGAGTTTTTTATAAGTGTTAAAATGAAGTAGAAATGGATTTCATAAGTGGATGAAATCTATAGATTTATAAATTGTGAAGTTATAAAATGAATAGATTTTGAAAAATAAAAGATTTATAAGTAATTAACTTGTAAATTGGATTTTGGCGTGTAAATAGGATATGGATAGAATTTGTAAATAAAGTGATTTTATAAGTTGAAGTTGTTAAAAAGTATAAATGGAATTTATAAACGTTGTTTTATAAATCCGAAATTGACTTATTTTAATAAGTTTAATTATTATAGCTTATTAAAGGAGATATATCAACGATTTTGGGATAGTGGATAATCCTTTAAATAAACCATATAGAAATTAAATTTGGTTAACGAAGTATATTCACGATTTTGGACGGTGAATAATATATTAAAGAAATATTTTAGGAAAGTGATATTTTAAATAGAATTAAAACTATTTAAAGATTTTAAAAAGTATTAAGGATCGAAACCATAGATTTCAACATTCATTGTTGAAATAGACGTTTTCGAGAAATATAAGGAAATGGTGGACTATAACATTGTTGTTATAGTAAATGATTTCCGAAAGGAAATGTTTTATATAGTATTGGGATTTATACATCTACTTTAAGTTCGAATCCCTATACTAATGATTTTGGGTTGTCGTAACGATGTTTTACGCAACATTCGTTTTGACTCAAATAAATATGTTTAAGAGAATGTTTTCCTTAAAGAATAAATTATATACTTAATTGTGATTTAAGTATATTGAATATTTTCCAAGTGTTGAAAATAAAAAGATTTGTGAATTACTTATTATTAAATAAGTATGGAGATGTTTTTCCAATATGAAGTGAATGTTTGAAGATTTTATCTTTTAAAGATAAATTGAAAATGAATGTTAGAAATCAATTTAAAAATCGTATATTCATAGATATTCTGGAAATGTAAATTCACTATGGAATTTATAAAAGAAAAGGAAATTTATTTAAAAATAAACATTGATTTATTTTTGAAGCGTGAAAATAAATTTACGGATTTGGAACGTAAGTTTAAAATAAATCGGTAAGGATTTATTTGATTGATTTAAATGAACCATTTTAAATTGAAAATGGATAAATATTTGGAAGTGTTTCCGTTCAAGGAAATTGATTTGAAATTTGTTTTCAAAGATTGAAAGGTGAAAAATGATTTGAAATTTGTTTTCAAATGGTTGAAGTGTGGAAATTATATCTTGTAAATATATTTTTGAAAATAAATAATTTGGGAAATTATTTATAATCGGGTGATGTTGTGAATATTGATTGATAGTTAAATAACTGACTACCAATATTGACACTAGAATGGCTATTTGTTGTGAATTGGTTGAAATTGAATGCTACACTTATTCTAAAATTATTGCGCTCGTTATCGGATTATCCATTCTGAATAGTGATACGACGTAATGGATAGCATTGAAGACCGGTGGTGAAGACCGGTGTTTGTTTTAAAGATAAATAACCGTTTTGAGTTCTCACACCAGTCCCATGACTGACCTAGAGTTTATTGTTCTCTTCTTAAACTCTAGGTGCCCATAATTTTCCATACGGACAGTCTAGAGTCAGGTTATCAGGTCATTCTGGATTCAGAAGTGCTTTGGAGCTCAAGTGGCGAGCTGGATGGCGAGTCGTATTGCTTGTATATGATATTATCTTTTCCGTTGTAGAATTCGCTTGTAAGGACATGTTTGTATAACTGTCCATTGCCCAGTTGTGTTGTATATTGTTGTTGTATACTCTGATGATAATGTAATGTAATAAATGAGATAGTTCTTTGTTTTAAAGATTATTCATTTATCTATTATATGTTGTTCCGCTGCGAATGTGAGATTCTGTTATTGTTTCTGTTCTGTTTCCTATTTCTTCTACCTCTTCTTTTTAACCCTCATGGTTTGGTTTTCCGACATTCGATTGCTCGGCAGTTGATACAATGGACGTATTAATATCGATTTTTGAAAGTCGAAAATCTCGAAACGTTACAGCAACAGCACTAAATATAACAATCACGGCATCCAAAACATCATATATCAATATGATAACAGAATATATCACAATATCTGTAAATAAATCAATATGGGTGAGGAATCCAGTTGGATCCCTCCGACCTGTTTCCCTGCATGCACAGATGTTAGCACAATACCAATCCCGTTTCAAGATGGGATATCGCGGTACATGGGTTTATATAATATTATCCGCTATTATGCGGCGCAATAGGGTCTCATCCTCTATATAAAGCAGGAAAATCAACTCCAAGTACATATATCGAAAATATAGCATCCCACATACCGACTAGAATTCACAGACAGCTCAACGGATAAGCAAACACAATATAAAACAATTTCATATTCACTAACAAATACGCGCTCATATCTATGATTACACTCACACTCATTCTAGAGTACTACTGACTCTATCTCTAATGAGTAATTCCCAACAGAACCAAGGTTGTCACTTAACCAAATGCTCTGATACCAGATGTAACGCTTGAAATTTTCGACTCACGAAAATTGACATTAATACGTCCACTGTATCAACTGTCGAGCAATCGAAGGCCGGAAAACCTAATTGTTAGGGTTAAAGAAGAAGAGGTAGAAGAAGAAAAAAAGAAAGAATAAGAAAACTGAAACAATATCAAAATCTCACAATCGCAGCGGAACAACATATAATAGATAAATGAATATCTTTAAAACAAAGAACTATATCAGTTATTACATTACATCATATTACATTACATTATCAGAGTTTACAACAACAAACAGCGGAAAAGAATTACTATATACTAGTTCATACGCCATGCCATCCAGCTTGATCCTAATCTCTACAGCAACTCCTGAATTCCAGAATATCCTGATAACCTGACTCTAGACTGCCCGTGTGGAAATTGGTGGGTACCTAGAGTTTAGGTACGAAACAATAATTCCAGGTCAGTCATGGGACTGGTGTGAGAACTTAAAACAGCTATATCTTTAAAATCAAACAAAGAAATATTTTAAAATATATCCGCAATGTTTTTAGAAAATGTAACTACCATAAGGCCTCCTGCCACACACGCAATGCAAACGCAGAATTGGAGGAGATTTCTCCTTATGATAGTTAAACATGTTTGATACGCAAATTTCTTTGATATTATTGCTATAAGTGCAAAGTGCAAGAAAACATTTTGAAAGTACAATATTAATCTTAGCTAGCATAGGTACCATTATAGTATGCCTATTATAGCTACCATATTAAATGGCAGGTTCTACAACTAAAACCGTAAAGAGCTTATATTGGATGAATGGATTTCCAACAAATGGTCGGGCAAAGGAACTTCCCAAGTAAAATGGAACGCCTCTGGAGGGACGTCCTCGGATCCTAACCGGATCTCTGCTGGTCAAGGCTGGGTTACCTCTGTAATAGGTAACAACTGACACGAGCATGCCATCCCCCGGTCGTATGCGACCTTTATCCGAGGATCCTCTCAACCAACAACCACAAAGTAATAAGTTTGCAGCAACCACAAAGTAAGTATCTGGGCTCCATACCATGATACCACTCATAATCCAGAAGGAAATGGCATACCCTTAGAGGGCGCTATCCTCAAATAACCTTGCTGCTATGATTCCTGTTTCGACCCGCGGCCAGCCTTTCGACTGTCACGGGTTACGCCTAACCAACCCTGTAAAGAGGACGTATAGGGGTAAGAATCTCCTGTTCGCCACCTAACCGCGAAGCGAGAACCCCCTATCACATTTCACTAAGACAAGCAAGTCTCGTCCACAAAGCTACGCTTTTCACAAAGCCACGCTTTGATCAAAAAATGATCAGCAGCACTCAGCATGCCACATTACCAAATTGGGAGTATATCACTTATAACCATCAACTGCATAAGCTCTGAGCTCGTACGTCTCAGAGAAGGGTGTTAAGCTAAGAGAATAAATTCTCCGCCACTAACAGAAATGTATTTGAAAGAAATCTGCTTTGTATCTCAAAATGTAATGTCAAACAAACAATCCATACAAGTCTGTTCTGGGTTCGAATAGAACCGAAGGCACTTTCAAAGAAGCCCTTGCAATCCGGTTATTCACAATCTCGGTCGAACTTCCCATCACAAAGGAAATCTCCATACCGTAGCTATCGGTGTAGAGACAGTCGATGGGTCATCCTATCATTCTCGCAAATACCAGGTCTTCAACACCGGTCTTCAAATGCTATCCATTACGACAAATCACTATTCGGAATGGGATTCGTGACCCAAAGGTCCTCTCCCGGCTAAATCGAATAATGATCGCTTATTTTTAAAATAAGTGTAGCATTCAAATTCAAGTAAATCACAACATATACCCATTTAAAGGTAAATATTGATAGTCGGTTATTTAACTATCAATAGATATGCACAACATCACCAGATTCCAAATAATTTCCCAAATTATTTATTTTCCAAAAATATCTTTACAAGATATTTTTTTTCCACACTTCAACCGTTTGAAAACAAATTTCAAATCACTTTTCAGTTTATCTTTAAAAGATATAATCTCAAAACATTTCACTTCATATTGGAAAAACATTTCCATACTTATTTAATAATAAGTAATTCACAAATCTATTTATTTTCAACATTTGAAAAATATTCAATATACTTAAATCACAATTAAGTATATATTTTATTCTTTAAGGAAACCATTCTCTTAAACACATTTATTTGAGTCAAAACGAATCTTGCGTAAAACATCGTTACGACAACTCAAAATCACTAGTATAGGGATTCGAAATTAAGATAGATATATAAATCCCAATACTGTACAAAAACATTTCCTTTCGGAATCATTTACTATAACAACAGTGTTATAGTCCACTATTTCCTTTTATTCCTCGAAAACGTCTATTTCAACAATGAATGTTGAAATATATGGTTTCGACACTTAATACATTTTAAAACATATTTAAATCATTTTAATTCTATTTAAAATATCACTTCCCCAAAACATTTCTTTAATATATTATTCACTGTCCCAAAATCGTGAATATACTTCGTTAACCAAATTCAACATTTCTACACATTTTACTTAAAGGATTATCCACTGTCCAAAATCGTTAATAAGCTATAATAATTAACTTATCAAAATAAGTCGATTTCGGATTTATAAAACAATTATTTATAAATCCCATTTATATTTTATAACAACTTCAACTTATAAAATCACTTTATTAACAAATTCTATTTATATCTCATTTAAACGACAAAAATCCAAAGTATAAGCAAATTACTTATAATTCTCTATTTACAAATTCATTCATTTTATAACTTCACAAATCGTAGATTCTATTCTTTTATAAAATCCATTTATAACATCATTTTAAAATGTCTTTAAAACTCCTATATAATTTCATCACTTTGATTTATAATGATCAAATTTTATAAATCTTATATATAAAGTTTTTAAAATAAATTCAAATCTCAATTTTAAACTATTTTATAAAATCATTAACTCCATATTTCAAAAAAATCACATTTCAACTATATTTCTCAAAAATCATAATTTTTATAACATTAAAATTATAACATTCATTTGTTTAAAATGAATCAATTCCAAAATTTAATAAAACGTATACTTCCAAAAATCACTTTAAAAATTCTTTTAAATTTGAAAATCATCACTTTAAAAATCCTTTTAATTTTATAAAATAGGCCCAATGCTGCAACAGCACTAAATATAACAATCACGGCATCCAAAACATCATATATCAATATGATAACAGAATATATCACAATATCTGTAAATAAATCAATACGGGTGAGGAATCCAGTTGGATCCCTCCGACCTGTTTCCCTGCATCCACAGATGTTAGCACAACACCAATCCCGTTTCAAGACGGGATATCGCGGTACATGGGTTTATATAATATTATCTGCTATTATGCGGCGCAATAGGGTCTCATCTGTTATATAACGCGGGAAAATCAACTCCAAGTACATATATAATACCAATCCCACACCAAGATGGAATATCGCGGTATATGTGTTTAATAAATAACATCCGCTTAATATATGGCATATGGGGTCTATTTCAAAACAATAGATAATAATTTATCATTCAATCACACAATCAAGAAATTTTAAATCTAACTATTTAAAATTTAAATCGAAACAAATTCGATTGAGTGAGAAGTTCTCACCTTGTTTCCAATAACGGTTTCAGTGTTTATTTAGAATAAAATTAAACGCGCGTTTATTTTTACTCAAAATTTTCACTAGCTCCAATCAACTCCAATCCAGCTCCATCGCGTAGTATTCGCGAATACGATTCCAACACAAGTCGTTTCGTCCATTTCTGACCTCGTATGAACAAGTAATGCAGTTTTAAAGTTTTATACAATTTAATTATATAAAAATTTACACTTTTATTTATTTTCAAACCCTAATTGCATCTAGACCATTGATTTCAAACAGAAGATCGTCGCCGCTCCAACCTTCTTCCTCCATTCCAGGTAACGCACGCGAATAACACCCATTAGTCGCCTCCTTGCCCTAAATTTTCGAGCCATCTACGTGCAACTCCATGACGATCAAAGGCCGCTATCTCGAAGAGCTTCGCGCGACACCCCAATGGCCAGAGGCCGGCCCCACTCGGCTACCTCATGCTCTCGAAAAACGTGCGCGAACCATGTACGTTTAAGCTCGAATTGACGACGATCTACCATATGAAATCAAATCATAACCGTTGGATTCAAGGATCTCGTGATGCTCTTCGATGTTGTAGTTGAGAGTTTCTCGAATTAGTGTGTGGATTTGAAGAAAATGAGGGAGGAAGAGGATGATTTTTTGGCCATTAATTGCTAGGGTGGCGGCTGAAGAAAAATTTGGGTTTTGGTTGCAAAAGTGAATAATAGAGGTGCTTTTATAGAAAATATCGAAACACTATTCATCCCGAAATTTTCCGAACTCCAAACGAAGCGTGCCGCCTGGCATCTATAATGTTTGCTCCTATTCCGAACGCAATGGAATATATATCGGGAGCTAATTCGAAAGTATTTGGAAGATAAGTTTTCAAATCAACTAATTTAAATTTAAAATTCACTCAAACTGATTTCTACGCGTTGTAGCTTGCCCCGGACAAACTGTAAATCCGATTGACACGAAATTTGAAATCTTACTATAATATAACATTACGGATCCGATGAAACTAGTTTCGGCGAAATCCGAGACTGTTTGAAAAATGGCTATTATTACTCGTCAATTAAATATTAAAATATTCAATTTTCACAAATTAACTTCTAATTCGATTTTAAAAGTTCTATAACATCATTCTAACTCCAATATGATTTAATACAACTTTATAAATAATTTTCAATCACATTAAACCCAATTTCCAATTATTTCTGTAATTTCAAATATTAAATTATCGATTTAATTATCCAATTAAATCTAGATATTCGAAATAAAATTTATTCGAGTTACAAATTCTACTTGTTAATATTAAAAATCAATTAAATTTACAAATTTCAAATGACAGAAATTCTGGGTCGTTACATAATAATACAGTCCAATATCCATAACAAAATTGGTGTGTTCCTGATCGGGGATATGCATCGGTATTTGGTTATATCCCAAATACGCATCAATAAAAGATAATAATTCATGGCCTATGGTTGATCAACTAGCTAGTCAATTCTTGGAAGGGGAAAACTGTCTTTTGGACATGCTTTGTTCAAATCCGAATAATCAATGCACGTTCTTCATTTTCCTTTTGCCTTCTTCATAAGTACGGGATTGGATATCCATTCAGGATAGAGGGCGTCGCGGATAAACACGTTGACTTTTAGTTTATCCACCTCTTCTTTGAGAGCAACATATCTCTCCGGATCCATGCATCGCCTTTTTTGCTTCACCAAAATATATTCGAGTCAATATTCAATGCATGGCTCATAATGGCAGGCGAGATTCCACACATGTCAGAATGAATCCAAGCGAATACATCCAGATTCGCTTGGAGGAAAGTAGCAAGTTCTTTCATCATCGGAGGGCTGAGCTGTGACCCAATCTTCAGGACTCGTGATGGGTCATCATGGCAGATTGTGATATCAATGTTAGCTCACCCAGTGCATCTTTTGTCTCTTTAGGCTCCTCTTCATCATCTCTCGGATTTATATCTCTATAGAATCAACTGTAGCACCCGAGCCAAGGCATAGGCTCTGGTTGTCAATCTTGGTGGCTTAGATGTGGACAACATTGTCCATGCCCTTTCCCTTCTCCTTGCATTGAGCTTCCCTTAATTCAGCTACATAACAGGCACGTCCTGTTGCCTGATCGCTATGAACAACTCTTACACCATTGTCCGTTGGAAGCATCAAAGTTAGACACCATAAGGCAAGAGCTGCCCGGATTTCAGCCAAGGTCGGTTGGCCCAGAAAAGCATTGTATGGAGAGTCAGCATCCAAAACAATAAATAATAGGATTTGCGCTCTCCTTTGTTTACATTCTCCCAATTCAACAGGAAATTCAACATAACCAACAGCCTCGGTCACAATGCCATTAAAACCATGAATATAAGCTTTAGACGACTTTAAGTCTTTGGCTTCCATTCTCATCTGATCATATGCCTTCTTGAAAATTGTATTCACTGAGCTTCCACAATCAATTAAAATCCTTCTCAACAATGCAGGACCAATCATAGCTGAAATAACCATCGTGTTAATTGTTAGGGCCTCTACTTTGTCTACATCCCTACTTCTAAACACTATATCATCCGATATCATGTGTGCTATTTTGCTAAAGCTCCATCTTTCGTATTTGAACAACAGTCTACATGCCTTATCGCGCTAGCATAGCGCTCCATCTCTTGCCAACTTTCGTCTGTAGGGTGCGGTCCTCCAACTATCATATTTATCACCAGTCTTCCACCAGCCCATGTAGGCTCCTCAGCACTACGCGGAGCTTGTCCTCAATTGGGATCAGATGTCCCCTGTCCACCATCCTGCGGGGCTTTCACAAACTGTTGTAACTTGTTTTCTTGAATCAATTTTTCTATAGCATCCTGAAGATGCCTGCATTCATCGTATTGTGCCAATAACACTCGTGAAACTGATAAAAGTAGATGCATAAATATTCCCCAGGGACGTGCTTGGCAGCGTGTAGTTGTCATACATTGGAATCCTTGGTTTAGTTCTCCCAGAATCCCTCTTCCGTTCTCAATTCCTATTTCCATTTCTCTTTTGTTGATTCGGCTTATTCTGAACATTAAGCTGGATTTTACAAGAAATGTCATCAGACTGCTTTATCGCAATATTGCTTTACAACGCTTCTCTACTCGGTCCTGCAACGTTCTTTTTCCTAAAGGACCTGGCTTCCTCCTTCCTCAAAAAACTAAGCCACCTTTGAATAGAAATGTTCCAACGTAGCAGGCGGTTTTCCAGCAAGCCGATCATCAAACATAGAGTCCAGATCAATCCCTCTGGTCACGACCATAAGTAGAGCATAATCATTCAGGTTACCGACCTCCTTGGCGGCAGTATGAAATCTCTCCAAATAGTCCTTCAATGATTCCCCTGGAGCCTGGATCACACTGGAAAGGGACATAACCTCTTTAGGATGAGTCGCATGCATTTAGAATTGCTCCACAAACTTGGTTGCCAAATCACCGAACCTAGAAATTGATCGTAGGGGTAGTATCATGAACCACATCATCGCTATTCCAAAGAGGGTTATGGAAAAGCATCTGCACTTGGTCGCATCATTGGCTCTCGTAGAATCCATAAGCCATTCGTATCTCATAATATGCTGCCCGGGGTCAGTTTTTCCCTCACAAGCAGGCATTGATGACATGTTGAACCTTCTCGGATATTCCACATGCAGAACATTATCAGTAAACGAGGTATGACTTCTTGAAATTCCCTAGTCATCATTAGTCAAGCATTGGTTCTCTCTCACCAACTGTCTGACCACTGCTGATAGATCTGGTGTCTAGATGGATGGTGCCAAGTGGTGGTCGCACTCCACCTTACGTGAATGGCCCGGTCGATGTCTACAGACCATTTCACGCCCTCTTGGTTCACCATCCTATTGGTATGCACCTTAAACATTTATGTCATTGCCATTCCGGAGAGGTACCTGGTCAGCATTCGTTCGAACTCCACAATCCAAGCTTTCGAGAAGAACTCCAGTGTGATTCCCCAAGTGCAATGAGGGAATTCCTCCTCTGGAGGAGGGATCAGTATCGATCCGAGGGAGGGATCAGTGCCGATCGGACTTGGCAGACCATATTGGTCTACACTACCAAGCGGTGCTCCGATATTTCTACGTGGTTTCCTTTAACCCTATGACGACTATGCCTATCATCCGATGAGCTTGAACTTTTCGATACCGAGTAAGGAGTGGAATCCTTTCTAGCATTCCCATGTTGTTGCTGAGTAATTTGGTTCATCAAGCTAATATTAGCCTAAATTTTCTGATTTAGTTGTCAGTGACTTTCCATCAACTCTCCCATTAGATTATGAAATTCAGCTCTGGTTATAGAATTAGCAGTGTTCTGAACTTCAACTGGATTGGCATTCAAATTGCAGGTTGGTTGCTTCGGTCTCCTTGTTGAATGCTAGAAGTTTCATTTCCATCACATTCTGAGAAGTAGATCTAGTATGTCTCACCATTATCAATCTCCTTGCTTAGATTTCCGTAAATTCAAATAGTATATGCAACTTTATGAAAATAACTATCGATCTCCTCGGAGGATTTGCCCAATCCAGTAGCAACAAAGGGCACCCTAACAAGCTGAGAATCAGGTTCTCAGTGAAAGCACCAAAATGTTTGCAACTAAATTAGTCACAATACCAAGAACAGATTTATGTAGAGAAATAAATAAATAAAAGTAAAATTGAAACAAAGGAATAAAATAAACTAAAAGATAAGTCAACGCAAAATCAAGAACACAAGAATTTATAGTGGTTCGACATTGTATTCCTATGTCCACTTTGAAGATTATCTTTATTGATTCACTAATAGTTTGATTATAGCAGCAAGAAGCAAGAAAAAACTTAATTGCAATAAAGGCTAATGTAACCGGTAGTATAAAGATCCTCAGAATGACCCCCTAGGCCAGTATTTATAGGTGAAGGTGACCACCAGTCTCTCCGAAACTTCGACTATATGACCTTCTAACCCATATGGGCCTACCAGAGGGGTCGCTAGGCCCAAACCCTAATAAATAGGAACCAGTACTGATCCCTTCATTAGTCGATTCTAAGGCAGCAATCCCTATGGTGGCCTCTTCATGTTTAGGTATATTGGCTCTTCAAATAACACATCATTTGGATTAGTGGAGCTCACGCTATTGATGGACCTTTGGTTCAACTCCACTTGCAAGCTATCTTCTGCCGATCCCTTCAAATGGATATATGACGATCCCTCATCCTATAGTCGTTTGACATGCGATCTCTAGGGCCCATATACCTTGCTCTTCAAAATTTCATTTGCTTTAGATTATGAGATCTCAAGATATTAATCGTTGGACGCAAGAAGGCACTTGGATTTTGACATGTGCCGATCCCTCCTTGGTGGGTTAAGACATGCCGACCCCTTGCTAATTATCAAACCTTGACAATCCCCTTCATATGCTTTGTCGACCCCTATCTAATGAGTTGAAGTGTAACTTTCTAAACCAATAAACTATGTCGATCCATGCACTTCCATCTATGTCGAACACTTTATTGCTTCTTCCATGCTGATCCCTGTCTAACTAACCATGCCGATCCATCCACTTCCATCTATGTCGAACCCTCTATTGCTTCATCCATGCCGACCCCTCATCTAACTAACCATGCCGATCCTTAGGGTAATACCAAGCTATTTCGATCCCTTGCTCCATATTTCTAGCATCTTGCATCGTTTGTCTTCCGATTTCGTTCAATTTTGGCTTCATATACCCATCTGTACTCTATTTTCGAACCCTTCAGTCGTTGCTCCACGGCCATCGTTCTTGATAACAGTCGAATCTGTATTGTGCGGTCAGTCCAATATAGTCGGGTCAAGATACTGGCTAACACATATAAAATAATTAGAACTGATATCAAAATATGTCATCACCTATATAAAAAATAATCAAGAAAACTATCTCCAATGGGTGAATCATCCATACAATACAACCTATCATATAAAACATCATCAAGTGAAAACGGCTAACATATATCAATGCCCTAATTTAAAATCATAGATCAATAGATAATGTGAGATTGCCCATCAAATCATCCAAATGATGTCTAATACTATACAAACAACAAAAATAATCCAACACAATCCAAATCACAATCAATAATAAAGGCTATCTCAAAATATTAAATCATCAAACAGTATGCATATAATGGGGATTGACTATACTTCTGACCAACCGGTCTCTAGTCTAATCAACTCATTATAGGAGCGAGACATAAATGCCAATTCACTACTCACATAAACCCTAAACCAGATGGTAACTGATAACCGCCTACCATAAGCCTACTCTAGGAACCCAGGTCTATTCCTACAGTCTTCAGTTACCTCGACGGACATCATGACCCCATCCATCTATGGCTCGTCAACGCGAAGCCTCAGTCACGACCATGCTTTTCCCTTAATGGTAACAAACTCTTGAACTATGCGACATAAGGGAATGTAGGGCACCTACCCTACCAACTACCGATCCTGTGATGCGCTTTAAATATAATAACTAACAACTGTGTAGTGGATCTGGGGCTCGACCTCACGATCAGTTTGTCAGGGTGGATACTGGTCATTCTGGTTCACTTCCGGAACATAAAGGAAGCTGGATACAATGTGGATGGTCGTATAGTACTCATACCCTATACCTACACATATCTCTAAAATAGGCCGATACACGGCTCTCATAAGTCACTACCTGACTATACAATACTCCTCACCAAGTATATACACACACACACACACACACACATGCGTGAACATATGACTATACGATACTCCTCGTCGAGTATCACATACATACATGAACATAATCCCCGTTTGAGCGATATTTACTTACAATGGATAATCAAACAAATAACATAACAGTGTTCCATACCACCGCATGTTATTAGGATAAATATTCAATGATCATAAACTACACTCAATCCACACTAGATATTATATATGACAAGTCCAATGAATAACCGGAAAAGTGTTACCAAAAGTCCCATACCAGATGGTATCACTAATCCATTTCTTCAAATTTATCATTACAAAGAAATGAATCTCACAAATCAAATAAGAGAATGTCAACATCTTATCTCTTAAAATATAACTCAAATCAATATCAACGATGAATCATTCATAGCAAATCAATTAGCGTGAAAGAAATAAGAGATAATATATATTATTTAATCTAATATATATATATATATATATATATATATATATATATATCATCTTAATTAATTAATCTCGTTAGTTACAAATAACTCTTAAAATGTTGGTATAATAGGTAATACTTCTGATGTGTGTGTGTGTGTGTGTGTGTTTGTAAAATAAGATTTAAATATAAAAGTTTGATATTGAATCCTTGCTTATATATATATATATATATATATGTATGTATGTATGTATGTATGTATGTATGTATGTATGTATGTATGTATGTATGTATGTATATGTATATATATAGACATCTCTATATAAGATTAAAATAATAGAAATTACTTTACAAATCAATATAAATTTATATATTTAATTCAATCTTCCAAATTACTTCATATGCTATTTATGATTTTAATTTTTTTCTTACGAACATCAATAATCAAATACAACTTTAAAATATATTATATCACTTTCAAAATAATCGTATTACATTTCAGGTTACTAATATATATATATATATATATATATACACACACACACACACACACACACATACACACACACACACATATATATATATTTCAAATCATTTTATCCTAACAATTGAAGACCTTTAATTATTTATTAAAACCACTTAGGTAATACAATTAAATTTTCTCACAAGGTCAAAAGCTTTCACCATGTGAAACTATGCATTATGTCAAGTGGGTGTACATAAATAGGGTAAAATAGTGTGTGAACAGTGTCACAACCAAGATACTCGGCAATTACAACTGAAATTTTGTTTAGCAAAGGATTGTGTAGGAACAAGTGGACTAAATGTTTACAAACTCAAGTGCAACAGCAATTTTTCAAATAGCATAATAATTATGTGAACAAGGCCCAGAGCAAGTGAATTTCATAATAATACAAACTTTAGCACCCATCCATACATATATATAGCAACAAGCATAATGACTCAACACGCACATATACAAACTTACACAAAATCACACACCGTATGAACTCAGCACAGATATATAAATATATACAATCACTCATGCATAAAAATAAATGATGACAAGTAACCCGTTCACCAACAAATATACTCACAAATTTGCACACTTATAAATATATTTGTACACACTCTCCCATATATAAATATATAAATTAATACCACACATATAACGTGCATATGCACTGAGAATATAGCATGGCCATATTGGATCTAGGGCCCTAAATTTACAGCGATAGAGAGGAAGTTCAAAGTATGCAAACGCTCATAGATTAACACATGCGCACACACAAATAAATGTACACATTAGCAACCCCTCACACAATCACTCTCCAGCAAATAACCCACACCCACATAATTATATACGTATATGCACACATGAACACAACAGAGCATACACATATTACACACCCCACACACACGCTCATCACCAATATTTGATTTCATAAAGAAAACAAAATCATGCTCATAGTTATGCCAGGGACATCATCACACTCATACGCATGGAACAACAGGAAGACAACACATGATAATGGAACAATAGGAAGACCTACTCATTTAGATAGTTATGCACTCATCCTCACTCATGCTTAGGATAACCACTCATGAAATTATCATTATCATTATTCATTATTAGTATTAGTATCGTTATTGTTATTTTCTTTGATCAATTCTAACTCCCAATTCAGATAAATGAATTCATACTAACAGTATCTCAATAGGTCATTTGCAGAATAAATACAAAACCATCATAGATATTGTGACCCACTAGAATATTGAATGCTTTCTCTTCTACTTCATAGCTACGAATGAACGCATGTACACAAAGAAACAATGGCTTATCTAAATCCAAATCTCCTCCTAGCGCACACGTAAGTGGCATCGAGAAGCCCCAGATTAAACTTTAGAATTTTTATTAATTTCTCTTATTTTTTCTTGATTTTCTTTAGTAATGTAAATATTTCGTTTTTATAGCTTCGAGTGCAAAATAGAAAATCCCCTCCTCCAGTCCCTTAAGGGAAAATAAATAAATGAAGAAAATAAAGGACTCGACCATCTAAGAATTGGGTTTGAGTTTAAGTTATCTTGGGCTTTGAAATTTGATTAACAGGAAAATATATATTTGCTTTTATTCTTAAACTAAATTCAATTTAATCCAAATAAATACAAATTCATATTTAAAAATCATTCCTTCTCCGAGCTATTACTTTGTTCCATTTTTTCGATGTTATAAAATATATTTTTCACATTTATAAAATATTTAAATTTAAATATCACAATTTCACAGTGTAAATCCTCTTATAAAATAATTACAAATCCGATTATCAAATAAACCATCAAATTTCAATTTAATTAAATAAATTCCTACTATTAATGCTAATTAATTACTATAAAAAAACCAGGTTGTCATAAGAACTCAAGCCACATAATATCTTTTAATGGAAAATAGTTGGACTCTGACCATTTAAGACCTCAGTTGAGGTAGGCCCCCATCGTTTAATATCTGTTCCTATAGCGGACTCCACATAGGTATTTATCTATTTGACATTGCATGAAAATATCTTTGGATACTTAATACTTCATATTGAAGTAGACCTTTCCGAGGTATCCTTAACCATACATAAACCCAATCCCAACCATTTAATACTTCATTTGGGGAAAAGAGACGAACCCTCAAACAACCACCTAATACCTCCAAAATCTCGAAGCAGATCCTATGCCTTATGACACATGTACCATAGTGACGTCTCACATTAGTCCAACTATTTATAGATATAGCCAGATTATCTGGATAGATTTACCAAACAGAATTAGGACTAACCTCGTGTCATCGTAGTTACTTATCATAAGTGATATCCCTATAACTTAGTCATATTTAAATACTTATAATATATTATCACACCTCATTGTGTTCATTATTTAGGCTATATATGAATTCCTTCTTATTTTTCCTTAATAGTCGATTACTTTCCTAAGGGGAAATTAATGACAGTTATTACCTAATTAACTATGAAATTAACACGTTATAATTGTATGCTATTTACATTAATATATAATAAATACACACTTATTATTTTCTATGCGTGCTGAGATTACGCCTAATTAATTTAAATGTCAATTCCTTTTTAACAATAATAATACAAGTCATTTTTATGTATTATCAATGATGCCAAATTTTCAATATCCACAACAAAAGATTCTAATATCCATAACAAGGACTCTTCAAATCCAAATTGCAACAAAATTAACTTGTATACAAAATATAAGCTCAATCAATTACATCAAACCAATGGAATAATCTTAACAATATAAATTGTAATTCTAATTTCATCTTTTATTTAACTCCTCTTTTTACAAATAAATAAATAATGGAATTTCTATTTAATTTTTGTGGAATAAGTGGTGCAAACTACAAATAAAATTCATACTTTACACCTTATTTTATTATCAAAATTTCATTATCAAATCAAAGAATAAGGAGGAGTCGAATAGACTTTGAAATCACCAAAAACTGCAAAAATCATATAATTCTAATAGTTCAATGTAAACAATTGAGAATTTCAACAAGAATTGACATTTCGAATTAAAGGAGTTTTGGGGGGTTTTACTCTATTTTATTTTCAAACCCATAACCCATTAAGGCATATTTAAATACATAATATTCTAATTAATCACTGGAATAAGAATGCTAAGATTTTTACTCATAGTTGATCTTAACTTTGCTTTTGCTTTGGACTTGAAACGCCCATTATAATCTCCTTCAGATCTTTTCTTATTGAAATATACAACAAGGGAGTTGTATACATATTAGATTCAGAAAAGTTGGAGGAGAAGAGGAATAGAAATTAAATAATAAATAAAGATGGGTATAAGGATTTCTTATTCGAAAACCTAATGGAGTTTTCTGAATCTAAGAAAAGATGAACTAACATAGCTTTGTCAATGCTCCCAATATATTTTTGAATAAAAATAAAGGTCTTATTTATAGGGGTTGAAACGCTTTAGAAGCACATGATGAAAATAGGTTAAAACGGAAGAATCTGGAACGTTTATCCCCTCAATAACCCTAGCCTCTACTCTATGTAGCAGTCGAACACCGCACGTGCATGGGTCGAATGGTCGACCGGTCCCCTTATTTTAGAGCATTTAATTATTTACCGTTGTTAATTAACTTTATTCCTTCGTTACTTTTTAACATTAATATTAACTTTAACATTTTACTTAACTCAAGTCTAATCTCATTTAATTGTTTAATTTCAAATTTGAGAATATACTATTTATATGAATTTGAATTCTATTTAAATTATTTTAAACTCGAAAACTTCAAATGCTGATAACTTTTTCGTTCGAGCTCCATTTTCAGCATATTACATATAGAAATTGATCAGAATTTCGCTGCCAATGAAATGGTAAAACTTTCATGGGTAAATTTCAACTTTTACAAAATTTCCATTTTCACCCTTATCTTATTTAGTTCAATTTATTTAATTTATTTACCTATGGCTGATTTTACGGGATGTTACATTCTTCTCCGTAAACAGATTTTGTTCCAAAATCTTTTCAATGGGCTAATAACATAATGCGCAATAACATTTATGTTATACAACTAAGTTATCTACATAACCATCTACTTAACCAAAGTCAAATGTGATTATGTATTGTAGACATGCCATAAATGAGCTCAATCCTAGCGTGAGTGTGTCGTCATGTCATGCAAGTATGTATGCAAATACCCTAAACATGCATAAAATTACAACATGAGCGTAAAGTGATTTTGAAAAAGTGTAGCAACAATTTTCTATCATCCACATAGCAATCACGCTCAACCAAAATCTTAATTTTGGAGAGAAAAGTTACCAGAGAATAGCTTAGTACGAGAGGTCCTCGTGCCTTCTATTGGATTTTCTCTGCATTGTACTCGAACCAATCTAAATTTTTTATTGCGGAGCTTTTTAGTTCCGTGCTCCACAATGCATGCAGTGGCACGAGACATTATTGGCTCCATTTCAATATCCCCAAATTGACTAGACTCTACCACAATTGTTATACTATGAAGGTGTTTCCTCAAATGCAAAACGTGAAAACGTAATGGATTCCAACCAACTTACATTTTTTTATTTTCCCAATATTAGGAAAGGCCCAATAGATCTTAGTGCCAACTTTTCTAACTTTTCAAACCTTATGACCTTCACATGCTGGCTAACTAACTCTAACTTCCTGAAGTCTCCTAATTCGAATCTGGTCTGAATAGAATTTTGCAGGTGGTTTCCCACTAACAATTTGGCAATTTGTATAGTCTTCCATAAAGTGCTTCAAGGGCGCCATATCAATCATCTATTGGTGACTCTATTATACATGAATTCTACTAAGGGTAAGTGCCGCTCCCGATGTCCTCCAAAGTCCATGATTATTGCTCCTTTTATTCTCCAAATCCATAGTGCAAGCTCTCAACAAATCCTCCAAGTTCTTATTCACTCTTTCAGTTTGTCCGTCGGTCTATGGGTGATAACCAGTGCTAAGATTTAATGAATTTCCTAAAGCTAACGAAGTTCCCAAAGCTGCCAGTAAACTCCTCCAAATTTTCTAGCAAATAAGAGGTCCTTATTACTAATGATGCTAATCGAAATTCCAAGAAGTCGAACTGCCTCATCGATACGAATCTGGGCTAGAGACGCTCAGCCCTATTGCCCAAATAGGAATAAAAAAGTCTCTTACGCTCTCTCTCCTTTTTTATCCTAATTCAATAGAAAATTCTCCTCTCATGTCTACATATTTTCTCTTTCTTGAATGGTGACATTCTGTGAACTAATTTTTAATTTTTTGTAAAATTATAAAATTTTAGGGATTGAAGCAATTATTTCTTTAGGTTGCTAACCTGATTCCCTTATTAACTTCTAGTCTTACTTATGGTTTATCACTAGTTAAGTGTCCCTATAAAATTTCCTTCCCTACATTGCTTTTCAATATGTGTATAATTATGAAGGGATATATCTTACACCACATTATTTACTTTTTCAATAACCAAAGAAGACAACTAGCTATTACAACCCAAATACTCTAAGAGAAATTTTTGATGGAAGCTGCCATTTATTATCAAGTGGTACAAACGGCGTTGAGATCCTAACATTTCTTACAAAACTAAGATGGGTATTTCTAATATGTCATTCCATTATACCCATTTTCCTAAATTTTCCATTTTGGTTTCTAATAAACGAGGTTCATCCATTGCCCCAATTAATATATTCATAGCAGTTGAACACTGCTGTCAAAATTGGACCATCCCCAATTAATCCTTATTTAATCCCTTTAACTTTCTTCATGTTTGCAAATCTATCATTTACTTAGATCTAATTCTTCCATAAATGCCACATTAAGTTTCCTAATAGTTCCCCATTTAATTCCTCTTTCCTCTCATTAATTATAAATTTATTGCCCGTTAAATTTGTAATTAATGTCCATAAGTCCTAATTCCCAATTACTAACTAATATGCATGTAGACGTAGTTTATACAATATATATATATATATATATATATATATTCTTATTTTTAGTCATCAAACATGGTTATACGTGTATACTAATTTCTAAACTAGAATGCTTATCTCCATATTTTAATTTATTATAGTTATCCTTATAAAGAACTATTACAATCTCTCATAAATTAACCATAAATGAAATTTTTGCTGTGTTTGAATTTATAAAGAATTTTTTTTTCTTTTATTAAAGAGATGGTGTAAATAAATGGAGAGGATATCCATATCCAACACATACCATTCCCTTTTTGGTGCATCCTTTACTAATTCAAACAACATGCTTTCACATATTTTGAATTAGGGTAATTTATGGGGACTACATGAAAATCGCTCCAAATAAATTAAAATGTAGAAAGTTACATTCTAAGCTATCTAGAGCAACCTAATCTACAACCCAATTATAGATCTGTAATATTTTTATACCTTACCAATTTCTTCAAATAAAAGTTTGGAACTGGTTTCAAATTTCCAAATAAGGTTGTACACTCTATTCCCATTTTATCCATATCCTAAAAACCATAGTTTTTCCTACCTAGGTAGTGATCTTTATCTACTCCATAAAAATTTGGTTTTCACTATTTTTTATGAAACAAGAATTTTAGCAACATACAAAATAATTATAAATAAAGTATTTTTGTACAAATAAACTTATTTTATTAAATTCAAAATCAACATTTATTACCCCATTTCTTGTAAAACTTAAAATTACACAAACATGAAGAACCAAATTCAAAATCCCCTCTTTGAAAATATCTGCTTACAAACCTTCATCAAGAATTCAAAACGACTTAGTTCCGAAGGAGCAAAATAATTTCACTTTTTAAAACTTTCTTCACCAAAGACTTATTCCTTAAAAGTTAGACTTTTAATTCATAGCATTCAAAAATTGCTTGGTTTTCAAAAAGAAGCTATGAATAACTTCCCTTTCTAATGACTTACTATAATAAAGACTTGCTTCTTTTGAAAATAGGGTTTTTAATCCAAAACATTCAGTAACTCAACTATCATTCCAAAATAATAGATTAAACATTTGTTATTTCAAAGATTTTTTTCAGGTTGCAAGACAATTATATTATTTTAAAATATGCATCAACCTCTATTGCTTTTTGTAACGACCCATCTTTTTTACCCTCGAAAGTCGACAATGAACACTACCTCTGCATTCAAATGTCGAGCATCCAATTGACAAAAAGGGCACATTATTAAGGTAAATAAAAAATAATAGAGAAAATTAAAATCTCATAGTGGAATTGATAACAGATAATATAATAAGGACAGTAAAAACTATCAGTCCAAACAAACAGAGTATATCAGATTTAAAAACAAACTTTATCAGCATGACAGTTATAAAATCCTGACCTTACAGTTGCTAATATGAATACTATATAATACAGTGGAAAATAAAACACTACGGTAGGTGAACCTCCATCTCCTCTCTAAGAACTCCTTAACATCAAAGCTAATCTGGGAAAATTCTCCGTCTGATCGAAGCATCATAATAAAATAACACTCAGATTAGTTTATCAGCGTGAGGAACTCAAACAATGGAGAACATGTGAAAGTTCTATGAGACCACGCCGCTATCGCAGAATGAGTTTTTACCTCACAAAAATAACATCCATACTGGAAAGAATAGAGAAAAAAACAGGAAACACATCCGATAAGAATGGGCATAAATTTTATTAAAACCAAACTTGAAAGAATGAAAATAATCTAAGCAAAATCCAAACTGGACAGAATGGATAAAATAAGATAATTGTCCAAACCTGATTGAATGGACAAAACCTATAGTTAAACATCATAATAACAAAAAAATAATTCCAAGTTTCGAATCAAATAAGGAAAGAGAAGTTTCCAACAAATGAGTAGGAAGGTGCACCACCCTTGAAGTATACCTCTAGTTATATACTTCTAAATAGCTCATATACTCCATGACGCTTCTCGAAATGTACCAACCGGACCCCACCAGACCTTACCGAGAATCCGAATATTTCACATCTAAATGCGCAAATGAATCCGATCTAGATGAGATTTGAAATTACCCTAATGGGAGCAACTCCACATAGCTGGACGTCCGCACTATGGGTTCAGTCATTTACCGAGAAAGGATAATAAAGCTCAAAAGAGCAGCAAAACATTTTTAAAGTAACGATACACCATGAAGAAAGATGGATCCGATAATTAATAAATCAACTATCAAGGATAATTAAAATGATCGTATATGGAAATTAAATATCATATGTGAAACACTACTCGTCGATTCTAAACAAGTACCATCCCTCAATTGAGAATGAAGCTAGGCAATTTTAGGTAGAGTTACCTCTAGGCATCGCCTTGATGACATTTTTAACAAGATAGAAATGAGTCCAAGACTTAACGTTTAGCGTTAAAAGTATGACTAAATCCTTTCGATATAGCGGTATCGATATGGAACTACTTTTCCATAACTAAAATCGAACTTCGCATTTTTAAAAACTAAACTTGTGCTTGATTTCCATATTACAATATCGGTACAACACTTTAGAAATATCATTCAAATTTATTCCTTTAAAAGACAGACTTATAATACCGATTGTATTAAAAAAAGGTGAAAAAAATGTCGTTAAAACATTATTTACTATAAACCCAAAATAATTTATACAACTTTATTGATAAATAATTCCTTTTAAAGGATTTTCTCATTTAAGATCATCATTTGTAAATTTAAAATAATATTTATTATCCCAAAAGAAAATAAAATAATTTTAATACCTTTATAAATTTAAAGCAATATCAATTATCTCGAAAGATAATTAATCGCATTTATAATCTCTTTTAAAATCTGTTATCTTTAATAAAATAGTTAATTATTTCCAAACACTTTTATTAAATTCAAATAATCATTAATTGAAATGAATAATTAATCTTAAACACATTAATTAAAATGGTTAATAAATCAAAATGATTATTAATTTTAAGTACCATTAATTAAAAACAATTAATTAGGTTCAAATAATCATTAAATAGATTGATTAATTAAACTCGAACATTATTAGTTAAAATGATAACTTGAATACAAATAATTATTTGTTAAAAATGGTTAATTAACTATAAAACATTATTAATTATAACAATTAACTAAATTTGAAATATAATTAGTTAAAACAATCAGTTAAATTTAAGACAAACATTATTTAAAAATGATTAATAAAAGTTTAATATCATTAATTAAAATTATTTAATTAAATTCAAATCTCATTGACCAAATAGATTAATAAAACTCAAAACATCATTAACTAAAAATGGTTAATCAAATTCAAATATCATTATTTAAAATGATTAATTGCTTTTAAATACCATAAATTAAAATGATTATTAATTCCAATTATCATTAATAAAATAATTAATTAAACTTAAGTAATCATTAGCTAAAATGATTAATTAAATCCAATCGCATTTCAATTAAAAAATAACCCAATTTTAAACGTCATTAATTAAATTGGTTGATTAATTTCAAAATCCTTATTTAAAATGATTAATTAATATAACTTATCATAAACCAAAATGATTAATGAATTTTATAATTCTGTTTAGTGAAAACACGAGCTTAAGTTCTGAACACACATGGCATGGGTTTGGGGATGATAATTAATAAATGATGGTACATTGAAATCGCTATAACGACACTTAACAGATTAAATGGAATATCAAGATTTATTTTCAATTAAACATAAATATAGCAACATGAGGATGTAAATAAATAACTATTGGCGAGAATTCCGTCAGGGTCTCTCTATAATTTTCTCTACAAAACAATGGTTACGGATAATATATATAGTCATATGGGTCCATGGTAATCAAATCAATATGTCATCCATTTTCCAAATGAAAATTCAACCAAAAAATAAATTAAACAATTTAACTAACATCCGAACAATCAATAATAGTTTATAGCATCATAGACATGGTATAGTAAAATATAATGTGAGTTAACTCATATTGTTTTCAGTTTTCGCCGAAGCATTCCACTTTGGACTAAAAATGAACGGGCATTCGATTTTAGCCAAAAATTCCTCCATTGCTTAGCCATCGTCGCTCTGAGTCCAGTGCAAAAGATGGCAAGCGAATTCGACCTCATACGAAGAAGTTTCGCATTTTATAATATTTGGAATGAAATAATTTAATTTATTCACTAATTAAAATAAACAAACTAATCCCCCTTCACTAGAACTTCTTCCTCTTTGCTTAATGACAATCGTGCACACCTAATACTCAACCCACCTAAAATGTGCATGTCCTAGTTATGACATAGAGCTATGCTCCGCTACACGAACCAGCTTCACCGATGGACTCCTTATCTCCTCCTCTTCGCATCCATCACTATGACGACAACTCCAAAGCCCCTATGCAAAATGCGACCATCGGCTCTCCCTTCCTTCACGTGTCAGGTCGTACGACCCATTATGCTGTCGATCCCCCTGAATATTTGGCCATATCATCTTCTTCCATCGCTAAACCTAAAACAAGGCTCCAATTCTCCTAATTCCACCTAAAATTCCAACAAAATCAAGCCCTAGTTTGGAAGTGCTCACATCATTCACTGTCGACCTTCCAAAATGAAGACGTACCATAAGCCAGGAGCACATATGAGAAGCTAACACTGTTACGAGTTCAACAAATCCAAAATTAGGATTTTTATTTAACTATACAAGATGATTTTGATTTTTAAACTTTTAATTTGGAAGAAAATGTGAGAAAATGCGGTGTAACGACCCGTATTTTTACGTGTCGATAAATCGTAAAATAGTTGCATTAGGTCGTTGATGTTGTTAAGTCGTTTAGAGTTTAAGTTGTGAAGGAGCTTAAATCATGTGTAGGTTAACTCGTGTGGTGCTTAAGCCGTGGGTAGCTTAGGTCGTGTGAATGCTAGGTCGAGTGGAGCGACTTATGGGAGTCAACGACTTAGTGCTTAGGTCGTGTGGAAGTTAGCTCGTGTGAGCGACTTAAGGTGTTGCCGAGTTAAGGGTTTGGCCAAGTTAAGGTGTGGCCGACTTAAGGAGGGTAGGCCGGTTAGGCGAGTTAGCGACCTAGGGGATGAGGGTTTGAGTCGTTCCAGTTAGGTGTAAGCGACCTAGTGGTGAGTGACCTAGTGGTGAGCGACTTAAGGAGGACGGCGACCTAGTGGATAGCCTGTGTTGAAGTTAGGTCGTTGGGCGACTTAGGGTCGTAGGTCGTTAAGTTGCGCCTGTGGTTTTTAGGTCGGCCTGTGTTTTAAGTCGCGTGTGTTCATATGTCGTTAGGTCGTTGTGTGTTAGGTCGCTAGGTCAAGTGTAGTTGAGTCGTGTAATGGCTTAGGTCGTAAGCCTTTAGGTCGGTAGGGTGAGTCGGCAACTAGCTAAGTCGTTAGGTCGCGCGTGTGTTTTAGGTCGTTGGGTTTGTTGAGTCGTTAGGTCGCATGAGTCGTTAAGTCGGTCGTGTGTTGAGTGCTTTTAGGTCGTAGGTCGTGATGTTTTTAGGTCGTGAGCGACCTAATACCGTGCGACTTAAAAAATCTGCCTATAAATAGAAGGGGTTTGGCTCACTTTTTGGCACCGGTTTTGAAGCGACGAAGTGCTGCCATGTTGAGAGCTCGACTTCAACACTTCTTCACTTCTTTTCTCCTCTCTAATCTAGTGATTCCTTCCATCTATATTGAAGATCAAATCGAAGATCCAAGGGCCAAAGTTGAAGATCTCCATCCGTTGGAGAGAGATTTCATCGTTTGAAGCGAAGCTTTGGAGGATCAAGCTTGATTCCTTGCTGTCCAGATCTGAAGTTGGTTGTTTTTGAGGTGTTTAGGTGATTCGGTGAGTGGTAGTTATCTCTCACACGGACCCAAGGGAGTATATTGGATTGGTGGTTTGTTTATGTGTTAAAGATAGTGATTTCTTGCATTTTCCCTAAGTCTGCATGTAGATCTATCATCTATGAAGTTTTGACACCTATTTTACTACATGTTTACTTATGCAAGTTTATTCATCAAGTTGTAGAGATATTGTTCATAATTCATGCTTGTTAGAATGCATGTTAGATTTGAACTCTTTATTTACGAAATTGCCATCATTGTTGTAATTGCTTATTAGATCTTGTTTGAATGATTGATTACTTGGATTAATGTTTGATTTGATTGATTAGTTGATTGATAACTTGATTTGGACAAGTTGGTCGAAGATGATTCAAAAGCTAAGTGGAAAGGCTCTTGAATGGTGAAAGCTGCTTGTGGCATATGAAGCGGATGTGGAAGCTCATATGGATAGATTTGATGACGATGGACTTTGCCATGATGCGATGAGGCAAAACATGATGTTGAGATGGGACTTTGCTATGATGCGTTGAAGCAAAGCATGATGTGTGAGAGCCTTGGTTTAATCCAGACGGGATCATCCTAAGCATGTTGATAACTTGGTGATGCGGTCCGGGTTTGTGGATAATGGTGGGCTCGAGAGGCGCTTGAGCTAGTGTGAGAATAGTCGTCGAGGAGGATGACTAGGAGGCTTGGATCTTATCGTTATTGAAGGTTCTAGCATGCTCAAAGCAAGAGTACGTTGGGACGGGTCACGATGACGTCTCAGACACGGGTCACGATGACGTGTTAGTACTCTGGGCAGATGCGATAGTCCTAGGCACGGGTCATGACGACGTGCGGAGTTATGTCTAGAACCGGGGTTGCCATTAGCCCTTGACGGACGGCTGAAAGAAGGTGCCGGTCATTCAATTAATGGTGATATTGAGGCAATGATAACAGTGATAGCCAGAGTCATGGATGTTTGATTGTATCATCATTCGGCCTCAAGAGCGGTGTTTTCGGAGTGCTTATCTGATCTTGGTTTAGGCCTTGGGGGTTTGTACTTGGAAAACATCGACCTTGACTCGAGTGATAATTACTTTACTTTAAATGTCTGCTTTGTTATGCTTGTTTCTGCTTAGTGGGTCTGGGGGCTATCACTGTAGAATGAGGTGGAGTGGGATGGTTGAGTTCCTATTCCTTTTATCCTTTATGCTCTTTTGGTATGTTTGATAGTTAATTTACTGCTCACTAAGACTGTTGTCTGACTCAAGGTTTTATGTTCAACTCTTATTACCTTGGGCTGTTCATCCATGTTGGGATGGGCAGACTAGGTAGCAGGTGACAGGTGCTGTTCTTGGCTACCAACGCTGTTGATGACGAAGACGGGCTGGAGGCTTTTGCATATTGTTTTCTTACTATATGTACTGGGTGTTCCGCTGTTTGTTTAATACTCTGAGTGTTATGTAGTGAGGCTTGATGTATTGACTATTCAGATGATTGTATAAAACTATTATGAGTTATATGATGAGACTTCTGTTCTATTGAGCTTCACTATGTATATTTTCTATTGTATTTTATCCATGCGCTGTGAGTAATACGATAGACTATTTTGTTTTATCTTACCCTGACTATCGTCCATGGCTGCCTGGCACACTTTTCAGCGCACCACTCCCTTGTTTCATGCGAGAGTCATGGGCGGTCGTCACATTTGGTATCAGAGCATTGGTTAATCGATTTTAGCCAACGCTCGCTAACGTAACTACGTATGAGAGACGTAATTGTAATTTTGATGGATGATTACTATATATAATATAGTAGTTTAGAAGGATTTGAACTCCTTATGTAGTTGTTTCTCAAGGTGTTCTAAATCATTCCTTTTTGTAGATATTAAGGATGAGTCGAAGTGAGAGACAAGCTGCTAGGGAAAGCCGTGCTGTTGGAGGAGCTACTGATTATGCTGCAATGTTCGAGGCTATGATGACTTCGATCATGAGAAGGATACCAACTTCAGGATCATCAGTAGATGTTGGAGTTCAAGTTCAAGCTCCAAGACCAGTGGATTTTGCTAAGTTGTGTAAGGACTATACTGCTCTTAGAGGAAAGGTTTTCTTGGGAATAGAATCAACTATTGAAGTGCAGAGGTGGATTGATGCTTGTAGAAGGATCTTTGGTGATTTAGGAATTGAGGATGCAACTAAGAGGAAGCTTGCATCAAGACAGCTTCAAGGGAGGGCTTCTGATTGGTGGAATTCTATCACCATTGATACTCTAGAGGAAGAGATTACTTGGGAGCAATTCCAAGTTAGATTTGAAGCTAAGTTCATTTCTACGGCTCAGAAATCTGTTCTGTTTAAGAAGTTTGTGGAGCTCAAGCAAGGTGGGAAACCAGTTCTTGAGTATGTTTCTGAGTTTGAAGCTTTGTCCAAGTATGCTCGGTCGTATATTGAATCTCCCTATCAGAAGAATGAGAAGTTTGTGACTGGCTTGGACAGTTATCTTGGGAGACAGTTGGTGGATCATTTGGATGATCCATTTGAGAAGCTTGTGGAGAAAGCTCTCAGGCACGAGAGTTTGTTTCCTAAGGAAGGGTCTGTTGTTGCTGTGACCAAGGAAGAGTCCAAACCACAACAGGGTGGAAGCAAAAAGAGGAAGCAGCAACAGCAAAAGGGTAAGGATGGCCAGAAGAAGCTGAAGGGTAAAGTGACCTGCTACAATTGTCGGCAGAAGGGCCATTTCTCTAGGGATTGCAAGAATCCAAAGGTGCAGTTGAAGTGCCACAACTGTGATAAGCTGGGACATATCAGGAAGGACTGTCCAGAACCGAGGAAAGATAAGCAAATTGTGCAAGCTTATGCTTTGGGAGCCGTTCCATCATCCTCGAAAGCTCCTACTGCGGAAGAGAAGGGGAAGAGTGTGGTGGTTCAAGGTACTCTTTCCATTTGTGGTGTTCCAGTTAGAGTGTTGTTTGATACTAGGGCGTCGCATTCTTTTGTTTGTATTGACCTTGTAGACCGGTTGGGTTTGGAACCGGATATTGTTGATAGACCATTGATTGTGACTAATCCAGTTGGGGGTTCGTCTTGTTTGTGTATGGTATGCCGTGGTCTAGTTGTATCGAGTCATGATTGCTCTTTTGTTTGTGATTGCTTTGTTCTGAACTTTGCGGGGTTCAGAATTATTTTGGGTATGGACTGGCATAGGAAGTATGCGGCAAAGGTTGATTGTGAGAAAATGGAGGTGACAGTCGGGAATGTGGAGGGGCGAAAGGTTATGATACGATGTAAGCATGAAGAAGGCGTCTTCATGAGCTTCATGTATTCGCTGGTTGTTCCACGGGATGGACTGTCATCGATGCCGGTTGTGAATGGATTTGAGGACGTCTTTGACGAGGTCAAAGGGTTACCGCCGCATAGGGAGATCGAGTTTCGTATCGATCTAGTTGAGGGAGCCAGACCTGTTGTGATGCCTCTTAGGAGGATGGCGCCTAGGGAACAGCAAGAGTTGAAGGTGCAAGTTGATGACCTTTTACGGAAAGGATTCATTCGACGTAGTGTGTCCGAATTGGGTGCACCAGTTGTGTTCGCAACCAAAGCGGATGGATCGTTGAGGTTGTGTATGGATTATCGTGAGCTGAATAAAGTGACTAAGAAGAACAAGTATCCATTGCCGAGAATAGATGACTTGTTTGATCAGCTCCACGAAGCTAAGGTGTTTTCTCAGATGGATTTAGCAACGGGATTTCACCAGTTGAGAGTGGCTAAGGATAGTGTGCCGAAGACTGCTTTTAGGACACCATCCGGTTTTCATGAGTGGCTGGTAATGCCGTTTGGATTGACCAATGCACCGGCATATTTTGTGGATCTTATGAATAGAGTGTTCAGAGATCAGTTGAATAAGTTTGTACTTGTGTTCGTGGATGATATTTTGGTTTATTCCAGAACTGAGGAAGAGCACAAGACACACTTGCGTATTGTTTTGAAAATCTTGCGGAAACATTAGCTAAAGGCTAAGTTTTTGAAGTGTCACTTCTGGAAGAGTGAAGTGAGGTTCTTAGGCCATGTTATCTCTGGAAATGGAATAGCGGTTGATCCCGCTAAGGTGGCAGCAATCCAGGATTGGGTTAGACCTAAGAATGCATCTGATGTGAGAAGTTTTCTTGGATTAGCAGGATATTATCGTCGGTTTATCAAAGACTTTTCCAAGATAGCTGCACCGTTAACAGGATTGACGAAAAAGAACCAAGTGTTCAGATGGGATAATAAGTGTGAGCAAGCTTTCGTAATCCTGAAAGAGCGACTGACGAGTGCTCCTGTTTTGACTATTCCGAGTGGGAATGATGAGATGGTGGTTTACACCGATGCATGTGGTACTGGACTTGGAGCAGTGCTAATGCAAAAGGATAAAGTTGTTGCGTATGCAAGTCGACAACTGAAGCCGCATGAAAGGAATTACCCAACTCATGATTTGGAGTTAGCGGCGATTGTATTTGCTTTGAAGATGTGGAGACACTATCTATTGGGAGTTAGATTCGAGTTGTTTACAGATCATAAGTCGTTGAAGTATCTGTTCTCCCAAAAGGATTTGAATCTTCGGCAGCAACGATGGCTAGAGTTCTTAGCATCATATGATTTTGGAATAGCCTATACTCCGGGAAAAGGTAACGCAGTGGCAGATGCGTTAAGTCGAAGACATGCAGGATTGGGAGCCATGTTTTCGGAATGGAAGAATCTTGAGTATTTGGCTGGATTTGACTTCAGGCCTAGATGTGAATTGGAACCTGAGATGTTGGAAAACTTATCAATAAGACCTACTCTTATGGAGAGAATTGGCGAGAGCCAAAAGCGAGACGATAAGCTTGTCAAGATTATCCGTGATTTGGAATCTGGATTGAATCCAGAAAAGGATAAAGGATTTGAAGTCGATCGAGAGGGTTGGATTCGGAAACAAGGACGACTAGTTGTTCCCAATATAGACGGATTGAGAGATGAAGTTCTGAGGGAAAGTCATCACTCGAAGTTGACAATTCATCCAGGTGGAAATAAGATGTATCGGGATATGAAGAGAACCTATTTCTGGGAAGGTATGAAGAAGGATGTTGGAAATTTTATTTCCAAGTGTATGAACTGCCAGTTGGTAAAAGCCAAGCAGAAGAAGCCTAGTGGATTGCTTCAGCCATTAGAGGTTCCTACATGGAAGTGGGAGCATATATCGATGGATTTTATCGATGGTCTACCTAGAACCAGAGCAGGGAATGAAGGGATTTGGGTCATTGTAGATCGTTTGACTAAGAGTGCAAGATTCATTCCTGTTCGATCTACCAGGACTGCATCGATGTTGGCTGAGTTGTATGTTAAGTGGATAGTTCGATTCCATGGTATTCCGAAGAGTATAGTGAGCGATCGAGACCCATTGTTCACTAGTGGATTTTGGAAGAGCTTCCAGGAAGTTTTGGGAACTGAGTTGTGTTTGAGTACAGCTTATCACCCACAAACAGATGGTCAGACCGAGAGAGTCAACCGAGTTTTGGAAGATCTCCTGAGGGCATGTGTTTTGGATTTCGGAGGATAATGGGAAGATCACCTTCATTTGGTGGAATTTGCGTATAATAACAGTTACCAGTCAAGTATTGGTATGGCACCGTATGAAGCATTGTATGGAAGACCGTGTAACTCTCCGACATGTTGGTTGGGAACTGGAGAAAAGCTGATACTTGGGCCAGAGATGATTCGACAGACTTCGGATTGTATAGAGATCATTCGGCGATGAATGAAGGCAGCCCAAGATCGTCAGAAAAGTTATGCCGATAAGCGTCGTAAGGATTTGGAATTCGACGTAGGCGATATGGTTTTTGTGAAGATTTCTCCACTGAAGAATGTTATTCGATTCGGGAAGAAAGGAAAGTTAACTCCGAGATTTGTTGGACCGTTCCCGATTATCGAGCGAATTGGAAAGCTCGCTTATAGATTGGAGTTACCGGAAAAGATGGCGGGTGTGCACAATGTTTTTCATGTATCTTATCTACGGAAGTATGTGCATGACTCGAATACGATGGTTTCTGCTGATAGCTGTGAAGATTTAGTGGTTGACCCAGTTGTTACGAGACCTCGTAAGCCGCTTCGTGTTGTTGAAACCGACACGAAACAGCTTAGGAGGAAGGCGATTACGTTGCTCAAGGTACAATGGAGTGATGATGTTGACGACTGTACGTGGAAGGAGGAAGAGAGGATGAAGGCAGCTCATCCTGAACTCTTCGAGGTATGGCCCTAAGGTGTCGTGACATCTCACGAATTTGTAGCTTGTTCTAAGTCTTAGAATTCTGCATGCTAGGCTAGTAATTGGATGCATGGTTTGTTGATTTCTATGGATGGTAGGCATGCAGAATAATTTTGATTGCTCTTGTTTGTTTGGAATTTCGGGGGCAAAATTCCTAAGGGGGAGAGAATGTAACGACCCGTATTTTTACGTGTCGATAAATCGTAAAATAGTTGCATTAGGTCGTTGATGTTGTTAAGTCGTTTAGAGTTTAAGTTGTGAAGGAGCTTAAATCATGTGTAGGTTAACTCGTGTGGTGCTTAAGCCGTGGGTAGCTTAGGTCGTGTGAATGCTAGGTCGAGTGGAGCGACTTATGGGAGTCAACGACTTAGTGCTTAGGTCGTGTGGAAGTTAGCTCGTGTGAGTGACTTAAGGTGTTGCCGAGTTAAGGGTTTGGCCGAGTTAAGGTGTGGCCGACTTAAGGAGGTTAGGCCGGTTAGGCGAGTTAGCGACCTAGGGGATGAGGGTTTCAGTCGTTCCAGTTAGGTGTAAGCGACCTAGTGGTGAGCGACCTAGTGGTGAGCGACTTAAGGAGGACGGCGACCTAGTGGATAGCCTGTGTTGAAGTTAGGTCGTTGGGCGACTTAGGGTCGTAGGTCGTTAAGTTGCGCCTGTGGTTTTTAGGTCGGCCTGTGTTTTAAGTCACGTGTGTTCGTATGTCGTTAGGTCGTTGTGCGTTAGGTCGCTAGGTCAAGTGTAGTTGAGTCGTGTAATGGCTTAGGTCGTAAGCCTTTAGGTTGGCAGGGTGAGTCGGCAACTAGCTAAGTCGTTAGGTCGCGCGTGTGTTTTAGGTCGTTGGGTTTGTTGAGTCGCTAGGTCGCATGAGTCGTTAAGTCGGCCGTGTGTTGAGTGCTTTTAGGTCGTAGGTCGTGATGTTTTTAGGTCGTGAGTGACCTAATACCGTGCGACCTAAAAATCTGCCTATAAATAGAAGGGGTTTGACTCACTTTTTGGCACCGGATTTTGAAGCGACGAAGTGCTGCCATTTTGAGAGCTCGACTTCAACACTTCTTCATTTCTTTTCTCCTATCTAATCTAGTGATTCCTTCCATCTATATTGAAGATCAAATCGAAGATCCAAGGGCCAAAGTTGAAGATCTCCATCCGTTGAAGAGAGATTTCATCATTTGAAGCGAAGCTTTGGAGGATCAAGCTTGATTCCTTGCTGTCCAGATCTGAAGTTGGTTGTTTTTGAGGTGTTTAGGTGATTCAGTGAGTGGTAGTTATCTCTCACACGGACCCAAGGGAGTATATTGGATTGGTGGTTTGTTTATGTGTTAAAGATAGTGATTTCTTGCATTTTCCCTAAGTCTACATGTAGATCTATCATCTATGAAGTTTTGACACCTATTTTACTACATGTTTACTTATGCAAGTTTATTCATCAAGTTGTAGAGATATTGTTCATAATTCATGCTTGTTAGAATGCATGTTAGATTTGAACTCTTTATTTACGAAATTGCCATCAATGTTGTAATTGCTTATTAGATCTTGTTTGAATGATTGATTACTTGGATTAATGTTTGGTTTGATTGATTAGTTGATTGATAACTTGATTTGGACAAGTTGGTCGAAGATGATTCAAAAGCTAAGTGGAAAGGCTCTTGAATGGTGAAAGCTGCTTGTGGCATATGAAGCGGATGTGGAAGCTCATATGGATAGATTTGATGACGATGGACTTTGCCATGATGCGATGAGGCAAACCATGATGTTGAGATGGGACTTTACTATGATGCGTTGAAGCAAAGCATGATGTGTGAGAGCCTTGGTTTAATCCAGACGGGATCATCCCAAGCATGTTGATAACTCGGTGGTGCGGTCCGGGTTTGTGGATAATGGTGGGCTCGAGAGGCGCTTGAGCTAGTGTGAGAATAGTCGTCGAGGAGGATGACTAGGAGGCTTGGATCTTATCGTTATTGAAGGTTCTAGCATGCTCAAAGCAAGAGTACGTTGGGACGGGTCACGATGACGTCTCAGACACGGGTCACGATGACGTGTTAGTACTCTGGGCAGATGCGATAGTCCTAGGCACGGGTCATGATGACGTGTGGAGTTATGTCTAGAACCGGGGTTGCCATTAGCCCTTGACGGACGGCTGAAAGAAGGTGCCGGTCATTCAATTAACGGTGATATCGAGGCAATGATAACAGTGATAGCCAGAGTCATGGATGTTTGATTGTATCATCATTCGGCCTCAAGAGCGGTGTTTTCAGAGTGCTTATCTGATCTTGGTTTAGGCCTTGGGGGTTTGTACTTGGAAAACATCGACCTTGACTCGAGTGATAATTACTTTACTTTAAATATCTGCTTTGTTATGCTTGTTTCTGCTTAGTGGGTCTGGGGGCTATCACTGTAGAATGAGGTGGAGTGGGATGGCTGAGTTCCTATTCCTTTTATCATTTATACTCTTTTGGTATGTTTGATAGTTAATTTACTGCTCACTAAGACTGTTGTCTGACTCAAGGTTTTATGTTCAACTCTTATTACCTTGGGTTGTTCATCCATGTTGGGATGGGCAGACTAGGTAGCAGGTGACAGGTGCTGTTCTTGGCTACCAACGCTGTTGATGACGAAGACGGGCTGGAGGCTTTTGCATATTGTTTTCTTACTATATGTACTGGGTGTTCCGCTGTTTGTTTAATACTCTGAGTGTTATGTAGTGAGGCTTGATGTATTGACTATTCAGATGATTGTATAAAACTATTATGAGTTATATGATGAGACTTCTGTTCTATTGAGCTTCACTATGTATATTTTCTATTGTATTTTATCCATGCGCTGTGAGTAATACGATAGACTATTTTGTTTTATCTTACCCTGACTATCGTCCATGGCTGCCTGGCACACTTTTCAGCGCACCACTCCCTTGTTTCATGCGAGAGTCATGGGCGGTCGTCACATGCGGATTACGGATCTTAAGGCTAGGATTAACACTAGAGGGTGGAGGGGGTGAATAGTGTTAATAAAGAATTACTAAATCTTTTTGAGTTTATGTTAATTTAGACACCAATGTATGCAATATACAGACACAGATATGATCACAGAAACAAACACAGATGTAGAAATAAAATAAAAGCAGTAAAGGAAAGAACACATCGGATTTTATACTGGTTCGGAGTTACCCTACATCCAGTCCCGCAACACAAGTACGGATTTCCTTTCAAAAGCAATTGTACAATTACACCATTGTTTCAAGGCTACGAGGTACACCCTCCAGAATTTCTATCCTCTGGGTAGAGATACTTGATTTCCGGGCCACAAGTTTATCCAATTGATTTACCAAGACTACAATCACACCTTTTCTCGCTCGATTGATTTCCAAGGCTACAATCACACCTTTTCTCGCTTAATATATTACAAAGAAGTCTATAACTCTGAATTGCACTGAGAATCTTGTAGAGATAGTGATAGAGAATCAAACTAGAAGTAATCGAACTCGATTCAATGTTGATTTCGGCAAAGTAATGGTAAGAATATATATTAAGAAATGTGGAAGAAGAAGAGGAGTGAAAAACCAGAAAATCTGATATAAAATTCGTTGAAACTAACCGCTATTTATAAAAGAACAATAGCCATGTCCATTCACGAAGAGTTATAGTGAATAGACACATCTTTTGAAATTTAAATTTTGAACTCAACTGACACCATGTCGACATCCCAAAGGATTTTTTGGTGTTTTGATTTTCTTTGAAAATAACTTTTATTTTATATTAAAACTATCTTAAACTTTATAAATATACTTGACTATAATTAAAATTTATAAGTAAATATAAAGAATAATATATATAGAATTTAACTATAATTTTATATTTAAATCTGAGTATAAATAATTAAAAGTTAAAAGTTAAATATATTATACTAAAAGGATAGTTTAAAATCAGGAGTAATTTGACTTTGAAATTAAACATAATTTTGAGGTTAAAATTATTTAAAATCAGGATAGAGAGTTTTGATGTTTTTAAAAGGAAAGTTTTGAAAACATTTTGAAAACAGGATGTAATTTTGAAAAATCATTTTGAATAAAAAGTTAGCGGATACAAAACAATGTTCCACTAGATTTTTCGTAGGTTCCATCCTACTTAGGGTTCCATCCCTTTAACAGGCTCGAAGTGGATTTCATTCCACGAATAAATTGGATTTTAAGATGCCAGTGCTTACAAAATTCCTAATAAAAATACTTAACCTTGAAATCTTAAACTCTTGATAATCTTGATACTCATGAGTCTTCTATCTCGATATCTTGAATCTCTATACTTTACAGTCTTCATTCTTGGTACCTGCATGATGAAATCCTGTATATACATATATATCTAAACTTATAATGTTAGTATTTATATTTTATAATCTATTCTAAGGTTGTTGTCATCAAAATCATCATCTCACAGACTAACAATCTCCCCCTTTTTGATGATGACAACCTTTGTTTATAAAATATTACTTCTATCCTAATAACTCCCCCTAAAACTAATAAACTCTTCCTTAATTTATGCCTAACTACCCTATTTTATATTTCTCCCCCTTTGTCATCAACAAAAAAACTCACTCCCCCTCATTCTTGGGCTTCAGTACCTGCATTGATAAACTATACAACGGAATATATAATATATAGATTAAGAAATAATTATACTTATGAACATGATAACTAATCAAAGACTATACACATTTCAATGTATATATTTATATATGTTTTAAACAACAAACTTCAAACCAATATCAAGAAATCAATCCACATAGAGTATCAATCCAGACCAAATCAATCAATCAAAGCAAACAAATAAAAATCAAACGTTACGTGGAACTTCCACCCATCCTTCTTCTCCAAAGATTGGGTCTGCCTTAATAGCATCCCAATTATCATTGTCATTGGTGAGAGAGACTGGAGGATGTGCTTCGTTATCATCCTTGTGCAGAGAAGAGATCGTCCATCGTATCGCATCGAAGTGTCTTTCTTGTTCCTTGATCATCTGCATTTGACTTAATTCTAAGTGACGCTGGTTTCGTAGAATAAACGAGAGAATATTCTTGAACGAATTAAGTGTTTCTTCAAGATTTTCGGATAGATTGTGAATAGGATTAGCCATAGTTGAATTTGTGAAAGAAATAAAGGATATAGATGATAAGAAATGAATTTCAGTGAAGAATTCTGGAAGAAACATGTATTTATAGGTGTAGAAATTCGTTTGAAATGAATAGACATTTGGTAGTTATTCAAATTTCAAATTCAAAATCAATTGTCATTTCTGACCAGTACATGTGGACATGGTCATATAGGGGATGTCGACATGGGTTAGTGAAAAATTATGACTAATTTGATTTTGTGAATAATTGTGCTTTATATATATTTATATACCATACTAACATTTATTCTGGAGATAAGATAAGGTAGATAACAGAAAAGAAATTTCATTTCATTGCATACTAAGATGTTACAATGATCAAGCACACAACAAACTGCATGAACATTCGAAATAAAGCAAACTAAAGCAAATACAACAAGATATGAAAAGATAAGACTAGTTAGAGGATGGTGATGATGAAGATAGTCCAAGTTCCTTGCTGACTTTGGAAATGAACTTGTTCACCTTGGATGAAATTTTGTCCAACTTCTTACTAACGGATCTTTTAAGAATCCGTTAATTCTCAACAATCATCTTTTGGTTTTTGAGAAGGGTTTTGGTGGATGGATTAGGAGGATAGTCAATGCTTTCCAAAGAGGTTTCACCTTCTTCTTCAATTTCCATTTCATCCCCTTCTTCTTCTTCTTCTTCTTCTTCTTCCTCTTCCTCTTCTTCCATTTCCTCATGAGCCAAACACCCTTCCTTTTCGGCAAGGGTCTCATAAGATTGAAAAACAAAAGGAATTTTCATAAGAGAAATGTTGGAATGATTGAAAACTTTTCTAGAAACAAATTCTTCGCCTTTGAAATCCACTCAAAAATAGTTAAAAATCTGAGTGAGATAAATTCCATGGTATAAAGTATTCTCACCCATTTCAAGATTTTTAGGACGAAGTTCATCCAAAATAACTTGCGCCCAATTTATGTCATAATTTTCAAAAATAGAAAAAAGAGCTTTGCAAACTTTTGAAGTAGGATTGTTAAAATTCGCGATCTTGGAGTCAAAGTATGTTGCATAAGAAGAATGACAGTTCTTGCCTTTGGTCGAAAATTTTGATTTTTGAATTCAAAATTATCAATCCCTTCGAAAATGTGATGAAATGTCTCACGATCATTTTCATCGATTTTAAAATTAGAAAGATCCATTCCCATACACTTGCAATTGAGAATGGTACCCAAAAGATCACAATTCAAAACAATTCTAGTGCCTTTGACACTACTTCAAATTTCATCCTCATTTCCATGATAAAAACCACGGTTTAAATTAGCATAGAAAATTTTGACAAGATTTGGATAGCAAACAAAATCATTTTGAGAAGCATCAATAAGACTAAGAACTCCATTGTTTGCAAAAAGAGAATCAAGTTCATAAGAAGAAAAATCTTGAAAAATAGCAAATTTTCCGGGATGGACTTTGGCATAGTTAGCATAATTGATGTATGCTTTTATTGCCTCTGGATCATTGAATAATTGCTCTTTGATTTTTCTGGAAATTCTCATGGTGGAGGGGTTGCTTGAACAAGCCATTAAAGTAGAGAGTAGAGAGCTTGAAGTTATGAAGAGAGAGTTTGAATTTGAAAATGAGAGTGAAAAGATATGATAAAAGATAGTGGATAAATAGATTCTCAAAGGACATATTCTCTGGTCAAAATGTAGCTTTTCATAGAATTGAATGAAGCGAAAAGGTGGAGGGAAATTCAAACATTTGAATTCAGAATTTGAAATTCAAATTCAGGTACCCATGTCGACATCATGGTAGGGACCATGTCGACATGTGCCTTTTTATTTTCATGAATTGATTTTTCCTAAGTCTCTAAAATATATATATATATATAAAAATATTATTATTATTTTTAATGCCTATATATATATCTGAAATATTATTAAACTTCAAGTATATTTCAGAAAATATTATTATACTATTAAAAAATAATAAAATAATAAAATAATAATAAAAAATAGAAAATAAATTTTAAAATTCAAACAACACACCAATTCAAAATCAATCAATCAAACAATCAAGCAACTAATTCTAAGCAAGCAATTTCAACCAATTGTATTGTAAACGTGTTCCTTTTTCTGAGTCTGTTTCTTTGAATTCGTCGGAGTCATGAACAGCTGTGAAACACAAATTCGAATTATCTGTCTTCTGATCATCATCACTTGAGGACGAGTCTGAGTCATCTAGAGTAGCAGTAAATGCATGCTTCTGTTTCTTTGCTGGATCATTGTTCATAGGAGAAATTTTCCTATCTGGATACGGACAGTCTCTTTTGAAATGGCCTGGTTTATCACAGTTGTATCATTTGTCATTATTTGGCACTACATTCTAATTTTCAGAATTTTTATAGTTGTTTCTCTTGAGATTATTCATCTTTCTGTATTTCAAAAATTTTCTAATTTTTTTGGTCATAAAGGCTATCTCTTCATCATTATCGTTGTTTGAGTCTGATCCATCGGTCAATGCATTGAATGCCATTGATTTCTTTTCAGATGCTTTGCTTTCACTTCTTCCGATCATTTGAACTTCATACGACATTAGATTTTCAATTAGTTCTTCTATCTTTAAAGTACTGATATCATTTGCCTCTTCGATCGCAAGTGTCTTTTGATCCCATTCTGGAGTTAGAGAATTTAAAATCTTTCTGACTTGATCTTCTTCAGAAAATTCCTTTCCCAAAGATATTAGAGAATGCACAATATCCTGAAATCTACTACACATATCTGAAATAGACTCATTAGGATTCATTTTAAATAATTGAAACTGATTTATGAGCATGGTCTGTTTAACTTTGCTTGTTCCTTCGTGAGTAACTTGCAAAGTTTTCCAGATTTCATATGCAGACTTACAAACTGACACTCTATTGAATTCATTTCTATCTAGTGAACAAAACAGAATATTCATTGCCTTAGAATTATTTTGTGCAACAGTCTTTTTCTCAGCAGTCCACTGTGCAAAATTAGTTGTGGGTTCAGAATATTCAGTTTGTATGATATTCCAAGTGTCTAATCCTATAGATTGTAAATATATTTTCATCCTACATGCCCAATATGCATAGTTACTGCCATTAAAAAGTGGTGGTCTGACAGTAGACAGACCCTCTACAAATGAACTAGTGATGGGGATACTAGTGTTAGTAACAGTACCAGTGTTGGTAGCCATTTTGAAAACTTTTCAAAAATCAGATCATGAAACTTTGAAAACCTTGCTCTGATACCAATTGTGAGAAAATGCGGATTACGGATCTTAAGGCTAGGATTAACACTAGAGGGAGGGTGAATAATGTTAATAAAGAATTACTAAATCTTTTTGAGTTTATGTTAATTTAGACACCAATGTATGCAATATACAGACACAGATATGATCACAGAAACAAACACAGATGTAGAAATAAAATAAAAGCAGTAAAGGAAAGAACACACCGGATTTTATACTGGTTCGGAGTTACCCTACATCCAGTCCCGCAACACAAGTACGGATTTTCTCTCAAAATCAATTGTACAATTACACCCTCGGTTTCAAGGCTACGAGGTACACCCTCCAGAATTTCTATCCTCTGGGTAGAGATACTTGATTTTCGGGCCACAAGTTTATCCAATTGATTTACCAAGGCTACAATCACATCTTTTCTCGCTTGATTGATTTCCAAGGCTACAATCACACCTTTTCTCGCTTAATAGATTACAAAGAAGTCTATAACTCTGAATAGCATTGAGAATCATGTAGAGACAGTGATAGAGAATCAAACTAGAAGTAATCGAGTTCGATTCAATGTTGATTTTGGCAGAGTAATGGTAAGAATATATATTAAGAAATGTGGAAGAAGAAGTGGAGTGAAAAACCAGAAAATCTGATATAAAATTCGTTGAAACTAACCCCTATTTATAGAAGAACAACAGTCATGTCCATTCATGAAGAGTTATGGCGAATAGACACTTCTTTTGAAATTTAAATTTTGAACTCAACTGACACCATGTCGACATGGGGTACTTGGGCATGTCGACATCCCAAAGGATTTTTCGGTGTTTTGATTTTCTTTGAAAATAACTTTTATTTTATATTAAAACTATCTTAAACTTTATAAATATACTTGACTATAATTAAAATTTATAAGTAAATATAAAGAATAATATATATAGAATTTAACTATAATTTTATATTTAAATCTGAGTATAAATAATTAAAAGTTAAAAGTTAAATATATTATATTAAAAGGATAGTTTAAAATCAGGAGTAATTTGACTTTGAAATTAAAAATAATTTTGAGGCTAAAATTATTTAAAATCAGGATAGAGAGTTTTGATGTTTTTAAAAGGAAAGTTTTGAAAACAATTTAAAAACAGGATGTAATTTTGAAAAATCATTTTGAATAAAAAGTTAGCGGATGCAAAACAATGTTCCACTAGATTTTTCGTAGGTTCCATCCTACTTAGGGTTCCATCCATTTAACAGGCTCGAAGTGGATTCCATTCCATGAATAAATTGGATTTTAAGATGCCGGTGCTTTCTATGAGTTTAACCAAAATTCCTAATAAAAATACTTAACCTTGAAATCTTGAACTCTTGATAATCTTGATACTCTTGAGTCTTCTATCTCAATATCTTGAATCTATATACTGTACAGTCTTCATTCTTAGTACCTGCATGATGAAATCCTGTATATACATATATATCTAAACTTATAATGTTAGTATTTATATTTTATAATCTATTCTAAGGTTGTTGTCATCAATCATCTCACGGACTAACAGAAAAGCTCCATTCCTGATTTACAAGAATTTTTTTATAAGGCAAGGAGGGTACAGGCTTGGACATGGGAAGGTATGGTAGAGGTATGGGCTGGATTTAAAAAGATTTGATTTTCTATTAATTTATCCAAAAATATTCGACAATACATTTCCAAAAGTCTCGCAGTCCAACCGAAGCGTGCCGACTGGCGTTCTATACTAAATACTCATATTCTAGACTCAATGGATCTAGTCTCGAGACTAATTCGAAAGTATATGAAAGTTAGCTTTTTAAATCGAATTATTTTTAAACTTAAACGCTAGGTGTTTCAAGCTCACACGACCAAACGTTACGTTCAATCGTTATGAAACTGGACAACGTACAACCATTTATTACTTCGGATCTAATGACACTAGTTTTGTCAAAGTTCGAGGCAGTGTCTCAAAATGTGAATTTCACAATTTTAAATATCGTTTTATATTTTCGATCCAATTATCAATATTTATCTAATCTATTTATTATTGTTAATAAATTTATAAATTGAATTCACAAATATTATTTGTTAAAAAGGGATTTAAATAAGATTATTAAATTCATTTAATCAATATTCAGTTCACAATTCAAATATTTAATGATTACAATATTTGAATTATAGGCTATTAAATTCCAAAATACAATTATTAAATTTTTTAAAATTAACTAAACATTTAAAATTAAATGACTAAAATTCTGGGTTGTTATACTTTTTACGTAAAATATACTGTCATTTAACCAAATACTTTTTATAACTTGTTTAAAAGTTTCTTCATTTTTCGCAATCCTTTTCTTTATAAAATCCAATTCATTTGACTGCCATTTTAAATCCAGTGATATTCTTATCCGAACAAGTTATAAATTCAAATAGGAGAAATGTATATAAAATTCTTATACCTTTCCTTATATACAAAAATATCCCAACTCATTTATTATTCAGATCCATTTAGTTGTCAAAGATACTCTTTTTTATAACTTTAAACGATGAAATAATAGAGTAGATAAAGATAACTTCTATCTTATTCCTATTACTCCTCCCATATATTATTTATTACTAGATTAAAATTTTCAATTCTATTACTACCTAAATTTTAGCTATTATTCTCCGTATTTCCTTATACGGGAATGTCTCCCTTACATATCTTATTAGATATTCCCATCCTTTTATTTTCTACTTCCATATTCCAATTAGGTGTTATTTCCATTTATACACCCTTTAAAAATTAATTTTATGGAAAAGAACATACAAATTTATAAAGCATTAAAAATATAAGAATCCAAAAACGAAATATCCAAAATTTGAAAACTTTTAATTCAACAAATTTTATATTGGGAAGTTAACAAATGAAAACCCTCTTTTTTCCAACTTTTCAAGTTATTAAATTTACAATTAAGAATCATTCATCATTTTATTTTTAAAATATTTCACCACTTTTAAAGTTACATTCTCTTTCCAAACTTTTCACAATTAGTAGTATATTTCTAAAGCCTTCCAAAATCACTTTAAAAAAAATTCAACTTATAATACATAAGATCTTCATTTAATAATCTTTTGAAAGGATCTTTCAAAACATTCAAGGTGTTTTCAAAACCTTTTAATCAAATTCTTTCTCATGGGGTAGGATTTAAAAATTGGCTTTAAGTGTTTTTTTTTTCTTTGAGCTTTCAAACTCAATCCTCTTAAAAATCTAGTTATCTTCTTACGGTGAATAATATACACCATTTTACAAAAGCTTATTCCATTCCTCCTTTACATCTTACTACCGGATGTTTACAAATATTTTGCCTTGTAATATTTAATTAATATCCAACATTTTCATTTATTATTTCAAAAATGTCACTTAGTCCATATTAAATGGTTATTATCCTAAGGAACGCTTCCCTAAAGACATTTATTTACTGTTCAAACTTAACTTCTTCCTTATTTTCTCACAATTACCTCAATGGTCTCATTAATCTATTTAATTTCTTATAACTCCTCGCTTATTGTACATTCATTATCTATTAAATTTTTAGAGTTACAAAATTTTCTTCTATGTTTCCACCCCTATTATTCAGTGTGCTTATAGGGTCCACAATTGTAAGGAATCTAGGTCTAATAAAAGAGTCAAGTACTATTCAGCTTCTGGGGTGCTTCCATATGTTATAGTCATGCTTTCTTCGGTCCACTCTTTGTGATACAATCTCCACTTCGTAAGTAATCGGAGTAGGGCTATAGATTTAACTCTATTTATTTTTCCAACTCATAGTCATTTCGTCCATTCTTTCGAAAGATGGTCGCAACTAATTCTATAGTCGGAATTTATAAAGTTGGGCATATATTCAAAGTGTATATATATATAGTAAAACCTTTTGAAAGACCATTTTAAAAATAACAATTACGCCACTCAAAGATATTTTCCACATTAATCGGGTAATCTAAGCTTTGATATCAAATGTAACAACCCATCCCGAAACAGTCATAAATTCCTACCCACAAAAGGTCAGTCGAAACTTAGGCCCATTCTAAAGCTGGTTGTCAGTTGGTAAAAAGAAAAAAAATGCAGAGCTACCTATCTATTCTTTTAGAACTCATAGCTTAAGGAGCAAAATATAATAGCAGTAATAGTACCCATCTATTTCAAACCATTTCAAGTGTCACAAAACATATCATAATGTTAACAACAAAGGTTACATCAATTTGTTCAAAATACATTTTTATGGGTACAATAAAAAATAACAGGAGTAGATAACTAATAATAACTGCCACGAGCTTCACTCTCACCATCTTCAAGCATCATCATCATCAACTCCTTCCCCAACCCTATGTTGTAACGAGGAAGGAGTCGGAACAACAGGGTCTGGTGAATAAAAACCTCTACCCTTAATGTGCCAGTAATTGGGCAGTATATTTCAAAATAAGAATATGCCTTACTATTTTGAAACCATTTAATACTTCTTATAAGGAAAGGAGGCGGACCCTCAAATAACCACTTAATACCTTCAATTCCCGAAGTAGGTTTTCCAATCCCATAACACATAACCAATGTCATAAATGTCTAACAATGCGAGAGCTGGAACTCAAGCTACTTAATATCTTTTAATGAAAAATAGGCAGACACTGACCACTTAAGACTTCAGTTGAAGTGCCCCCCCCCCCCAACAATTTAATACATACTCCCAAGCGGACTCTATATAGATATCTATCTAGCTGACATTGCATGGAAATCTCTTCGGACACTTAATACTTTCTTTTGAACCGAACGTTGCTGATACATCCTTAATCATGCCTAAACCTAAACCCCGGCCATTTAATACTTCACGTGGGGAAAATACAATGGCCCTCAAACAACCACCTAATACTCCAAAACTCCGAAGCAAATCCTATACCTTATGACTCGTGTCCTACGACGATGTCTCACATTAGTCTGATTATCCGTCGGTAGGGTAGCTAGATTAGCAGAGCAAATTTACCCTAGGAATTGGGACCAACCTCGAGTCATTGTAGTTACTCATCGTAGATGATATCCCTATGACTTAGTCATATTTACAACACTTGTAATATATATTATCACACCTCACCGTGCTTATTATATATAAGAACTCTTTCTTATTTTGCCTTAACAATCAATTACTTTCCTAATGGGTAATTAAAGATAATTATTACCTAATTAAGCATGCAATTAACACATTATAATTATACGCTATTTACGGTAGTTAATATATAAATACACACATATTATTTTCTATGCATGTGGAGATTACGCCCTGACTGATGTTAAATGTCAATTTCTTTTTAACAACAATAATATTTCCATATTAACAAGGATGCCGAATTTTCAATATCCATAACAAAGGATTCTAATATCCATAACAAGGATTCAATACTCATATCCAAAATGATAATAAATAGATCTGTATACAAAAATATAAACTCAATCGATTACATCAAACTAATGGAATAACTTAATGTAAATTGCAATTCTAATTTCATCTTCTATTCAACTCCTCTTTTGCAAAGAAATAAACAAGGGAATTTCTATTTAATTTTTTGGAATAGTGGTGCGAATTACGAATAAGATTCATACTTTACACCCTTATTTTATTATCAAAATTTCATACTCAAATCAAAGATAAGGAGTGAATAGACTTTGATTCACCAAAAACTGCTAAAGCTATATAATTCCAATAGTTTAATGTAAACAATAGAGAACTCAAACAAAAATTGGTATTTCGAATTGAAGGACTTTTGAAGGGTTTTATTTTGTTTTATTCTTGTAAACCCAAAACCCCTTAAGGGATATTCAAATCCATGGTAAGATTTTCACTCACCGTTGGTCCTTAGCTTTGCTTCTCCTTTGGATTTTAAATGACCATTATATTCCTTCAAATCTCTTCTTATTGATATATATACATCGGATTTATGTGTGTGTGTATATATATATTAAATTCAAAAAGGTTGGAGGAAAAGAGGACTAAACTTAAATAATAAACAAGGTATGTAGGATTTCTTACTTGAAATCCTAATGGAATTTTCTAAATCTAAGAAGAGATGAACTGACAAAGCTTCGTCAATGCTCCTAAAATATTTATGAATAAAAGTGAGGAACGTAGGGTCTTATTTATAGGGGTTGATACACACCAGAACTGTAGGATGAAAATAGGTTAAAAACGGAAGAATTTGGGATGTTCATTCCGTCAAAAATCCTAGCCGCCATTATGGGTAGCGGTCGACCGCCCCATGTGCACCGATCGACCGCTAGGGGTCGACCGGTGCACATGGGGCGGTCGACCGTTCCCCTTATTTTAGAGCGTTTATTTGTTTATCGCTGTTAATTAATTTTATTTCTTAATCACTTTTTAACATTTACTTACCCCCAAGTCTAATCTCAATTAATTTTTAATTTTTTTTTTTGAATTACCTAGAGAACCAAGCTTCGCTTGTAAACTCTAGGGAAGTGTGTGCCTGCCAAACACAAACTTCGGGTACTTGTTACAGGGTTGTCAGTTTCGGGGCTCGAAGTCGTGACCTTCGATCACGCAGTCCGGACCATCAACCAACTGCGCCAACCCTGTTGGCTAATTAATTTTTAAATTTCAAATTTGAGAATAACTTATTTATTTGAATTTAAATTCTATTTAAATTATTTTAAACTTGAAAACTTCAAACGCTCATAACTTCTTCTTTCGAGCTTCTTTTTCAGCATATTGTATAGGGAAATCGATTAGAGTTTCACCACGAATGCATGGTAAACCTTTCTGACCAAATTCCAATTTTTACAAATTTTTTTTTTGGTACCCTATCTTATTGAGTTCAGTTTATGTAATTTATTTTTCTATGGTTGATTTTATGGGGTGTTACAATATATTTACACAATAAATTAAATTTAAGTTATATATATTCGTAATTTACATTGATTAATAGGTAAAAATATACCATATTAAGTTAGAAATATTTTATTTCGTATTTCATTGTCTTATTGAAATGAATATTAATTATTTTTTGAAAATTTATATCATAATTATTGAAGAATACAACAATGAATTAAAAACCAGTTAAAACAATATGATTGCAAAGTTCCAAGTATTATTTTCACTTAACATATTCTAATCATTAAATAGATATTTTGTTTATCAATTTGATAACATCATATACTTATTTGTGAAAATATTTTAATATTTGCTGCAACAATTTTAGATGCATAAAAATATATTGGTTTATTAATATTTTGCTTTCATGTGTGTGCGTGTATGCATGTATGTGTTTATTTATTTTGGTCATTCTCTTGAGTAACATCTGAAATCCAATTTTCATTTATCTTTTAACAAAAATTTACCAAAATCTAAATGTTAAATTAAGAATATATTCATAGATATTTATTTGTAGAATCATATAAAGATATTCTTTTTTAAATTAGTTAAAAATACTAATTTTTATTTATTCGCTTAACAAATATGAAATTCAAAAATATTATTACACGACTTAGTTTTGTCAACAAAACTTTCTTCTATTATTTGAGAGGACTTCTAATGTCACTCTCCTTTAGTCCCAAGGTTTCTCTCACATATAGGCTTTTCTTCCTCCAAGCCTTTTTCGTGTACCAATTTTACGTAACAATTTATTTTTCACTTTTATTTTTTATTTTTAAATAAATAAATCATATACCAAAAATTACTTAACTAAAAGAAATAATAAGTTTAGCTCATTTATTTTAACAAATTCATAATATATTATGTACCAAACAATTTTTTTTTAAAATGTTTATAAGGTTATTTTTGTACGAAATAACACGTGGTTATTGACAAGCACCATGTCTCGGTAGGTAAATGAACCGGCTTTGATGCGCTAAGTGCAAAATTTACATAACTTAGTTCGAACATATTAACATATGATTTGTAAAAAAGGGGCACAGGTCGATATTATTGATTAAGAAACAGAAGGGGCCATCACGATCGTCCTAGTTGAATACGCCATCACAGCAGTCCAATTATTTTTGTGGGGCGACGAACATACATATACAACTAGAAAAAAAATTAGTTGAAAAGAAGAGAGAATGGTTCCATCTCCATTCAAATCGGATATACTGAAGGGTAAGGTAGCCCTCATAACAGGTGGGGGGTCGGGTATCGGATTCGAAATCTCTACCCAATTCGGACTGCATGGCGCCTTCGTTGCTATCATGGGCCGCCGGCGCACCGTGCTAGATGACGCCGTTGAACAGCTTCATTCTAAGGGAATACAGGTTTCCATTCTTCTTGTTTAATAACTCGTCAAGATTCAGTTATGGTTGTCGTTTTCCATCTTTAGGTATCATATCTCGATTGGGTATGTGTAAAATTAACGTCTTCTCAAAATGATCTGCTGCTATGTTGTGGATATTGCCTGTTTACTCTAGAAACTGCAATTCAATTTTGTTGATCTTATCCTTTGATTCATTGCCTAAATGTTGTGATGCTAAAAATGAACTTTAGTATTTGGTAATTTTTGAACGGTAGAATATTGAGAAGACTAACCGAAGTTGTTTCATGTCTTTAGGAACTTCTAACATAGACTAAAACTTGCGAGTACGGTCTGAATATCAGTTGCGTGTACAGTCTGAATATCAGTTGCGAGTACAGTCGAATATTGACTTGGAAAATTTCAACATTAAATAATAGAACCTATAAATAAACATAAAGAGATTACTCTAGACATTGCTAAATGGTCATGTGATGATATGTATTTCTCTCATGATACGTGTTTCTCTGATATACTCTACTAATCCTATGTTATACCACTTGGAGTGTACCGTCCCATACAAATGTTTACCTGATTGACTTTATATACATTACACCTTGAGAACAATTTGACATGTAAAAATTAAATGTCATTTGGATTAGAATAAATGTAAAGGGAACCCCTTTTTGCATTGTCAGTTGACCTTGTATTAACAGTTCTCTAATACCATGATCCGTAATATTTAAGCTTCTTCTTACATGGATTGCCTAAAAATAACAGTTTATTCGAGACTGGTATTATTTCTTTTTCTAAATATTTTGAGATCTTCCTTTTGCACTTTGTCTAAGCTTTAGCCAATTCTGACTTGCTCATTCTGATCTAAGCTTCTGGATCGGCCTCTACAAAGACGCAAAGTATTGTCTTTATTATAAAGAAGGAATGTTTGATAAAAAGGTTCCTGTATTTTGATTACGCAGCACGCTAGTCTCATAGTTATAAGACTATTGAACTATAAACTCTTTGGGTCATCATAACCTACATTTTATTCTCTTATAAAAGATAAAGTAAAATGGACGAGTGGTATTTTTACATAAGGATAATTGTAAGGAGCAACAAATGATCTCTTAGTAGCTTAGAAGTAGAATTCATTTCAATACCTATTACCTAAGACTAAAAGCATACAGTTAATCAAAATTTATATAAAAACTAAAATACATCGGTCATGCATAATCACATAATTATTGGTTCATTACAATTTTAATTTTCAATTTTTTATACTATTTCTTTCAGGTTATTGATGTTAGAGAGTATTTCTTATCATTTTGAGATATTTCATATTTTTTAGGTTTTATTTTATATTATAAAGGTGGATTAGCCTTTTGTTGATCTGTATGTTTTAGATCTATAAATTAGAGCAATGTATAATGTTTATGATTAATTCAATTATTAATAAAGATATAGTTTTAATGGTTATTCATTTCTTCTCTCTTCTCCCCTCCTCTATTTATTTTATTTTATTTTATTTAAAAATTCTAATATGTTACCAGTGCGCTTATTCGGTCCTGTGAATTCATTGCTTTATTTGTGTTCGATCTCGTGTTTCAATTTTTATATGTAATTATTTGAACATCAACGTTTGGATTGAAAGTCTCCTGATGAATCAAAACCCAATGCCTTCTCATCTTCTTTTCAATTTCATGCCGAAATATCTCCTCACCAACACACTTTTCCAGCCTCTAAAATCCCAACCTTGCATATCCTGAATGTCTCGCTTCTTGTGCTTGCTGCTGCGATGAATAGTTGTTGCTTAGGTCCTAGGATCCCTCTGTTGATGGGGATGCACGTGGTTCCTGGAAGTCCCTCTGCAATGTACTTGATGAAGGAATCCAAAGTCAGATCTGTTGCCTAAATGGTGCAGAGCTTAGCTGTACCAATTCGATGTTTGAGACTGTTTGAATAAAGATGAAATTGTCGAACCCTGCTGTTCAGATGAACGCTTAAGAACAAAAATGAATGCCCCGATCTGATGTTTTTTTTCTGAGAGAGATTGGTTGCCTGATTTTGATGGTGTTACTGACCGACGAATGGTTGTCTCTGACTGAGATGTGATGATCTCAGTTTGTTGATTAGGTGTACTGTATTAGCTGAAAGGAGGTAATGACTGCAAATTGTATGTTGTTGCAGACTATAGAAACCGGAAATAAAAGAGAGACAGAGAGTTATATTTTGAGATGGAGCAAGAGTTTTAGGTGTGCTTACCATGTCTTGTGCCCAAGATGATGCTATTTGAAGCCATCCATAGTGGCAGAACCTGAAGTTCTGATATGGAAGTTTGTTTGGAATCAACATTCACCTAGTTATTTGGAGGTTGGATTATTTTTGTAACCGAGTCTTGATTTCTTTAGTCAAAATTTTGTTGTGATTGGCAGAGTTTGTAAGTTTGGATTCATTTGCTTGGAGTTCAAAGTTTCTTTGGTGTTTGGATTAGTGATTTGTTTGGTTAGAGTAGGAGTTTGATTGAATTTGGAGTTGGTTTGAATTAAGATTGCATATACTTAGGATTAAAAATATATGATATGTTTTTGGTACTTCATTGAAGTGGTGTTGTTTGGTATCTCAATGGATTGTTGCCGTTCAAGTTGCCGTTCATCAGATTGATTTTGTTAATCGGATTGTCGTTAATCGAACTGTTACTGTTTGGTTTTTCCATGGCGTTTGGATTGTTGTCGTTCGACATTTCCATAACATATGGATTGTGGCAGTTGATCGGATTGTTGTTGGTATTTTTATTATTGTTTATATTATCGCCGTAAGTCGGATTGTTGTCATTTGGTGTTTCCGTATCGTTTGGGTCGTTATCATTCAATATTTCCATACCGTTTACGTTGTTGCTATCCAGCATTTTACTATTTCCATACTGTTTGGATTGTTGCCGTTGATCGTATTGTTCCTAGATCGATTGTTTGACACCAATCGATTATGAATGACATCCAGACTCATCATTTGTCTACCCATTAAATTGGAATCGATATTTGATGTCATTCTCTAGCAGCGTTTGGCTGGTTTCTCATTTTTGCATGATTTGAGCGATATTCATGATCCCTTATTAGAGGTTGCTGATCCATAAATCTTCCATGTTCATTTTCTGTTTTGGTGAACTCTCGATGCTTTGCATCGTGAGTTTTAGAGGATGTTAGAGAATATTTCATATATTTTGGGATATTTTCTATTATTTAAGCTTTATGTTATATGAAGGCTAGATTAGCCTTTTATTGATCTTGATTTTTTAGATCTATAAATATGAGTCACGTATTATGTTTATGGTTAATTCAATTATTAATAAATATGTTAAGTGATTATTCATTTCTTCTTCATTTCTCTCCTCTCATCCTTTATTTATTTTGTTTATTCAATAATTCGGGCTTCGTAAATAGGACTTCTGGTTTGGATAGGGATATTTCAATATTTTCGAAGTTACTACAAGGGATATTGTCTTTTCATAACAAAATCAAATATAATTTCATTATTGCCTTCGCTATGCAATTTTCTCGATGGAATAATATATTTTTTCAATCAAACTGCTCTGAAATTAGCTTTCGGTGGACCATCATCGTTTTCCTTTTTATTTTCCGATTGAGTGTTGCCGAATTTGCTTTCAACGAGAGTAAAACAGCAAATCGTTTGATTTGGTTCCACTTATCATGATCCTCCCATAACAAGTCTGTACCTTCCTTAAAACTGAAGTCCTTTCAACAACGCCCAATAATTCCAGCAATTACTGGCGCATTCATATATTAGGAATATCCAGCTGCTTTTTAGGCTACTAATATAAGTCTAATTGCTTGCTTTGTTCTCGTGCATAGGCAATTGGATTAGAAGGAGATGTTCGCAAAAAAGAAGATGCAGCTAGGGTTCTGGAAACAACAGTCAAGCACTTTGGAAAACTTGATATTCTTGTTAATGGAGCAGCAGGCAATTTTCTTGCATCTCCGGAGGACTTGTCACCTAATGGTTTCCGAACAGGTATTACAGTTATTGCTTACTGAGTTTTCAAATGCTTATCAGATACGCATCCAATAATCAAATTTGATTACAAGTTAATCTCTAGTTTTACATTGGGAAGGAATCATTTGTGAATATCAATATTACTGTTAATCAATATTATCTTTATATCTATTTCTCAGTTATGGAAATCGATTCAGTTGGTACATACACAATGTGTCATGAAGCCTTGCAATATTTAAAAGGTGGTGGCCAAATATTGAACATAAGCGCGACTCTTCATTATACTGCCGCATGGTATCAAATTCATGTCTCAGCAGCCAAGGTATGCCAGCTGCTTGTGTTCATTAATTCTACATACGCCTAAAACTTTTTTGTCTTGGGCATTGGGTTCTCAGCATGTTATCAAATGTTGTTCAAAAAAAAAAAAAAAAAAAAAAAAAAAAAAAAAGGAGACCGCATATAGCGATTTCATTTAAGTTTGTGTGTTTGAAGAGCCTTTAAGGCAACGATGACATGAAATGATTATATATAGGCAGCAGTTGATGCCATTACAAGATCATTGGCTCTTGAATGGGGTGCTGATTATAATATTAGAGTAAATGGGATTGCGCCTGGACCTATTGAGGGCACGCCTGGACTTCGAAAATTAGCGCCAGCAGAGATGAAAACCAAGCTAAGAGAGTCCATGCCTCTTTATAGAGTTGGAGAAAGATGGGATATCGCTATGGCTGCTTTGTACCTCACTTCTGATGCAGGTGAGATATATATATATATATATATATATATATATATATATATATATATATATATATATATATATATATTTTAAGTATGTCTTATTTTTAGTATAAGAAATAATGAACTAAAGTTGTGAGGTTTGAGATTATTAGGTTTGTAACAGAATATCCTTGCCATTTTCTTAAAAGAAGACATAATTACGACTCTTTAGGCTGTAAGCCAACGATATACGAAATTAGATAAATCGAATTTCACAGTACAACCCAAAACTAAACCAAACCGAATCAATTTAGTCATATCATACCATTAATTTGATGTACAACACACATCGTGTTTATTAGAGTCCCTTTGGAAACCACAAGGAAAAAGTCGTTTTTGCTCTTAAAAACAAGTTAGTCTGACAAAACACTTATTTATGAGTGAAAATTTTAAGAAGTTAAGAACATCATCATCAAATCTACTTATTAAAGCCAATAGACAATTACCATATGCTTTTTAATAAAATCAAAACCGAACTTTTAAAAAACGTTCAGTTTAACGCATTCAAGTTTACCTATCAGCTTCAGTTTTGTGAGAGCAAACTAATGCCGATACATTTGTCCTAAAAATATACGATTGATCCCCCTTTATCATATTTTCAGTTAAATTCATGAGAGATATCAGACAGATATAATGAACAAACACTTTTAAGCCTATTGATACGAAGTGAATGCAAAACTCTCATTATTTATATACAACTGTTATGCAAATTCCTTATTCGGTTTTTTATTCTGTGAAGGTAAATATGTAAACGGGACTACCTTGATAGTTGATGGAGGTTTGTGGTTGAGTCGTCCTCGCCACATCCCAAAAGAAGACGTCAAAGAGTTGTCTCGTGTGATAGAAAAGAAGACAAGGGTTCCCAGCAAGCTTTAGTTTAACAGGGCATTTTTGAAAATTGCAACTGCAAAATTCTCTCTCTATATATATATATCTTCTCTCTTTTTTTATACAAATTTAAGCCAGAAACCAGGACGCATTTACATGATGATTTTCAACAATTAAATTTCGATGGGAACAAATTACCTATTTGGAGAAATTATTCCTTATTCATGTTGTTGCATGTTAAGACCAGATTCTCGCATATATGTGACTTTGATATATTATGTTATGTGGTAACATTATGTAACATCTTCATTGAATGAATTATTTGCTGTATTGTATAAACGTCACATTTCCATAAGCGTCATAGAATCAAGTGCACACCTTCTACATGAATTGGAGACGATCCTAAGGCTTTGAGTGCTTGGGATCAATTTGTATTTTAAGCATTTTCGATATATTCGAAAAATTCAAAATCCGTCCGCGTTTGTATTTGAAAATATGAAAATTATCCAAAAAGTGGATGCAGATATCCGATATTCAAATGTTACTTTGGTTACAGATGCAAATATGGTTGTATTTGTATTCAAAAAACATCCATCCGCTTTAAATTAAATAAATATTTTATTATTATTTTAAAATGAAATTCAAATCAAAATTTATGCTCAGTCACAATTATTTATTTTTTAGTATGCCTAAAAATACTCAACCATCATATATGCTATGAAAAATCCCAAGGCCAGTAACACTTATTTCAAAACCTTAGATATTTCTTTTCAGCCGCCTCAATCACCATATAGGCCAGATTCATTTATTCTTCAAAACCCTAAATAGGAAAAGTCGTGCTTGATTACTCCACTCTTTGGCGAAATACGTTGATAATGTTTCTGATCTTTCCCTTCTCCAGCCAAGCGGCTGCCATCTTCGAGTCTCTCAAATGCGCACGACAGGTAGCTCTTTTCTTGTTTGACCTCTGGTGTTGGCCTTTATGCAAACTGCTAATTTCTTGATGGATGTATTGAGTATACAGGAAGTTGAAGGAGATATAATGTAGTGAGTTAAGAGTTCAGATCGAACAAGAAGTTAATGGAGGGTTATAGGTGAAGAGCAACAAGAATTATTAGAATAACAGGTGAGCAAGGAAAACTGCAACAACACATAAAATTATGTAAAATTTATATACCTTTTTCTCCCGATCATTACAAGCTATTAATACATCATATCTATAGATAGAATTCCAAATACTAGTTGGTGGAAATTGTAGTTTAATCCGTAGGCCTAATTACATCATATATCATGCAAATTCTGCTATTAAAAGTACCAAAAAAACCTATTGCTGTTGTGCGTGCACGTGCACACACACATGCACACTACAATCTTTTATTCCAACTGTATTGAATTATAATGATGAATGCATAAGCTTATAATCATGCTCTTCTTCTTCTTCGGTCATCTTCGAACTCTCCATTTTGCTCAAATGTCTTAATACTTTGATTTGTCCGTGGTGTTCGACGAAATGCATGTTCCTTCCAATGCACACCGGTTGTTTGTGTAAATGTCCAATCATCACAACTGCCTCCCCTTTTGAAGACAGACCTTGTCTCAAGGTGTAATGTTGGAAAATGACGTACTATATCACAGTAGTCTTCCCTTGTAGTCTTCCCTTCTAGCTTTAGACACACGTTTTTATTTCCACCTAATTAGTGCTTGAGGATGACTTGTTTCTTGGAACTATTCTTCTGTCTATGATTTCTTCCGGTTCACCTATCAAGGATTCGGTATATGAAGAAAGGCTTTGTTGAGTGGCAGTGTCAGTACTCACTTTCTGATATAGTTATGGGTATATTTTAGGTGCAATAATGTAATTTATTACATGTATCTAAGTCGATAATCAATCTTGTTTGACTTAAAAGTTTCTCTTTATATTATATACTTGATATGATATGTTATATTCATTAAATAAGTTAATTAAAAATATATCTAATAGAAAATCCATAAATTGTATGTTTAATGATAATAGTTACAATATGTTGTAATCATGAGTGATTTATTACAACATAATAAACATATCATTTTAAATATTTCTAGTCAAAATGTATCGAGACTGGATATCGATATATCCATTGAGATTAGAGTATATAACGCTCTCCAAATGGTAGATAGTGTATTACTCATGGCTATTGGGGGGCAACAAGAGGTTACATACTGTTAGTTATTGGATAACTATATAGTGACACATTCGATAGTTTTCTGTTGGTTAAAATATAATTAAGGTCAAACAAAAAAATATCAATGTGATAATATTGTACAATTCCTTAAATTTGAGAATACTATCGAGCTTCAATCTACATCTGCTTTGATTATAGTTAAATCGTGACATGACGTGACTATGGTTGAATTGAGTAGAAGCATTGGAAAAGAGACACTATTAAGAGAGAATTCGTCTTTTCGGTTATATGGGGTTAGTATCATGGTCAACTGAAGTCAACTCAAAGTTGAATATGGATGATATTGGAGTTTTGACCTTTATCAAATTCCATAAGTCTTGGTGCAATATAGTTTTGACGAAGAGAATTAGCGTAAATAATTATCACTATATGGGGTTAGTAAAATTGAATTTTACCGAAGTTATGTAAACGATAAATTTGGTCATAATTTCACACCACCAGCTAAGGTGACGTGTGGACGTTAATATTCAAATTGTTCGATATTAATCGCTAATTGAATCTACACATAAGTGTCACACACTAAAACGTTGAATACTCTTATTACCACCTGATTTATTAATTATAATTGTTAGAAATTAATTAAATTAATTAATATTTATGAAATATTAGTTATCAATTTTTATTTAATTTGTGTTATCAGTATTAAATAACGTGTATATAATAGTAATAGACACATGTATCAATATATGATATCGATGTGCATTTGAATTGGATTTAATTGCACATTTATTTGATCGGGCTTGAAGTAGTTCGGAGGCCCAAATTAAGCATGTTATAGCCGGCTGTATGGGGCTATGAAACATTCCACACCCCTCAGTATATCCAAAAAGGGCACACCAAAGGATATAGTGCATTGTAGGTATAGCTAAAGTATCACAGAGACTAAGATTCACAAGACAAAAAAGTGAAAACAACGGAAATATTTAAATAATAATTTATCATTCAAAATTAAAGTTTATTTCAAAATAAGTCATAAAAACATACCATGTCTTAAAAACTCAAAATCTCTCATATCTCATGAAAATACATCTCAGTCTCACAAAATCGGAGTACAAAAGTAACAATAATAATCATAATCCCTCTCACAAGTGTCAAATTTATCATAAGCAAAAATGAAAAAGATGAAAAGCAGAAGAATACGTCTGAAACGAGAAGGCTTCGGAAATGAATCTCTAAGCAATCTGAATCTACTCAACTTTGCTGGCCTATTGGGGGGAAATGGGGAAATAGAGGAGTGGTTCAGACAATAAGTCTGGTGAGTGAAAGTAATTACTAGCATTTCTAAGCAAGATAAGATAATAGACTAAGCAATAGTTCTAGCATAAAAGAAAAATACAGAAAAGATAAAACTCGGATAGAATACAATTTTTGATTCTATTTGACTGTTTGCTTTGATTGTTTGATTGTTTGCACTTATCTTAAACTGCTGTGATTAGGCTGAAAACCCTAATCCTATCTCACATGCCAACTTGATTAGGTTGAAATCATAATTCTACCCTTCAATCGGTCTATCTATCTCTGTTGTGCCACTGTAAACCAATCTTATTGGTCACAGCAAAGGACACCTCTTTAGCACTTAGGACGCAGTACCAAATTATTTACCCTAATCGATGTCACACCCTCGGTCGTCGCCGGTACACATTAACTGTCGCCCCATATTCGACCCTTTATTTACCCTAATCAGCATAAGCCTGCCCAGCCTCACCTAACTTTTGTGAGACCATCAATCCAAGACCTGAAAGGGAATGCTATCCAACCTCACCTAACTGTTGTGAGACAATCAGTTCTAGACCTGAAAAGGAATGCTGCCGGTACTGGTCCTTACAAACAATCTTTTAGTTTTTCCCCCCTTGCCCAAATCCCCAGATTTGAGCCTTTATCTATTGGCCACTTATTTACCCTAATCAACATAAGCGTGTCTCAGCCTCACCTACTATTGTGAGATCATCAGTCCTAGATTTGAAAGGGAATGCTGTCGGTACGGGCCCTGCTTTTATATTTGCTTATTAACTTAATCTAAGTTTTAAAATAAGCTTCTTCTGTTATTTATTTTTTTGCTATATTTTCTTATTAACTTAATCCAAGATCTAAGTTTTAAAATAAGCATATTTTGTTATATCTTCTTTCTAATTATAACCTACGTGTTATAATTATTCTTGGAACTGTTACTCTTATATTTTCACTTTTTAGTTATAACTACTAGTTATAATCATACTTGCAAATATCTTAAATTTGCCTATTTCAGTCTATCTCTATTTTATTTCATTATTTCTTATTTTACATCTGATTTTTGTAAATTTAGTGTTTTTCTATTTTAATCCATATTGACGAATTCTTTTCTTTTTACTTTATTTGCGTAAAAAAGGATTAAATCTTTATAAAAAGAAACTAACATTTACATGCTAACTTCCAATTTAAAACAAATGCAAATAACTGAATAAAACAGACAGAAAAGAACTTCTGAAATCTACTTAAAAACCGACTGTAAATAAACTTATATAAAAACTGTCTCAAAATTGTAGAAAAACTACAACTATTGAGAACCCTATTATTTTAGATTGCTTACAAATCTGAAATAATTACAAAACACTCACCTATGGTCCTATCTCTAATCCTGGGCCTTCCTAGATCCGCTATTAGGGTGTATAATATATTTATTAAAAAGATCTTCTTTCTAGAAATTTTTTCTACTTACGGCTCAGCCTTAGGCAATGAACCTAATTGGGAGAAAATTTGAATGAGAAAAATAGCTAGGTCTAAAGTCTTATTTATAGTGTGGCTTAGGGATCTCGGGCCTTCGGATTTGAAGATTAAATCTGGTGCAACCACATCATAGGCTCACTAGGAACTATCGGATGCATGCACGAATGCACATGATTAAACTGAAAATCAAAAATATAGTTTGCGGCTCGTACCTGGACGTTTTCACGTCCAGGCTATAGTGCGGGTCGACCTAACTACATTGGGGTTCGACCTATAGGTCGACCCGGCTGTCGACCCCTATGGGGTCTTTTATTTTTTTTCATTTTTGTTTATTAAATTCTGAATTTTTGTTTCACTCGTAACTTCTTCATACTGACTCGGATTTCGACAAGTTGTTGAATATGCACTTTGCGCTTATATGATTTTTGTTTGATGATAATAAACGTATATACATTCATTTAAATGTATTTGGTAATGTACTATTTTGTTTTTTCACAGATTAAATAAATATTTGCTGAATAAAATAAATAACACAGATTTTGAATTCAAACGAATATTTTATTCAAACAAATATTTTTTACAACTTTGAATAGTACAATTTCAAGCTCTCACTATAACTATACAACTTTGATTACAATTACATCACATTTCACATTTACAGTTGACCTCACTACACATCACTCACACTCGTATTTTCTATCTTCAACTTCTTTCCAGTTTGAATCCAGCATCTGAGCAAACTGCAAAAATATTCACTAACGCAGTAAAATTGAAAAAGAAATATTTTTGCAATATAAAATGAAATACGATTTTTGAAAATATGATTTGCCTAAGTTATTTGGGTTGTTCGTCATCATTTAAAATTGAATTCATCATACACGAACAACTTGTGACATACACAGTGTATCACTGTATATGCCACAAGGCCGTGCACACCGATATACACTTGATTGATTTACAGGGACAGGTGAGCACAGGTCAAACCCAAATAAAAAGCCGGGTTCAACTCACGTGCAATAACATAAAAGTCACGACACGAGCACAAGGTCAAACCCGAGTTTTGAAACTGGATTCAACACAAGGCAACATGACATGAATGCAACGAAAACCAACAGCAAAATGGACTGCAACAATCATGTATGCAGATCAGGTCCAGTGCCAACAAATAACAAGTCTCGACCAAAACCGTTGCAACATGGATGTCACAAGCAATGAACAGAACATCAACTGGGCAGAGACAAAACAACTCAAAAGCACTGCATAGCGACTGCAGCAGTGACAGTAACATATGTGCAAATATATACAAGTTCAATATCTTGCATTCATGGACCATACTGCACAATTCAAAACTATATCAAACAGTGGCAAATGCATGTACAAACTGTAGTGAATGCAGATAGTAAACCAGAGATCAGACATGACCAGAGAGAAGCCAATGCTAATGAATGTAACAGCGGCAGTTAAAGCAACATCAAGATGAAACCGATCAAGCTTAATGAAACATGCACAAGACAACTAGTTTTACTACTCATATGAAACAGGGCAGTTAATATGAACAAGTGACTCATGCAAACACAGCTCTAAACCAAGCTTAAGAGACAACAAGTGTACAATAGTGTCAAGATGACTACTCCATGAAAGTAAACATGAATGCACCAAGTAAATACAAACAAGCATACAACAACAATGCATGTATCATGAAGACCAAATTCACAGTGAAGTCAAGACAATTCATGAATGCAACATGGTGAACAACCAAGGTGCAACAAGAATTTTACAGTATCAAGCTCATGTATACAACAGTGGAAGAACAAAATCATCAATGCAATGCACAGCAAGGTATAACAAGGTCAAGTGACATGATGAAGCAGTGTCATGCTACAGATTATAAAATGAAAATCAAAATGCATATATAGATGAGTGCAGACGTACACATACATGAATGTATGTATACAAATGGTCAGACACTTCAATGATCAAACAGGGGACGAATAACCAAGTGCATCACTGACCATACACCAAAGATAACAGCAGTGCCAAGAAACTCAAGCGTTACCAGATAACAAACAGTGGCATATGTATATTGATGCAGCTCCAAGCCAAAAGCAAGTGATATATGCAATGTACCCAGAACTAGTTAAGTGACACAAGTGAAGAGACCAAGTGCACGACTAAACATACAAATGCTTATATGAATAACCTAGGCAGATAGCATCGAAACAATGCAGTATGGCCAGAGTGAAGATTATAAGACTGCAATGGATACAACAATGCCCAAGACAACTTGAACAAAGCTACTACAGGAATGCAGACAGTGGCCGAAGCCAATTTACAAAATATCGAAGTCAAAGAAGATTAATAAACATCAAAGACATAATGACCAAGTCACGTATCAAAACGTTGATTATCAAAAATCAAGTTATCAAGTCAGAGAAATTCACGAAGCCTTATTGAAAAATAGTCAAAAATTCAAGCCGAGTATATTACACCGTGATAGCCAAGCAAATTGACCAAGTCACAAATCAAACCGTGAGTGCCAAGCATCAAAAATACGAAATTGAAAAAGTCAGATCAATCCCAAGCATCCAAGCATAATCGAACGGCCAAAGACAAATTCAAATGAACATATACGAACGCAAAAATAGGATTTCGAATCCTATATAAGCCAAATCATCATCGGCAATTTATTCATCGAGTTCGAGCAAGGCAAAACCAGCAAAGCAAAAGGAGTAAAGTACATACCGAAAACGCAAAACGAACTCGATCCAAATTGAAGAGCCGAGAGCAAATCAAAGAGCATCGAAGCCTACTATCGAACTATATCAAGCGGCGAACTTCAATTTGCATAAGCCCTAAATTTCGCAAAAGGAACGAAGCCCTAATTTGCAGAGACAAGAAGAGAGACACCATTTTCACAAAGGAACGAGACAAAAAGGAACGGGCTAGAGTGAACGAAGATATAAAAGGGGCCGGCCTTGTTAAAAGGAAAAAGGGGATTAATTTTTGTTTAGGCCTTTATTTTTAATTTAGGGTTATTTATTGTCTTTTAATTGTTGTTTTTATTTTTCGAATCGAAGAATTTGTAAATCACCATCTAGGGATAAGGTCGTGTCAGATTGTCTAGTTAGAATTAGTTCAGTGAGCAGGGTGTGCGAGTTTGCAAAGCTCTATAGGCGGGAGCAGAGTTTGCGAGTAATCAAAGCTCTATAGGCGGGAGCAGAGTTTGCGAGTAAGCAAAACTCTATAGGCGGGAGCAGGGTGTACGAGTCTAGTAGAGTGTTTGTGAGCGGGAGCAAATGTTTGCGAGTCTAGTAGAATGTTTGTGAGCGGGAGCAAATGTTTGCGAGTCTAGTAGAGTGTTTGTGAGCGGGAGCAAATGTTTGCGAGTCTAGAAGAGTGTTTGTAAGCGTGATACTGTTTAATTCTAATAGAAATCTGGGAATGCAGCAGTAGGCAGGGGTTGCCGAAGCTGGGTAAATTTTGTGTGTGATTTACTTTTCAGCATATTTATTTCTGCAGTTTATTTCTGTGTTTAATTCAAGAAAATTTGCTATAACCCTATTCACCCCCCCTCTAGGGTTAATCTAGATCCTACAAGTGGTATCAGAGCCCGGTAATTATTTTTTAACTCTAGAGTCATGAATCCACCAAATAATATTTTTGTTGAGGGTCGTTTCAATATTATTCCTTCTATTTTCGATGGAACAGATTTTTTTGAATTGGAAATTGAAAATGGAATTTTATTTAAAATCTGTTAATATTAAATGTTGGGATATTATTGAAAATGGGTGTGATATAACAAATAAGGAAATTATCTCGATTAATGCTCTTGCTATGCATATATTATATTCTCATATTAATCGTGATAATTTTTATTTCGTCTCTCATTGTGAAAATGCATAGAAAATTTGGAAAACTCTCGATGCAATATATGGTGCAAAAGTCAACAGCAATGAGAAGTCCTCCACAACCGACTCAGTTAAAGAAATATGCTTAACAGGATTGGTAAATAGCAGTTGTGATGAGGATGATGATGATGATGGAGCAGCCGAGCTGGCATTACTAACGAAGAATTCAAAAAGGAAATTTGCAGCCACGTGGAATAAAAGCGATAGCAGTGAAAGTGAGAAAGCAGATATGTGCCTTCATGGGAATATAACTGATAGCGACGACGACGAGCCAAGCGAGGTATCAAAACTTACTCACTCTGAATTACTTATTTATTTCCACAAAGTAAATGGCTGTTTTGAACGACTTAGGGAAAAATACGCTAAACTTGAATCACAAAAAGACACTTTGATAGAATTAAATGAACAACTTGACTAATTAGTTAAACCTATCAAAGTAGGATCCCTAAGTGTGATAAGTGTCCAACATTTGAAGAAGAAATTAAAAAATCAGAAATTAAAATGAAATCACTTGAAAATGAAATTCTGATTTTAAAAATTGAAAATACTAGAAGAGAGAATTCTATTAAAAAGTGCACACAATTGTTAAACGAAAATGAATCTCTCAAAATACAAGTCCAACAATTGTCAACGACTTTAGAAAAATTTTCCAAAAGTGAAAAATCGTTGAATATGTTAATAGGAAAACAAACTGTCAATATTAATAAACAAGGACTTGGATATAGTCACTCTGAATTTGTTAGAAATGAGATTAATCAACAAAATTCAATGTGCACAATTTGTAGAAAATTTGGACACAATCAAAATAATTGTTGGTATAGACCCAAACACGTGAAAACTATACCAATTTGGGTTCCAAAAGGCACAAATATAAAATCTTTGAAAGTCAAACAAATTTGGGTGCCAAAAGGAACATATATAAATAGCTTTGGGTCTCCACAAACATATTTTTCATATTTTGCCACTAACAATCATGGACCTATAAAAACAAATAGGTCACAAAAATCTTTCATCGTGTAGGTGTGGTGGCAGGTTAAGGAACAACAACAGTGTTCTCTGGATTTTGGCTGTTCCAGAAACACAACGGGCGACAAAGCAAAGTTCCTTAGCCTAGTATAAAGGTGACAGAATCACAATGGACAACGACGAAAAATTATCGTAAAGGTAAAACAGGTAAATATGTTTTGAACGATATATTAAATGTGATAATCTGCACCGTAATCTGAATTAAATCAGCCAGTAATGTGATGATGTCTTTAATTCTGACTTATTCTTACTTGATATGATCCTACATGACTTGTTCTTATTTATGACCTTGATTTGTGCTTAAATAATCACCAATCATATTTTCAACTTTGAACTAATCCATATAAATTTGTTCGGTCAAATGATGGTTACTCATGCTACACATAGATGTATTTGATATTTTGGTCACTGCTTGTAACTTTGCATGATTTCAATTTTCATGTGAAAGTTGTTAAAAAAAGGATTTTAAGAAATTGTTGAAACTTCAAGATATTGTTTTTGAAATAATTATGATGTTGATTGACTATTGATTACACATGAATATAACTGTTTCTGAAACTGACAATATGATATTTGTTTGATTGTTAACACGGTCTCAATTCAAATCCAAGAAAATTTCATTTAAAAATTGTTGAAAACAATCTTGAGATAATTTGTTGAAGCTTCACAATCTGGTCTTTGACATCCAACGAGTGAATATTGAGTGAAATTTAAATTCAGATGCAGATTACACTGGTAATATAGTTGATAGAAAAATTACTAGTGGAACGTGATTAATTTTTGAAACATTCATTTGCTGCATCGTTTTTCAAAGAAAATATCTGCATATTTTTCACTTGAAATAATTTTCAAATAGCAATTTTTTTTCCATATAACCCCTTCGAGAAAATCATTTTTGACCATATTTTCAGATTAGTCATTTTTTATTTGATTTTAAATGACAAATTTTGACTATTCTAACTCCCTAATGATTATCGAAAAGATCAATAGTGATTGAAAAAGTGATGAGTGTCGATATTTGTCATACATTACTCAAGACAATATATTTAGAAAAATTTCTTTAGAATTTCATAACAAGAGTTATAAAAACTTTTTGTTGGGTAAAAGTTCCATGACCATTTCTATTTCTATCATCTTTCTATTGACTATCACTCATCAAAATTACATATAGTATGTAAATTTGTGGTAGTTTACAAAGGAAATCATTCGTTCTTCAATATCTTTAAATTTGTGAAGGAAATTATTTGTGCTTCAATTTATTATATTTGGCAATAAAAAAAAAATATCCAAAGTATTCACTCTTATTTAAAAGTCCTCACGGTTATGCATGGGTGAATTACTTGGATTTTTGATTATGTGCTTCCATGCTCATTTAAAAGTCCTCACGGTTATGCATGTATGGAACGCATATCAAAATTAATTGATTTAATAGACAAGTTGATTCTAATCCCATTTAAAAGTCCTCACGGTTATGCGTGGTTAGAAGATACTTGAATTCTTTTTTAAATAAAAATTGTGAATACTACTAATCTCATTTAAAAGTCCTAACGGTTATGCATGGTTAGTAGATATTCAAATTTCCCGAAATAAATGTACCACAAATAGACAGAACTGTATGATTTTTTGATGATTTTATCCCTATCACTTCTGAAAGTGGAATATGCGTCTGACAAGGCTAATTATGATTTTTGTTTGAGTTTTATTGAAATTTGATATTTCTATTCAATTGAGTTAAATGTTTGATTCATGTCTGTCACTTCATCCCTATTTTTATAACACTGTTATTCTTTTGCTGATAACAAAAGGGGGAGAGAAAAATTAAGATTTTGTCAAATAAAATCAAGCAAATGTCAAATAATTTTCCATTTGCATCTAAGCTCATTTATATATTTCTATTCGTATGCATATATGTAGGGGGAGTATCATGTAGATAGGAAGCATTTAAATAGGGGGAGCAAATTGAACGATCAAATACATTTGATACATTCAAAATCTTAAATATGTTTGTTATCATCAAAAGGGGGAGATTGTTGAATATGCGCTTTGCGCTTATATGATTTTTGTTTGATGATAATAAACATATATACATTCATTTAAATGTATTTGGTAATGTACTATTTTGTTTTTTCACAGATTAAATAAATATTTGCTGAATAAAATAAATAACACAGATTTTGAATTCAAACGAATATTTTATTCAAACAAATATTTATTACAACTTTGAATAGTACAATTTCAAGCTCTCACTATAACTATACAACTTTGATTACAATTACATCACATTTCACATTTACAGTTGACCTCACTACACATCACTCACACTCGTATTTTCTATCTTCAACTTCTTTCCAGTTTGAATCCAGCATCTGAGCAAACTGTAAAAATATTCACTAACGCAGTAAAATTGAAAAAGAAATATTTTTGCAATATAAAATGAAATACGATTTTTGAAAATATGATTTGCCTAAGTTATTTGGGTTGTTCGTCATCATTTAAAATTGAATTCATCATACACGAACAACTTGTGACATACACAGTGTATCACTGTATATGCCACAAGGCCGTGCACACCGATATACACTTGATTGATTTACAGGGACAGGTGAGCACAGGTCAAACCCAAATAAAAAGCCGGGTTCAACTCACGTGCAATAACATAAAAGTCACGACACGAGCACAAGGTCAAACCCGAGTTTTGAAACTGGATTCAACACAAGGCAACATGACATGAATGCAACGAAAACCAACAGCAAAATGGACTGCAACAATCATGTATGCAGATCAGGTCCAGTGCCAACAAATAACAAGTCTCGACCAAAACCGTTGCAACATGGATGTCACAAGCAATGAACAGAACATCAACTGGGCAGAGACAAAACAACTCAAAAGCACTGCATAGCGACTGCAGCAGTGACAGTAACATATGTGCAAATATATACAAGTTCAATATCTTGCATTCATGGACCATACTGCACAATTCAAAACTATATCAAACAGTGGCAAATGCATGTACAAACTGTAGTGAATGCAGATAGTAAACCAGAGATCAGACATGACCAGAGAGAAGCCAATGCTAATGAATGTAACAGCGGCAGTTAAAGCAACATCAAGATGAAACTGATCAAGCTTAATGAAACATGCACAAGACAACTAGTTTTACTACTCATATGAAACAGGGCAGTTAATATGAACAAGTGACTCATGCAAACACAGCTCTAAACCAAGCTTAAGAGACAACAAGTGTACAATAGTGTCAAGATGACTACTCCATGAAAGTAAACATGAATGCACCAAGTAAATACAAACAAGCATACAACAACAATGCATGTATCATGAAGACCAAATTCACAGTGAAGTCAAGACAATTCATGAATGCAACATGGTGAACAACCAAGGTGCAACAAGAATTTTACAGTATCAAGCTCATGTATACAACAGTGGAAGAACAAAATCATCAATGCAATGCACAGCAAGGTATAACAAGGTCAAGTGACATGATGAAGCAGTGTCATGCTACAGATTATAAAATGAAAATCAAAATGCATATATAGATGAGTGCAGACGTACACATACATGAATGTATGTATACAAATGGTCAGACACTTCAATGATCAAACAGGGGACGAATAACCAAGTGCATCACTGACCATACACCAAAGATAACAGCAGTGCCAAGAAACTCAAGCGTTACCAGATAACAAACAGTGGCATATGTATATTGATGCAACTCCAAGCCAAAAGCAAGTGATATATGCAATGTACCCAGAACTAGTTAAGTGACACAAGTGAAGAGACCAAATGCACGACTAAACATACAAATGCTTATATGAATAACCTAGGCAGATAACATCGAAACAATGCAGTATGGCCAGAGTGAAGATTATAAGACTGCAATGGATACAACAATGCCCAAGACAACTTGAACAAAGCTACTACAGGAATGCAGACAGTGGCCGAAGCCAATTTACAAAATATCGAAGTCAAAGAAGATTAATAAACATCAAAGACATAATGACCAAGTCACGTATCAAAACGTTGATTATCAAAAATCAAGTTATCAAGTCAGAGAAATTCACGAAGCCTTATTGAAAAATAGTCAAAAATTCAAGCCGAGTATATTACACCGTGATAGCCAAGAAAATTGACCAAGTCACAAATCAAACCGTGAGTGCCAAGCATCAAAAATACGAAATTAAAAAAGTCAGATCAATCCCAAGCATCCAAGCATAATCGAACGGCCAAAGACAAATTCAAATGAACATATACGAACGCAAAAATAGGATTTCGAATCCTATATAAGCCAAATCATCATCGGCAATTTATTCATCGAGTTCGAGCAAGGCAAAACCAGCAAAGCAAAAGGAGTAAAGTACATACCGAAAACGCAAAACGAACTCGATCCAAATTGAAGAGCCGAGAGCAAATCAAAGAGCATCGAAGCCTACTATCGAACTATATCAAGCGGCGAACTTCAATTTGCATAAGCCCTAAATTTCGCAAAAGAACGAAGCCCTAATTTGCAGAGACAAGAAGAGAGACACCATTTTCACAAAGGAACGAGACAAAAAGGAATGGGCTAGAGTAAATGAAGATATAAAAGGGGCCGGCCTTGTTAAAAGGAAAAAGGGGATTAATTTTTGTTTAGGCCTTTATTTTTAATTTAGGGTTATTTATTGTCTTTTAATTGTTGTTTTTATTTTTCGAATCGAAGAATTTGTAAATCACCACCTAGGGATTAGGTCGTGTCAGATTATCTAGTTAGAATTAGTTCAGTGAGCAGGGTGTGCGAGTTTGCAAAGCTCTATAGGCGGGAGCAGAGTTTGTGAGTAATCAAAGCTCTATAGGCGGGAGCAGAGTTTGCGAGTAATCAAAGCTCTATAGGCGGGAGTAGGGTGTGCGAGTCTAGTAGAGTGTTTGTGAGCGGGAGCAAATGTTTGCGAGTCTAGTAGAGTGTTTGTGAGTGGGAGCAAATGTTTGCGAGTCTAGTAGAGTGTTTGTGAGCGGGAGCAAATGTTTGCGAGTCTCGTAGAGTGTTTGTAAGCGTGATACTGTTTAATTCTAATAGAAATCTGGGAATGCAACAGTAGGCAGGGGTTGCCGAAGCTGGGTAAATTTTGTGTGTGATTTACTTTTCAGCATATTTATTTCTGCAGTTTATTTCTGTGTTTAATTCGAGAAAATTTGCTATAACCCTATTCACCCCCTCTAGGGTTAATCTAGATCCTACACAAGTTATATATGAAAATTGATCAGAAAATCGCCATGGACCCAAGGGTGAAATTCCCGTAATTCTGAAAATTTCACAAACTTATTTTATTATTTAATTAATTCGTTAATTAATTATTATAGTTCAAAATTTGGATTATTACATTCTCCCCTCCTTAAAGGATTTCGTTCCCGAAATCTCCAACGACAAAAGAATGAAATAAACATTTTAATTCAAATTCTACAATCACATATTCAACTATCATCCATTCCATCCATTGTCCTTAAGCTTTCTAATGCAATTTATGATATATGCAATAGTGTAGTGTCAGTATCCCTAATTAATGCAAAAGATTAGGCGATCCACTGATTCAGTCGACCTTCTTTTTGTGCAATTATGTCTGTGCCATGTATCCAAATGAATGCAAGCTTCCTAATTATAACCGATAGTTCTATATGCGTGCTACAATCATCATCCACATGCAACAATCATATGATAATCACTCATTATAGCAACTATGAAATAAAATAAAACTGCAAATGCACACACATCCATATGCATATTCTTTAGTGACCTAGTTAGGTCGATCCTTAGGAGATAATAATGCCTAGCGCGTGTGTATGCATCCATTAACATCCACTAGCAAATACTTGCAACCACTAGCATCCATCATACATAACATGTTCTAGTAACATGTTTACATTCATCCCTACCATCCATATGTTAAATCCTAAGATCTACCCTCCCAAAGGATACTAAAGGAAAGAACCTATTCAAAACTAAAGATGGAAGTAGGAAATTCAAGATGAACCATCGAAAAGATGCGAACAAGAGGTACGTATTTTCTCCTCAGCCTCCCACGTAGCGTCCTCAATATTATCTCCTTACTGCACCTTAACCAATGAAACTTCCTTATTCCTAAGCTTCTTGATATCATGTCCAACGATCTTGGTTGGAATGCGACGAACCGATGCTTCTCTCTCCACTTCAACTTCCTCAAGTTGGCTAGGTTCCACAACCTCTTCTGAACCATATAAGCACTTTCTCAAGTGCGAAACATGAAAAACATCATGAACTCCCATGAGCCTCTCTGGTAGCTTTATCCGATACGTCATCTTCCCTAACCTTTCCACAATAGGGAACTGTCCTACGAATCTGCGAGCAAGTTTCCCACTTGATCCAAACCTCACTACCTTTCTTAGTGGAGACACCTTGATGAAAACCAAATCTCCTACCTCGAACTCAATATCCCTTCTCTGCTTATTTGATTTCTGTCTATCTTGGGCCGTCTTCATCCTTCTTCTAATCAAATCAATCTTTTTCAAAGTCTCTCTAACCATGTCGGGACCAAATAGCAATCTTTCTGTAGACTCCAACCAACACGAAGGCTACTTGCAAGGTCTTCCATAAAGGGCTTCAAAAGGAGCCATCCCAATGCTAGCCTGAAAACTATTGTTATAAGCGAATTCCACTAAAGGAATGTGCTCCTCCCAAGTCTCTCCAAAATCAAGAATGCGCATCCTCAACAAATCCTCAAGAACTCTATTAAATTTCTCCGTGGAGGGTGATAGGCCGTACTCAATCTAAGCTGTATATCTAAAGCCTCTTGCAAGCTCCTCCAAAACTTGCTTGTAAATATAGGGTCTCTGTCACTCACTATGCTAGAGGGAACTCTATGAAGTCGGACCATCTCACGAATGTATATGGATGCCAAATAACATGTTGTCCTCTTACTCTTGATCAGAATGAAATGGACGCTCTTAGTCAAATGATCTACAATCACCCAAATACTAGTATTCCCCTTCCTAGATCGAGGTAAACCATCTATGAAGTCCATCGAAACACTATCCCACTTCCATTTGGGTACATCCAGTGGTTGAAGAAATCCGCCATGCCTCTGCCGCTCCACCTTAATTCTTTGGCACACAAGACACTTAGCCACAAACTCTGCTACATCCTTCTTAATGCCACTCCAATAAAACACTCTCTTCATGTCCCTATACATCTTATCACCGACCGGATGAATAGTCATCCAAGAATGGTGTGCTTTTGCTAGAACTGCACTCATCAAATTACCAATGCGGAATACACAAAGTCTTCCATCTTTCCTTAACCACACTTTACTATCGATGGAATAGCATTGGAGATTTCTGGAGACATCTCCTCTTCTAATCCTATCCAGAATATCCACAAGCTCTGAATGCCCTTGCTACTTTGAGCCAATCTGGTCTATGAGGGTAGGCTTAACCTCAAGTGCTGAAATCTAACCAGAATCTCTAATAAACTTCCTATAATAACCGGTTAAATCTAGGAAGATTCTGACCTTGGTAGCATTCTTGGGGCCTTCCAATCTTGTACTGCCATTATCTTAGCGGGATCCACAAATAAATCCTCTCTTAAGACTACATGCCCCAAGAAACACATCTTCTTACGCCAGTGACACTTCAAGAACTTTGCTTTCAACTGAATGACACGAAGTGTACGAAGAACCTCCTCAAGATGAACAACATGCTCTTCCATACTCTTGGAAAATACCAGAATATCATCCACAAACACTACAACGAACTTATTTAGGACATCTCGAAATACACAGCTCATCAGATCTACAAAATAAGCTGGGGCATTGGTCAGTCCAAACGGCATAACCAACCACTCAAAGAATCCATCGGGTGTCCTAAATGTTGTCTTATCGATGTTATCGTCAGCGACCCTAAGCTGATGAAATCAGTGGCTAAGTCAAGCTGAGAAAATACTGAATAGCCAACCAACTGATCGAAAAGATCGTCTAGCCTAGGAAGTGGATAACGGTTCTTCTTCGTGAGCTTATTCAACTCTCTATAGTCTATGTAAAGTCAAAGGGAACCATTCGCCTTTGTAATGAGGACGACCAGCGCTTCTCACTTAGATATGCTCCGTTTGATGAAGCCTTTCTCCAATATCTCACCAATCTGCTTACTTAACTTATTCCTCTCCCTAGGAGTCTTATGGGCAATGCCACTGGCTTAGAATTGTCGTTCAGATAGATCCTAAAGTCGATCTCTTTCTTAGGGGGTAGTCCTCTAACCTCCTCAAAAATGTTTGTAAATCTTTAACAACTAGAACTGAATCTAACTCTCCTAGTTATGAATCAAGGGAATAAAGGAAGCTCGACATGACTGACCCCCGTGGGTTGTAAGAAACCTTGAGAGTCCTTCCACTACATGTCTCTAGTCTGACGACTCTCCTCTCGCAGTCTAATATCGCACCATAAGTGGATAACCAGTCCATCCTTAAAATCATCCCATGTCCCGAAAATCCCCGTACATGGGCGTCACAATCAAATTCTACACATAGTATAAAAATTTTCAAATCCCTACAAATCATGGATAAATGTGCCGATCCTCCCACGGGGTTTGAAACAACTATAGGGTCTACAGCTAGGGAGATATCTAAGTGCAAACAATCAAGCAAGGAACTAGAAATGAAAGAATGAAATGCTCTGGAGTCAAAAAGAGTCCTAATTGAAAAATCTGAAATAAAGATCAAACCTTCTACTGAGACTTTCCTGCCTCGATCCGGTCCACTACTAGAAGGTGCTGCATCCAAAGCATGTACTTGCACCATAGGTGCGCCTGCTCTCTGCCCCATCTTCTAAGGATAAGCTCTACTAAGGTGTCTAGGCTGCCCACAGTTGTAACACTTCCCCTTCATCGTGTCCTTCTTACAGTCCTTTGTGAAATGCCCAACCAATCCACAACTATGACATTTCTCGCCTTTCTTGATCTGTCCCTTTTGAGGTCCTCCTCCTTTCTTCTTGTCCTTATCCTTCTTATTCTTCCACCACTGCATTTTAGAGTTTTCTGATTTAGGGACCTCCTTAACCTCTTCTTTCTTAGCTACATCAAACATGAGAGCCATCTTCATAAGTGACTCATACATCACTCCCACAGGCACATGTGTCAATGCCAACCCTTGGAGGGGCTGGTTCAAACCCTTAGCAAACTTGGTGGCCTTCTTATGCAGTGTATTAACAAGCTCCATCCTGAACCTTGATAACTCATTAAACTGATTTATATACTCTTTCACCGAAAGACTCACTTGCTTCAAACTAATGAACTTCTCCAACTGCATGCTTTCGTGAGCTTACGACAAGAACTTCCTCTCAAACCTTTCCCAAAATTCAAACCAACCAATGTCTCTGCCCTCCATCTCTATGATCTCATACTAGTAAGAAGCTTCTCCCTTCTGCTGCCAAGATGCAAGACGAACTCTCTGTCGGTCCTCCAATCTTAACAGCCCAAATATTCGCTATGTATTCCTCAACCAAGTTTGTGCATCCACGAAATCCTCCGTGCCAAAAAACATCTTGCCTCATAGACTAGCGAAGTTCTTGCATAGCATAGAAAAATTGGCAGCTACAGGTGGATTAATGAGATCTCCACCCATTGGTGTTGCATTGGGCGCTTGCCCTTGCACCTCTGGTGCCATAGCTTGGAGGTATCTACGGAACCAAGCAGGGACTTGGACACCCTCTGGAAGATTTGAAAATAGCTATGCTTTGATACCCAATGAAAGTGACTACTGTGTGGCCAGCTATCACTTAGGATCGTGTAATATGGAATATAATTAAATCTAAATGCGAAAACAGATGATGATAGCAAAGTAAATGAAACTGAGCACACCAGGAATTTTTATACTGGTTCGAACTTCCCGTTCTACGTCCAGTCCCATACTCCTTCTGTAATTTCACTAACAACAATCCTCACTTAACCCGGAGTAATAGGTTTACAACACCTGAACAACAGAATAGGATTTCGATGCCTCAACTGCCGAAGAGGACTTCACTTGCCTGAACAGCAGAACAAGACTTCAACTTATACAAAGAGTATTTGACACAATGTGTTCTTGATAACACGGATTTGTCTCTTGATAGTACAACCTTCCTATAATCTTCTCCTTTTGATATATATATATATATATATATATATATATATATATATATATGTATGTGAAGAATATGGAAGTAAATGAATGATTTTCTATGAACTTAAATGCACAAAAGTGTTAGAATCAAAGTAGTATAAGAATAGAAAGAGTGAGATCGATTAGGTGAATAAAACTGATGATTCTAACATGTTTATATATAGTACAAAAAGATGCAATTGTTCGTGAGTAGTTATCGTGAAAATATATGGACATATCTATTGATAAAAAGTTGTATCTCTTCATGGAAAAGAAATGTCTATTCAAAAATATAGCCGTTGTAAGAATTCAGATGTCTGAAAATTAGAATTCAGACTTCTGAAATTGTTAACATGCAAACCAGAAAGGAAATAGGTCATTTTTGACCTGATTCAGACGTATGAAATTTCCAATTCAGACGTCTGAATATTGTGGAACAATCATTTTGTTTCAGTATTCAGACGTCTGAATGAAGTATTTCAAACGTCTGAATTTAGCCTGTAACAAAAAGTATCATAGCTCATTTGGTTAGAGCACTTGCCTTCTAAACTAGAGACCCGGGTTTGAGTCTTGCTTCATGCAATTTTTAAAAACTTGATTTTTCATTTAAAATATGAATGTATATGTGTGTATACCATTTAGAGAAGATTTTAACATTTGTAAACTCTAGACACGACACTATATGATAATGCTTTGTTTGTCACCTTCGTCTTGTATCTATCGTATATATCTCTTCTTGTATCTCCATATACATTCTTTCATCCTTTTGTACCGTGTATTTTATTTTGAACGTATTTGATTATCTCTTTTTGATGCTCATGTACCTGCAAATTAGCTTAGAAATTCTTTGATATAATTGTACAGTTGTTGTCATCAAAATCCAACAATTGAGGTTCTAACATTCTCCCCCTTTTTGATGATGACAACTATACAATTTTATAAAATATTCATTCTATAAGAAAAATTTATTTAATGCTCCCCCTAAGTATAACATCTCCCCCTAAGTATAATATCTCCCTCTACCAATATGCATATGAATATCTCCCCCTTTGTCATTATCAAAAATAAAAATTGAGGGAATATAATAAATATAGTGAGATAAACTCAATATTAATTATGAAGAAAAATAAAATAGATTTTACCATATTTGCTGAAGTCCATATTTCATTGTAAGCACGTAATTCTATTAAATGTATGGTAAAATTCCAAAATCTATCCTTTTCCTTTTGTTTCTCCGAGTACCTGCAATAAAGAACAATTATTTTTGGTACCCACTTACCATATTAGGGTCCGGGGGATTAGGTCTTAGAAAACCATACCCGTTTGGGTGTGGTTGAACCTTTATAAATATAATTTTCGTTATTAACTATCATATCAAAATAATCATTAATGCACTTTTCTCTATTTTTCCTATTAACAGGAACCCAAATACTGAGATAATTTTTATTCATATTTCCATTCAATGATTTTGTACTTCTATAGAAATTATAAACATTATTGGTCATAGCAGTATTTGAATTTCTATAAAAGTTGGATTTAGACTTTGCTTGAAATATAGTACAAGCATTATCATTTTTACCATACATAAAAGCATATCTAGTGCTATTTCTACGATCAATTTTATTATATCCTAAACCACTTTTGTCATTGTGAGCTTTTGAATTCTTAACATAACCTAATCTCTTCTTATTTGAAGCAGGTCGGGAATTTTCAATAATCCTGGATAAATTCTCTGTGCTTTTATTAAATTTTTTAGTAATGTCATCAAGCATAGTTTTGAGACTAGTGTTATCTAACTCAACAATTTTAATTTTTGTTTTTAACTCATGATTCTCAGAAGCTAGAGCATTATTCTTTTCTTTTTGAGCTTCTATTTCTTGACTTAGTAGAGCGAGTTGAGAATTGTTTGAATCTTGAATTTTCTCAAGTTCTTCTTCTAATATTCTCTTCTCGTCTTTAAGCATATCTCTTTCGAATTCTGATTTTTCAGAGCTTCCTTATGTTTTCTTTTGAGACTTTTTAAAGTGTCTAGAAGTTCTGAATTTATTTCTATCATATCATCAAAAGTTAGATCACTAACCTCATTATCTTTTGCCATGAAGCATTTTTTGTTTGCTCCTTTGATTTTTCTTTATTGCTCTTCCTCTTCTTATTGCCTTGACTAGATCTCTTTGTAACCATTTATTCTAGGATGTTGTTACGATCTCTAGAATCCCAGGCTCTGATACCAATTGAAAATAGCTATGCTCTGATACCAAATGAAAGCGACTACTGTGTGGCTTGCTATCACTTAGGATCGTGTAATATGGAATATAATTAAATCTAAATGCGGAAACAGATGATAATAGCAAAGTAAATGAAAATAAGCACACCAGGAATTTTTATACTGGTTCGAACTTCCCGTTCTACGTCCAGTCCCAGACTCCTTCTAAAATTTCACTAACAACAATCCTCACTTAACACGGAGGAATATGTTTACAACACCTAAACAACAGAACAGAATTTCAATGCCTCAACAGTCGAAGAGGACTTCACTTGCCTGAACAGCAGAACAGGACTTCAACTTATACAAAGAGTATTTGACACAGTGTGTTCTTGATAACACGGATTTGTCTCTTGATAGTACAACCTTCCTGTAATCTTCTCCTTTTGATATATATGTGTGTGTGTGTGTGTGTGTGTGTGTGTAGAATATGGAAGTAAATGAATGATTTTGTATGAACTTAAATGCACAAAAGTGTTAGAATCAAAGTAGTATAAGAATAGAAAGAGTGAGATCGACTAGGTGAATAAAACTGATGATTCTAACATGTTTATATATAGTACAAAAAGATGCAATTGTTCGTGAATAGTTATCATGAAAGTATATGGACATATCCATTGATAAAAAGTTGTATCTCTTCATGGAAAAGAAATGTCTATTCAAAAATATAGCCGTTGAAAGAATTCAGACGTCTGAAAATTGGAATTCAGACTTTTGAAATTGTTAACATGCAAACCAGAAAGGAAATAGGTCATTTTTGACCTGATTCAGACGTCTGAAATTTCCAATTCAGACGTCTGAATATTGTGGAACAATCATTTTGTTTCAGCATTCAGACGTCTGAATGAAGTATTTCAGACGTTTGAATTTAGCCCGTAACAAAAAGTATCATAGCTCATTTGGTTAGAGCACTTGCCTTCTAAACTAGAGATCCGGGTTTGAGTCTTGCTTCATGCAATTTTTAAAAACTTGATTTTTCATTTAAAATATGAATGTATATGTGTGTATACCATTTGGAGAAGATTTTAACATTTGTAAACTCTAGACACGACACTATATGATAATACTTTGTTTGTCACCTTCGTCTTGTCTCTATCGTATATATCTCTTCTTGTATCTACATATACATTCTTTCATCCTTTTGTACCGTGTATCTTATTTTGAACGTATTTGATTATCTCTTTTTGATGCTCATGTACCTGCAAATTAGCTTAGAAATTCTTTGATATAATTGTACAGTTGCTGTCATTAAAATCCACAATTGAGGTTCTAAGAAGATTTGGGGCGTCCGCCAGTCTATACAAAGAAAAGAAAATTTAGACTCGAAAGAATCGAAAGAAGGTTAAACTAGACTTTGAGGGGATTTTTTTATAAAAACTCTCTTATACTTGAAAACTATTTCTACAGTAAGAGTTTCTTCCTGAAAATAGTCTGAAAATATGTTACCTTTGAAAAATACTTTACTTTTAAAACAAGTTTTGTATTGAAATCCGATAACCTTAGGCTCTGATGCCAAGTGAAACACCCTACACCCCTTAGTATACTTAAAAAGGGCACACCAAAGGATATGGTGCGTTGTAGGTATAGCTAAAGCATCATAGAGGCTAAGATTCACAAGATAAATAAGTGAAAACAGCGGAAACATCTAAATAATAATTTATCATTCAAAATTAAACTTTATTTCAAAATAAATCATAAAAACATAAAGGGTCTTAAAAACTCAAAATTTCTCATGTCTCATGAAAATATATCTCAATCTCACAAAATTAGAGTAAAAAGTAATAATAATAATAATCATAATCCCTCTCACAAGTGCCAAATCCATCATAAGCAAAATGAAAAAGATGAAAAGCAGAAGAATACATTTGAAACGAGAAAGCTCCGGAATGAATATCCAAGTAACCTGAATCTACTCAACTTTGCTGGCCTATTCGGGAGAAAACAGGGGAAATAGAAGAGTGGGTCTGATAATAAGTCTGGTGAGTGAGAGTAATCACAAGCATTTATAAGCAAGATAAAGGAAATAAACTAAGCAATAGTTCTAGCATGAAAGGAAAATATAGAAAAGATAAAACTCGGATAAAATACAGTTGATTCTGTTTGACTGTTTGCTTTGATTAGGCCGAAAACCCTAATCCTATCTCAACTGCTAACTTGATTAGGCTGAAATCCTAATTCTACCCTTCAATCGACCTATCTATCTCTATTGTGCCAATATGAACCAATCCTGTTGGTCACAAAAAAATGACACCTCTTTAGCGCTTAGGACGCAATAGTAAATTATTTACCATTTTCGATGTCGCACGCTCGGTCATCGCCGGTACACACTAACTCTCGCCCTCTATTTGACCATTTATTGACCCTAATCAGCATAAGTGTGCCCAGCCTCACCTAAATGTTGTGAGATCATCAGTCCTAGACTTGAAAGGGAATGCTGCCCAACCTCACCTAACTGTTGTGAGACCATCAGTCCTATACCTGAAAAGGAATGTTGTCGGTACTGGTCCTAACAAATAATCTTCTAGTTTTGCGCCCCGTGCCCAAATCTCCGGATTTGAGCCTCTATCTATTGGCCACTTATTTACCCTAATCAACATAAGCATGTCCCAGCCTCACATACTATTGTGAGACTATCAGTCCTAGATCTAAAAGGGAATGCTGCAGGTACGGGCCCTACTTTTATATTTGCTTATTAACTTAATCTAAGTTTTAAAATAAGTCTCTTATGTTATTTATTTTTTTGCTATATTTGCTTATTAACTTAATCCAGGATCTAAGCTTTAAAATAAGGCTCTTTTGTTATCTCTTCTTTCTAATTATAACCTACGTGTTATAATTGTTCTTGCAACTGTTACTCTTCTATTTTCTCTTTTTAGTTATAACTACTAGTTATAATCATACTTGTAAATATCTTAAATTTGTCTATTTAAGACTATCTCTATTTTATTTCAGTTTTTCTTGTTTTACATCTGATTTCTGTAAATTTAGTGTTTTTCTATTTTAGTTCATATTGGAGAATTCTTTTCTCTTTAATTTATTCACGTAAAAAGGGATTAAATCTTTATAAAATGAAACTAACATTTACATGCTAAATTACAACTTAAAATAGATGTAAATAACTGAATAAAACAGCTTTAAATAGTTGAATAAAATAGACTGAAAAGAACTTCTGAAATCTAATTATAAACTAGCTGTAAATAACTTATATAAAAACTGTCTTAAAATTGTAGAAGAACTACAGCTATTGAGTACTATATTATTTTAAATTGCTTACAATTCTAAAATAACTATAAAACACTCATCTGTGGTCCTTTGCTCTAATCCTAGGCCTTCATGGATCCGCTACTAGTGTGTAGAATATTTTTATTAAAAAGATCTCCTTCCTAGAAAATTTTTCTATTTAGTATTCAGCCTCAGGCAATGAACCCAATTGCGAAAAAATCCGAATGAGAAAAATAGCTAGGTTTAGGGTCTTATTTATAGTGTGGTTTAGGGATCTCAAGACGTCGGATTTGAAGATTAAATCTGGTGCAACCACGTCATAGGCTCACTAGGAACCATCAGATGCAAGCACGAACGCACAGGATTAAACTGAAGTCAAAAATATAGTTTGCGGCTCGTACCTGGACGTTTTCGTATCCATGCGATAGTGCGGGTCGACCTAACTACATTAGGGGTTTACCTATAGGTAGACCCGACCTATGCATGGGTCGACCCCTATGGGGTCTTATATATTTTTTGTTTTAGTTTATTAAATTCTGAATTTTTGTTTCACTCGTAACTTCTCCATACTGACTCGAATTTCGACAAGTTATATATGGAAATTGATCATAAAATCGTCACAGACCCAATGGTGAAATCCCCATAGCTCGATTCTGACAATTTCAAAAACTTATTTTATTATTAATTGATTTGTTAATTAATTATTACAACTCAAATTTTGGGTTGTTACAGGCTAAAAAGGGGCTGGATGTTGATTCAAAATGAGATGATACGGTAAGGGGAAAATGAGGATCCAGATACCATTTCTGCTCCTTAGAACCTATGCATCTCAAACCCTCACTTTAGAGCTCTTTCTTTTTGCTCCTATTAGACCAGTCATAGCTGGCCCTACCTTACACTCCCCCAAAATTTTCAAACCATTAATACGTATATCAAATACAATTTGAAGATCGATGATTACTGCTTTTAGATTGGTAGCTCTTTCTAGATTATGGATACTGATTTAAGAAGTTCATCGATTCAGTGCTTTAATGTATTACAATTAGGCTTAAGTCAAGGTAAATCTTTCATTTATATTTGTATAATTTTTCATCATGTCGTATGCATATGTTGCAACAACCTTGTTTTCCACATCGTAATAATTAATAAATTTAATTAATTAATAAAAAAATATATTCGAATTTGATTTGATAATTATTATTTCAAAATAATATTCTTATTTATCTAAAATCTATTTAATAAAATATTTTGACTTAATAAATTAAATTAAATTAATAAATTTTTGTTTGAATAATATACTAAAATTGAATAGAATGTTTTAATTGAATATAAAATATTTTAAAGGTGAAATAACTTATATGATTGAAATTTATTTACAAATAAGAGGGATTATTTAAAAGGAAAAGACGATGGAGAAATGAATTGATTTGAATCATAACCCAAATTAAGGCCCAACAAAAGTCAAGCCCATTCTCTTTTCATTCTCTTCTAAGTTTTAGAAGCCTTCCTTATTTTTCATTTCAAAAACCCAACTCCATAAATTTCTTACCTATGATTGCCCTAGATTCTTAAATTCTGCTCACGTGACAAATAATAATAATAATGTCATGCACAATCGTGATTTTTTGGCATCGGTAATGTCCATTAGAGAGGAGGCTGGCAATCGATGACAGTGTGATGGGTTTGCTGTTGCGTGAGATGGTGGTCAAGTCGTCGAGGATAGCGATGAGGTCTTAACATCAATCCCAGGTTGCTGTCGCAATAAGAAGTGGTGCTAGCGTCTTAGGAGTAGCATGGTGGCGGACGGCTGAAGCAAAGTGTGACATGGTGTGTCACGATAGAGTCGGCGTCTATTGTGGCATCATGGATCAAGCGATGGAACATGGTTCAAGCATGGTGGTTACTACTACAATGACAGCAGTTGGATCGACGATGACTAGTAAAAGTGGATTGTGATGGCTAGCTATTGACGCAAGGTGTGTTGAATATGCTAGTATATGATTTTTGTTTAATGATAATAAACATATATATATATATATACACATATATTCATTTAAATGTATTTGTTATTGTACTATTTTATTTTTCACACAATTAATATTTGCTGAATAAAACAAATAACATAGAATTTAAATTCAAACGGATATTTTATTCAAACAAATAATTTATTGCCATTTTGAATAGTACACATTTGAGCTCTCACTACATATATACATATTTAAATTACAATACAATTTCAATTATATCTCAAACTTCAATTTACATTGTTCACCTCACTACAAATCACTCATTCACTTGTATTTTATCTTCGACTTTGCTCCAGACTGAATCTAGCATCTGAATTATCTGCAAAATAAACACCGACGCGGTAAAATTGAAAAAGAATTTTTTTTGCATTGTAAAATAAAATGTGTGTTTTTGAAAATATTATTTGCCTCAGTTATTTGGGTTGTTCATCATCATATTTATTCTGAATTCATCATTCACGAACTGCTAGTGACATGTACAGTATATCACTGTACATGCCACAAGGCCGTGCACACCGATATACACTTGAGAAAACTTCAGGGACTGGTGAGCACAAGGTCGAACCCGAGCTGAGGCTGGATTCAACTCAGGTGCCATACAAATACATTACAAAACTGTCGAGTACAAGTTCTCATGGTACAAGAATCCAAAAACCAACATAAAACAAGCCTCGACCAAAAATCCAATGTATACACTTGAAAAATACCTAACCATTCAAACTCAAGGCAAGTGCAGACCTAAACTTCAATCTGTTCAAAGTGGTGCTCCAAACAGTTCAACTGTTCTGGCTTGTGGCATGGCACATAGGCAAAGACCATAACAAGTATCACATATATATGCAACCAGACCAGATACAAGAAAGCAGAGCAACCTGACATGTAACTAGGCACCAAAGCATCATACATATATACATAGACATATGTATGAAGACCATCAACCAAAGTGCAGAGAAGTTCCAAAATCAAGATGAACCCGGATCAGAAGTTTAAAGTGAACCAGACCAAATTGAAACAGAGACCAAAATAGTAACATACATACACGTATATCAGTGCAATGATTCAGTGCATTTCAGCAAAGATAACACTAATGAATTAACACGAATGCAAAGCTTCAAAGGAAACTAGAAACCCAAAATTGCAACCATACTAGATTCAAGAATACAAGTCCAATGAGATGGATAGTTTCAAAGTAACATGATTACTATAAAATGAATGTCCAATCTAGGTAGACAAATGAAAATGCACAACACATACACACACATATATATGTATGTATATACATGGGGCTCAACAAATTGTAACTGGAAATCAAGCCAGTAGAAAATACTTCCAAGACTCCAAATGTACATGAGTACATATGAGATCAATGAAGAATCAACAAATGTATAAACCAAGATGAACCAGAACTATCAAGACAGAAACTCAGAGGATTGCAACCAAAAGCAAACCAGTCGAAGTAAACAATGCGATCAGACTTAAATAAGGGCAGACTCAAGTTTAACTCGAAGTAACTTAGGAACCTCAACTGACTAGAACAAAGCACTGCACAATGCACACTGGAGTATGCAAGCATTTAGGAATGAAATGCAACATGAAGACCAACTATATTCAACAAACTAGCATACAAGTATAACATGGATACGCAGACCACACATGTACACAGACTCCAGAAGAACCACATAGCAAGCCTAGACCAACATGAATACAGTAACAAGTGCACATCAAACCAAGTGGATATGCACAATAATTAAACACATATATACATACATACATACATACGTATATATATATATATATATATGTATATATATATATATATGTATATACATGTTTGTATGTGCACAGTTGCTAACAGTAGAAACAAGAACAAGGAAGCAAAGCGCAAAGCAAGCAACAGTAAAAAGAGGAACAAAATTCGAATGTAGGCAAGGCCACATTCAAATGCAAATTTTAAGCAAACTTCAGAGAAGTGTAATTGCCGGCAAAGAAAATTCATGAAGTCGAAGTCAATTATCACAAAAAATTTCAAAGTGCAGAAGTCACAGGAACAAAGAGTAACGAGATAAACATTTCATAGCCCAGTTTAATCTCAAAAATTCAAATACCACAATTTATTTCCATAAAATCATGGTGAACTATGCCGAAGTCATAAGGGAAAAAGAGGAAACCGACTCAAAGAAAAGTTTGAGATATATAGTAACATGAACAAGTCAAATATATCACAAGCATTCAAGCAAAATCAAATGGCCAAGCAAAAAATAATTGAAGAATTCAACTCAAAAAACGCGAATGTTAATTTAGGGTTTTCAACCCTATAAAACCCAATCATCATCGGCATTATCTAGCATTGAGTTCAAACATATCAACGAGAGTAAGAAAGGAAATCGCATACCAGTTTTTGTTTGATTCGAACTCGATCCAGACGCAGCCGCGAAGGAACGGAATCAACAAAAGACTCGAGCCTCATTTCTTACAAGCATACTAGCAAAGGTTTTGAGCATTATATTTCAAGCGGCGATTTCAACAAATCATGAAGCCCTAATTTTGAACGAAGAGGAACAAGGATATGACCGATAAGATAAAAAGAAAAGGGGGAAAATTCGTTATCACTATTTTATTTTCGGTCGGTTTTGATAAATAGTTTTGGGCTTTAATATTTAAATTAGGGTTTTGTGTTTTAATTTGTTTTATTTTGTAATTTACTTTTAAACTTTTATTAAATTCTTGTAGTGTGACTAGGGGATGAACTATGGTGGTGTAGTTCGAGAATTCGCAACTCGGTGGTTGAGTTATGGCAGGGTTTTGAATGTAGAGTTAGGTTAGTCGATAGCGGGTGTCGCGAGTTTATGTGTGTAAGCATCTGACTACTTAATTTCTAGTAGAAACCTTGGGGCATCATGTATGCAGGGTTTTGCCAAAGCTGGGTAAATCTGTATTGTTGTATTTCTACTTTTATTATTCTGCTCTTTGTCTGCGCTGTAATTATTTTATATATTTCCACATTAATTTTTATACTTATTAGTATCACCCTATTCACTCCCCCTCAATGGTGAAATCATTCCTATAAGTAGCATCAGAGCTAGGAACAAAAGTCATTTCTTTTTGAAAATTTGATTTTTCAAAAAATAAAATTACTGTTTTAAAAATCTGATTTTTGAAATGGCTTCTTTTAATAATGCTTTTGCTAAGGTCAGTCCATAGTTAGACCACCAGTTTTCAATTTTGAATATGCTTACTGAAAAAATAAAATGAATTTTTTTGAAAACCATTGATGCTTAGAATATTGTTGAGACAGGTTATAGGGCCCCAACTATAGTGGTAAATAATCAAGAAATTGAAAAACCGATGGATCAATGGACATATTTTGAAAAAAACTACAGAATACTAATGCTAAAGTTATGAATTCTATTATTTGTTCATTGGATCAAATTAAATTTAATCGTGCTTCTCACTGTCTAACTGCGCAGAAAATCTGGCACACACTTGAAGTGACTCACGAAGGAACATTTCAAGTCAAAGAATCTTGCCTTGCCATGCTTAGTAGTGAATACGAGAATTTCACAATGGCCAAGGATGAAAATTTCAAAGAGATGTATATATGACTTTCCAATCTCATATATAAATCAAAAGCTCTCGGAAAACCATACACATAATTTAAAATAGTCCAAAAAATCCTTAGAGTCCTTCCACGAAATTTTGAAGCAAAAGTCACTGTCATTCAAGAATTAAAGGATTTGAAACCAATGAAAGTTGAAGAACTCATCGAAAATCTTACTACTTATGAGCTAGAAATGAAATTCAAAGAAGAATTGTAACGACCCAGAATTTCTGTCATCTGAAATTCGTATATTTAATTGATTTTAAATATTAACAAGTAAAATTTGTAAGTCAAATAAATTTTATTTCGAAATATTTAGATTTAATTGGATAATTAAATCGATAATTTAATATATGAAATTCCATAAATAATTGGAAATTAGGTTTAATGTGATTAAAATTGATTTATAAAGTTGTATTAAATCATATTGGAGGTATAATGATGTTATAGAACTTTTAAAGTCGAATTAAAAGTTAAATTAAAAAAATTGAATATTTTAATATTTAATCGACGAGTTAAATAGCCATTTTTCAAACAGTCTTGGATTTCATCGAAACCAATTTCATCGGATCCGTAATGTTATATTACTGTATGGTTTCAAATTTCGTGTCAATCAGATGTACAGTTTGTCCGGGGCAAGCTAAAACGCGTAGAAATCGATTCGAGTGAATTTGGATTTTAAATAGTTGATTCAAAAAACTTATCTTTCAAATTTGATCGAATTGGCTCCCGATATCTATTTCACTGCGTTCGGAATGGGGGTAAAACATTATAAACGCCAGGCGGCACGCTTCGTTTGGAGTTTGGAAAAATTTCGGGTGAATAGTGTCGCGAGATTTTTCTATAAAAGGACCCCTTATTTTCATTTTTCATCACAAACCCTAATTTCTTAACCTAGCTGCCAGTATAATGTCAATGGCCGAAAATCACTCATTTTCTTCCTCTAATATCTTCAAATCTATCAAAAATTATGAAAAATTATCAACAACAAAGTTGTAGAGGATATCGAGTTCTATAACTTCAACGGTCAAGATCGTAAACGAAGCTATGGATCGACGGCGATTCTCGTTCAAGCGGCCGACCTTTGCACACGGTTTTCAAGACTAAATGGAGGCCAAGCTTCATGCCATCGGGACCGAAGGTTGAGGCGGGTTGGAGTCTCAAAGTGGTGGAGCTCGATCAATCTATAGCACGTCGGAGAGGTCGCGTAAATCAATGAAAAAGTGGCGGCTATGGGTAGGGTTCGGTCGAGTGTTTACTGAGTTGGGGAAGATGAAGAACATGGCTCGGATGCAGGGGCAAAGAGATCAACGGCTATGATGAGCTTAGGTTTAAAAATAATAACAAAAGTTGTATATTAATTATATTATAATTCGTTTAAACTTTAAAATATCGTATCTTTGTCATACGAGGTCTGTTTTAGACGAAACGAATTGCGTTGGCTTCGTATTGACGAGCACTACGCGATGGAGCTGGATTGGAGCTAGTGAAATTTTTGGGTAAAATCAAACGCGCGTTTAATTTTATTCGAAATAAAACACTGAAATGGTTATTGGAAGCAAGGTGAGAACTTCTCACTCAATCGAAATTGTTTCGATTTAAATTTTAAATAGTTAGATTTAAAATTGCTTGATTGTATGATTGAATGATAAATTATTATCTATTGTATTGAAATAGACCCTATACGCCGTACATTAAGCGGAAGTTATTTATTAAACACATATACCGTGATATTCCAACTTGAAGTGGAATTGGTATTATATATGTACTTAGAGTTGATTTCCCGCATTATATAGTGGATGAGACCCTATTGCGCCGCATAATAGCGGATAATATTTTATATAAACCCATGTACCGCGATATTCCGTATTGAAATGAGATTGGTATTGTGCTAACATCTGTGGATGTAGTGAAACAGGTTGGAGGGATCCAACTGGATTCCTCAACAGTATTGATTTATTTATAGATATTGTGATATATTCTGTTATCATATTAATGTATGATGTTTTGGATGCCGTGGTTGATTTATTGGTGCTGTTGCAGCATTGGGCCTATTTTTGGAGTTTTAAAAATGTTAAAGTAACGATTTCGAATTTAAAAGGATTTTCAAGTGATTTTTGAAAGTATAAGTTTTATTGAAATTTTGGAATTGATTCATTTTAAATAAATAAACGTTAAAATTTTTATGTTATAAAAACAATGATTTTTGTGAAATATAACCGAAATGTGATTTTTGGAATAAGTAGTCTGGAGAATTTATAAAATGGTTTAAATTGGGATTTTTAAATTATTATAAATGGTTTATGTAAAAGATTTATAGATTTGATATTTATAAATTTAAAATATTGGAATTATAAAACGAATTTTTATAAGCGTTAAAATGAAGTATAAATGGATTTTATAAGTGAATGAAATTTATAGATTTATAAATTGTGAAGTTATAAAATGAATAGATTTTGTAAAATAAAAGATTTATAAGTAATTAACTTATAAATTGGATTTTGGCATTTAAATGAGATTTAAATAGTATTTGTTAATTAAGGGATTTTATAAGTCGAAGTTTTTATAAAATATATGTGAATTTATAAACATTGTTTTATAAATCCGAAATCGACTTATTAGATAAGTTAATTTTTATGGCTTATTAAAGGAGATATATTCACGATTTTGGACAGTGCATAATCCTTTAATTAAATGTGTAAAAGTGTTGAATTTGGTTAATGATTTATATTCACGATTTTGAACAGTGAATAATATATTTAAGAAATGTTTTAGGTTCTGGTCTTTTAAATAGAATTAAAACGATTTGAAGTTGTTTTAAAATGTGTTAAGGATCGAACCATAGATTTCAACATTCATTGTTAAAATAGACGTTTTCGAGAAATAAGGAAAAGATGGACTATAACACTGTTGTTATAGTAAATGATTTTTGAAAGGAAATGTTTTTGTATAGTGTTGGGATTTATATATCTATCTTAATTTCGAATCCCTATACTAGTGATTTTGAGTTGTCGTAACGATGTTTTACGCAACATTTGTTTTGACCCAAATAAATGTGTTTAAAAAGAATGTTTTCCTTAAAGAATAAAATATATACTTAATCGTGTTTTAAGTATATTGAATATTTTCTAAGTATTGAAAATAAATAGATTTGTGAATTACTTATTGTTAAATAAGTATTTGGAAATGTTTTCCAATGAAGAAATTGAAATGGTTTAGAGAATATGTCTTTTTAAAGATAAATTGAAGTGAATATCTGGCAAGTTATTAATTTATGGAAGATTAATAAAAAGGGCCTAGTGATTGTTATGGTGCTGGATATTTGTTTGTTGGCCTTGATAGTTAAATAACCGACTATCAATATTTACCTTTAAATGGGTATTTGTGTGACTTGCTTGAATTTGAATGCTGCACTTATTTTTAAAATAAGCGCTCATTATTCGGTTTAGCCGGGAGAGGACCTTTGTGTCATAAGTCCCATTGCGAATAGTGATATGTCGAAATGGATAACATTTGAAGACCGGTGTTGAAGACCGGATATTTTTGAAAACGGAAGGATTACCGTCGAATGATTCTGCATCGGTTGATCTCCGATATAGAGATTTTATCACCCTTTGTGATGGAAAGTCCGATCGTGATTAGTGAATATCCGGATTGCAAGGACTTCTTCGGAAGTGCCTTTGGTTCCGTTCGATCCGGAACGGACTCGTATGGATGTGTGTCTGACATTACAATTTGAGTTGTAAAGCTGGTTTCTATCAAATACATTTCTGTTGGTGGCGGAGAATTTATTCTCTTAGCTTAACACCCTTCTCTGAGACGTACGAGCTCAGAGGTTATGTAGTTGATGGTTACTAGTGATATATTCCCAATTTGGTAACGTGGCATGCTGAGTGTTGCTGAGCATTTGTTGATCAAAGCGTGGCTTTTATGAAAAGCGTAGCTTTGTGGACGAGACTTTGTCGGACCTCACATCCCGAAAATGGTCAAAACAGGAAAGATCCAGCAAGGTTATTAGGGGATAGCGCCCCCTTAGTGTATGTCATTCCTTCTGGATAGAGGTGGTATTATGGTATGGAGCCCTGATACTTAACCTATGTTGTTGCTGCAAACTTATTATTTTGTGGTTGTTGGTGAATCCCGAGATTTAGGTCGGTTATGACCGGGGGATGGCATATTCATGTCAGTTGTTACCCAGCTAGGGGTAACCCGGCCTTGTGTTGGCAGAGATCTGGTTAGGTTCTCGGGGCGTCTTTCCAGAGGCGTACCCATGTCGCAATGGGAAGTTCCTTGGCCTGACCATTTATTGGAAATCCAAACTCCAATACGTACCTTGTATGGTTTTAGTTGTAGAACCTGCCATTTACTTATGGTGGTCACCACTGTTTAGATGGTAGCTATAGTAGGCATAGTTCGGAATGTCTATGTTGGCTAAGATTTATATTATACTTTTGAAATTTTTTCCTACACTTTGCAATTATAATGATAATATCAAAGAAATTTGCGTATCAAGCATATTTGACTATCATAAGGAGAAATCTCCTCCGATTTTGCATTTGCATTGTGTGTGTGTGGGGGAGGCCTAATGGTAGTCTCATTTTCTAAAAAGCATTGCGGATCTACCTTAAAAATATTTCTTTTTTGTTTTTAAAAGATAAACTGCTTTAAGTTCTCACACCAGTCCCATGACTGACCTGGAGTTTATTGTTTCCCTCCTAAACTCTGGGTGCCCATCAATTTCTACACGGGCAGTCTAGAGTCAGGTTATCAGGTCATTCTGGAATTCAGGAATTGCTGTGGAGATCAGGAGCAAGCTGGATGGCGTGGTGTATCAATTAGTATATAGTATTTCTTTTCCGCTGTTTGTTGTTGTAAACTCTGATAATGTAATGTAATATGATGTAATGTATAAAAGGTACAGTTCTTTTGATTTAAAGATATTCATTTATCTATTATATGTTGTTCCGCTGCGATTGTGAGATTCTGATATTGTTTCTGTTTCTTTTTCTTTCTTCTTCTATCTTCTACCTCTTATTTATCCCTAACGGTTCGATTTTCCGGCATTCGATTGATCAGCAGTTGATACATTGGACATACTAATGTCGACTTTCGTGGTTGAAAAATCCCACTCGTTGCATTTGGTATCAGAGCAGATGGTTAAGTGACAACCTTGGCTCTGTTGGGTATTACTCATTAGAGATAGAGTCAGCAGTATTCTAGAATGAGTTGAGTGTAATAATAGATATGAGCGCGTATTTGTTAGTGAATATAAAAATGTTTTATATCGTGTTTGCTTATCCGTTGAGCCGTTTGTGAATTCTGGTTGGTAGATGGGACGCCATATTATCGACAGGAATTTCTAAAACTCTTACACGAGATAAACCGACATAGTATCATTTTAAATTGGGTAAATGAAATAATTTTACCTTGATTATATTTTATATATAAAGGGATAATCTTTCAGAAATTATTAAAGTGTATATAAATTGATTGTTTGGTTGTTGAAAATATAAGAATATATATAAGTTAATTAAAAGAATAAATTGTATAAGCAAATGAATTATTAAGTATGGAATTATAATTAATGTGATTTACAATTGTGAAATAATCTTATTTATGAGAAGTGAAACTATATAAATATATTTATAAATATGAGTTGTAAATAAAAATGAATTTGAACTATGAATTGAAATTGTTGAATATAAGTGAAACGAGTTGTGGACTTATAATATGAAATAATAAATTTGGCTTTGGTAAAGAATAAAGAATTTGAGTTAGTATAGTAAATATATGTTTTTGAATTTAATTAAAGGAAAGTTAAATAGAATTTACTTTAGAATTGGAATCTGAACTGGATTTATAAGGGAAATTTAATTTAAGTTAAATAAATGATGTTTCAAATGGAATATAACTTAAGTAATGTTGAATGAAGTTGATTTTGGTATCGAAGTAAATTAATAAAGTGAAGTGATGAATATGAACTTGAGTTATGTAATGAAATTCAACCTTATTTGTTAAATGAATTAGCAATTGAATTAATGAATGAATTGAATGTAAATGAATTGATATAGAATAATGAATGTAAGTGTTAATTCATTAGAAGTTAATGGAGTTGAATTTTTTTTTGAATAATTGAATGGAAGTCAATTTAATATCAACCAATTGGAATTAAAAGTGTTAAACCAAATTGAATGATAATTTAATAATTTGGTTATGTTGGTTATGATTTGGTTGTTATATGATTGTTAGTTGATTGTATAGAAATTCATATGAAGTTGAATTGATAAAATTGGAAGCTATGAAATTTGGTTTGAATGTGGAAGTGAACCAACTTGAATATGAATTAGTGAATGTAAACTAATTGAATATGAATGAATGCTAGTAAATCCTATGTTAATGAATCAAATGTGATTTAAATTGGAAAACCAATTCATTGAACATTAATGAGAAGTGAATGTAAATTGATTGGATTTGTTGCTTTTGTTGCATTTGCTATATTGGCATATGTAGTTATTGTAGTGATATATGTTGTATATTGATATTACTTTCACATATACATGTTTCTCATGGTTTGTTGAGTGTTTAGTAGGTGCGGATTGCGCTTGCTTCGCATTTGGAGCTCGCTATATTAGCCGTATATGCTCGCTAATAATATATAAGGTACATATCTCAGATTACATATCGTACTTTTACACTTTTTTCCCTACGGGTTGCCTCATTACTTGATGAGATGTATATTTGTGATATATATTGCCATTTTTTTTCCGGATCGAGCCGCGCAAAGGAGACCATGGCGAATTTTTCTGAAAATTTAAGGCGTTAGAATATTTTTGAGAAAATTGGAAAATTTTGAAAAGATAACTAAGTATGATTTGAAAACTTAGTAAAGTTTTTATAAGAAGTTTAACTATTGGATTTTGGAAAAGTTAAACACTTAAGTGAATTTGAAATCTAATTTGAATGGTTTTGAAAAGTTAATGGATTCTGTAACTTTTTCTTACTTGGTACTTTCGAGGACGAAATTCTTTTAAGGGGGGAAGTTTATAACGACCCATAATTTCTGTCATTTGAAATTCGTATATTTAATTGATTTTAAATATTAACAAGTAAAATTTGTAAGTCAAATAAATTTTATTTCGAAATATCTAGATTTAATCGGATAATTAAATCGATAATTTAATATTTGAAATTCCATAAATAATTGGAAATTGGGTTTAATGTGATTAAAATTGATTTATAAAGTTGTATTAAATAATATTGGAGTTAGAATGATGTTACAGAACTTTTAAAGTCGAATTAAAAGTTAAATTAAAAAAATTGAATATTTTAATATTTAATTGACGAGTTAAAATAGCCATTTTTCAAATAGTCTCGGATTTCGACGAAACCAGTTTCATCGAATCCGTAATGTTATATTATTGTATGATTTCAAATTTCGTGTCAATCGGATTTACGGTTTGTCCGGGGAAAGCTAAAATGTGTAGAAATCGATTCGAGTGAATTTTGAATTTTAAATAGTTGATTCAAAAAACTTATCTTTCAAATTTGGTCGAATTGGCTCCCGATATATATTCCATTGCGTTCGGAATGGGGGTAAAACATTATAAACGCCAGGCGGAACGCTTCGTTTGGAATTCGGAAAAATTTCGGGTGAATAGTGTCGCGAGATTTTTCTATAAAAGGACCCCTTATTTTCATTTTTCATCACAAACCCTAATTTCTTAACCTAGCCGCCCGTATAATGTCAATGGCCGAAAATCACTCATCTTTTTCCTCTAATATCTTCAAATCCATCAACAATTATGAAAAATCATCAACTACAAAGTTGTAGAGGACTTCAACGGTCAAGATCGTAAACGAAGCTATGGATCGACGGCGGTTCTCATTCAAGCGGCCGACCTTTGCACACGGTTTTCAAGACTAAATGGAGGTTGAGCTTCATGCCATCGAGACCGAAGGTTGTGGCGGGTTGGAGTTTCAAAGTGGTGGAGCTCGATCAATCTATAGCACGTCGGAGAGGTCGCGTAAATCAATGAAAAAGTGGCGGCTATGGGTAGGGTTCGGTCGAGTGTTTACCGAGTTGGGGAAGATGAAGCACACGGCTCAGATGCAGGGTCATACGAGGTCCGTTTTAGACGAAACGAATTGCGTTGGCTTCGTATTGACGAGCACTACGCGATGGAGCTAGATTGGAGCTAGTGAAATTTTTGGGTAAAATTAAACGCGAGTTTAATTTTATTCGAAATAAAACACTGAAATGGTTATTGGAAGCAAGGTGAGAACTTCTCACTCAATCGAAATTGTTTCGATTTGAATTTTAAATAGTTAGATTTAAAATTGCTTGATTGTATGATTGAATGATAAATTATTATCTAGTGTATTGAAATAGACCCTATACGCCGTATATTAAGCGGATGTTATTTATTAAACACATATACCGCGATATTCCATCTTGAAGTGGAATTGGTATTATATATGTACTTGGAGTTGATTTCCCGCATTATATAGAGGATGAGACCCTATTACGCCGCATAATAGCGGATAATATTTTATATAAACCCATGTACCGCGATATTCCGTATTGAAATGAGATTGGTATTGTGCTAACATCTGTGAATGTAGTGAAACAGGTTGGAGGGATCCAACTGGATTCCTCAACAGTATTGATTTATTTATAGATATTGTGATATATTCTGTTATCATATTAATGTATGATGTTTTGGATGCCGTGGTTGATTTATTGGTGTTGTCGCAGCATTGGGCCTATTTTTGGAGTTTTAAAAATGTTAAAGTAACGATTTCGAATTTAAAAGGATTTTCAAGTGATTTTTGAAAGTATAAGTTTTATTGAAATTTTGGAATTGATTCATTTTAAATAAATAAACGTTAAAATTTTTATGTTACAAAAATTATGATTTTTGTGAAATATAACCGAAATGTGATTTTTGAAATAAGTAGTTGAATAGAATTTATAAAATGGTTTAAATTGGGATTTTTGAATTATTATAAACGGTTTATATAAAAGATTTATAGAATTGATATTTATAAATTTAAAATATTGGAATTATAAAACGAGTTTTTATAAGCATTAAAATGAAGTATAAATGGATTTCATAAGTGAATGAAATTTATAGACTTATAAATTGTGAAGTTATAAAATGAATAGATTTTGTAAAATAAAAGATTTATAAGTAATTAACTTATAAATTGGATTTTGGAATTTAAATGAGATTTAAATAGAATTTGTTAATTAAGGGATTTTATAAGTCGAAGTTTTTATAAAATATATATATGTGAATTTATAAACATTGTTTTATAAATCCGAAATCGACTTATTTGATAAGTTAATTTTTATGGCTTATTAAAGGAGATATATTCACAATTTTGGACAGTAGATAATCCTTTAATTAAATTTGTAAAAGTGTTGAATTTGGTTAATGATTTATATTCACGATTTTGAACAGTGAATAATATATTTAAGAAATGTTTTAAGTTCTGGTCTTTTAAATAGAATTAAAATGATTTGAAGTTGTTTTAAAATGTGTTACGGATCGGAACCATAGATTTCAACATACATTGTTGAAATAGACGTTTTCGAGAAATAAGGAAAAGATGGACTATAACACCGTTGTTATAGTAAATGATTTTCGAAAGGAAATGTTTTTGTATAGTATTGGGATTTATATATCTATCTTAATTTCGAATCCCTATACTAGTGATTTTGAGTTGTCGTAACGATGTTTTACGCAACATTCATTTTGACCCAAATAAATGTGTTTAAAGAGAATGTTTTCCTTAAAGAATAAAATATATACTTAATCGTGTTTTAAGTATATTGAATATTTTCTAAGTATTGAAAATAAATAGATTTGTGAATTACTTATTTTTAAATAAGTATTTGGAAATGTTTTCCAATGAAGAAATTGAAACGGTTTAGAGAATATATCTTTTTAAATATAAATTGAAGTGAATATCTGGCAAGTTATTAATTTATGGAAGATTAATAAAAAGGGCCTAGTGATTGTTATGGTGCTGGTTATTTGTTTATTGGCCTTGATAGTTAAATAACCGACTATCAATATTTACCTTTAAATGGGTATTTGTGTGACTTGCTTGAATTTGAATGCTATACTTATTTTTAAAATAAGCGCTCCTTATTCGGTTTAGCCGGGGGAGGACCTTTGTATCATAAATCCCATTCCGAATAGTGATATGTCGAAATGGATAGCATTTGAGGACCGGTGTTGAAGACTGGATATTTTTGAAAACGGAAGGATTACCGTCGAATGACTCTGCATCGGCTGATCTTCGACATAGAGATTTTATCACCCTTTGTGATGGGAAGTCCGGTCGTGATTAGTGAATATTCAGATTGCAAGGACTTCTTAGGAAGTGCCTTCGGTTCCGTTCGATCCCGAAACGGACTCGTATGGATGTGTATCTGGCATTACAATTTAAGATGTAAAGCTGGTTTCTATCAAATATATTTCTATTGGTGGCGGAGAATTTATTCTATTAGCTTAACACCCTTCTCTGAGGCGTACAAGCTCAGAGGTTATGTAGTTGATGGTTACTAGTGATATATTCCCAATTTGGTAACGTGGCATGCTGAGTGTTGCTGAGCATTTGTTGATCAAAGCGTGGCTTTTATGAAAAGCGTAGCTTTATGGACGAGACTTCGTCGGACCTCACACCCCGAAAATGGTCAAAATAGGAAAGATGTAGCAAGGTTATTAGGGGATAGCTCCCCCTTAGTGTATGTCATTCCTTTTGGATAGAGGTGGTATTATGGTATGGAGCCCTGATACTTAACCTATGTTGTTGCTGCAAACTTATTATTTTGTGGTTGTTGGTGAATCCCGGGATTTAGGTCGGTTACGACCGAGGGACGGCATATTCGTGTCAGTTGTTACCCAGCTAGGGATAACCCTGCCTTGTGTTGGCAGAGATCCGGTTAGGTTCTCGGGGCGTCTTTCCAGAGGCGTACGCATGTGGCAATGGGAAGTTCCTTGGGCTGACCATTTATTGGAAATCCAAACTCCAATACGTACCTTGTACGGTTTTAGTTGTAGAACCTGCCATTTACTTATGGTGGTCACCACTGTTTAGATGGTAGCTATAGTAGGCATAGTTCGGAATGTCTATGTTGGCTAAGATTTATATTATACTTTCGAAATGTTTTCCTACACTTTGCACTTATAATAATAATATTAAAGAAATTTGCTTATCAAGCATATTTGACTATCATAAGGAGAAATCTCCTCCGATTCTACGTTTGCATTGTGTGTGTGTGTGCGGGAGGCCCTATGGTAGTCTCATTTTCTAAAAAGCATTGCAGATCTACCTTAAAAATATTTCTTTGTTGTTTTTAAAAGATAAACTGCTTTAAGTTCTCACACCGGTCGCATGACTGACCTGGAGTTTATTGTTTCCTTCCTAAACTCTGGGTTCCCATCAATTTCTACATGGTCAGTCTAGAGTCAGGTTATCAGGTCATTCTGGAATTCAGGAGTTGCTGTGGAGATCAGGAGCAAGCTGGATGGCGTGGTGTATCAATTAGTATATAGTATTTCTTTTCCGCTGTTTGTTGTTGTAAACTCTGATAATGTAATGTAATGTGATGTAATGTATAAAAGGTACAGTTCTTTTGATTTAAAGATATTCATTTATCTATTATATGTTGTTCCGCTGCGATTGTGAGATTCTGATATTGTTTCTATTGCTTTTTCTTTCTTCTTCTATCTTCTACCTCTTCTTTAACCCTAACGGTTCGATTTTCCGGCATTCGATTGATCGACAATTGATAAAGTGGACGTATTAATGTCGACTTTCATGGTCGGAAAATCCCACTCGTTACAAGAATGATAAGGAGGTGATACACGAAAGAAATCAGTAGCTCTCAAAAGAACAACAGAAAGTGATGATGATGATGGAGCAGCTGAATTGACACTATTAATAAAGAAATTCAAAAGGTGGAATCAAAAATATGAAAATCCAGCTCTAGATCAACAATTGAAAAGCAGAATAGTCAAAGTACTAGACAACTCAGAAGAGCAGGAGATTATTCATCACAAGTGCAATAAACCCGGTCATATCAAGCTAAATTGTCCTCAAAATCGATTCAGCCAAGGAAAGAAATCGAAAAGGAGAAGTTTTGCAGCCTCCTGGGATGAAACTAATGAAGATGATAAAAGCACCGGCGTTGAGAGTGAAAAAACAGATCCGTGTCTTCGAGGTGATATAACTGACAGTGATGACGACGAACCAAGCGAGGTATCAAAACTTACTCATTCGAAACTACTTATATATTTTCACGAAGTAAATAGCTGTTTTGAAAGACTTGGGGAGAAGTACGCTAAAATTGAATCATAAAGAGATATTTTGATAGATTTAAATAAACAATTCGACCAGTTAGTCAAAAACTATCGAAATAAAAGCCCTAAGTGTGACAAGTGTCCATCATTCAAAGAAGAAATTAAAAAATCAGAAATTAAAATTAAATCACATAAAAATAAAATTCTGATTTTGAAAGAATGTGAAAACACTAGGAAAGAAAATTCTATTAAAAGGTACACTCAATTATTGAATGAAAATGAATCTCTCAAAATACAAGTCCAACAATTGTCTACAACTTTAGGAAAATTTTCCAAAGGAGAAAGATCGCCAAATCTGCTATTAGGAAAAAAATTTGTTAATACGGTTAGACAAGGACTTGGATATAATCAATCTAAGCTTGTTAAAAGCAAAATTAATCAAGTCAAATCTGAGTGCACAATTGGTAGAAAAATTGGACACAAAGATATTTTTCAAAATCTTTTGCCACCAACAACCAAGGACCTATAAAAACAAATAGGTCATAAAAATCTTTTCTCGTGTAGGTGTGGCGGCTAGCTAAGGTACAACAACAGTGTTATCTGGATTTTGGCTGTTCCAGACACACAACGGATTACAAATCAAAGTTCTTTAGCCTAGTATGAAGGTGGCAGAATCACAATGAGTAACAACGAAAAATTATCGTAAAGGTAAAATATGTAACGGTACATTTATCTTGAATGATATATTAAATGTGATAATGTGCATCATATTCTGATTTAAATCAGCCGGCTATGTGATAAGGAGATAAATGTTGATTTTGATTTAGAATTATGAAAAAGGTTGACCAATATTTTTTTGTATGCCAAGAACACTATGAGTACCTCTAGAATCTTTAAACTATTTCATATAGATTTGCTTGGACAAATAATATTGAAAGTTTAGGTGATAAGAGATAGTGTCTTGTGTTAGTTGATGAATATTCAAAATACATATGGATATATTTGTTTATCTTACTACTTTTAGATCTGACACTATGTTCACTATTTGTTTATTTGCACGATTTCAATTAAAATTCAAAAGAATTTCATTTAAAAGATGTTAAAAATGATTTAAGGAATTTGTTGCAACTTCATGATTTGGTCTATAACATCCAACTAATGATAATTTTGAGTCGAATGGAAATTCGGATGCAAATTACACTAGTAATATAGTTGATGGAAAAATTACTGGTGGCACGTGATTTATGTAGATAGATTCATTAGTTGCATCATATTTTCAAAGAAAATATCTGCATATTTTTCATTTGAACTAATTTTCAATTAGCAAACATTTTTCTTATAAAACCCCTTCCAGAAAATAGTTTTTTGATCTTGTTTCAGATTAGTCATTTTAGAAAATTTGATTTTATAATTATTTTTGAATTTGATCTTAAATGACTACATTAAGTAATCCGACTCTCTACTAATTATCAAAAAAAAAATAGTTACTGAAAAATGTGATGAGTGTTGATATTAATCATACATTATGACTTGATACAGTATATTTAGTAAATTTTTTAAAAATTTAAACAAGATTTATAATAACTTTTGATGGGTAAAAATTCCATGACCATCTCTATTCCTATCATATTTCTAACGACCATCACTCATCAAAATCCAATATAGGATGCCAAAATGTGGTATTTTTAAACAGGAAATTATTTATTTTACTTATTTTTTTTTATAAAAACATCTAAAGTATTCACTCTCATTCAAAATTCCTTACGGTTATGCATTGGTGAATTACTTGGAATATTTGTATATTGTAACGGTCCGGAATTTCGATCCTGAAAACTCCAGATAGTTAGAAAAAGAAGAAAAGAGATCAGAGAAAAGAAGAAAAGAGATAAGAGAAAAGAAGAAACAGAAACACCAACATCTCACACAGCGGATAAAATATAATATCAAATAATATTCTTCACACAAAGAATAGCTGAATCAGCCAATTACATTTTAATACATCAGAGTTACAATATTTCACAATCACTGGGCAATTAAAACAACTTGTCCCAGAAATACAAACAATATATCACACCGGAATACACTCCATACGTTCCTGCCATTCAGCTCGCCTCCTAAGCTCCAGAACGTCCTTACCTGAAAATCTGTAATACCTGGTCTGACCCGAGCATTACATCAAAGTAACACCCGGGTCAAGCTGAAAACCAGCGTGAGTAAACTCTTCTAACATGAGATACTAATGCATAAACTTATTTAAAACCCAGGGTAACTTTTATCAATTTACAAATTCACAGCTTGTTAAGACATCACGTATTTCACACATCAATTTCTAAGTATCCAAACTAAGATAAATGGTCCAATTCACTTAAATCATTATATTCCAGCCTATTGACTTCACATAACAATCATAGAAAAATCGAAGTGGTTTCGGGTATTTACTAATACAGGAAATTATTGTCAAGGACAAAATTTCACAGTTTTTTAGCCTTAAGGACAGACCTTCAATATTTTATCCTGAAGGACAACTTTCTGTAGGTATCAGTTTTTAGTTATTGATAGCAGTTTTTAGGTATCAGTTTGTAGTTATCGGTAGCAGTTTTTAGGTATCAGTTTTTAGCTCGGTATCAGTTTTGTTGTCCTTATGAATAATTTTGGAAAATGTTTGTCCTTATGAATAAATTTTAGAAGAATGTTTGTCCTTGTGGCAAAAATATTGAGGTCGTGTCCTTGAGGCAAAAAATATAGAAATTTTTGTCCTTTAAATTAATTTCCCCTTACTAATACCCGACTCCGGTCTCTTCGAATCTCATGTCATCTTAACCCAAGTTATTCCATTAAATACAATTCAACTTTAAATACAGGATGTCACTTATATACAACAATAATTATCGATAAATAACTACATTATCAATGTCCACCGAATCGTATTCATATCACAAAACATTTCCTATCAAAGATATCAACCATTCTAAGTCATTTAATATCATTCATTCGTTCATAAGCAAAATTTGATCACTCCCTAATCAATTTAATTATCTCGAATTAAATTAATTTCTAACTTTAATTACTTAGATTACCTTTACTAAACATTAATTAATTATAAATCAATTGATTAATCATTTTTTAATTATCCATCTTATTCAATCACCTTTGATTAACTATCCCTTAGTTATATTAAGTAATTAACCGTTAATTAATTACTCAAATTAATAATTCTATAATCATTATATTGATTAATTATCCATTAATTAATCATACTCATTAATTAACTAACCCGTAATTAATTTCCATATTTAATCAATCCTTTAATTAATTACACTAAGTAATTAATCCTTAATTACTTTTCTTAAATAATTTACCTTTAATTACTTTCATCAAGTAATTATCCCATTGGTTAATTATCCTCAATTAATTAACCATGACCATTAATTAATTTAACCTTTAATTGCTAATTAAATTAATTAACCTTCAATAGAAATTAATCCTTTAATTTTTTTATCAAGTAACTATCATTTAAGTAATTTAATCTTTAATTAATTTATAACCCTTTATATTTTATAAATAAATTCTTAATTATTTCTCTTAGCTTATATAACCATAAATAATCATTTAAAATTGAAAAGAAGATTGGTTGAAAAATTTATATTAAACAACATGTTGCTATAACTTTGGAAAGATACTAGATTACGGATTTCTTTAAAATTTAAAACCAAATTCTTTTATTTACAAAATTATTTTTGGCTGAAATCCAAAACCCATCACAAATCAAACCCAATACCATTTATTAACGCAAGCCCAAACTGGGCCGAAGCCCAGACCCAACAATGAAAAAAGAAACAAACCAAATCACCCCATCTTCTTCTTCTTCTTCCAGCAGCCCCCCAAGTTCCCAGATCATACGTCGGTGACACGATCTAAAGTTCGAACTAGTCACAACCCAGAAGCAAAAGCAAACTACACGAACACCTTCCCACATCAATTCGAACATCTAACCAGACCGAAAGAAAACACACGAAACATCAACAAAATCCAACACCGAACGATTTCCTGCGTGCATGTGTGCATGTTTACGTGCACAGCTCCTCCACGCCATCGCTCGACCAACTGAGGCCCGCCACCAACGTCTCTACACCCCTCGACCATTCTCACCCACTCATAGCACCTTCCTTCCCAGGGTCTAAAATCGATATGCTCAAACGAAAACTAAACATCCTCTTCCAAATCTTCATTGCCAACGACGAACTCGTCATTGGAACCCACGTCATCCCTTCCAGAGCATCACCACTTAACCACATCGCGATCCCCGCCTCGCGATCAAACCCGATCCAACCCTGACGTCGAAAAAGCTCCCGAAACTACGGCGATAAAAACAGGCTCAAAACCCTACCTTGCCGTCGTTACACCTCCATAACAATCTAGAGCTTCTCCGACCATTTTTCTCCTCATCACTTATCCAAACTTGCTTCACCTGAGAACTTGCGAACCCAAAACTTTCCGATCATAAGAGATTCCTCGAAAACCAGTATATGTTCAATTCTTGATTTCTCGTAATTCTACAGCCTAAAAATCTTGTTTTTAATTTTAAAAATCCTCATCTTTGATGACAAAACATATAATATTCCTGAAACACTCAATTATATTAACCTAGGTTTTGATATATTTTTCAAATTTGCTGTTCTTCTTACTTTATCTCACCATGGTCATCAAATTCTTACTGGAATCAGTTTGATCCCATTTCTTGTTTTTACTAACAAACTTTATTTGTAGGTCCAAGCTTAGACGATTAGAGTGTGAGAAATTTAGTTTTGAACATATTATAAAGCAGCAAAACTAAGTACAGAGCATATAACATTTCCCAGACATTTATAAAAATATCTACACAAATATTCATGCATTTCTAATTAGCCAATAATACAATCACTTAACATAATTTATTTTAATAATTTACAACATGCATTTTATTTAAGACAGATTAAAAAATTTCTTTAAAAAATTGGATTTGTTTACTCACCTTGAATAATTTGAACAGAGCAGTTTTGTTTGATTTGATCTGTAGCTCGGTTAATTGATATTTGATTGGAATGATTAGAAGTTTGTTTGATGATTTGAATCTGAACTGATCTTTGAATTGCTTATGCTTCAGGTTGAATTTTTTTAAATAATTGAAGTTGTACACCCCTTTTTTCATTTGATTTTGAAAAATGAGAGAGATTGAGAAGGAGAGTGTAAAAACTTAGAACTGGAAAAAAATAGCCAGGTCCCTTCTTCTTTTTTATTATTAAAATATCATTTATAATTCAATGAAGAAGACCATTGTCGCTTGTTAAATTTTATTTATTATTAACTCATACTTGTATTCTCATGCATGCTAAATTTGTTACAAATGTTTAATGTCTTTTAAATATTTTCAAATGTTTAAAGAAATAATTATTAATACTTTCTTATGTTAATATATTTATGTATTATATGTACTTAGCTTACACTTGTTTTTATGTGTATTTATACAATATTCTAAATTTGATTTTTATATTTATAAATGTCTTTACCTTTTAAAATACATATATTTCGCATATTATCAATTTGCCCTTATATAAATGTCTTATGTTTTAAATGTTTAAATTTTGTCTTAAATTAATCTTACTTAATTATATTTATTCTTCCTCTTATATTTGTCTACTAAATTTATAAGACCCAACTACACACTTTTAATAGTTACACAAATATACTAATTATACTTTATATACTTTATTTATATTTTAAAATGTTTTCCATAAAACTCTTATATTAAATTTCTATTTAGTAACCACTTTCCTTCATTTATATTAATATGATCTTCAACTATATACTAATAAAATCATATATATATATTTAATTTCAATTTACTTTAAGATATTTATCTTTTGAATTTCAAATTAAAATTAAATTAAAATCAACTCATATAAATATATATATTTAAACAAACACAAATTCAATTCTATTTAAAACCCATTTATATATATAAAAATAACACATTATTATTGTTTTGAAAATGATCTATTTTATCAATTTTAAATAATTATAAAGGAGATTATCTCATTTATTGTCTAATTTATGAATTAGTATTTTCAGAAGTTAAATCAGATTACTATCCAATTATCTGATGCCTGAAAATCCGGGTTATCACATTCCTTCCCGCTTTGAATCTTTTCGTCCCCGAAAAGAAACGAAGCCAGAATTTATTTAATACTTAAATCAGATAATTTATTCTTTGATCATTTTTAAAACATTTTAAAATCTATATAATATTGTCAAAATAGTTTTATAAAAATTCTTTTTATAACTCGATATTTCATCAAGTCCATCCTCGTTCTCACAGAAATTCGGTCATATGTTGATCAGGCATAGGACTGAAAATCTATAAGTGCTTGGCAGACCCATTTTCAACACCCAGTGAAAATACCTTGAAAAATAATTTTATTGAAAACCTTGTGAAAATATAGAAAACATTTTGAAAATAGAGGAAATATCTTTGGTGAGAATGCTCTGGAAATCATCACCCTCATCCACGGTCACAGTTAACCCGATGGTTACGTTGCCTTCCCAGCAAAATCCATAGATAACTGTAGGCACTCCGCACCCCTCGATTACGCCATGGAATCTGCTACAGATCGCAGCTACAACCGGGGTTACGTTGCTATCACAGCAAAAACCCATATAACTGTAGGCCTCAGCGCCCTCGAATTTCGCTACCAAAAGAATGAAACTTCTCCACTTCACTTGACCATAGATCGTAGTCTACTGATGTTACGTTGCCTTCCCAGAAAAATCAAGCGTAGACCGTTGACGCTCACCTTCACACGATTTCCGCTATGGTCCACAGTAGATCGCAGCGACATCGAGTTACAATGTCGTCACAGCATAACTCAAATGCCTCTATAGGCACCAGCGCCCTCGACTTTCGCTACCCAATAATCCTCAGGAACTAGTTTGTCCGGACTCTTCACAGGATTAACTTTAGAATCTCCCCCTTTGAGGCACAAGGCAATACCAACCTATGGTACTCCTGAGAAGTTCATTTCAAGGGAGTGCCTTTTTCTCGAGAGCCATTTTCAAAACACTTTATACTATACACATATAGAATCTTTCAAATCATACACCTAGTACGAATTCCATATAAATCTCTTTTTCTCAAAATCGGTTATTCCAAAATCGATAATTCTCAAACTAGGCATTCCAAATTCCAATATTGATTTTACCCAAAAATCAAAAGCCTTTCCAAAATCCATAGGTTCCAAAAACATTTCCTCCAAAATCATTCTCATAAGATCCTTTATATATATATATATATATATATATATATATATCCTTGAAAAATCTTTGGATCATTTCAAACTTGTATAAAACCCCTTTTTTACTTCAAATATTTTCAAAACCCTTTTCTTCTGGCAAAAGATTCAACAAGGGGAGTTTATCATATATATAACAAAGATACATAACTTTGTTTATGCCAAATCAAATATTCAAATTTGATTACTCTTTATAAAACCACTTACCATATCACTTACTTCCATAAATTAAATTTATATTATAGAAATATCCAATTACCCCTTTATTTTATCACGAGCATTATGGCACGCGCTTCGCGCGTGATAAATGCATCTGAATTGTTTTTATACAAATTGTATACGTTCAAAAGAAAATGATTTCTACTAATATTTAGTCATATTTTTGTGTTGAATCAAACGTAGTTAATTTGAATTTTTATTTCTAAGTTGCAATATCTAAATTTTTATTAGTTTAATTTTTTTTATATAATTGATTAATAAAAACCAAATTTGTAAAATAGTTTATTTGTTAGATCCTATTTCTAAGTGATATTAAGACTTGGTAAATATTTGTAGAAGAAATTTTGAATTTGTAAATAATGCTTAATTTTAGATCCTATTTTTAAGCGATGTTAAATTTTAATAATATATATATAGAGCCATTTTTGTTATTTCATATTGATACCAAAAAAGTGTGACAGAAGCAAATTTATTGCAACTACCATTAAAGAAATACATATAAATGGAAATTTTGGAACGTCACGGTCAGACCAAAAGATTGCACTTTCAAGATAACTATTAATAAAGATTTAATTTTTAAATTTTAGTACCTAATTTTTTTTGGTAGTTTGAATTTATATTTCTGTTATTAGTTAATAAAGAAAGAATAAAGGAATTTCATTTGTTATATCCTATTTTAAATTGACATTAAGATTTGATTATGTTTGAGCATTTTGAATTTTTAAAAAACTGTTTATTAGGTTCTATTTTCAAGTGATATTAATGTTTATTAATATCTGTAAAGGCACGTGTCGAATTTGTAAATTGAATTTATTTGTTAGACTCAATTTTAAAGGGATTTGTTAACATATATAGACGAGCGTTGAATCACAAATAAGTAAAGGGTATTTTCGGAAGTTTGCGATCGGACAAAAGTTTATGTTTCCAAGCCAACTATTAATAAAGATATATCTTGCAAAATATACTTTTCATTTCAAAATCATTTTACAGTTTTTATCCACAAATTTCAGTATCAATTTCATTCAAACCCGTACGATGTACACATATCCTCCGTAAGCTATATCAATTTGATCGCTCACTCAATCACACAATTTCTTTTCCGAACTAGTATCGTCCACCCGACTTCCTAGTGCGGACCCAGATCTGGTTTCTTGATCAGAAACCGTCATTCTCCTTTCATAGCCATAACTATGATAGAGAATATCCAGAACCAATCAATAATCAATATCCAGGTTCGCCGTCGAAAATCGAGTGAAAAATCCCAAATTGGATCGATATACTATCTCGAAGTTCTGTGCTCGAATCTGGATCAAATCACTATGCGAATAGAATAATACACGTACATCCTACGTATTTATCCTCATTAATTATTAACCAAATTAATTCTCCTTTCTATTCACATTCACTTATGATTTCTATACACTTATTCACAATTGCTTGAATCCCATTTGGATTATCACCTCAATTCTTATCTCAAATGGATATTAGATCATAAATAATTTGAACTCTATCCAGCTTAAATTTAGAAAATAGCTTGAAAAGTTTAAAAATAGATAAGTAGTTGAAAAATAATTATTAGTTTGTAAAATAGCTGTAAAATAGTTAAGTAGTTGTAAAATAGTCGGAAAATAGTCAAATAGTTATAGATTAGTTTAATAATTGCAAAATAGTTGTAAAATGGTAATTAGTTATAAAACAGTTGTAAAATAGTTGTAAAAAAGTTAAATAGTTCCAAAAGTAGTTATAAAATAAGTATAAAATAGTTTGGGGTTTAAAGAAAGGTTGTATATATAGTAAATAGCTTGGAAAAATAGATTTATATTAAAACAATTTATTTTGAAAATTGTCCAGAGCCAAACTGTTCATCTTCCCAATCTCCATTCCCATCAATTCAATTTAAATTTCCACTTCATTTAACTTGACTCAATTCCAATTTAAATAACTTCAATTTCCATTAAACTTGATTTATCCCTAATTCAAGTTGAATTATCCTCAATTTCTTTCCAAATTCAAATCAAATTCCATTTGAATTTTAAACCTATTCATCTTTAATTACAACTCCAAATTATTCAAATCAATTTGGAATAATTTCAAATTGAACCCACTTCAATTTCAAATCATTTCAATTCCTATTTGAATTAATCCCAATTTCAATCTCCACTTTTTAAATCATCTCGAATTATATAAATTCGAGTTAAGTTTTAAATGTTGATTTAATCCCTTAAATCAAATTATCTTTTATTTTTAAATCAACAATCTTTAAACTATTTAATTATGAGACCAATTTTAAAATTCCATTTCAAATTATCTTTACTTAACTTATTTCAAAGTTCAAATAAGAGTTCAAAACAATTTTAAAGATTATTAATAACAGCAGGATGATATCATCCAAATTATTTTAAAACATCCATCCATTTCCAATTTCCAGATCTCAAACCCATTTTGAGATCGCACAAAGTCCCAATTTAAATTAACCTTTTAACTTCCTAAGTTAAATCTCAATTTCATTTTGAAATTTCCAATTCAGGTTGTCTGTTCTAAATTTATTTAATTTCCCAAAATTAAATTCAATTTAATCTCATCAACCTTACCCAATTTGAATCCTTACTACAAATTTCAAATTTTTATCAATATTCTTTCTCACTTGTAAGTTCGAAACTTATATCACTTTGGGTTAGCACATCTCGTTCCAAATAATTTTTTTTTAAAAACTCAACATTTAGAGTTTATCTCAAATCATCTTTGATATTATGTATATCCACACACACACACACACACACACATACACACATATATTAATTTCCTTTACACACCAAGTTATAATTCAAATTTTAAACCACCCTGGTTTCAATTCAAAACAAATTTCTTTAAATTTTCAAACAACTCTTGTTTGAAATATGACCCTTTTATTCAAATACATTAAATAATATTATTTATTATTTCTTTATCACTTTGAAACAATTTTCAAATTTTGGACCCAGATTTAAAACTTCACAATTTAGATCATCTTCAGTTCCAATTTATAAGTCATACTTTCCTAATTGTTTTACTTCCCTAAAACATTTCATCATTTTAGGATAATAACCAAGGTTATTACAACTGGAAATCAATTCACTATTATCTTATTTCGAAAATTCTTCTCCAAATTTAATTAGTTTGCATCTATTTCAAACTTTTCTTTATTCAATTTAAATTTGGTTGTATTTCTATTACCACTTAATTTAATTCCAATAATTTAACAACCAATTACCTTAATATTTATTAGAAAGAAATTGCTTTATATCAAAATATAATCTTATATAAAATCATTTACCTTTAAAATCATTTAAAATCTTTATATAAGAAAATAACTAGTAGGCTCTCATATATATATATATATGTATACACACACTCAACTCATTCTAGGGTACCATTGACCCTATCCTTAATGAGTAATCCCACCAGAGCCAAGGTTCTCTGATACCAAATGTAACGGTCTGGAATTTCGATCCCGAAAACTCCAAATAGTTAGGAAAAGAAGAAAAGAGATGAGAGAAAAGAAGAAACAGAAACACCAACATCTCACATGCGCAGCAGATAAAATATAATATCAAATAATATTCTGTAACGCCCCACCCCGAGATCCACCTTAGTAAAGAGAATTAACAAGTAATTCCGTCTACTAAAGCGGAGAATAGGGCTGGTTAAGGGCGACCATCTATAATTTTGTCTTAAACATCTATTGAATACGTCGATAAATACAATATAACTTTTTTTTCAACTCTAGTGGATCGACATACCCAGTAAATGCTTAATCCAAAACTATAGGTGGTTAACGGATCTATCAAAACAAAATACAATAACTGAATGTAAATCACATCACAGAACAGTAACCAACATCATATATATACATATACACCGATACATGTTTAGTACAATACAATATGAATACAATAAAGGTGGTACTTGACCACACCATAAATATCGAATCAAATATAACTACATCAGAGTATGTGAAAGAACAAAAACTACTCAAGAGAAAGAAGAGCTGATATCCAACATCAGCTTCAAGCTAAGTCCAATAGATGATACCTGAAACAACTCTGTCTGACCCGAGTGAAAACACACGGGTCAGGCTAACTAAAATTATCAGTTAAACAGAATAATCAATAAGGATAATTAGGTGAAAGCTATGGTATCCTTTTTCATAAAGGATGCCATGCCCTAAACAGGGTTTCAACATCATATGAAAGGACAACATCTCTTCTTGGCAAGTAGGAGAGATAATGATGATAAAGTCATACTTAAGTGGCGTAATAGACACTTAAGCAAATGTATCATCGGCGAACAAAATTTTAAAGATAAGATTCAATAAACATCGCTTTCGCCTCGTATCAACGGCGGTATAAAAGAATATGGATAATGACTTCAAATGAATCAACTATCTTCTTAGAAGTGGTTGTCAAAATAACAGTACATCAAAGGTACATATCCTTCATACATAGAATAAAACGCATATGGATGTACCTCATCTCATTGGCACATCCCAAGGATCATTCATGGAAATATAAAACCCAATTATAAAAGAAGCATCATACTTATTCATACCTAATCTCATCGGTATGAATATAGATACGTCTCAAATCCATCACTAAAACTTATTATCAAAAAAAATATCATAATCATTTACACCTCATCTCATCGGTATAAATATAAATACATCTCAAATCCACTATTAAAACTCCTTATAAAAGAATTTCCATAATTTATACCTCATCTCATTGATATAAATATAGAATGCCTCAAATCCATCTTAATAGAACCCAGAAAGAGTTCAAAACATCATATTCGAAATCACCATAAAACCATGTATGTAAATAAGCCCTTTTCTTACATAAGGCTATAATAAAGCATCATCATCAAAACAGTGAAAACGAAACATCTAAACTTCATGGAAAACAGCACGTGCTTTACATCTTGACTAGTACTAGTAATTTGGTACCATACATCGTGATGACTTGGGGTCACATACATCATAACATCGTGATTGACTAGTCGGAACATCTTGATGACACCCAGTCACAAATCCGAGTAAAAACATCGTGAACATCGTGGTGACTCCAATCGTACTCGGTCTAGTACTAGTAACATCTTGAATGTGTCTCAACTATTCGAATAGGAACCCAAAAGGTGAGAACGTATATCCCATACTATACGTTCTCCCCTAATGTTTTACTAATCGTTAGTTGGTTCCACATTAGAAAACATCATAAAACATCAGAACCATCATAAAACTCACTCTTCCTCATCTCATCGGCGAGTTAATATAATACCATATTCATCTCTTCTCATCAACGAGTAATGGTTCCATCGTGACTTGTCTCATTTCATCGACAAGTAAAAATCATCATAACTATCTTAACTTCATAAATCATCATAAACGTCTTAACTTCATGAATACTTCATAAATAGACTTACCTCGTCTCATCGGTAAATAAAACAACATCATGACGGTTATTTCTAATCATAATTCTCCAAAAGGAAAATTTTCGTCTTTGTCGCCTCATCTCATCAGCGATTGTAAAAACATCAAGATTGGTTCGTCATCGAACGTACTCAAAAAGAGTAATTCTCCAACCAATAATGTTCGTTAAAATTTGGCAACTTCTAAATCATCTCAAAATAATAATTCAAATTAGTTTCGGTCGTAGAAGTCCGATATTAAGCGATAAAGCAAGAACACATGTCCCATACCATATATCCTTACTAAATCGTTTAATTCTCATTCTTATACGTCCGAAAGGAAAAAAATAAATAGTTCATGATCTTTGCGCAATAATTTACTAAGGAAACCGGGTTTTTTTTATTTAAATAAATTTTTGGAAACCCAAAAAAATCCTTTTATTAAAATTCTACTTTTTATATAAAATAAATATAGTATATATACTTTTATTATATAGAAATACTCTTAAAAATATTTAAAATAAAATATTTAACACCATAATTACCAAGCCAGATCATGCATATACGTGTTCATGGATGCAAAACAATTTTCAAATGGTTTGAAAACAATAAGTGCGCTAACAACATGGAACAAAACACAGGACAGCGGATAAAATCCGCTATTTTGAACTAGTAAACATTAAAAAAAATTAATACACTCTGAATGAAAGTTGTTGCATATAATTCATGTTTTCCATAATCACCAAGATCATCGAATTTGGATCAACGGTTCAAAAGCTATGACCATTTTGCTAAAAACATCAAACTTAGCCTGAACTTATGCATTTACAAGACAGTGATAAACAATTGAAAAAATAGCATAAATAACTTCAAAATCAGGCAAAATGAATAAAACAAAAGTCGTAGCTTAATTTCTAAGCTTTCCAGATTGACCAAGATCATCGAATTCCGATCACTAGTTCAAAATTATGATCATTTTACTAAAAACATCAAACTTAGCCTGAACTTATGCATTTGCAGGACAGCGACCAACAATTGCAATTTTAGCATAGAAAACATCGAAATCAGGCAAAATGAATAAAGCAAAAGTTGTAGCTTAGTTTCTAAGCTTTACGGAACATTAAAAATTACCAAATTCTTATAAGAATTGTAAAAGTTATGGATAAAACAATTCTGAGATTTGAATTTCACAACTTCTGTCATTTTGTCTCGGGACAGCGATAAACAATCACAATTTTGGCCAAGATAACATCGAAATTTTGGAAAAGTCAAAATATATAAGTTTTAGAATAAATTCTATGCTTTATGGAACATCTAAATTTATCGAAATCAGTTGAGGAACGAAGAAGTTATGGCCAATTTAGTTTCAGCCTTAAGCACAGAGCTAATATTGGTTTTGCTCTCGGGATTACAGTAGAAAAATTCAATTTTGACATAGCTAACATCCAAATTACAGAAAACACATAACATCAAAGTTGTAGCACATGAAATAAGCTTTTCGGAACATCTAAAATATTCAAAATTGGATTAAAAACGAGAAAGTTATGGCTAATTTACTTTCAGCTTCAGTAATTCACTAATTATGACATATTGATCATATAAAAAGCTAGGGTTTGTGAGTTTTACACTCACCTTGCCTTCATGAAGATTAAACTACGATTTAGATGCAAAAGATTGAAGCTTTGAAGGAGAATTGACCGTTAAAACCTGTAAAATCTCAAAAAGCAGACATGCAAACAAAGATAGAGAAGGAATTAATTGATTTACATTTCAAACTTGATTTTTGATGGAGAAAAAGGTTTTAGAATATAGATTACCTGAGTTTAGAACATATATTTGCTTTTTTAATCATCAATTTTCCAATTTATTTGAATTATTAGGGCATGGAATAAGAAAGGAAGAAGGCTGCCATTTTCTTACTTCTGGAATTTTACAGAGAGGAATGGAAATAAACATACAGGAGCTTCTCTTTCTTTCTCATTCTTAGATGAATAGGCTAAGTGATAGGATTAGTTAATGGACTTAAGCCCAACAAAAGAAAATAGCTTTTAGTTAATAATTTAATCACTCAACATATTAACAATATATGTTAACAAATGTACTCAACATTACCAAGTTTCTCTCTTTTAAAGAAAAATTATGAAACATTATACTCATGATAATTAAGATGTTTTGCACTTAAATAAAATATTATTTATATTATTAAAACATTTTGTTATCATATTTCTCTATTTCAAAGTAAATGGAAATTTACATTTTTAATTACAAAACCCATTATAATTAACATTAAAAATTACACAAAAATCACATTCTTGTGTAATTAAATTCTACCAATCATTTCAAACTTAATTTTATACTCAAATTATACTTTTAAACTCAATTCCATCATTATATTCAATATATCTCATTTTAAAATTAATTATTTCTTTTAAAGATCATTAAAAGAAGTAAGTAGCAATAATTAACATAAAAATTGCATTATCTCTAAATTAAACTCATTTCCTCATTCTTTTAACTCAAATCATCTTAATAAAGTTTTCAAAATTCTATTTTCTCATTTTATCCTCACATATATTGTTTATTCCCAATAAATAATTTAAATTCCTCATTAATTATTAATTTACACTATTAGATTATAACTGTCGTTATAATTTAATATTTTCAGGCAATCGCTAAAACCAGGGTTGTTACATATTCTTTACACAAAGAATAGCTGAATCAGTCAATTACATTTAAATACATCAGAGTTACAATATTTCACAATCACTGGGCAATCAAAATAACTTGTCCCAGAAATACAAACAATATATCACACCGTAATACACTCCATACGTTCCTACCATCCAGCTCGCCTCTTGAGCTCCAGAACGTCCTTACCTGAAAATTTGTAATACTCGGTCTGACCCCAGCATTACATCAAAGTAACACCCGGGACAGACTGGAAACCCGCGTGAGTAAACTCATATAACATGACATACTAATGCATAAACTTATTTAAAACCCGGGCAAACTTTTATCAATTTACAAATTCACGGCTTGTTAAGACATCACATATTTCGCACATCAACATCTAAGTATCCAAACTAAGATAAATGGTCCAATTCACTTAAATCATTCTATTCCAGCCTACTGACTTCACATTACATTCTATAAAAAAATCGAAGTGGCTTTGGGTATTTAGTAATACCTGACTCCGGTCTCTTCAAATCTCATGTCATCTTAATCCAAATTATTCCATTAAATACAATTCAACTTTAAATACAGGATGTCCCTTATACACAGTAATAATTATCGACAAATAACTACATTATCACTGTCCACCTAATCGTATTCATATCAAAAAAACATTTCCTATCAAAGATATCAACCATTTTAAGTCATTTAATATCATTCATTCGTCCATAAGCAAAATTTGATCACTCCCTAATCAATTTAATTATCTCAAATTAAATTAATTGCTAACTTTAGTTACTTAGATTACCTTTACTAAACATTAATTAATTACAAATCAATTAATTAATCATCTTTTAATTATCCATCTTATTTAATCACCCTTGATTAACTATCCTTTAGTTATATTAAGTAATTAACCGTTAATTAATTACTCAAATTAATAATTCTATCATCATTATATTGATTAATTATCCATTAATTAATCATACTCATTAATTAACTAACCCGTAATTAATTTCCTTAATTAATCAATCCTTTAATTAATTACACCAAGTAATTAATCCTTAATTACTTTTCTTAAATAATTTACCTTTAATTACTTTCATCAAGTAATCATCCCATTGGTTATTCTCCTCAATTAATTAACCTTGACCATTAATTAATTTAACCTTTAATTGCTAATTAAATTAATTAACCTTCAACAGAAATTAATCCTTTAATTTTTTTATCAAGTAACTATCATTTAATTAATTCAATCTTTAATTAATTTATAACCATTTATTATTAAATAAATAAATCCTTAATTACTTCTCTTAGCTTATATAACCATAAATAATCATTTAAAATTGAAAAGAAGATTGGTTGAAAAATTTATATTAAACAACATGTTGCTATAACTTTGGAAAGATATTGGATTATGGATTTCTTTAAAATTTAAAATCAAATTCTTTTATTTACAAAATTGTTGTTGGCTGAAATTCGAAACCCATCACAAATCAAACCCGATACTATTTGTTAACGCAAGCCCAAACTGGGCCGAAGCCCAGACCAATCAACAAAAAAAGAAACAAACCAAATCATCCCATCTTCTTCTTCTTCCAGCAGCCCCCCCAACTTCCCAAATCCTACTCCAATGACACGATCTAAAATTCGAACTAGTCACAACCCAGAAGCAAAAGCAAACTACACGAACACCTTCCCACATCAATTCGAACATCTAACCAGACCGTAAGAAAACACACGAAACATCAACAAAATCCAACATCGAACAATTTCCTGCGTGCACGTGTGCACGTTTACGTGCACAGCTCCTCCATGCCATTGCTCGACCAACTGAGGCCCGCCACCAACGTCTTTACACCCCTCGACCATTCTCACCCACTCACAGCACCTTCCTTCCCAGGGTCTACAATCGAGATGCTCAAACGAAAACTGAAACTAAACATCCTCGTCCAAATCTTCATTGTCGACGACGGACTCGTCACTGGAACCCACGTCATCCCTTCCAGATGTGAAGACCAGTCTTTCTCTTCCCAGATAGACGCATCATCTTTAAGAAAAGAAAGGGATAGAAAAGAGAAAGATAGAGAAGAAAGAACAATATCAGAATCTCATCTGCTGAATGAATAAATTATATTAACCACATAAAATAGTACATAGTATACAACATCTATCAGAGTTACACAGATTATACACCACATACTAGATAGTTATAAACACCTATCTATTTATTACAACATAAACAAACGGCTCAGAGAACACACAAAGGACCACTAAATATATCTACAAACGCTGAAGCCTCCCGCTTCATTGCTCCTCCAGAATTCGTCAAAGCTAACCTGAATCCCTTGGCTACTCGTAAAAATTTAAGTTCCCAAGAGTTTAAGAAAACAGAAGATAAACTCCGGGTCAGACATGGGTCTGGTGTGAGCAACAGGTTAAAGTTGCTTAATTTTGAAAATCTTTTGAAAACAAAAGGTATCATGTAAGACTTCCCACACATAAACATGGGTAAGTTTTTACCTTACACTAACCAAAACATTTGATAGAAAATCCAATGATATTATAATAGGGTCTAGGGTTTTCAAGTAAATAAGAAATAGCTGAAATTGTTACATTCATTAAATTCCATCCACTAGCCACAAAGTGGTACAATCAAAACCGTAAGGGCATGTAGGAAGAATGAGTTTCCATCAATGGCAGGGCTACTGGGGTACCGCCCGTCACAGTACGTGGCCTAGATCACCGTACCGAGGATCCACCCTAAATCCCCTGCAATACAAGGCCGGAACCATCCCTTACTGGACAGTCGCGAATAAGACAACCCCGTTAGTTGTTGCAATCAACCGCCCCACACAGCCGAATATAAAGGGACTTCTAGATAGGGGTAAATCTCGTCCTACTTGGGTGCTACCCATTTAGCCTTGCTGCACCTCCCTTGTTTTAGACATTCTCGGTTGATGAGACTTGAGACTACGATTACCTTTAGAGAACACATCTCTTAGAATGCTCATCGTCCACCAGACGATGTTCTGAAAGCATTCAATCCATACAAGTTCGTTCCGGGTTTGAACGAAACCGAAGGCATTATCTCGTTACACTCATTTTGGAATCACCCTTAGAGTAAACAACGATAACCCTTGCATTCTGAATCTTCAGTTGAGATTCACGACCTATCGTTAATTTGGATCGATGTGGTTTTCAAATATCCAAATTTGGAAACCCGATCCCGGCCTCATCGAAATCCAAAACGCCATCTTTTAGGTCCAAGTTGTTTTAAAGTTAAAATAATTCAATTCATTATCTATATATACACTGATAGATAATTCACAATATCACAATAGATAGATAAGCCACATTATCATCACAAATAGATAATTCACATTATCACCACAAATAGATAATTCACATTATCATCACACTTCAACCAAAGCATCCATATCACACAACATCACTTACCTCATATCTGAGATCTCAAACCATTCAAGGCAATCAATATTATTCATCCATACATAAGCAATGATTTATTAATCACCGTCTATAATTAATTTAAAATGAACTAAATTAATTACTTCATCTCTAATTAATTTAAAGTAAATTAAATTAATTACTTTCATCACTATAAATCTTGCTTACATAGCCATTTATTAATTCAAATCAATTAACTAATCATTACCAAATTTTCATCTTAATTAATCTCCCTTGATTAATTATTCTCTAATTACATTCAAGTAATTAACCTTTAATTAATTTCACAAATTAATTATCCTTAACCATTTACAGTAATTAACTTTAATTACTTCATTAATTAATCCTTAATTAGTCACAATTGATTAATTTCTTTATAATCACTTATATTGATTAGTTACCCTTTAATTAATCGATCCTTAATTACATCATTAATTACTTTAATTGATGATCCCTTAATTACTTCTTAATTAATTATTAATCATATTTAATAATTAATTTTTAATTAATCTTTATTCATTAATCAACCTTGATTAATCACTTTTGAGTAATTAATTATCCTTAGTTACTTCATTAAATAAATTAATTACTCCTTAATTAATTAGATTTAATAATTAATCTTTAATTAATTAAATTTATTAATATCCCTTAATTAATTACATCACTTAATTATATTCAAATAACCTTTATTAATCAATTCTTAAATTAATTACACTGAGTAATTAATTATTAATTACTTTCTCTAAGTAATTATCCTTCATATTAATTACACAAGGTAGTTAATCCCAAATCTCTCCCATTAATTAGTTTTTCTTCAATTAATTACACAAAGTAATTAACCCAAATCACCTTCATACTTTAATTAATTACATCCAGTAATTACCCATCTTAATTACTTCACTAAGTAATTATTCTTCATTAATTACATTAAGTAATTATACTTTACAAATAATCCCGTGATTATCTTAAATTAATTAAACTTAATTAATTAACTCAAACTGATCACATTACTTGAATTAATTAAATTTAGTAATTAATTCCTTTAATTACTTTCATTAAGTAATTATACTTAAACAATTCCACAAATTATTATTTTTAATTAATTAATATAATTAATTATTAAAATTAATCACATTGATTAATTATTAAATAATCCCAAGTTAATGATCTTCATTAACCAGTAACAATTCTTTAATTACTTCTCTTAAGTAATTAAACTTAGATTAATCATTATTAATTACAATTTAATTAATCCTTAATAACCAATTAATTAATCTCTAATTATTTAATTAATTAAGTGCTTAACTGTAACTTAATTAATCTTTAATTACTTGATTAATTAATTTCTAATAATTAATTAATAATCTAATCTTATCTAATTAATGATTCTTAATTACAAATTAATTAACCTTTAATTAATTTACTTAAACCTTAATTAATTAATTTAACCCTTAATTACTAAATTAATTAATCCAAATCATTAATTAATTAAATTAATTAATTATCCATTTTAATTACCTTAATAATTTAATGAATCACAAATCATCAAATCTTAATTAACTTTTAATATAAACATTTTCTTATTAATGATTAAATTTTTCATCAACAAAAGCATTTGAAAACATCTTACTTTCAAATTTACTTTTAAATTTCATTTAAATTTAAGATTTAAAAGGAATACAAATTTAACTTTAACAAAGTTTAGAAACAATTTAAAAATATTTAAAATCACATGTTAAAACACACTTATTTTATAAAAGGAATTTACAAGAGTTTAAAACCATATTCAATTTAAATTCAAATCATTTTATAAAATATACTTTAACATTTTAAAGTTGCTTAAACAATTTAAATTTTCTTAAAACTTTATTTTATTTCAAACTAGAATACAAATTAAATATGAATCCAGATTTAAAAACTTGGTTTAAATCTTACTTCCAATTTTAAAATTCAATTTAAACACTGACAGTTTTTTTTAAAAAAAAAACTACAACACAAACATTTGACCCATGCCAGACCTTAGAATTCCCGAGTCAAACACCACGCGTCTTCGAGCTAAACACTCAACTGCTCGAGAAATACTCGAGCATCATTCCTCTGCTTCAACCTAGAACACCAGAAAAACAAAGTGCAGCATGCATATGCACGGTATCTCCGACCATCCCTGGTCATCACCACAGCCTTCAGCACGACGGCGATCATCCGCAAACCCTATCATGATCAACTGATCATTCATTCTTCCTCGAATTTGAAATTCGAGCATCATAGCACAAACTGGAACATGAACCAAAACCTGGAATCATCTCGTACTCAAGTCTCCGACCACCAGATTGCCTACACCCCGACCCCGACCACGACTTTGTCCACACTCCAGCTATCATCTCCCTGAATTCCGTAGAACTCGATTATCCATAGAAGTCATGCCGATCAAAAACCCTGACCTAGTCAAAATTAGGTTTACAACCTTCCCTAATCAATCACTGTCGCCGTCGTGCTTTGATCATCTCCCAAACATTTCTCCTCTAGTCACCGATCATCACTGCATCACCAAAGAAGACGTTGACCCTCCAAACCATCGAGGTCATCAAAAATCAGCAAATTCCCATTTTCTATTCAATCTAGAACTGCACCCATATCCTATTACTAAATTTTTTGATATTACTTCTAAAAATCATAATTTTGGTTAAGTTTTCAGATTTGATTACTGAATCAATGAATTAAGAAGTTCGAATTTCGAAATGAACCACAAGCTTGCCTGTTCTTTGGTTTCCCAGAGCAATATCCAATTTAAATTACTTAAATATAATTTTAATCTTTAATCAATGATAAAACAAACAATTTATGTTTGAAACTTAAACCCTAACAAAAATTGGTTCAAGGGATAATAAATTATGAACAAATCTTGAGTCTGGAAAATTAAAAGCAGAGAAGCACTGATACACAGCAGCATGCACACATTTATTCATTCATATATATATGCATGAACTTCACAATATATATTCACACCAAAACACATTCATTCCAGATCTTAACTTGCAACTAGAATCATATTTAAGCTTTAGAAAAGATGTTACTCATCAGAGAAAGATGATGAACAGAGCTTTTCTTTGTTTTGAAAAAGCTTTAGACTTTTAAAATTTGAATTGTTTTAAAACTGGGAAACTTGCATTGCCCTTTACTTTTGAGAACCTTAAACTTGAATGTTTGTTACCGAATCTTGTATGCTTGCTGATGTTACTGGAATTTGAACTTGCTTCAGACAATTTCCATGTTTGAAAAAAAAGCAGGCTTTGATTTTGAGGATGACAGGTTTGATTTGAAACTTGAACATAGTTTGCATGCTTTGATTTGCAATTGATTACAGGTTTATTTTCATTGAAATTCTACGGTTTAAGAATTTAGTCCTGGCTTTTATTGTTCTTAGATTTGGAAAATGCAGACTTGAGGTTTGAAAAGAAATGCATAGGCTTTTGATTGCTTAAGTTTTGATGAAGTGAAACAAATTTCTGGTTTGAGGAGTTTGAATTCACTGATTTTGCTTTGAGAAATGGTTTGAGTTTTCAGATTTTGAAATGAAGATTACAAAAAAAGGAAGAGGAGGAAAACATGTTTTTATAAGTAAAAATGATTTATTTTAAAATAAAAAGGAAAATCAAAAACAAAATATGACACTTGCCATTAGTATTTCTAATTACTTAACACTTGTTATTTAGGTGCCTTAAGGAATTAACACTTGTCTTTTTAAGTAATTTCTATTTATATTAAATGTTAAATGAAAGCTTTTATATATATTTATTAGTTTATAAATACTTAGATTTATATATATAGATAACTTTAATGAAAATAAAATCAATTATATTTAAAATAAAAACTTATACAAATATCTTTAAAATCCAAATCATCTTAAATATTTATCATTTGAATTTCAAAACTTTAAATTCAAATTCGAATTCTAAAATACAATTTAAAAATCAAGTTATATAACTACATATTTAATTTTGAAAATAAAAATTTTTATATTCCTTAAAATTTATTTAAATTTAATACATTATTAATATTGTTTAGAATAAAAATTTAAAATTTTTTTATAAAAGAGATTATCTCATTGTTTATAAATTACTTACATTATTAAATGAATTAATATATCATATATTAATTATATTTTAAATCTTCATATCTAATTGCAAATCATATTTATTAAGCAATATTTAAAAAAATATAAAATAAACCTTTTTGTTAATTTTATTTAAATTTAAACTTAGGCTAAAATCTATTTTAAACTATTAATATTTACCTTAAGTATTTTAATACTATATAGTTATTTATTTAAATAACTTTTGAAAAGCTTTATATTAAATTTTAATCATAATTTCCAAATTGCCAAATATCTTTTAGAATTTGAAAACAACATTTTATTTATTTATTAAATTTCAATCCAAAGTTTATATAATATATATATATATATACATACATACATACATATATATATATATATATATATATATATAAATAGAAAACCATTTATTAGCCTTTAGAAGATAAAATTCACCAATTAAATATTTATTAAAAGAAGATTATTAAATTGATATTGCCCAAAATTCCGAGTCCACGTTTCTCCCCCCTTAAAAGAATTTTGTCCCCGAAATTTAAAAGCAAAGGTAATTTAATTAACTTTTTTAAATTTAATTTTAAATCACAAGCATATATTATCAACCATATGCTAACTGCCATAGCAACCAATTCACTCAATCAAATAAATTTAACTATCCTGACAAAATTCCGGATAGAACTTCCTAGAGTTTCCCACGTATAAATGCCGGGATACTCGCTCTACAAAATCCAAACTGTCTACACTACTAAGCTACAGAGCTCCTACTCATCTAGATCTACAAAACTGAACAGGATATCAAACTACAGTCAAGTCCTGCTCAACACCAAATCCTCTAGAACTGCTGGTTCCGCAACCAGAGATAGATCTTACACGTACTCCCTCAGAGATACGTGAAACTCACTGAATTCCAGTCTTCCAAACTGGCCATTCAACTCTATAGACCGAACTCGAATCCTCATAAGAATACAGAAAGATCCAAAATATCTCGGAGCCAACTTCCCAGTCTTACCAACTTAAATTTCCTTTAATCGGAGAAAACTTATCTAAAATCAAAATTCCGACTTCGAAATCCAAATCTTTTCGTCACTAATCCACAAAACTCTTCTGACGATCCTGGGCCGCCTACATCCTTCTTGATCAGCTCAATCTTTGCTGATGCCTCTCAAAACAAACTAGACCAAACAACCCAACAAAATGATCCTCTCAAGATCAACCAAAATCAAGAATACCAACTCTACTATCAACAGTAGAAAACAACTACTCCTATCTGGAAAAAACAGAGCATGATCACTTGCCAAACTGCTCCGCTGCACAACTCTGATCTGGAGTAGATGAGAATGCTGATGAAGAACACAAGCACAAACTTATTCAACACATTCCGAAAGACACGGTTCATCAGATCCATCAAGAGAAATCTTAGAAGTTCCACCAAATCCTGAGTTGCCTCATCAAACTCTCTCTCTAGAAGCCATCTTAATACTACTGATCCATCGGTACCATTTCTGGAATCCTATTTGATAAGGAAACTCAATCTTCAGATGCTATGGTAGACCACTGACCTCTTGAAGACATCCAGAAAAATCTACGACAACTCCAGGAGAATACTCAGCTATCGCAAGTCACTTTTGCAATCAACCCAGCCTAATTTCCAAAGATACTATTCTCTTTTTACCAATCAAAACAGCTTATACTAATCTAACCATTCCATCGAAGAAATGGATCTTCTCTGCAGATTCTGAACTTCACCTCTAGAAAACTGCTCAGCCAGAAAACCTCCTTGCTGGCACACAGAATACTCCGAGCTGCAACATTGCCTCAGATGCCAAAGACTTCCTAATCCAGAAGCTCCTTAAGAAATTTGGGCCTCAAAGCCATACATAAACACCCTACTGAACCCAGCCTCATCGCCGAAGCAAACATACTTCCTTAAACTTGCTCCAAAAGAAACATCTTCGGAAACATCCAATGTCACCACGTCTCATCACACTGCTACTACTTCCTGAGGTTGCCAATATACCATCACTTGCTTCTGCTCAACCGATAGATCCAAATTCTACTCAACCCACTTCAAAGATGGACTCTGAACCCTTTAAAGGTTTCCTTCAGAGATTGATGAAATCCTTCACCACAGCAAAGCTTACTCGAGACGGTATTAGGTCTACAGTCTCGACAGATACACTTCCCACCTCAACACTCGGACTCTTACCATTTGTGGTCGTGCTACACACACCAGTACTCTATCTACCTTTATAACTTATGTTGGAAAACCCGAACAGGTAACCCAATAAATAGGTGAAACACACACACACACACACATACAAGTACACTCTCTAAAGAAAGAAACCACTCCAAAGCCTAGGTATTCACTCAACCTAGCGCTCTAATACCACCTGTAACGACCAGTCTTTCTCTCCTCAGAAAGACGCATAATCTTTAAGAAAAGAAAGGGATAGAAAAGAGAAAGATAGAGAAGAAAGAAAGAACAACATCAGAATCTCAATAGCGGAACGAATAAATTATATTAACCACATAAAATAGTATATAATGTACAACATCTTTCAGAGTTACATAGATTATGCACCACATACTAGATAGTTATAAACACTGTCTAGTTATTACAACTCAGATACAACATAAACAAATGACTCAGAGAACGCACAGCGGGCCACTAAATATCTACAAATACTGAAGCCTCCTGCTCCATTGCTCCTCCAGAATCCGCCAAAGCTAATCTGAATCCCTTGGCTACTCGTAAAAATTTGAGTGCCCAAAAGTTTAAGAAAACATAAGATAAATTCCGGGTCAGACATGGGTATGGTGTGAGTAACGGGTTAAAGTTGCTTAATTTTGAAAATATTTTGAAAACAAAAGGTATCACTTAAGACTCCCCACACATAAACATGGGTAAGTTTTTACCTTACGCTAACCAAAACATATGATAGTAAATCCAGTGATATTATAATAGAGTCTAGGGTTTTCAAGTAAATAAGAAATAGCCGAAATTGTTACATTCATTAAATTCCAGCTACTAGCCACAAAGTGGATAAAACAATCAAAACCGTAAGGGACGTAGGAAGAATGAGTTTCCATCAATGGCACGGCTACTTGGGTACCGCCCGTCACAGTACGTGGCCTAGATCACCGTATCGAGGATCCACCCTAAATCCCCTGCAACACAAGGCCAGAACCATCCCTTACTGGACGGTTCCGAATAAGAAAACCCCGACAGTTGTTGCAATCAACTGCCCCACACAGCCGAATATAAAGGGACTTCTAGACATGGGTAAATCTCGTCCTACTTTATTGCTACCCACTTAGCCTCACTACACCTCCCTAGTTTTAGTCATTCCCGGTTGATGAGGCTTGAGGCTACGATTACCTTTAGAGGACACATCTCTTAGAATGCTCATCGTCCACCTGACGATGTTTTGAAAGCATTTAATACATACAAGTTCGTTCCGAGTTCGAACGAAACCGTAGGCATTATCTCGTTACACTCATTTTGGAATCACCCTCAGAGTTAACCCTCAGAGTTAACGATGATAACCCTTGCACTCTGAATCTTCATCTTCACTTGAGATTCACGACCTATCGTTAATTTGGATCGATGTGGTTTTCGGGTATCCAAATTTGGAAACCCGATCCCGGTCTCATCGAAATTCAAAACGCCATCTTTTAGGTCCAAGTCGTTTTAAAGTTAAAACGATTCAATTCATTATCTATATACACACAGATAGATAATTCGCAATATCACAATAGATAGATAATCCACATTATCATCACAAATAGACAATTCACATTATCATCACAAATAGATAATTTACATTATCATCACACTTCAACCAAAGCATCCATATCACACAACATCACTTACCTCATATCTGAGATCTCAAACCATTCAAGGCAATCAATATTATTCATCCATACATAAGCAATGATTTATTAATCACCATCTATAATTAATTTAAAATGAATTAAATTAATTACTTCATCTTTAATTAATTTAAAGTAAATTAAATTAATTACTTTCATCACTATAAATCTTGTTTACATAGCCATTAATTAATTACAAATCAATTAACTAATCATTACCAAATTTTCATCTTAATTAATCTCCCTTGATTAATTATTCTCTAATTACATTCAAGTAATTAGCCTTTAATTAATTTCACAAATTAATTATCCTTAACCTTTTGCAGTAATTAACTTTAATTACTTCATTAATTAATCCTTAATTAGTCACAATTGATTAATTTCTTTATATTCACTTATATTGATTAATTACCCTTTAATTAATCAATCCTTAATTACATCATTAATTACTTTAATTGATGATCCCTTAATTACTTCCTAATTAATTATTAATCATACTTAATAATTAATTTTTAATTAATCTTTATTCATTAATCAACCTTTATTAATCAGTTTTGAGTAATTAATTATCCTTAATTACTTCATTAAATAAATTAATTACTCCTTAATTAATTACATTTAATAATTAATCTTTAATTAATTAAATTTAGTAATCACCCTTAATTAATTACATTACTTAATTATCTTCAAATAACCTTTATTAATCAATTCTTAAATTAATTACACTAAGTAATTAATTATTAATTACATTCTCTAAGTAATTATCCTTCATATTAGTTACACAAGGTAATTAATCCTAAATCTCTCCCATTAATTAGTTTTTCTTCAATTAATTACACAAAGTAATTAAACCAAATCACCTTCATACTTTAATTAATTACATCCAGTAATTACACATCTTAATTACTTCTCTAAGTAATTATTCTTCATTAATTACACTAAGTAATTATACTTAACAAATAATCCCGTGATTATCTTAAATTAATTAAACTTAGTTAATTAACTTAAACCGATCACATTACTTGAATTAATTACGTTTAGTAATTAATTCCTTTAATTACTTTCATTAAGTAATTATACTTAAACAATTCCACAAATTATTATTTTTAATTAATTAATATAATTAATTATTAAAATTAATCACATTAATTAATTATTAAATAATCCCAAGTTAATGATCTTCATTAACCAGTAACAATTCTTTAATTACTTCTCTTAAGTAATTAAACTTAGATTAATCATTATTAATTACAATTTAATTAATCCTTAATAACCAATTAATTAATCTCTAATTATTTAATTAATTAAGTGCTTAACTGTAACTTAATTAATCTTTAATTACTTGATTAATTAATTTCTAATAATTAATTAATAATCTAATCTTATCTAATTAATGATTCTTAATTACAAATTAATTAACCTTTAATTAATTTACTTAAAGCTTAATAATTAAGTTAATCCTTAATTACTAAATTAATTAATCCAAATCATTAATTAATTAAATTAATTAATTATCCATTTTAATTACCTTAATAATTTAATGAATCACAAATCATCAAATCTTAATTAACTTTTAATATAAACATTTTCTTATTAATGATTAAATTTTTCATTAAAAAAGCATTTGAAAACATCTTACTTTCAAATTTACTTTCAAATTTACTTTTAAATTTCATTTAAATTTAAGATTTAAAATGAATACAAATTTAACTTTAACAAAGTTTAAAAACAATTAAAAATCTTTTAAATCACATGTTAAAGACACACTTGTTTTATAAAAGTAATTTACAAGAGTTTTAAAACCATATTCAATTTAAATTCAAATCATTTTATAAAATATACTTTAATATTTTAAAGTTGCTTAAACAATTTAAATTTTCTTAAAACTTTATTTTATTTCAAACTAGAATACAAATTAAATTTGAATCCAGATTTCAAAACTTGGTTTAAATCTTACTTCCAATTTTAAAATTCAATTTGAAAACTTAAACACTGACAGGTTTTTTTTATAAAAAAGTGAAACATAAGCATTTGACCCAAGCCAGACCTTAGAATTCCCAAGTCAAATACCACACATCTTCGAGCTAAACACTCAACTACTCGAGAAATTCTCGAGCATCATTCCTCTGCTTCAACCCAGATCACCAGAAAAACAAAGTGCATCGTGCATATGCACTATGGCTCCGACCATCCCTGGTCATCACCACTACCTTCAGCACGATGGCGATCATCCACATACCCTATCACGATCAACTGATCATTCATTCTTCCTCGAATTTGAAATTCGAGCATCATAGCACAAACTGGAACATGAACCAAAACCTGGAATCATCTCGTACTCAAGTCTCCGACCACTAGAGTGCCTACACCTCCGGCCACGACTTCGTCCACACTTTAGCTATCATCTCCCTGCATTCCGTAAAACTCGATCATCCAGAGAAGTCATGCCGATCAAAAACCCTGAGATAGTCAAAACTAGGTTTACAACCTTCCCTGATCAATCACTGTCGCCACCGTGCTTTGATCATCTCCCAAACATTTTTCCTCTAGTCACCGATCATCACTACATCACCAGAGAAGACGCTGACCCTCCATACCATCGAGGTCATCAGAAATCACTAAATTCCTATTTTCTAGTCAATCTAGAACTGCACCCATATCCTATTACTAAAATTTTTGATATTACTTCTCAAAATCATAATTTTGGTTAAGTATTCAGTTTTGATTACTGAATCAATGAATTAAGAAGTTCGAATTTCGAAATGAACCATAAGCTTGCCTGTTCTTCGGTTTCCTAGAGCAATATCCAATTTAAATTACTTAAATATAATTTTAATCTTTAATCAATGATATAACAAACAATTTATGTTTGAAACTTAAACCCTAACAAAAATTGGTTCAAGGGATAATGAATTATGAACAAATCTAGGGTCTGGAAAACTAAAAACAGAGAAGCACTGATACACAGCAGCATGCACACACATTTATTCACACACACACACACACACATTGCCCTTTGCTTTTGAGAACCTTAAACTTGAATGCTTGTTACTGAATCTTGCGTGCTTGCTGATGTTACTGGAATTTGAACTTGCTTCATACAATTTCCAGATTTGAAAAAAAAAGCAGGCTTTGATTTTGAGGATGACAGGTTTGATTTGAAACTTGAAAATAGTTTGCATGCTTTGATTTGCAATTGATTACTGGTTTATTTTCATTGAAATTCTCAAGTTTAAAAATTTAGTCCAGGCTTTTGTTGTTCTTAGATTTGGAAAATGCAGACTTGAGGTTTGAAAAGAAACGCACATGCTTTTGATTGCTTCAAGTTTTGATGAAGTGAAACAAATTTCCGATTTAAGGAGTTTGAATTCACTGATTTTGCTTTGACAAATGGTTTGAGTTTTCAGATTTTGAAATGAAGATTAGAAAAGAAAGGAAGAGGAGGAAAACATGTTTTTATAAGTAAAAATGGCTTATTTTAAAACAAAAGAAAAATCAAAAACAAAATATGGCACTTGTCATTAGTATTTCTAATTACTTAACACTTGTTATTTAGGTGTCTTAAGGAATTAACACTTGTCTTTTTAAGTAATTTCTATTTATATTAAATGTTATATATATATTTATTAGTTTATAAATACTTAGTTTTATATATATATATATATAACTTTAAAGAAAATAAAATCAATTATATTTAAAAATAAAAACTTATTCATATATCTTTAAAATCCAAATTATTTTAAATATTTAACTTTTGAATTTCAAAACTTTAAATTCAAATTCAAATTCAAATTCAAATTCTAAAATCCAATTTAAAAATCAAGTTATATAACTACATATTTAATTTTGAAAATAACAAATTTTATATTCCTTAAAATTTATTTAAATTTAACACATTATTAATATTGTTTAAAATAACAATTTAAAAATAACTTATAAAAGAGATTATCTCATTGTTTATAAATTACTTACATTATTAAATAATATATCATATATTAATTGTATTTTAAACCTTCATATCTAATTACAAATCATATTTATTAAGCAATATTTAAAAAAAATGTAAAACAAACCTTTTTGTTAATTTAATTTAAATTTAAACTTAGGCTAAAATCTATTTTAAACTATTAATATTTACCTTAAGTATTTTAAAACTATATAGTTATTTATTTAAATAACTTTTGAAAAGCTTTATATTAAATTTTAATCATAATTTCCAAATTGCCAAATTTCTTTTAGAATTTGAAAACAAGATTTTATTTATTTATTAAATTTCAACCAAAGCATATCTATAATATGTACAAATATATATATATATAGAACCATTTATTAGCTTTTTAAAGATAAAATTCACCAATTAAATATTTATTAAAAGAAGATTATTAAATTGATATTGCCCAAAATTCTGGGTCATCACACCAGAGCATCACCACTTTACCACGTCGCGATCCACGCCTCGCGATCAAACCCGATCCAACCCTGACGTCTAAAAAGCCCTCGAAATTACGACGATAAAAACATGCTCAAAACCCTAACTTGCCGTCGTTACACCTCCACAACAATCTAGAGCTTCTCCGACCATTTTTCTCCTCATCACTTACCTCCAGACTTGCTTCACCCGAGAACTCACGAACCCAAACCTTTCCGATCATCAGAGATTCCTCGAAAACCAATACATGTTCAGTTCTTGATTTCTCGTAATTCAACAGCCTAAAGATCTTGTTTTTAATTTTAAAAATCCTCATCTTTGATGACAAAGCAGATAATATTCCTGAAACACTTAATTATATTGACCGAGGTTTTGATATGTTTTTCAAATCTGCTGTTCTTCTTACTTTATCTCACCAGGATCATCAAATTCTTATTGGAATCAGTTTGATCCCATTTCTTGTTGTTACTAACAAACTTTATTTATAGATCCAAGCTTAAAGATGATTAGAGTGTGGGAAATTTAGTTTTGAACATATTATAAAGCAGCAAAATTAAGTACAGAGCATATAACATTTCCCAGACATATATACAAATATCTACACAAATATTCATGCATTTCTAATTAATCAATAATGCAATCGCTTGACATAATTTATTTTAAGAATTTACAGCATGCGTTTTATTTAAGACAGATTAAAAAATTTCTTAAAAAAATGGATTTGTTTACTCACCTTGAATAATTTGAATAGAGCAGTTTTGTTTGATTTGATCTGTAGCTTGGTTAATTGATATTTGATTGGAATGATCAGAAGTTTTTATGATGATTTGAATCTGAACTAATCTTTGAATTGCTTATGCTTCAGGTTGAAAATTTTGAAATAATTGAAGTTGTACACACTTTTTTCATTTGATTTTGAAAACGAGAGAGATTGAGAAGGAGAGTGTAAAAATTTGAACTGGAAAAGAATAGCCATGTCTCCTTTTTTTATATTAAAATATCATTTACAATTCAATGTAGAAGACCATTGCCACTTGTTAAATTTTCTTTATTATTAACTCACACTTGTATTCTCATGCATGCTAAATTTGTTACAAATGTTTAATGTCTTTTAAATATTTTCAAATGTTTAAAGAAATAATTATCAATACTTTCTTATGTTAATATATTTATCTATTATATGTACTTAGCTTACACTTGTTTTTATGTGTATTTATTTGACTTTTATATTTATAAATGTCTTTACCTTTTAAAAAATATATATTTATCATGTTATTAATTTTCCCTTATGTAAATGTCTTATGTTTTAAATGTTTAAATTTTATCTTAAATTAATCTTACTTAATTATATTTATTCTTCCTCTTTTATTTGTCTGCTAAATTTATAAAATCCCAACCACACACTTTTAATAGTTATACAAATATACTAATTATACTTTATATAATTTATTTATATTTTAAAATGTTTTCCATAAAACTCTTATATTAAATTTCTGTTTAGTAACCACTTTTCTTCATTTATATTAATATGATCTTCAGATATATACTAATAAAATCATATATATATATATATTAATTTCAATTTACTTTAAGATATTTATCTTTTGAATTTCAAATTCAAATTCAAATTAAAATCAACTCATATAAATATATATATTTAAACATACACAAATTCAATTCTATTTAAAACCCATATATATATATATATATAAATAACCCATTATTATTATTGTTTTGAAAATAATCTATTTTATCAATTTTAAGTAATTATAAAGGAGATTATCTCATTTATTTGTTCAATTTATAAATAGTATTTTCAAAAGTTAAATCAGATAACTATCCAATTATCTGATGCCTTAAAATCCGGGTTATCACACATATGTACTTTTATGCTCATTTAAAAATCCTCACAGTTATGCATGTATGGAACACATATTAAAATTGATTATTAAACAGACAAGTTGATTCTACTCCCATTTAAAAGTCCTCGTGGTTATGCGTGGTTAGAAGATGCTTGAATTCATTTTTTATTTTATAAAAATTTGGGAATAGTACTAATCTCATGTAAAAGTCCTAACGGTTATGCATGCTTAGTAGATATTCAAATTCTTGTTCTAAATATACCACAAATATACACAACTATATGGTTTTATATGCTGACATCATCCCTATTATTTTAAAGTGGAATATGCGCCTAACAGAGTATTTATGATTTTTGTTTGGTTTTTTATTGAAATTTAATATTAATACTCGATTGGGTATTAATGTTGTATTAATGTCTATCACTTTATCTCTATTTTTCTAACACTATTACTCTTTTGCTGATAACAAAAAGGGGAGAGAAAAGTTAAGATTTTGGCAAATAAAGGTCAAATATTTTATTTTGTATTTTCTATTTGCATCTAGGTTCATTTGCACATTTTTATTTATTCTCATGCATATATGAAGGGGAGTTTCGTTGTAGAGAGGGAGAATTCAAATAGGGGGAGAAAATAGAGTTCATCAATGACAAAATACATTTAATAAATTCAAAATCTTAAATATATATTTGTTTTCATCAAAAGGGAGAGATTGTTGAATATGCTAATATATGATTTTTGGTTGATGATAATATATATATATATATATATATATTCATTTAAATGTATTTGTTATTGTACTATTTTATTTTTCACATAATTAATATTTGCTGAATAAAATAAATAACACAGAATTTAAATTCAAACAGATATTTTATTCAAACAAGTATTTTATTACAATTTTGAATAGTACACATTTGAGCTCTCATTAAATTTTTTTCTTTCAATTACAATACAATTTCAGTTACATCTCAAACTTCACTTTACATTGTTCACCTCACTACTAATCACTCATTCACTTGTATTTTATTTTCGACTTTGCTCGAGCCTGAATCCAGCATCAGAATTATCTGCAAAATAAACGTTGACGTAGTAAAATTGAAAAAGAAATATTTTTACAGTGTAAAATAAAATGTATGTTTTTGAAAATATTAGTTGCCTCGGTTATTTGTGTTATTTGTCATCATATTTATTCTGAATTCATCATACACGAACAGCTTGTGACATGCACAGTGTATCACTGTACATGCCACAAGCAGGGACATGTGAGCACAAGGTCAAACCCGAGCCGAGGTTGGATTCAACTCAGGTGCCATTCAAATACATCACAAAATTGTTGAGTACAAGTCTTATGGTACAAGAATCCAAAAACCAACATAAAAAAGCCTCGACCAAAAATTCAATGGGTACACTTGAAAAATATTCAACCATTCAAACTCAAGGCAAGTGCAGACCTAAACTTCAATCTGTTCGAAGTGCAAACAGTTCAACTGTTCAAGCTAGTGGCATGGCACAAAGGCAAAGACCACAATAAGTAATATATATATATATATATATATATATATCTATGTATGTATGTATGTATGCAACCGGACCAGATACAAGAAAACAGAGCAACCTGGCATATAACAAGACATCAAAGCAATCATACATATATACATAGATATATGTATGGAGACCATTAACCAAAGTGCAGAGAAGTTCCAAAAATCAAAATGAACCCAGATCAGAAGTTCAAAGTGAACCAGACCAAATTGAAACAAAGACCAAAACAGTAACATATATACACGTATATCAATGCAATGATTCAGTGCATTTCAACAAGGATAACACAAATGAATTAACATGAATGCAAAATTTCAGAGGAAACTGGAAACCCAAAACTACTACCATGCTAGATTCAATAATACAAGTCCAATGAGATGGACAGTTTCAAAGTAACATGATTACCATAACATGAATGTCCAAGCAAGGTAGGCAAATGAAAATGCACAACACATACACACACACCCACATATATATGTATATACATGGTGCTCAATAAATTGCAACTGGAAATGAAGCTAGTAGAAAATACTTCCAAGTCTCCAAATGTACATGAATACATATGAAGATCAATGAAAATTCAACAAATGCATAAACAAAGATGAACCAGAGTTATCAAGATAATAACTCAGAGGATTGCAACAAAAAGTAGACCAGTCGAAGCAAACAATGCAATCAGACTTAAATAAGGACAGACTCAAGTTTAACTCGAAGTAACTTAGGAACCTCAACTAACCAGGACAAAGCACTACACAATGCACGCCGGAGCATGCAAGCATTTAGGAATGAAATGCAACATGAAGACCAACTAAGTATAACATGGATGTGCAGACCACACATGTACACGACTCAAGAAGAACCACAAAGCAAGCCTAGACCAACATGAACACAGTAACAAGTTCACATCAAACCAAGTGGATAGGCACAATGATTATACACATACATACATACATACAAACATATATGTATGTATATACATGTTTGTATGTGCATAGTTACTAACAGTAGAAACAAGAACAAGGAAGCAGAGTGCAAAGCAAATTAAGTTGCAGCAGTAAAAAGAGGAACAAAATTCGAATCTAGTCAAGGTCACATTCAAATGCAAATTTTAAGCAAACTTCAAAGAAGTGTTAATTGCCAGCAAAGAAAATTCATGAAGTCGAAGTCAATTATCACAAAAAATTTCAAAGTGCAAAAGTCATAGGAACAAAGAGTAACGAGATAAACATTTCAAAGTCCAGTTTAATCTCAAAAATTCAAATACCACAATTGATTGCTAGAAAATCTAGGGTGAAATCGATCCTAAAAGGTGGAGGTTGCGATATGTATTGATGGAAGCAAGGAGGCAGTATAAAGTCTTCGCTTGGATTTCGGTGAGTGTTTCCGCACACAACTATATTTCTATATCTCTCATATATGTACGTTCAATTGTTTGGTTGAATCATTTAGTTTAATTGATTGTTTGGGATTGTTTGTGTTTGGATTTGGTATATTAGTTTGAATTTGGATGATATTGGGATAGTTGTTCGTTTATGTTGCTTGGACATGTCAATTTACAAACGGAACTTTGTCCGTTAGCAAATTGAGCAAAATATTTATTTGTACGTCGATATATGTATTTTATAGATGACCGATGTTCGACGGAACTCGACTAGGGTCACACAATGTAATTATAGTGATATTTGGATGATAAATATTCTTGGAGTAAATTTACTCCATAATTTATATATTTATTTAATTTCTTATTTTTAAAAGATGTTTGGAATGTTTTGAAAAATTATTTAAGCATTTTTTAATTTCATTAAAAGTTTTTTATAAATATTTTACTAACTTTTATCTAATTTAGCTATTTTCATATTTACAAATATATTTTTATTATAAATATAGTTTTTTATTGGTTATAAAACACTTTCTAAATCAATATTTTAATATATTATATTTTTGGAATTGTTTTAAAGGCAGAATAGAATATAATGCTATGTTATAAAATATATTATGGAAATGGTTATATTATTTTAATGAGATTTATTATAAAGGCTATCTAAATATTATTGAAAGAGTTTTTAAACCTTAGAAAAATATAAAATTCCCTTTTAGGAAATAATTAAATGTTTTTGGGCATGTTTAAATAAATAAAAGCCTCTTTTTATAATATGAGAATTTATAATATGGAATAATTTAAAAAGGAATTGTTTTAATTTTAATTGGCCTAGTATAAAGTGAAGACATTAAATTATATTTTATGATTTGTAATAAATATAATGTATTTTGGAAGTTCATAAATTAATTTAAAATAGAAATTCATTATGGTAATTTCTATAATTATATTTGATTGGTAAAGTGATTATGAATGTTTTATATTTATACAAACAAGGATTTGAAAGTAAATTATTGTGTTATATTTTTGGTATTGTATAAATGATGTAAAATTATGTAGTATATATTTTACTAGTTCTAGAATATAAAATTTACTGAAGAAAAGTTTTATTTGTGATTATTTTTTTATTGAAAGAAAGCTATAATGGTTATAAATAGTTATTTAGAAAGTTTATATAATTTCTGAAAATAGGAATTTTTTTATTTATATTATAAGCATTTTAAAATTTATTTTAAATCAATCAGAATAATTAAAAGTATAGGATGTTTATTCTACATATTTATTTAAATAATATTTTACTATATTTTTATGATTCCTTATTCCTCACACATTGATTTCTGATGTAATGAATGATTCACCGTTGATATAGATGTGTTGGTGATTATAATATGATACAGTGATGATATCCTTATCTTATTTCATGATATTGCTATTTTAGTATTTTTTTTATGATGATTTTAATTCTATGTAGGTGGGAATTAGAATAGACGGATTTATAATACCATTTAGGTTGGGGCATTCAGTAATATGTCCTTAGTTATTCTTTGGACTAGTTATATAAAATACTGGGGAGATTGAGTGTGATATACAAGCTCTGAATAAACGGACTAGTATTAACGCGGTTGTATGGGAAGCTGTTGTGATATTTATTCAGTTATTCTTTGGTCATGAATAACACTCATATGGGGATTCATCGTGTATGATTTGATACTCCTTGCAGTGAGTAATATTTATATTTATAGCCATGTGTCGGCATATGTAGTAGGCTGTGTGTCAGCATATGTTTAGAGCTGTGTGTCGGCGTGAGCACATAGCTATGTGTGTTGTGTGTATGTGTGTAGAAACATACATACAACATTTTTCTATCACTATTCAACACCCTTTATGTTTCGGGAGTGAAACTGATTGGCTAGCATCAATCCTAGCAGCCTGATTGCTGTTGTTGTGAGATATGTGACACCTTTTCTTATAGCCGTGTATTTGCACTGTATATACCGTGTGTCGACAACGTATAGAGCCATGTGTCGGCAATGTATAGCCTCTTTGTGTCCCCTAGGCCAGTAGCCTGTTACCATTTAAGAGGCGTGTGTAGGGTCGTGATCGTGTCCTTGTGTAGTCGAGCACACTGATGGATATGAGTCACTGTGTCCATCAAGATAACCAAGACTATAAGAGCCATGTTGGATGAACAAATGTGCCGTATTCGCCAATTACGTGTGTAGTCTCCTAGAGAAAGTTGTCTATAGGTCTCCCATCTGGTTTTGGTGTATATGATATAGACATGTACTTATACTTGAAATAATGAACTATGATTATACCTAAGACAGTGTCCAGAGTATTGATCAATCCCCGTATTCTTCACTGGAGTGTGTCATTGGATACCTTTTTCTTTGGTGTGTTTCGCCTATTATGTTTTCTTGGTGTGTTTCGCTAATTACCACTCATTGGCATGAGTTGCCAATCACATCTCTTATGCGTGTGTCGCCAATTATACTTTATATGCAAGTATCACCCTTATTCATTGGTGTGCACATAAAAGTGTATTTTTTTTACTTCCATATTTAATCTTCTTTTATTAGAATAAGTGAGCATATTAGCGTATTTGACATGTTTCAACCAAAATCTAATTATTTTTTAGATCATCATTCATTCATCTTCGTTTGGGGGCAAAATGGTAATTTTGTGTGTGAATTAATTTTGAGAAAATTTATTTTCACATTTTTATTTCTATTTGTAGGAAATTGAGTCCAAATTGGATGGAGCTTCGTGGAAGTATGCATGCACATATATTGAAAGCAAATGAAGAAAGGAAATAAATGAATTCACGCAACATGGAGGAGTCCATATGTCCACTAACTCATGGACAATAATTAAAAGCACATGCACATGTTAATAAAGACATAAATGCATGCTAGTGGGGATTAATTAATTCTCTAATGATTACTTGGAGGCTACACAATTTTAAAGGCATTTTTGGTAGTCCCCAAAAATGGAATTTGGGTTTTAGGTACGTATAAAACCCCTTATGTTTCATGTAATGCGCTCATCTTTTTATGCAAGTTGTAGAATAAAATCAGTGTTAAATAAAATGTCTCTTTAATTGTAACAACCAGGTATTTTCAACCATTCGCATCCATTATAAGTGTATATGTAGACACTCATGCCGGAATTGGATTGCTCAAAATACCGCGTTGTAAATAAAAATTTGGCAAATCTCAGAATATACAGTAAATAAAAATCACAGATCACAGACACAGAGTAATAATAGTGCAGCGGAAGTAAAAGAAATAGTAGTTCATGAAGCTAGTATGTAAATATATCAGAGTTAAATAAAATACAACAGAAGAAATAAAGTACAAAGGAAGTCTCACTACATAGAAGTCTACTAATACAAGAGCTGAAAGGAACAATAGACTGCAAAAGATGAAACTTGACAAGTAGATAATCTCCAACGATTTTCAATCTCCAGAAAGTGGAAATCCAAATCTGTGAATACTCAGGCTGACTCGAGCTGAGATGACCCACTTTCTTTTAACAAATTTTTTTTTTTTTTTTTTTTTTTTTGTATATGCTTATTTTTATTTCAGTGGTCATCTATTTAAGAGATCATCTCCTCCATTATCTCTTCTTTCCAGGATCTTTCAATCAATAAAAATATTGATATACTCAAATTATTTTGAACATTCCTATCTGAAAACATGTGTGAATAATGTTTAGTGTTTTAAATCAGAGTTAGGAAGCTTGGGGAACCAAAGGAAATTTTCTTTGTATTTCCCTGTGTGGTTTTCCCCCCCCCATAGCAAAGTAATTTCTAAAGTGTTTTTCTGTGTTACTTGTGTTCATACAAGTTTCTGATTTAAAATTTTCCTAGTCTTAGCATATATTTTTTTTTCTTTTTACTCTCCTATAATTTCAGTTAATATATATACTATAACTGTTGCCTATGCTTGAGTGTACATGTGACCTCTGCATGTATATTTCTTTGCATATAACTAGTGCCTGTTATTCATTATCATCAAAATAGCTAAATCTGCCATAAGTCTCTGGGTTATTGAATTTTAATTATTTGAAGATGGTTGAACCCAGGCTTGTAAAAGTGGTCAAGTAAGCCCTATTTCTTTTGTATGCATTTTGCACATATTATCAAATTGTCTAGAATTCTGTTTTGGCCAGTTCTTATATTTCTGTTTAGCAAATTTTTCCTTCTTAAGACCAGAGTTTCCTACCTACTACTAACTACCATTTTCCTTGCAATTTCATACATTACTGGCATCTCAAGTTTTATATTTTTCAGTAGAATCATTGCATGAGTTAAGAAAAGAAACTTCCATACTCAGAAAAACATTTTCTAAAAACAAACTGTAGTTCTAACTGAAACACACAATTTCCCCAGTTCTTACAAACAAAAGACAACATCACTTTCTTTCTAAATAGTTTTAGCAACATAACATGCCATAAGTTTGGCTTAAACATTCATTTTTAATATCAGAAAGTATATAACTAATGCATCCCAATTCTTAGCAGCCAACACATCCAGAGCTAGCTCATTGCAGTGCTTATCTTACCTGCACAATCACCATAGTCTGCCTCATAATTTTTATGAGACACCCAATGGTGAACAAACACACAAAGGGTCAGACAAAATTGTCTGGTATGAGCAATCTACTGCAATCATATCATAATTCTAATTTTTCATTTATTTATTACTTGAGTATTCTTCATGGACAATAAGTGGATTCAGTGTCCTTTCTATGATGTTGCTATAAGACTATTACTTCATATCAATGCAAACTGGTTAGAGGTGATTTGTGCAATCCAATTCAGGAAAACAAACATAAAATCCAACTAATATACATCCAATACAAACTTAAATACAACCATTAAGTCACTTTTCAAATTTTCCTTTCACTAGCCATCCAGGTTGTACCCAACCCCCATTTGACATTACTCCTATTGTTTTTCATACAATATCAGTTTAAGATCAGTAGCTACATTCTCATGTTTAATACACACATTGTCTGGGGCCAATCTCTGTTAACCCAGCACACTCAGGCCCCTGGGTATAAACATACCATGTGTGAGCTTGCAATATTCCCCTTGCCAAGCCATCTTTTGTAGCCCAAAGATCCTTAATTCTTAGTTGTCTTACTAAGTGTTATTCCCTCTTTCCTTAATCATGCTAATTTCCCCCTATGGATCCCATTTCAATCAGAGAAAAGAATACATAATACAGCCATTAAGCATGAACTCCAGGCATAGTGGGTCCTATTCTCATAAACATAAATTTAATTACACAATCTAGCATATATTCTTAGTACACACATTATTCAGATCATGGATTTTGAGTGAATCATGTTTATAAATATATGGTCATACATATTATATAATTTTTTTTCTCTGTTGCATCCAATTGCCTCTGGGTTAATCAGATACTCACAGATTCATGAGATCTGGCTAAACCATAAGCATTTAATCAAATCTGGATTCATTTGTAAATATGGAAGTTCAGCACATGTATCTCATTGCACTTCTATATTTCATTTTTTTTTTCATGGGACATAAGCAACAACAATTCCATGCTGCAGTCCCATTTTCTTTTCCCTTTTAGACCATAGATTTATAACACAATTACTGAGATCTTAAATAAATATTTATGTAGAAAAACTCATAAAAGCAATCATTTCATTTCAAGACTGATCCATACTCAAATGATCATTTAAACAAGAGACCCACAAACCATATCTTCAGGGTATCAATATAAAGAGTTAAACACCTAACAGATCAGCAATACCAAAATAAACACAAATTATATAAATAAAATATAACACTATTTAGGCTGCCTTGATTTTTTTTTTAGGACTTAATGCCAGATTTACCAGTGAGATTACTCACCTCACTTTCTTCCTTAATCCTTCTATTTCTTCTTATCCTTAATGGTCAGTGTTCCTCATTTCCTCTGGCTTGTATTTCCATTGCTATGTATATATATTTTTTTCTCTGTTTTTAAAAAATAATCCCAGATCATACTATCCCTTAGGCCCTCTTATACCAGACCCTGGTTGCCACTAGGGTTTTGAAAATTTACTTAATGTCAATTTTACCCTGTCACTATGACCAGTCTCTCATTCTGTTTTTAGAGAAAATGGGTAAGTGGTCCCTATTCTTATTAACAGAAATTTTTCCTTACTACCCCGGTCATCTTATTTGCATGATCTGTGATTTTCTTTTTCTCTTATTTTTTTTTAAGCTAAAGAAATTGCTAAAAGTAGATAAAGTATTTACCCCACAGCTCATACCATTTGCATGTATTTGCTCCAGCCTACTCATCTTTATTTCCTTTACACTAACTTATTATTTTTTTTTTTAAAAGATAAAACCATATCTGCAATATCTATATTTACTTACTTGTTCAATTATAACTTATTCATTCCAACTCACAAATTAATTACTGCCTATGTCTCCTTACAGAAAGTTATGTGTATGTGTGTGTTCCATACTGCATATATATTGATACTTATACAATGCATTTGTAGTCAATCTATTATACATGCATTTATTTTTAGCAACAAAATTTTAAACAAGCATGACTAAATTAAATTATAAAACTTGTCCATAAAATTGTTTCATAAAAATCAGGGTCATCACATACACCCTTCCTTTTAGGAATTGTGTCTCACAATTCTTTTCATACTTAGATTAAGCATTATCAATTCAGAAATGCAATCATTTTCAAACTAAACAGTCAAAATTTAATGCATGCCTAATCTAAACATCTATCAGTATACATATATCATACCTTCCATTCAATCAAATAATTGTGGATAATCATTTCTGATTTTATCTTCTACTTCCCATGTGCAATCATTTGGGTCAAGACTCCATTGCATTTTTACCAGTCTTATTTCTTTGTTTCTCAATTTCTTGATCTCCTTTGCAACTATGCCTACAGGCTTCTTCTCATATACCATTCTAGGGTCAATCTGCACATTCTCAGGGGATTTTAAAATTGTTCCTTCATCATGAACCCATCTTCTTAATTGAGATACATGAAAAACATCATGTATTGCCCTCATTTCTTCGGGTAATTCTAGCTTATAGGCCACATTCCCAATTCTTTCTAGAATTTTATATGGTCCTATGTACCTTGGAATCAGTTTTCCTTGTTTTCCAAATCTCAAAATCTTTTTCATGGGTGATATCTTAATAAATACATAATTTCCCACATCATACTGCACTTCTTTCCTCTTCTGGTCTGCATATTTCTTTTGCCTATCTTGGGCAGAAGCAATTCTTTTTCTAATCAAAACTATTTTTTCAGAAATTTCTTTTACATTTTCTGGTCCTAAGACCACCTTCTCCCCTGATTCAATCCAACTTGAAGGTGATAAACATGGTCTACCATATAGTGCTTCAAAGGGTGCCATGCCTATACTACTGTGATAGCTGTTATTATATGCAAATTCTGCCAGAAATATGTGATCTTCCCAACTTCCTCCCCAATCCAAGATACATGCTCTCAACATGTCTTCAAGTAATTTATTCACAATTTCTGTTTGACCATCAGATTGAGGGTGATATGCTGTGCTCAAGCATAAATCAGTCCCCATTGCCTTATGAAAACTTTGCCAAAATTTTGAAGTGAAGATGGTATCTCTATCACTTACTATAGTCTTTGGTATTCCATGCAACCTAACTATTTCTTTAATAAATAACTGAGCTAATGTGCATGCATTCCTATCTGATTTCACTGGTATAAAATGAGCTGATTTAGTTAGCCTATCTACTACAACCCAAATACTATCATTTCCCTTCCTAGTTTTGGGCAAACCATCAATGAAATCCATTGATATCTCCTCCCATTTCCACTGTGGTATTTGTAAAGGTTGGAGCATTCCTGAAGGTCTCTGGTATTCTGCTTTTACCTGCTGACAAATCATACATTTGGACACATATAATGCTACTGCCCTCTTCATACCACTCCACCAATAATTCCTCTTGAGGTTATGATACATTCGGGTGCCCCCTGGATGTATGGTATACTTGCTTTTATGGTAAGCATCCAAAATTTCTTGCTTCAATTTTTCAATAGCAGGAACACATATCCTATTTCCCTTCTCCAAATGGCCTTGCTTATTCAATTGAAATCCTTCCACTGCCTCACCATTTAATATCTGAGTTTTCTTCTCAAGTAAAAATGGATCTTGGTCTTGTAGCTTGACAATTTTATTTTTCAATTCTGATCCCAAAGTAACAAAACTCAACTTTCCTATTTCCTCTTTCTCACTGCATATGTTCATATTTTCCACATTATCCCTTTCTACCTCTGAATCAATCAGTAATGATAAAGTATTAAATTCTTCTATCATCAATCTAGCCATTTTGGCATGTTGTCTACTTAAAGCATCTGCTACTTTATTAGCTTTGCCAGGTGTATACAATATTTCAAAATCATATGAGGCTAAAAGTTCAATCCATCTTTGCTGCCTCATATTCAATTCTTTTTGTGAAAACAAATATTTGAGTGACTTATGATCTGTGTATACTTCAAATTTAGCCCCTAACAAATAATGTCTCCATAACTTAAGAGCATACACTATAGCAGCTAATTCAAGATCATGTGTAGCATACTTTATCTCACTGGGCTTCAACTGTCTAGAGGCATATGCTATCACTTGATGTTGTTGCATCAACACTGCCCCAAGTCCCTGACCACTAGCATCAGTATATATCACCAAATTCTCATTTCCTTCAGGCACCTTTAATACTGGGGCTTGTACTAGTGCTTCCTTTAGCCTCTCAAAGGCTTTCTCACATTCCTCAGTCCAAACATAGGCCTGATTCTTTCTAGTTAATCTAGTCAATGGAATTGAAATTTTTGCAAAATCCCTTATAAATCTTCTATAATATCCAGCCATTCCCATAAATGATCTGACCTCTGTGACACTAGTAGGCCTTTTCCATGCTTGCACTACCATTACCTTATTGGGGTCTACTGATATGCCTTTTTCTGATATCACATGACCTAAAAAGCTTACTTCATTCTGCCAAAAAGTACATTTTGAAAATTTTGCTTTCAAATTTTCCTGTCTTAATTTCTGTAATACTATATGCAAATGATTCTCATGCTCTTCTACTGACTTAGAATAAATTAGTATATCATCAATAAATATCAATACAAATTTATCTAAGTATTTTCTAAAAATTCTATTCATCAAATCAACAAAGTAAGAGGGAGCATTTGTCAAACCAAAGGGCATCACCAAGAATTCATAAAGTCCATATCTAGTATTAAAAGCTGTATATTTAATACTTTCCTCTTCTACTTTCATTTGATGAAACCCTGACGCCAAATCAAGTCTAGAGAATATTTTTGCACCACTCAATTGATCAAAGAGATCATCAATTCTTGGTAAGGGGTATTTGTTTTTAACTGTGATTTTATTTAACTCTCTATAATCAATACATAATCTAAGAGATCCATCATGCTTCTTAACAAAAACCACTGGTGCTCCCCATGATGAGCTACTAGGCCGGATAAAGCCTTTTTCTTCAAGTTCAACAAGTTGCTTTTTCAGCTCTATTAATTCTTTAGGCCCCATTCTAGTTGGTCTTTTAACTATTGGGCTTGCTCCTGGAATAAGTTTAATAGAAAACTCTACTGGTCTATGATTGTCAACCCCCTTTACTTCACCAAACACATCAGCATATTGATTTACTATAGGGATTTCTTCTATTGCAGGCATGTGCTTTTCACCAGACAAAGTATTAAGGGTGGCTATGTTCCTATTCTTATTTACTTCACAAAGAACAACTACTCTTTTCCCATCAGAAGTTCTCAGAGATATAGTAGAGGTTTCCATGTTTATAACAGCCCTATATTTTCTTAACCAATCAACCCCTAAAATAACTCCTATACCTGGGTATTTCAATACATATAGGTCTGCACTAAACACATATCCCCCTATATTCAGTTCTAGTTGCATACACATCATACCCAAAATACAAGAATTTCCTAAAGGACTTTTAATGAGTAATGGCTTATCAACTATCATGCAATTCAATTTTAGTTGTTGTACAATATCATGAGAAATTAAGGAGTGTGTAGCCCCAGTATCATACACTACTACAAAAGGTATGGAGTGAATAAGCAAAGTACCTTCAACTTGGCCATGCTTCTCCACATTTGGTCCCTCAATTACCTTGCTTTTTACCTCCAAAGTACTCATTTTTCCTTGCTTAAACTCTGGGCAGTTCCTCCTTATGTGGCCTTCCTTTCCACACTGATGACATTTAAAGGATGCTGGTTTTGGATTTGTACACCTATTTTTCATGTGTCCCTCTTGTCCACAATTATAGCAAGTGAATTTTTTCTTAACTTCAGCAGTTTTGATTTCTTCTGACTTCTTGGTGGAAGCTACATCCGTTTTCTTTTTATCATAAGGGTGAAACTTTCCCTTTCCCTTCTTATTTTGGTTATTTTTAAATGCTCTGAAATTTTCTCTGGCTTTATCATGTTGTTCAAAGCTCAAAGCCAGATCCAAAACTTGATCAAAGGTCCTGTCCTTATATGGTAGCATAGCTCTACTAATGTGGGCATTCAGTCCTTGAATATATCTGCCATTTTTAGCTTCTCTGGTTGTAATAAGCACTGCACCATATTTTGCTAGAGATTCAAACTTCTGTGTATATTCAGTTACACTCATAGTTCCCTGTCTTAGTTTAATAAATTCTTCCAGCAAAGATTCTTTAGCTGATGCAGGTACAAATCTCCCTTCCAACATCTCTTTGAATTGGTTCCATGTCACCTCCCCTTCAAGTCTTCCAGCTATAATAACTTCCCACCAATCCAAAGCTGCTCCTCTCAGTTGTCTAGATGCTATTAACCTCTTCTTCTGGTCTTCAACTTGCATATCAGCAAATATTCTGTCCAAAATTCTGAGCCAATTTTGAACTCCCATAATTCCTTCTGTCCCATCAAAAGTCTTGCCTCCAAGATTGGTAAAGGTCTTGAGAAGCTTGGAGAGCTCTTCATGTGGATTTTCTTGCCTATTACCAACTCCATCTCTTATGGCTCTCATAAAATCTTGCATATTCATCATGGGTGGTTCACTTGGTCCTACATCTGGTTGTCTAGGTCTCACCATTGTTCTATGGATACAATACTTAGGTTAGTCCATTATTTATTCCTTTATAAGCTAACCTATTCTAGCTTATTGCCATTTAATTATAACAGATATTGCATCAGTATAAAACAAAGCATTCAAGACAGTCAATATTTTTCATACATTCAAAACAAACAAGTTCATCCAAGGTTTTTTTTTTTTTCTTTCTGCTATGTTATCTAACAACATAGCTCTGATACCAAATTGAGATGACCCACTTTCTTTTAACAAATTTTTTTTTTTTTTTTTTTTTTTTTTGTATATGCTTATTTTTATTTCAGTGGTCATCTATTTAAGAGATCATCTCCTCCATTATCTCTTCTTTCCAGGATCTTTCAATCAATAAAAATATTGATATACTCAAATTATTTTGAACATTCCTATCTGAAAACATGTGTGAATAATGTTTAGTGTTTTAAATCAGAGTTAGGAAGCTTGGGGAACCAAAGGAAATTTTCTTTGTATTTCCCTGTGTGGTTTTCCCCCCCCATAGCAAAGTAATTTCTAAAGTGTTTTTCTGTGTTACTTGTGTTCATACAAGTTTCTGATTTAAAATTTTCCTAGTCTTAGCATATATTTTTTTTTCTTTTTACTCTCCTATAATTTCAGTTAATATATATACTATAACTGTTGCCTATGCTTGAGTGTACATGTGACCTCTGCATGTATATTTCTTTGCATATAACTAGTGCCTGTTATTCATTATCATCAAAATAGCTAAATCTGCCATAAGTCTCTGGGTTATTGAATTTTAATTATTTGAAGATGGTTGAACCCAGGCTTGTAAAAGTGGTCAAGTAAGCCCTATTTCTTTTGTATGCATTTTGCACATATTATCAAATTGTCTAGAATTCTGTTTTGGCCAGTTCTTATATTTCTGTTTAGCAAATTTTTCCTTCTTAAGACCAGAGTTTCCTACCTACTACTAACTACCATTTTCCTTGCAATTTCATACATTACTGGCATCTCAAGTTTTATATTTTTCAGTAGAATCATTGCATGAGTTAAGAAAAGAAACTTCCATACTCAGAAAAACATTTTCTAAAAACAAACTGTAGTTCTAACTGAAACACACAATTTCCCCAGTTCTTACAAACAAAAGACAACATCACTTTCTTTCTAAATAGTTTTAGCAACATAACATGCCATAAGTTTGGCTTAAACATTCATTTTTAATATCAGAAAGTATATAACTAATGCATCCCAATTCTTAGCAGCCAACACATCCAGAGCTAGCTCATTGCAGTGCTTATCTTACCTGCACAATCACCATAGTCTGCCTCATAATTTTTATGAGACACCCAATGGTGAACAAACACACAAAGGGTCAGACAAAATTGTCTGGTATGAGCAATCTACTGCAATCATATCATAATTCTAATTTTTCATTTATTTATTACTTGAGTATTCTTCATGGACAATAAGTGGATTCAGTGTCCTTTCTATGATGTTGCTATAAGACTATTACTTCATATCAATGCAAACTGGTTAGAGGTGATTTGTGCAATCCAATTCAGGAAAACAAACATAAAATCCAACTAATATACATCCAATACAAACTTAAATACAACCATTAAGTCACTTTTCAAATTTTCCTTTCACTAGCCATCCAGGTTGTACCCAACCCCCATTTGACATTACTCCTATTGTTTTTCATACAATATCAGTTTAAGATCAGTAGCTACATTCTCATGTTTAATACACACATTGTCTGGGGCCAATCTCTGTTAACCCAGCACACTCAGGCCCCTGGGTATAAACATACCATGTGTGAGCTTGCAATATTCCCCTTGCCAAGCCATCTTTTGTAGCCCAAAGATCCTTAATTCTTAGTTGTCTTACTAAGTGTTATTCCCTCTTTCCTTAATCATGCTAATTTCCCCCTATGGATCCCATTTCAATCAGAGAAAAGAATACATAATACAGCCATTAAGCATGAACTCCAGGCATAGTGGGTCCTATTCTCATAAACATAAATTTAATTACACAATCTAGCATATATTCTTAGTACACACATTATTCAGATCATGGATTTTGAGTGAATCATGTTTATAAATATATGGTCATACATATTATATAATTTTTTTTCTCTGTTGCATCCAATTGCCTCTGGGTTAATCAGATACTCACAGATTCATGAGATCTGGCTAAACCATAAGCATTTAATCAAATCTGGATTCATTTGTAAATATGGAAGTTCAGCACATGTATCTCATTGCACTTCTATATTTCATTTTTTTTTTCATGGGACATAAGCAACAACAATTCCATGCTGCAGTCCCATTTTCTTTTCCCTTTTAGACCATAGATTTATAACACAATTACTGAGATCTTAAATAAATATTTATGTAGAAAAACTCATAAAAGCAATCATTTCATTTCAAGACTGATCCATACTCAAATGATCATTTAAACAAGAGACCCACAAACCATATCTTCAGGGTATCAATATAAAGAGTTAAACACCTAACAGATCAGCAATACCAAAATAAACACAAATTATATAAATAAAATATAACACTATTTAGGCTGCCTTGATTTTTTTTTTAGGACTTAATGCCAGATTTACCAGTGAGATTACTCACCTCACTTTCTTCCTTAATCCTTCTATTTCTTCTTATCCTTAATGGTCAGTGTTCCTCATTTCCTCTGGCTTGTATTTCCATTGCTATGTATATATATTTTTTTCTCTGTTTTTAAAAAATAATCCCAGATCATACTATCCCTTAGGCCCTCTTATACCAGACCCTGGTTGCCACTAGGGTTTTGAAAATTTACTTAATGTCAATTTTACCCTGTCACTATGACCAGTCTCTCATTCTGTTTTTAGAGAAAATGGGTAAGTGGTCCCTATTCTTATTAACAGAAATTTTTCCTTACTACCCCGGTCATCTTATTTGCATGATCTGTGATTTTCTTTTTCTCTTATTTTTTTTTAAGCTAAAGAAATTGCTAAAAGTAGATAAAGTATTTACCCCACAGCTCATACCATTTGCATGTATTTGCTCCAGCCTACTCATCTTTATTTCCTTTACACTAACTTATTATTTTTTTTTTTAAAAGATAAAACCATATCTGCAATATCTATATTTACTTACTTGTTCAATTATAACTTATTCATTCCAACTCACAAATTAATTACTGCCTATGTCTCCTTACAGAAAGTTATGTGTATGTGTGTGTTCCATACTGCATATATATTGATACTTATACAATGCATTTGTAGTCAATCTATTATACATGCATTTATTTTTAGCAACAAAATTTTAAACAAGCATGACTAAATTAAATTATAAAACTTGTCCATAAAATTGTTCCATAAAAATCAGGGTCATCACACGAGCGTAAATAAAAATACAAACACTCGAGTCAGGACATACATACTTATACAATGTAAACCAACTCAAATGAACTATAGTAAAGGTACAAGTAACTTAGAAGATGCTTGGGACCGCCCATCCTCTAAGGATCCGTTAAACTATTTACTATGTAGTAATATACGCTATATACAGTAGTGTCTAATCAGTAAAGTATAATCATATAGAAAATAGCGTTAAGGGGATGGTGAACCTTAACGCGGTCGGATCTTTAAAGCCAAAATCGTAGTGGGCTCGATATAAGGAGATGACACGGCACGCGAGGCAATGCCAGGGTGGATACACCATTTGCACTCCCGGACCGGTGGTGACGGCAAGCCAGCAGCTTCCGCCCACCTCGAACAATACCCCCGAATCAAAGTGGCGCCACATATCGAATCACAAAAGTAATAGAATGGTTTCCGATGGAGCATGCTCGATGAAAGGGTGCGACCCTTTGTGTAGCCCGGTATAGCTCCGGTTTTAGTCATTTATGCCAACTCACGGGAGTTGGGTCCACGTAATATACCTCGAGAACGTCGCCACCATCCTACTTCATTCTGGAATCTCCACCGCGTACACAGTTGTTAAAGTGGTTTTCGGTATTGGCCGGCTATAAGACAATATCCGATCCCGGTCTCTTTAACAACCAATCGTTATTATAACCCTTAGTTATAACTTTTAAAACAATATTTATACTTCAAAATAAAATATCATTTCAACCCAAATCTTTATCAAAATAAAGATTAAATCATTCCAAAATATCACATCTTTAAGATCTTCTTTTCAAATCATTTTAATATCAAAATATCATATCTTTCAAAACTCCATTTTCAAATCATTTTAATATATCAAAATATCATATCTTTTCAAAACCACATTTCAATCATTTAATATATCAAAATATCATCTCTTTTCAAAACCACATTCATTTCAAATCATTATTCATTTTATTTAATTTAAAATACCATTTCAGTTCATATTTCAAAACAGTTTATATTCCAAAAAATCTTTTTAACCATAAAAATGAAGTTATTTTATTTAATAATTAAATTATTAAATTTCCAAAATTTTCAACTTCCAAAGTTCATTTATTCACTTAAGTCTATCAAAACAGGGAAAATTCCCTTTTCGTGGCATTTAGAAAATGCTACGGAAAGATACATTCAAAACAGTTCAATTTAACAAAAGACAACATTTTAAAATGTTGTAATAGGGTTTACTTAAATTTAAAATAAACTTAGTTAAATTCAGAAATTATAGCATTTACAATAATTTCTGTAATAGTTTTTAATTCAATAGCTTGCTGTAACATCATCTATATTGTAATTAGTAGCATTTCAAAAATGCAGCAAATTTACTTCAAATATTCAATAAAATTTCTCAACCAATTATATTTTTATTTAAAACATTTTTAACTTATAAAATCATACATTTTCACATTTATAAACATCATTTAATTTTCCTCAAGGTCATGATTTTATAAAGTTAAATTTTCGTTCAAAAATCAAGATTTAATAATAATTCACTTATTAAAATTCAATGTTCAATTTTAAATCCATTACATTAAATTTCAACTTAACACTTAAGTTCAAATTCTCGAATATAACTAAAAATTCACTTTTAAGCCAAATTCATAAATTTCCAATTTTAGTTATATTTCAAAATTTCAACTTAAATATTCATTCATTTCACATTTCAACTTTATTAAAATCATTAATATGAAAAAAATCACTTTAAATTCATTTAAATTCAAATTATCATAAATTTATCGTAATTTCATATTCAATTTAATTCCCAATTATAATTAAATCAAATTTTCCAAAATAACTTACATTTAAAATTGTCTAACTTTTCATTAATTCATTTCACTTACAATTATTCAGAAAATCAATAATATTTTACAAAAATCCCTTTTTAGTTATATTTAAATCAAAATATTTTAATATTTACATTTCTAAAATAATTTTAAATTTTTTAGAAAAACATATATTAACTACGGGTCTGTATAAAATTTTCTACGCTAGGTAAAGTGATACGGGTAATATATCATTTCAACCCGTAATTTACAAAGAAAAATCCGGGTTTTATTATTTCAAACCCGCAGTCCCAAGTAAATAAAAATAAATTGAAAATCATTCAGGCCTATCATTTCAGCCCATAACAATTTTCCCTTATTCTAAAGTCCATTCGGGTATGTATCATTTCACCCCATAGTGATTCTAATCTAATGGGAACTTGTAGTGTGATAAACTGATAAAAATAGCAGAACAACATAATATAACAGTAACAGATGTTATAACAGGTGTTTAAGCATGGGTGAACATCATAAAATAATAATATAGCAGGTGTAACATGATAATGCATTTTACAGATTCAAAAGGGGTCAATTTACTAGTTATATATACATACTGTCTGATGAGAATAACTCACAGGTTTGAGCTGAAGACACAACGACGAATTGCACAAATGGGATCTACACAAGCACAAAAGCACGACCCAAATTCGAATGGAGGAGCCAAATGTCAAATTCCTTGGATATACATAAAATAATAATATAACAACGATGAGTTTCAAAACCAAAATACGATAAACTGCGCTAGAATAAACCGCACAGACCAGACGGTGAACAGATAACTCCTAAGTTAATGGATTCCGACTGCGACAAACGTAATAAAATCATGTATTAACATTTACGTCGTTATGTATTCGCGTTAAAAATTATTTAAAAATTTGGTTGTCATTACAATTTCAGTTTATATATATATATATATATATATATATATATATACACACACATACTTACATATATATATAACAGGCAAACATGAATTCCTTAATTCATTATAAAAATCGAACTAACTTGATATATAAAATTATACACGCGGGCAAACTTACATGTTTACAGCTCAACGTTCAAATCCTATGTTTACCGTTACCTTTTCTTCTTTTTTTATATAATTTGTTTTTTATAATAACGCACGCAACTTCGGGAAAAGAATCCAAAACCAACACAAACCCTTCATTTATTATGCATATACTCACTGTACCAAATATATTCAATTTGTGGCATGCAGGCTTGTACCACTTTCATTTTTTTTATATTGCATGCAACTAGGCAGTGGAGAAAACAAAACAAAAAAAAATGTTCAACCATAACTTTACCATTTAGTATATATAGGTGTAACATATATGTATGCAGTGCCAAGTTATCACCTTCACTTTATTTTTATATTTTTTTTATATAAATAACGCACGCGACTTCCAGAGAAAGAAAAAAGAAGAAATATATATATATATATATATATATATATATATATATATTCACCGTGTCCAAAACCATTCAATGTTTGCATGCAAGGCCATTCGCATGCAAGCTTGTATCCCTTCAATTTTTTTTAATGTTTGACGCACGCAGCAAGAAGAAGAGAGAAAAGAGAAAAAAAGACAAAAGAACTCATCGCACAGGGCTGAGGTGGCAGTGGCGTAGGTGGCGTCGGGGGATGATCGGTGGCGTGGCTGCCGTGGAAGGGGAGTTGCGGTGGTCAGGAAGGTGGTGGGGTGCTTGGTACAGGGGAGAGGGGGTTTGTTTTGTAAGTTGGATCGGCTGTTGCCTTCTTCCTTTTTTTTTTATTTGGGTGCGAAAAGATGTTGAAGGAGGAAGTTGAACACGAGAGAAAAGTGGTGAAGCCTCTTGTTTTTATACTTAGTTTAGATTGCGTGAGTGATTGCAGGGAGGGGAAATCTAAGTTTAAGGTAACCGGTTGATATCTTAAAACGTACCATAAATTTGTGTAACATACCAATTAATTGTGTAACGTACCAATTAATTGTGTAACGTACCAATTAATTTTGTAACGTACCAATTAATCGTGTAACGTACCAATTAATTTTTAGGCTACAGCTGTTAAACACGTTCAGGAATTTAAATTTTGAATTCTAATCAATTAATTTCAGTTTATAACGACAACTAATAAATTTATATACGGACCCATTATATACACACAAAACAGCGCGTAACTCCCACATCGGAACTCCAAATTCAGCAAATAAGGTATCGTTGCGCTCGCCTTGTCAGCACGAGTCAAATAATATAAAGAAAAATCACGTTTGTTCGTTCAAATAAATATTCATTTTTCAAAATTTGCGGTCGCTGATACCGCTAATTGGACCATATAAAACTAATTTAATGCGTTAACGTTACCTGAAGTCTTCAACAGACGTTATTATATTTTTATTATAAATCTCTCTTAAATATTACAACATAAAATAATGACATTCCAAAAATAAAATTATGCAAATTAATTGCCAAAATACGTTACCACTAATTTAATAGGTTATTTTATTTAAAAGTTCTTTTATTCAAAAAAATCTAGATAGTTACAACAAATTCTTACGTTATTAAAATTTTAGTTTCAATTTTTCGCTAACTTCCGTAGGAATCCATTTTATTAGCAGTAAATTTCTCGGGTCGTTACACTCTCCCCCACTCAAAACTTTTCGTCCTCGAAAAGGAATGAGGTACGGAAAAGCACAGACAAAGATAGAGTGAAATAGGATTAAGATAAGATGGCAAGGAGATTGAAATTATACCTGATAACTATTGTTATAGGTTAGTTTAACAAGGTGGAGATGATCTTTCCAAGATTCTCCAAAATTAAGAACACAAGCACGAAAAGGTGGATTCAAAATGATTACCAAAGATCTATCAAAGATTATAGAAAGATGCCTATACCAATCTATAGCAAGATAAGGATGATAAGGACAACCAAAAGATAGTTTGGAAAACAAAATAAGGAATTAGATTTGAAAGCATGGAAATTTCAACTTAAATAGAGAATAAATCTTTACACAAGTTAAATAAATCTTAACTATCTCAAATTTCATTATCTTATTATCCAATCATCTTAAATTAACATTTTTTTTTAAAACCATGGGTTAGAAAAATAATCATTTATTACACTCACAATGTATTTAATAAATTTTATTCTTCTTTATTCCTAATAAAAATTAAATTTATTCCTCTCAATATATTTATCACTCATGTTCAATATACTTACACTTATTATAACTGCTTTCTTTTATTCTTAGTTCTTTTAAGATCATTTTATTGTAAGTTATTCAATTACCCTTTATTATATTTACCTCTGTTAATCATTTTATAATTAAAATTTAAGTGTATAACATTTATTATAACCACCAAAATTTTATTTATAAAATCTTTTTATATTGTATATTACCCAATTACATTGTTAACTTCTGAAATTAAGGTAAGTTATATTGTGTCATACAAATAAAACTTTCCAATTCAATTATCTCAAGTTTAATCATTTATCCAAATTTTTTTGATTTTTTTTATAATTGAAATTATTGTTAAAAATAAAATTTAAGAATTAAATTTCCGATTTCTTCAAACCATTTAGAGATAAGTAATAATATATATATAATATGTCAAATCAAATTTCAATCATATATCTATATATATTATAAATTAAGTCATATTTTAGAAATTCAAATCAATTTAATTTCCCAAAACAAAGCTGTAGCAAGACTACAGAACAGTCTCTTCACTTCGAAACTCGAAAATGAACGTCGACGATGCTGCAGTCATCACCGAAGTTATTTTCCAGCGGCAAAGAGAAGAGTACTAATTTTAAACTTAAAATTCTTTGGAAACAAATTTCTATTTGAAAATATTTTAAATATTATATCCCTTTAAACTTTTAAACAAAAGGTTTGGAACCATCGGAAATTAAATTCACAAATTTCTTTTTCTAAATTCATTTAAGTTCCCATATAAATTCATAAACAATTATTTATAAATTCATTTATAGAACAATAAATGATAAATCAAGTATTATCATTTCAAATTATCAATTTGAATCATTTTATTAAGTTCCATAAATTTACTTATATATCAAAATTTATTTCATTAACTAATTTTTTTTTAAAAATATATTGTGTCCTTTTGTTCTGTCAAAGTGTTTTGGAAATCTTATCGATAGCGCTGATCAGACGTATCGATCAGAAACCCAACTCAACATACAACTCAAACAACACAATATATAAAACATTTTAATTTTAAATACTAGTTTACAAATACACTATACATGAATAGATTTTCAAAGAAGGATAGAGATTCAAATTTTTGATTAACACAAATCAAAGGAGATTATGATTTAAAAATAAGTTGGAAACAAGGATGACATGATTAAATAACAGAATAGGAAGATGGATAAGCTTATATAAATCACGGGCAACCTTAACCGGGTCAACCGTGACTTAAAGAATAAGATCAATGTTGATTTTTCTAGGGTAAATCTACATCCGATCTCAAAAGTTAGAGTTTGAAATAACAAAAGATATTAGCATCTAAACCAAGGATAGATAAGAATCCCTGGTGAATCGATGCTAACTGCAAAGGAGTTTCCCCCCTTTTTCAATTAAATTTGAAATTGGCGTGACCGCCGACTCACTAGAAAGATCATTCGAAGCGGAATTATGGAATACTCCAGAGGCAAAAGAAGATGAATAGTGAGGGATACGAATGGATTTTGGAACTGTAGGGAACGTTCCAAAATACAAAGGAATCGAGTCAAAATGGAGAGATTCAAACTCGAATGAAAGTGGTTCTGTAAATACATTCACTCCATATGCTGAGTTTTTCCTAGAGCTACCAAAGCTCTGATACCAACTGTAACAACCAGGTATTTTCAACCATTCGCATCCATTATAAGTGTATAGGTAGACACTCATGCCGGAATTAGATTGCTCAAAATACCGCGTTGTAAATAAAAATTTGGCAAATCTCAGAATATACAGTAAATAAAAATCACAGATCACAGACACAGAGTAATGATAGTGCAGCGGAAGTAAAAAAAATAGTAGTTCATGAAGCTACTATGTAAATATATCAGAGTTAAATAAAATACAACAGAAGAAATAAAGTACAAAGGAAGTCTCACTACATAGAAGTCTACTAATACAAGAGCTGAAAGGAACAACAGACTGCAAAAGATGAAACTTGACAAGTAGATAATCTCCAGCGATTTTCAATCTCCAGAAAGTGGAAATCCAAATCTGTGAATACTCAGGCTGACCCGAGCGTAAATAAAAATACAAACACTCGAGTCAGGACATATCATACTTATACAATGTAAACCAACTCAAATGAACTGTAGTAAAGGTACAAGTAACTTAGAAGATGCTTGGGACCGCCCATCCTCTAAGGATCCGTTAAACTATTTACTATGTAGTAATATACGCTATATACAGTAGTGTCTAATCAGTAAAGTATAATCATATAGAAAAAAGCGTTAAGGGGATGGTGAACCTTAACGCGGTCGGATCTTTAAAACCAAAATCGTAGTGGGCTCGATATAAGGAGATGACACGGCACGCGAGGCAATGCTAGGGTGGATACACCATTTGCACTCCCGGACCGGTGGTGACGGCAAGCCAGCAGCTTCCGCCCACCTCGAACAATACCCCCGAATCAAAGTGGCGCCACATATCGAATCACAAAAATAATAGAATGGTTTCCGATGGAGCATGCTCGATGGAAGGGTGCGACCCTTTGTGTAGCCCGGTATAGCTCCTGTTTTAGTCATTTATGCCAACTCACGGGAGTTGGGTCCACGTAATATACCTCGAGAACGTCACCACCTTCCTACTTCATTCTGGAATCTCCACCGCGTACACAGTTGTTAAAGTGGTTTTCGGTATTGGCCGGCTATAAGACAATATCCGATCCCGGTCTCTTTAACAACCAATCATTATTATAACCCGTAGTTATAATTTTTAAAACAATATTTATACTTCAAAATAAAATATCATTTCAACCTAAATCTTTATCAAAATAAAGATTAAATCATTCCAAAATATCATATCTTTCAGATCTTCTTTTCAAATCATTTTAATATCAAAATATCATATCTTTCAAAACTCCATTTTCAAATCATTTTAATATATCAAAATATCATATCTTTTCAAAACCACATTTCAGTCATTTAATATATCAAAATATCATCTCTTTTCAAAACCACATTCATTTCAAATCATTATTCATTTTATTTAATTTAAAATACCATTTCAGTTCACATTTCAAAACAGTTTATATTCCAAAAAATCTTTTTAACCATAAAAATGAAGTTATTTTATTTAATAATTAAATTATTAAATTTCCAAAATTTTCAACTTCCAAAGTTCATTTATTCACTTAAGTCTATCAAAACAGTGAAAATTCCCTTTTCGTGGCATTTAGAAAATGCTACGAAAAGATACATTCAAAACAGTTCAATTTAACAAAAGACAACATTTTAAAATGTTGTAATAGGGTTTACTTATACTTCAAATAAACTTAGTTAAATTCAGAAATTATAGCATTTACAATAATTTCTGTAATAGTTTTTAATTCAATAGCTTTTTAGTCATTATCATCAACTACAGCATTTACAAATGCTGTAACATCATCTATATTGTAATTTGTAGCATTTCAAAAATGCAGTAAATTTACTTCAAATATTCAATAAAATTTCTCAACCAATTATATTTTTATTTAAAACATTTTTAACTTATAAAATCATACATTTTCACATTTATAAACATTATTTAATTTTCCTCAAGTTCATGATTTTATAAAGTTAAATTTTCATTCAAAAATCAAGATTTAATAATAATTTACTTATTAAAATTCAATGTTCAATTTTAAATCCATTACATCAAATTTCAACTTAACACTTAAGTTCAAATTCTCAAATATAACTAAAAATTCACTTTTAAGCCAAATTCATAAATTTCCAATTTTAGTTATATTTCAAAATTTCAACTTAAATATTCATTCATTTCATATTTCAACTTTATTAAAATCATTAATATGAAAAAAATCACTTTAAATTCATTTAAATTCAAATTATCATAAATTTATCGTAATTTCATATTCAATTTAATTCCCAATTATAATTAAATCAAATTTTCCAAAATAACTTACATTTAAAATTGTCTAACTTTTCATTAATTCATTTCACTTACAATTATTCAGAAAATCAATAATATTTTACAAAAATCCCTTTTTAATTATATTTAAATCAAAATATTTTAATATTTACATTTCTAAAATAATTTTAAAATTTTTAGAAAAACATATATTAACTACGGGTCTGTATAAAATTTTCTACGCTAGGTAAAGTGATACGGGTAATATATCATTTCAACCCGTAATTTACAAAGAAAAATCCGGGTTTTATTATTTCAAACCCACAGTCCCAAGTAAATAAAAATAAATTGAAAATCATTCAGGCCTATCATTTCAGCCCATAACAATTTTCCCTTATTCTAAAGTCCGTTCGGGTATGTATCATTTCACCCCATAGTGATTCTAATCTAATGGGAACTTGCAGTGTGATAAACTGATAAAAATAGGAGAACAACATAATATAACAGTAACAGATGTTATAACAGGTGTTTAAGCATAGGTGAACATCATAAAATAATAATATAGCAGGTGTAACATGATAATGCATTTTACAGATTCAAAAGGGGTCAATTTACTAGTTATATATACATACTGTCTGATGAGAATAACTCACAGGTTTGAGCTGAAGACACAACGACGAATTGCACAAATGGGATCTACACAAGCACAAAAGCACGACCCAAATTCGAATGGAGGAGCCAAATGTCAAATTCCTTGGATACACAACATAAAAAAATAATATAACAACGATGAGTTTCAAAACCAAAATACGATAAACTGCGCTAGAATAAACTGCACAGACCAGACGGTGAACAGATAACTCCTAAGTTAATGGATTCCGACTGCGACAAACGTAATAAAATCATATATTAACATTTACGTCGTTATGTATTCGCGTTAAAAATTATTTAAAAATTTGGTTGTCATTACAATTTCAGTTTTTATATATATATATACATACATATATATATATATATATACTTACATATATATATATATATATATATAACAGGCAAACATGAATTCCTTAATTCATTATAAAAATCGAACTAACTTGATATATAAAATTATACACGCGGACAAACTTACATGTTTACAGCTCAACGTTCAAATCCTATGTTCACTGTTACCTTTTCTTTTTTTTTATATAATTTTTTTTATAATAACGCACGCAACTTCGGGAAAAGAATCCAAAACCAACACAAACCCTTCATTTATTATGCATATACTCACTGTACCAAATATATTCAATTTGTGGCATGCAGGCTTGTACCACTTTCATTTTTTTTTATATTGCACGCAACTAGGCAGTGGAGAAAACAAAAAAAAAATGTTCAGCCATAACTTTACCATTTAGTATATATAGGTGTAACATATATGTATGCAGTGCCATGTTATCACCTTCACTTTATTTTTATATTTTTTTATATAAATAACGCACGCGACTTCCAGAGAAAGAAAAAAGAAGATATATATATATATATATATATATATATATATATATTCACTGTATCCAAAACCATTCAATGTTTGCATGCAGGGCCATTCGCATGCAAGCTTGTATCCCTTCAATTTTTTTTTTAATGTTTGACGCACGCAGCAAGAAGAAGAGAGAAAAGAGAAATAAAACAAAAGAACTCACCGCATAGGGCTGAGGTGGCAGTGGCGTAGGTGGCGTCGGGGGATGATCGGTGGCGTGGCTGCCGTGGAAGGGGAGTTGCGGTGGTCAGAAAGGTGGTGGGGTGCTTGGTACAGGGGAGAGGGGGTTTGTTTTGTAAGTTGGATCGGCTGTTGCCTTCTTCCTTTTTTTTATTTGGGTGCGAAAAGATGTTGAAGGAGGAAGTTGAACACGAGAGAAAAGTGGTGAAGCCTCTTGTTTTTATACTTAGTTTAGATTGCGTGAGTGATTGCAGGGAGGGGAAATCTAAGTTTAAGGTAACCGGTTGGTATCTTAAAACGTACCATAAATTTGTGTAACGTACCAATTAATTGTGTAACGTACCAATTAATTGTGTAACGTACCAATTAATTTTGTAACGTACCAATTAACCGTGTAACGTACCAATTAATTGTGTAACGTACCAATTAATTTTTAGGCTACAGCTGTTAAACACGTTCAGGAATTTAAATTTTGAATTCTAATCAATTAATTTCAGTTTATAACGACAACTAATAAATTTATATACGGACCCATTATATACACACAAAACAGCGCGTAACTCCCACATCGGAACTCCAAATTCAGCAAATAAGGTATCGTTGCGCTCGCCTTGTCAGCACGAGTCAAATAATATAAAGAAAAATCACGTTTGTTCGTTCAAATAAATATTCATTTTTCGAAATTTGCGGTCGCTGATACCGCTAATTGGACCATATAAAACTAATTTAATGCGTTAACGTTACCGGAAGTCTTCAACAGACGTTATTATATTTTTATTATAAATCTCTCTTAAATATTACAACATAAAATAATGACATTCCAAAAATAAAATTATGCAAATTAATTGCCAAAATACGTTACCACAAATTTAATAGGTTATTTTATTTAAAAGTTCTTTTATTCAAAAAAATCTAGATAGTTACAACAAATTCTTACGTTATTAAAATTTTAGTTTCAATTTGTCGCTAACTTTCGCAGGAATCCATTTTATTAGCAGTAAATTTCTCGGGTCGTTACATTAATGGCTTCTTAGCCTTCTTCTTATTTTCTTTTGTTTATATGCTCTTTTCTCTTATGCTATTTTATTTCATACTCTTTTATGTTAGTTTAGGTCTTTTTTTATTTCATGTTAGTAGTGTATATTTCTTTTATTGCAATTAGTTAGCTCTCTTCTTTTAGCACTTCTCTTCATTTATGCATATGTTGAAATCACTTTATGTTAACATGTATTCAAATATGAGAAGCTAAACCCCTTTAATTTAGTAGTAATAAAGTTCTCATGAATCATATTAAATTAACATAGTGATTTCATTTATGACCTCTATTTTGTGCTTAATGGAAATTTTGATGTGTTTGAAATTTTGTTGTTTAATATTGAATTTGATAGCCTATGTTGTTCATAACAAATAGGCTATGCTTAATTAAACATAAGCACAAGTTTTCCTTTCATCCAAATATGATTTTGACAATGAGAGTGAAACTAAAATCAAAATTTGATGCTCTATGTTATTAATCCATAAATCACGCTTAAAATAGATTTTATATTTAATTTCTTGACATTTTCATAAGAATTTATAAGTGGGTTTGAATGATGTGCTAGAGTTTGATGGTTTAAGTTATGCTAATTAATATCACAAACAAACCATACTTATAATAAAAACATCAATCATTTCCACTTAAAATTAAAAGGAGAGATTATAGATAAATTTTATGTTGGTTTATATGAATGATTGGAAGTGAATTTGCCTCTAAATTGCTCCTTAATCTCATAGTTTTATTCACTTTTGCTCTAATTTATTTTCTATAATTTTCTTAGTTTAAAACAATTTCAAAACTTTGGACTAATTCGATTGAGTAATATTAGAATCTAATTCTTTCCCTATGGATCGACCTGTACTCGCATTCGTACTACGATTGTACGCCGTGCGCTTGCGGTTTTTATAACGATATATTTTTAAGCGTTTTGCAATCGATAGGAAATTCATTGTTGCAATAAGTTTTTTGGCACTGTTGCCGGGAAATAGAAATTTAATTTTCATTTTACTCTTCGGATTATTTTCATATTTAGTTTGTGTTATTAAAAAAAAAACAAAACAAAACAAAAATTGTGTTGTGCATTTGTTTTGTGTTTTGTTAACTTATTTAGTTCACGTGTTACTCTTGTCTCTCATATCTTTATTTTTTGTTCACTTGTGATTTTCTTTTCCTTTTTGTTTAATATAGTGTTAATTTTTTAGTTTAGTTTTGCGACTGTTCTCCGTTTTTCATTTTCTTCTCTGTGCACTGTGCATTTGTTCACAGTTTGTTCTCTGTTTTCTGTTATCATCACATTCCCTCTTACATTTTCATTTCAAGTTTCTATTACTAAGTTAAAGTTAGAGGAAATTGTTGGCAGTTATATTTAGCATTTCATTTTTACAAACAAACTGTAACTACCACTCCATTTCCATTCAACAACAACCCTCACCCGAATCCAATTCCAAACACCCCACTACAAATACTCATTCACTGTTTCTCCTCCAAACCACCTCTGCAACCAAATTCAACTGTCATTATCCGATCCTCAATCTCAGCAAATTCAACCACAACCACCCTAGTGTGGCCTACCAACTGCACATTCAAATCCTACAACCACACTTAAACATCAACAACCATCACCGCAACCTGCCACCGCACATCACTGCCTTCACCATTCAACTCCATAGCAAAACACAACCATCTCCTTCCTCTACAAAACTCGAACATCACAGTGAATCACCATCCAAACCTTCCACTGCAAGCACCACCTCCTACACGCAACCTCTGCCAAATTTTTGTCAACCTACAACACCAAACAATCCACTACGACCTAAATCGAAGTCAAACCACCACTCAATCATTCAAAACCACATCCAATCTCCACCGTCTCCACAATCCAAACTCCTTCTGATATAAAACACATCAGCCAAACCTCCTTATACACAAACTCCATCCAACAGGCTCCCATCTTGATCACCTTAGCACCACCTCTTCCTCAATTAACACACCCTTCCAACTACCTTCAACTCACAGTCACCATCACATAATCACCTGCAACACTTCAAACTCCAACGTCCCACATCCCTCACAAACTCTGACCAAATAGTACACTCCTCAAATCACACTTTCTACATAAACTCCTTTCTACACCAAGAATGCCACCTCTTCTCCTAACAATCAAGCAACCCGAATTTCACCACCAACCTCCAATCCACACGGCAACATCACGCAAGAACCATACCTCCTCTTTAAACCCATCTTCCTCCATAACCATTCTCTGATCAACTCACCCTACCTCCTCATCACAACTATCTCCCTTACACGCAATACAACCCAAAACCCCTGACCACTGCTGCCATCGACACCTCCTACACCCACAACTCCCACTGCCAATACATTCTCTGAAGCAATTTTGCCCTTACCTAAATTCCAAGATCAGACCTACTTCACTCAACAAACAACGACCGTCTCCTTCTACCACCATCTCAAATCGGCAACCTGAAATACCCAAATCCAATACCCAGTGCCCAAATACCAATCAACAGCAAATCCTCATCAACAAACAACCAACCTCTGCTTCCTCAACCCACGATCCAAAAGCATCAATCGTGATCGACCAAAATCCCATCACCAAATCACAAGTCAATTCGTGTTTGGATTTCAAATTTTTTTCGTGTTTTCTATTGATTTCGAATTTTTTTGCGTTTTGATTTTTCTTTTTTTTAGGTTTTTTGATTTTATCTTATGAAATCAAAACCAATTTTAATTTTCCATTATAATACCTGCATATCCTATTTAGCAATAATATCCAATCATAGTTTTAAAATCATTTTATACATTTCCTTACAGAAGTTTTCATATTTACTTCTATTCAAATTAGTTTTTCCCATTTCCATATGAATTCAATTTATCTTCAATTTTGAATATTGAATTTTATCTTCCATTTATAACCGATTCATATTATTATTTTTAAATTAGTTTCATCCACTAATTTATTTCAATTTCAAATTTGAATTCATTTTGTCGTTAACAAAAATTTCCAAAATTTCCAAAAAAAATTCTAACTCCCAAAATTTTCGGAAAATTTTGGCATGGTTTCCTTTGTACGGAGGAGCTTTTGCAATTTGATAAGAGATATAAATATATATACATCGACCCACACGGTCGAAAAAACAAAAACAGTTTATATTTCCTATTTTTATTGCATAGGCGTACCTTTATTTAGCATTTTTAAGCAAACGGCTTATTATTTTAGCAATTATCGCATCCAAATCCAGCCAAACGGCTTCTTGGTACCTGTACTTACCTAATTCAAAAATGTAATTACTAAATATATAAATTTATTAACATTTTACTTACTTTCAATAGCTAAACACATGCATTTCATAAGCAACATGCACCAAACACTTTCCATAAGCGATTTATACGATTTTAAAGCTAATTCAATTGCTTTCAACCAATTCATGTGCCAATCCATTCAATTTTAATGGTTTACACTTCAATTTCTTACATTCAATTTATTTTTAATCCAAACAACTCATATTTATTTCAATTGATTCCAAAAAATCAATTTTATTTACCTCCACCAATTCATAGAATTTTTATTTACTTCCGTTTAAGTCGAACGACTAATTTATTCTATGCAATTTGACGATATTCACTTCATAGAATATCCATTTTAGTTTTTAGCCACATCCAATTGATTCCAACTCATTTTATATTTAATTCAACTAACCCATTTATTCACCCCATTTTAAATTTTTAATTCACATACTTAATTCATTTTCTAATTTATTTTATTAAGACAAAGTCATTCTCAATTTATTTCTACTCACTTGGGTTTTGTTTGCAACTCAAACCATTTCTATTATAATTCAATTCCATTTTATTTTTTTCAACATCTCCACTTATTATAATTCATTATCAATCCAAATCGAATTCTATTTATAATTCGAATTTATTTCCAAACTTCATTATTAACTTACAATCCATTTTATTTAGCCGAGTTAAATTTTATTAACATACTCTATCAAATAATTATTTAGCTAATTAGCTTACTTCCAACTTTAATTCAATATTCGATTTTATTACAAAAATCACTTAACTAATTTTCCTGAATTCGATTTTTTTTTTATAATTCCAGTTTGGATTTCTTTCATTTTCCAAAATTAAAACATTTTTGTTTTAAATTTTTTATAAATACTTTTAAATTCACTAAATATTATTAAAATAGCTTTTTATAAAAATACTTCTTATAACTCGATGTTTCAATCAGTCCATCCTTGTTCTCACAGAAATTCGATCATACGTTGATCAGGCGTAGGACTGAAAATCTATAAGTACGTGATAAACACGTTTCAATTAACACACCCTTCCAACCGCCTTCAACTCACAGTCACCATCACATAATCACCTGCAACACTTCAAACTCCAACATCCCACATCCCTTACAGACTCTGACCAAATAGTACGCTCCTCAAATCACACTTTCGACATAAACTCCTTTCTACACCAAGAACGCCACCTCTTCCCCTAACAGTCAAGCAACCCGAATTTCACCACCAACCTCCAATCCACACGGCAACATCACACAAGAACCATACCTCCTCTCTAAACCCATCTTCCTCCATAACCATTCTCTGATCAACTCACCCTACCTTCTCATCACAACTATCTCCCTTACACGCAATACAACCCAAAACCCCTGACCACTGCTGCCATTGACACCTCCTGCACCCACAACTCCCACTGCCAATACATTCTCCGAAGCAATTTTGCCTTTACCTAAATTCCATTGCAACACTCTAATCACTAACCATAAACCAGCGGCTTCTTCTACCTACCCAAGATCAGACTTACTTCACTCAACAAACAACGACCGTCTCCTTCTACCACCATCTCAAATCGGCAACCTGAAATACCCAAATCCAATACCCAGTGCCAAAATACCAATCAACAGCAAATCCTCATCAACAAACAACCAACCTCCGCTTCCTCAACCCACTATCCAAAAGCATCAATCGTGATCGACCAAAATCCCATCACCGAATCACAAATCAATTCGCGTTTGGATTTCGAATTTTTCTCCTGTTTTCTATTGATTTCGATTTTTTTTTGCGTTTTGATTTTGATTTTTTTTTTAAGGTTTTGTGATTTAATAGAGAAGAGATTGACATGTCACATGGTTAGAATTTTGAGTGCATCGAGTTGGATTTTGGGCTTTGGTTGTAAGGAGGCGACGTTATTAATTTTTTTTCATAGTATTAGCTCCCTGTTTTTCTTTTATTATAAAAAAAGAAAAAAATTAAAAAAATAAATAAGAATTTGTTAATAAAATTGTTTTGGAAAGTGTTAAGTTTGTTGTGTTGTTTGAGTTTGTTTTAAAATTGTTCAATGCATTTTCAGATTGCAAATTACAGGTTGCAAAAAAGAAAGAAAAAGAATCTGCTTGCTAAAAACCGCTCTGCTCTACTTGCGTTAAAAAAATCACTGTTTAAAAATAAATATATCAACATGCTCCGGTATTGTATTCTTGACTCTTATTTTATTTTTCTTGTATTGTTGGCTGCTTGTAGTTAAAAATCCAAAAACATAAATAAAATCAATTTTTATTCGTAGTTGCATTGTTAATACACGTTTAATTTCTATTTTGCATTCGTGTCACCTTATATTCTTTTCTAAGGACAGCACCCAACTTCACATAAGGTGGGGGATTTCATCACCCCTTCCTTGGCCCACAAATTGCGTATCATCTTAAAATTTGACTGATAATAATGGTTAGACATTGGACTTAAGGGAGTCACGGGTTCGTCTAGGGCTTAATTGTATCTCAACAAGTTGTCTTCTTTTAACAACTTATTTCTTGGTGTCTAGGCTATGGTAGAGCAATAATCATTTATAAATATTACGGTGATTTTTAAATATTATAGTGATTGTTTCTCTGAAGGTACTTAAACCTTTGGCTGCATTGCTACGGGGATTCATGGTGCACCGATAACTCTTGTCCTTTACCTGGCCAAGGACTATTTTGTTGAATTAAATCAAAGTGTGATTATATAATTTTGGGTTAAGAGTTACTAAGGACAAAATATTTGTAGTTAAGTCCTTGCATTCATTTAGTTGCATTAGTTCATGCATATATAAAAAAAACATAAAAAAATCCAAAAGTAAAAAATAATAATCACATTTTCCTTAAATTATTTTTTTTAAACAAAAATCCAATAAAAAAATGTATCCAAAAAGCAATCTTTTCAAAAGCAAAAACCGAAAAAAACAAAAAAAAATCTTCAAAAAAAAGAAAAATTTTAAAATCTAAAAAACAAAACAAATCAAATATCCCATTTGAAAAATAAATTCTTTTTGGTAAATATTTTTTTTTTCAAAAGAAAAGAATTTTTCACTTCATTTCATTCTCTAAACCTTGTTTCATTCTCTCAACCTTGATTTTCACGTCGTTTTCTCCTTGATCTTTTCAATTGTGCTTTGGACTCGTAACACAACGACGAATTGTTTAACTCGAACAAACGAACCTCCAACGATGGCTAATGAAAACACTCCTCGAACTCTTATGGATAGAATCTTTCCCAACCGAGTTTCTATTACTTCTTTTATCACACTACCTACCCCAACGGGTGATCATTACGAAATTCATTCTTATCACATTGCCACACTCTCGAAATTTCGCAATTTTGAACACGATGACCCTTACATCTTCTTAACAAAATTCAAACAAGTCTGTGCAACCATTAACTCCGAAAATTATGTGACGATGGAATCTAACTTAGGTTAATTACATTCGCCCTTACCAATTACGCTGAATAATGGTTATACAGTTTACCTTTGAAGTCGATCAAAACTTAGGACGAATTCATTATAGTGTTCTTAAAAAAATTCTACCCCTTGGAAAAAATAACCAAAATACGAAATGAAATTGTGAATTTTCATCAATTCAAGGGTGAATCTTTCGAAAAATACTTTGAAAGATTTAAAGAGCTTTTGATAAAATGTCCACAACATCATTTTAAAAAATGGACTCTTTGCCAAATCTTATACGATGGACTTAAAAATAGTTCACAAACCATGCTTGAATCAATGTGCCAAGGCAAAATTTTCACCCAGCATCATGATGATGCTTGGCAATTCCTTGAGAACTTGGCCGAAAAATTATCCCAATGGGAATGTTCTAACGAAAAATCCATTTATTCACATTCGAGCGCATACTCGAGAGGTCATAGTTGGCTTTGGAAGCAAAAATCAATGCAATGATCAATAAATTCGATAATGTTTTCTCATCCAATAAATGAACCAAGCTTCCCAATCATTGTGTTATAAATGCAAAGATCCGAATAACATAGCCAATTAGTGTCCTCATTTGGTAGAAAACTCAATGCTTTTAACAAGGTTAAGGATGATCCATCTCCAACGTACAATCCCGGTTGGAGAAATCATCCTAACTCTGCATGGAACCAAAATAATTCTAATTCGAATTTGATTCGTCCTAATTTTCAAGCATTTAGAACAATGCTTCGAATCCTCCTTTTTAGCCTAACTACTTTCAACAAAATTTTGTGCCTCTTCTCAAAATCAATCACAACAATATTTCACTCCCCAAGACGATAAACAAATTACTTCACTTAAGAAAAGTCATGGAACATTGGCTAAAACGACCACTCAAAACCTCCAATCAAATAGCAATTTGCAAAATTTGTTAACCTCGTACATGCAAAATACGAGTCAATCAATTGGTAAACTCGAAATGCAAATGAGTAAATTAGCTACTTCTATAAGTGAGCGTGAATGAGGCACGTTCCTAAATCAGTCAATTCTGAACCCTAGAAATCAAAACACGAACTTGAATCAAGCTTATGTCGTTCAAGATAGCAATGTGAACCAAATGAGTGCCATCATGGCTTTGAATTCTGGTAAACTAATCGATAACCAAGTTGTCAATCCAAATGATTTAACGAAAGATTCTCACGACACTTCGAAAACAACAAGCAATTCTGAATGAACCATCGAGTCAAATATCGAATCAAATCCCAATTCAAATTCTTCTTCTACTCAAGTTGACCGATTTACCGAGTATCGAATTCCATTTCCACATCGACTTCAACCTAAGAAATATTCCTTTTTCAGTTTACCAGCAATGTGGCTTGGTAAACTAAAACCGATGAAAGTTTGTCGATTGTTCGATAAAGAAACTCGTGGGAGAAATCAAGGATATACTCGTCAAAATTGGTCAATTTATATACCCCGTCGATTTCAATGTCCTTGAAACACAACCCATGAACAATCCAATGAGTCAAATTCGTTGATTTTAGAATGACCTTTCTTAGCCACTTCCAATGCCCTAATCAATTGTCAAAATAGTTCGATGAAAATTTATTTTGGTAACATGACTTTGGATCTTAACATCTTCAATCTTGATAATCAATCGAATGAACCATTTGACCAAACGTTGGAAGTAAGCTCCGTTTAAGAAAATTTTGACAACGAAATAGTTGATTTTAACAACGAACACGAGACCGAATACGAACAACTGCTTTAAGATGAGCCTAAAGAGATTGAAAATGCGCTTCCGTTTGAATCTCTTATGGTTGAGTCAGACCTTCAACCAAATTCTTTGAGTAAGCAACCTCCTATGTTGGAACTCAAACCTCTCCCTGGTCACCTTAAGTACACATACTTGGGTGACAATGAAACGCTTCCTATCATAATTTATTTGAATCTTTTTCTTGATCAAGAATCCACCCTTATTTCAATTCTATCAGAAAACAAAGAGGAAATAAGATGGTCGATTACCGATATATAAGGAATTAGTCCCTCTCTTGTTCAGCATCGTATCCACTTAGTTGACGAAGCCAATCTTATTCGTGATGCGCAATGAAGGCTTAACCCCAAAAGGAAGGATGCGGTTCGAACGAAATTCTTAAACTCCTCTATAACAGAATCATATATCTCATCTCTGATAGTTCATGGATTAGCCCAATACATGTCGTGTCTAAAAAGTCTAGACTTACGATTATCATGAATGACGCCAACAAACTCATTCCAACTCGTATTCAAAGGGGTGGCGTGTTTGCATTGATTATCGAAAATTAAATGCTGCAACACATAAAGATCATTTTCCTCTTCCTTTCAACGACCAAATGCTTAAACGATTAGCAGGCCATGAATTCTATTGCTTTCTTGATGGTTATTTCGTTATAACCAAATTCTAATCGCTTACGAAGATCAAGAGAAAATGGCTTTCATGTGTCCCTTTGGCACCTTTGCGTATTGGCGTATGCTATTTGGCCTTTTTAATGCTCCCGCTACTTTCCAAAGATGCATGGTTAGCATCTCTTCCAACATGATCGAACACTTTCTGGAAGTGTTTGTGGATGATTTTTCCATCTTTGGAAACTCTTTTTCCGAGTCCTTACACTGTCTCGAGATGGTTCTGAATCGATGCATGGACAAGCATTTAACGTTAAACTAGGAAAAATGCCATTTTATGGTCAAACATGGCATTGTTCTTGGGCATGTTATTTCAAATAAAGGCATTGAGGTAAATAAAGCAAAAGTTGACATAATTTCGAATCTACCCATTCCCAAATCTGTCAATGACATTCGTTCATTTCTAGGACATGCTGGTTTTTATCGACACTTTATGAAAGACTTTAGTTAAATTGCTCGACCTCTGACGACTCTTCTTGAAAATGACATTCCATTTGACTTTAACTCTGATTGTGTTCTGCTTTTGAACGTCTTAAAAATGAACACATTTCCGCTTCTATCATTTGTTCACCCAATTGGGATCTTCCTTTTGAAATAATGTGCGACGCGTCTAACTTTGTAGTTAGTGCTATCTTAGAACAACGCATCAACAAAATTCTTCATGTCATATGGTACACTAGTATGACTTTAGACGATGCTCAACTCAATTACACAACCACCGAAAAAGAGCTTCTAGTGGTAGTCTTTACGCTCGAAAAGTTCCGATCTCATTTGATTGGCTCACACATTACGGTTTACACTGACTACTCCGCTCTTAGGTACCATTTTGCTTAAAAGGATGCTAAGTCTCATTTGATCCGTTGGATGCTTCTACTCCAAGAATTTGACCTTACGATCAAATACAAAACAGGATACAACAACGTCATTACTGATCATCTGTCGCATCTTCCAAATGCACCAAACTTTCCCAATAAACAAATCCTTTCCGCTTCCGTCGATCCATGATATGACTATATAACGAACTATTTAGTCACTAAAAAAACTCCTTTATTTTGTTCGAAACAAGACAAATATAAATTTCTTTCCCAAGTCAAGTACTTCTATTGGAATGATCAATACTTGGTTAAGTATTGTTCTGTCTAAATATTCGACGTTGCATCCTAGATTGTGAAATTAAGAGTGTTCTTTTGTTTTGTCATGACGAAGTCCGTGGTGGTCACTTCGGTCCTAAGAAAACGGCAGAAAAGGTGCTCCAATGCGTTTTTTTACTGGCATATGATTTCTAGAAATGCATTTAAGTTTTGTAAAACCCGTGATCACTGTCAAATGTTAGGAAAAATCTCTCGATGAAACATGATGCCTTTGAACCCCATTTTTACATTAAAAATCTTTGACGTTTGGGTTATTGACTTTATGGGACAGTTTCCCAACTCTTTCGGAAATCTGTACATTCTTCTTGCTGTTGATTACATTTTTAAATGGGTTGAATCCATTCCATGTAAAACAAATGACCACAAAGTTGTTATTAAGTTCATAAAAGGAAGCATTTTTCAATGTTTGGAACACCTCGCACAATAATAAATGATAATGGAACCCATTTCTGTAGTCGACCATTTGAAACTCTAATGAAGAAATACTTGGTAACCTACAAGTTATCCACTCTTTATCATACTCAAACTTGTGGACAAGTCGAAGTTTCAAATTGCCAAATCAAGCAAATTTCGGAGAAAACTTTAAACAAAAATTGAAAAGATTGGTCATAAAAATTGGCAAGTGCACTTTAGGCTTATAGAACTGCATATAAAACTAATTTAGGGATGTCTGCTTTTAGGTTAGTTTATTATAAAGCATGCCATTTACCTTTTGAACTTGAACATAAAGCGTTGTGCGCGATTAAGAACATAAATTTTGATCTTGAAAAAGCTGGCAAAACCAAAAATTGCAACTCAATGAATTAGAGGAGATTAGGAACGACGTGCATAAAATGAGAAAATTTACAGAGAAAGAACAAAAATTTTTCATGACAAGTCAATTTTAAGGAAAAAAATTTCGCCATATCAAAGCGTTCTTTTATATGACTCTTGACTTCATTTGTTCCTTGGGAAATTAAAATCAAGGTGGACGGGACCATACGTGGTATATGCTGTCTTTCTACATGGCGCCATAGAAATAAAAAACCCTAGGAATTGATCAATTTTTAAAGTCGATGGTCATCATTTAAAACATTACTTGGAGTTGGCGAGTGATCGAGAGGAGGAGCTCATGATTCTTCATGAGCCACATTATGTCTAGTAAGAAATTTTAACCTCTCTTCTAAATATATGCATATTTTTTCTCCCTTACACTCATTATATTATGCATTGACTATGGGGACACGGTCAAAATCAAGTGTGGAGGGAGGGGTCTCAGTTTAGTTTGTTTTTTCATGGTTTATTTTTTGCATTTTATTCCCAACATACATACATACATACATACATACATACATACATACATACATACATACATACATACATACATACATACATACATACATACATACATACATACATATATATATATAAACCCAAAAATAAATTGGATTATTTTAGCATATTGGTTTACTTTTAAAGAAACATGATAGAATAAGTATACGTTTTTGGTTATTAAATTGAAAATTTTGAAAATTTACTTGTCTTAATAAAAAATAAAAATAGAAGTTTGATTACAAGTAACTATAGTGTAGCTAGTATATAGAAAGGTTCATAGGTGATGATTATGAAGTATATCCTAATTGTAATCTTTGTTTGGTTGATTTAAAGTAAAGGCAATAACATTTTTGATCTTCTAAGTTAAGTGGTGCTAAGATGATTTTTCATAACTCTCTCTTTTCAAAAAAGATATATATATATATATGTTTCATAAAAATAAGAAGCATCTAAAGTCATGTGTTCACACGTAAGTGTGTACACTCGCCATGCTCTATACCCTTCTCACATAAGCCCAAAAGGCAGTGCATGATCGGTATATTTGGCCTCTCAGTATACCTGAGTTAGGTGTATGTAAATAAAATAAATAATAATAATAAATACCTAGAGTCATGTGTTCACATGTAAGTATGTGCACTCATTACGTTCTGTACTCTTCTCACGTAAGCCCGAAAGGAAGTGCATGATCGGTATATCTAGCCTCAGTTTATTTGAGTTAGATGTGTAAATAATAATGTTAATATTTTTAAAAATAGCAAGAGCAAGCAATTGAAACCTAAGCAGTAAAAATGACACTTTGCAAAACTCTGATAATCAACTAAAGGATTCATTTCATAGTTGCACTATGTTATCAACCAAAATAATTAGCCAAACTAGAGTCTAATTGTGATGATAATATAATTTTTGTTGAAAGTTTTGATGAGTAAAAAGACTAAAATTTCTTGTTAATAACCAAAACTTATATCTAACTTACTCATGTCAATTTAAAAGTAAATTCTTCATTTGTACATATTTTTGAAAACTTGCATCATGTGGTCGCATTAGAATTTGCATGTCATATTTGGATTTTATGGGTAGTATCCACTGAAAACCCTCATAAGACAACATTCGTCATACTAGGTCCACCTAGAGGCTTAACAGCTTGTTGCATACGCTTAATGCAACCGTGTTTTCTATAAAAACGGATTTATCCTAGTTTTAGTTTATTCAAGGATGAATACAAACATAAATGTGGGGATATTTGATGTGCACATAAAGTGTATATTTTTACTCCAATATTTAATCTTCTTTTATTAGAATAAGAGAGCATATTAGAGTTACATGTTTAATCTAAAATCTAAATTGTTTTCAAATCATCATTCATTCATCTTCATGGAGGCAAAATGATAATTTTGTGTACGAATTAATTTTGAGAAAAATTATTTACATATTTTTATTTCTATTTGTAGGACATTTAGTGCAAATTGGATGGAGCTTCATGAATATATGCATGCACATATGTTGAAAGCAAATTAAGAAAGGAAATAAATGAATTCATGCAACATGGAGAGGCCCACATGCCCACTAACTAATTGACCATAATTAAAAGCACATGCGTATGTTAATGTGGACTTAAAGGCATGTTAGTGGAGATTAATTAATTTCCAAATCATTACTTGGAGGTTATACAATTTCAGTGGCATTTTTGGTAGTACCCTTAAAATGAAATTAGGGTTTCAGGCATCCATAAATACTCCTTATATTTCATGTAATGAGCTCTTCTTTTTTATGCAAGTTGTAGCACAAAATAAATGTTAAATAAAATGTATCTTTAATGGCTTCTTGGCCTTCTTCTTATTTTCTTTTGTTTACATGCTCTTTTATCTTATGCTATTTTATTTCATGCTCTTTTGTTTAGTTTAGGTCGCTTTTTATTTCATGTTAGTGGTGTAGCTTTATTTTATTACAATTAGTTAGCTCTCTTCCTTTAGCACTTCCCTTCATTTATGTATATGTTGAAATCACTTTATGTTAACATGTATTCTGTGATGACCCACCTCCTCGATCCTCGGAAATCAACATTAATACATCCTCGTTATTCATGTACCATAAATCCAAGTGCCGGAGAGGCGGATTATCATGGGTAAAAAAGAAAATAAAGGCAGAACAGAATCTTACACGAATGGAATAACATATATTATTTCAACATATAACCTTTATAGCGGAAATTTTAAATAAATTTATCAAAATTAAACATGGACAATTATAGATATATGTCCTTACAAATGTGGAATATAATGATACAAAAGTGTGGTGGAAACAATCTTCAGAAAAATCTTCTAACTCCATGTTCCAAACTGTTGCAGATTTCTTCGAACTAAACCTGACTACCAGGCTAGCTAGAAAAAATTAGGGCACCCTGAGTTTAAGGGAAAGGAAAATAAACTCCGGGTCAGTCATTGGACTGGTGTGAGAAACTCAAAATACGCGGTTTGAAAAAGAAAAGGTATCTCTTATGACCACGCCGCATATAAACATGAAACAAGTTTTTATCTTATGATAACTAAAACATTTGCTACGCAAAATATGGGGATATTATTTTTAATGACATTCTTTGAAAACAATTTACAAGTAAATATATTCAAATAGCCGAAATTGTTACATTGGTTAAATTTGACGGCATAATAGATTTACAATCAAGTCCGTAGACACTTATTGGAGAATGGATTTCCATACAATGGCAGGTAAGGGACTACCTTCCATATAATACATCTCTAGAGGAATGTATCGATGATACACACACAATCCTCTACATCTGGCAAGACCGGCCTATCCCTATTTGGCACTCATACATGGCCTGGATAGAACCAAATATAACATCACCCCGGTCATAACCGACCTATCAGGGGCCCCATAGCATACACCACATACTCGACATATAGAGAGTAATCTAGAAAGGTGATGACCATAACCTAATGGTTGAAAACCACATAGCCTTGTGACGCACCCTGTTTAAGCCATTACCCGGTGATGAGGTTTGAGGTAGCAATTACCTTTCACATAGTACATTTCACTTTGAATGCCACACTCCCATTCCATAGTCACACAACTTATTTCTACAAACATATAACTCCTGAGCTCGTACATCTCAGGAAAGGGTGTTAAGCTAAGAGAAGTTGCCTTCTCCGCTACCAAACAGATGATACGTTCATAAAAATCAATTTATGTAACTAGAAATACAACATCAAACATTCGTCCGTACAAGTTCTCTAGGAATAGGACAAACCGAAGGCACTCTCCTACCACATGTTGTTGGGAATTAACCCTTGGATTAGTAGCGAGAAGTCCTTGCATCGAAGATCTTAAATGAAGAACTACTGCCACATAATATGATATGGAAAATTTCCCCCGAGGGTCAATGAAAAGCAGCCCTACATTCCATCTTCCAAATCATATCCTTATCTTCACTTCGAATACGTAAATTGCTTTGAAGTGGTCTTCGGATAGGAATTCCCCAATCCGACCTCGATTCCTTCGAACCAATCATTGATAAAAAGAATTTCTGTGAATAGGGAATTATTCTTTAATTGATTAAGTTCTTTTTATCGAAATCTCTTCTAAATATATATATTTCTAAAACATTCTTTTCGGTATATACATAATCATTGAACCCCTCTTATCAAATCCTTTGATTACTTTAAACCTTTTTAAAATAGGAATAATTCGAAAATCATTTCATTTACCACTTAGGAAAATATTTCCAAATCATTTCTTTAAATCTTAACATTACTCTCTTAATTCAAAACTCAAAATTTTCATAAGTTAAAACCACATTGTCTAGGATGTTAGTCCAAAACCAGTAAATATTAAATGAGCAGAATCAATAGAAATCATCTAATTCTACTCAATATCAATCCTCGTATTCAACAAGTACTATGGGCGAAATAACGAGGAAATCACCTTTTCAATTCCACGAATAGCACGAGTTCCTTCTTCGGGCTTTAACACCGAGTACAAGAAGACTATCTCCAAAAAAGCAAAGTTGTTTATATTCAAAAAATCATATCCTTTATAATTTGGAAAATTTTGATTCGAGTAAATCAAATTTACTATCCCATCCGTCAGGCCAGTCCGGATAGCCAGGAAGAACAAGAAACTAGTTTTCCAAACACAAGCCTAAACACTATCTCTCTGACACCCATAAGATGGTCAAGTTATTTGATCGACTCTAAATCATTTAACATATAACCATTCCATAAATATTTAATTTTTTTTAAAATACTTTATAAATCATTTGAAAATATTTATAAAAGATTTGAAAAAGAACGGTTGCATTTAAAACTATATTTTAAAAGCTTCGAAAAGTGCTTTTTTAAGCTATATTGATCAAAACGACTTTTTATCATTTGAATTTTCATTTTATAACTCAAATCACTTTTAAAAGGTTTGTAGAATTTATTTCATATTTTTAAACAATTTTAAAATATCATTTTCAAAGAATTCATGTTATGGATTTCGAACTGCAAAACCGTGATTTTTCTAAAAACTTATTTTACTCATATTTCATAAATTACTTATGGAAATCTCGATTTTCTTTATTTGTTTGAAAATTGTGGATATAATAGTTTGGAAAATTCTTATCTCGAAGAATTCCAAGCTATATTCCATTCTTTATACTCATTTAACTTTTATGGCGCGAACTGCCGTTACGCGACGTGCCTAATTTTGACCAAATTTTGAATCACCTTTCAAACTTCACAAAAACACTTTCATATGTTTATAAAAAATTTCAAGTTAAAACTTTTTCAAAGAGATTTAACATTCTATGAACACCAATTCATTCAATAAAGGAAAGTGATTTTTTTATGCTTATCGACGTGTAATTCCGTAACATGCATATATATATATATATATATATATATATATATTCAACATTTATATTAAACAACCAAACTTGATGATCAAAGCATATTAAATATCCATTGCAAAACATCATATCATCATCCAAGAATATAATATAAGTAAGAGTTTCTCACATTGATTTTCTATCGGAAAAAGGCTATAGCTTCACTAACTCATGACCCGAGCTCACAAACCCCTCTTCCTTGCCTCCTAGTGTGCTCGACCATTCCATGCCAAAAATGGTACTCAGCCAAGCATGGGGAATGAGATGTAAGACTTTGGATTATTATTGAATTTACCAAGAACTAGATCTATAAGTAGGTCATTTTCTCTTGGATTTTTGGACATTCTACTCTCTGAATTTGGAAATGTGGTCAACATGAAAGTTACAGAAAATTCTTTTCTCTATGGTTCAAAATAGGAATCATCCATTTTGGTTTAGTTTTGAATGAGATATGGTCAAATGAAGAAGCGGCATTCTCGGATTTACAAAAATCACACCCGAAAATGGGTCAAATTCCAACATAATTTTAGGCATGTTGCTCAATGAATTATGAAAAATGTCAAAAGGAAAGTTCTTGCATATTCTTTTCTCTACAATATGAAAAAAATAATAATTGGTTTGGATTTGTTATGGGGAAGATATGTTCAAAATAAGAGAGGGAATTCTTGGAACTAAAATTCTAGGCCCGAGAAAGAAGCGAGTTTTGAGCATGACTAAGCTTAGGTTGAGAAGAAATGGTAAGCTAGAAAGTTATAGCCACCGAAATTTTTAATGGTTTGGAAAAAGTATTTTACCATTTCATTTGGTTTTGAGAAAGTTATTGATTAAGAAGAGGCAAAATGGGTGGGTATTTATAGGCAAGTGGAGTGGTAGAAATATCTCTACCTTACATCATCCACCATCGCCAACCTTCATTACTACCATCCCCTCCCTACATCATCCTAGGATGGCCAAAAATGATATTCACATGGGTTCATCCATGTGCTTGTCCTTGTGGGTGTGTACTTGGTTGACTTTGAGCTTGCTTAAGGTTTAAGTAATTTAGAAATATTTTATATATTTCTTTTATATATGTATATGTATGTATGTATATTTGTATACATGTTTACATATAAGTTGAAGTGTATGTCAACGTGTGTATTTATGTGTTATATATGTGTATATGAAATATAAACAACGTTGCATTGACTTCAAACAACTTGTGTTCGATAAACTATTGCCAATCGAAGAATCGATTCCTGGTCACATTTTCACTTATACATTAAATTACATATGTATGTAAATAAAATTTGAAATAAATTTATAATAATTTTTAATTATGATCACATTTGAATTATAAAACAATACAAACTAATATTAACAATTATTTATTGTAATTGTTATTATACCGATAAAGCGATATCGATTTTTTCTTATATTTTCAAATCAAATATATATCTTTATGAAATTATTACCAATGATTTATTATTACTTTATAACCTATTTAAAATGAATTATAACCTTTTTAAAATCATTATTTGAATAATTATATAATTATTAAATCATAAATCTTAATTTAATTTAATAAATCAATTATTATATTTAAGGGCATTACAAACAATATCATAAATACATTTAAGTTTAAAAAATACAATAAATTATTTTGTTTCATTTCATATTCTTTTTCAATTATAAAAATAAGTGTATGTATCCAGCTCCAACACGACGTTTTACGATTGTCGAGCTATTTATCGATAAAAAGATTTTCGGCCATTTTATCGATTTAAATCCCAGGAAAATATTTCGTAAATATCTATTCAAAATAAGATTACTATTATTTATTACCACTCAAAACAATATTATTTATATTATCAACCTTTTATTTGAATAAATTTAAAAATAAATATAACTTGTCAAAGCGATAAATTTGCAGGTCGTTACATATTCAAATATGAGGAGCTAAGCCCCTTTAATTTGGAGCTAATGAAGCTCTCATGAATCGTACTACATTAACATAATGATTTTATTTATGATCTAACTTTTTTCCTAATGGAAATTTTGATGTGTTTGCAATTTTTTTTTAATATTGAATTTGATAGTCTATGTTTTTCATAACAAATAGGCTATGCTTAATTAAACATAAACACAAGTTTCCCTTTCACCTATATATCATTTTGACAATGAAAGTGAAATTAGAATCAAAATTTGATGCTTTATGTTACTAATTCATAGTAAATAGATCATTCTTAAAATAGATTTTACTTTAAATTTCATTTCATTTTCATGAGAATTTATAAGTGGGTTTGAATGGTGTGTTAGAGTTTGATGGTTTAAGTTATGCTAATTAATAACATAAATAAACCACACTTATAATAAAAACATCAATCATTTCTACTTAAATTAAAAGGAGAGATTATAGATAATTTTTTTGTTGATTGAATGGTTGGAAGTGGATTTGTCTCCAAATTGCTCCTTAATCTCATAGTTTTATTCACTTTTTCTCTAGTTTATTTTTTTACAATTTTCTTAGTTTAAAAAAATTTCGAAACTTTGGGCTAATTCGATTGAGTAATATTAGAATCTAATTCTTCCCCATGGATCGACCCGTACTCGTATACGTACTACGATTGTATGTCATGTGCTTGCAGTTTTATAACGATATAGTTTTAATGGTTTTCTAATTGATAGAAAATCCATTATTTCAAAATTCATTACAGGCATGTGCCGCCAATCATATATTTGGATATATGTTTACTTTCTTATTACAATTCTATAAGGTGACAATCCCGGGAATATCGGTTTATATCCATTTTGGGCATTGTTGTGTTTGTCTTATTTGATTTGATTGTTTCTTAGATATTGAGGGTGATTTTATGTACAGACGTTTCACCCATTTAATATTAGTTCCCTGATTTATTGTTTGACTTGATTTATATGGGTGATGACATTCTTCTATGCATGATTTTTGGTTGATGTTATTCTTAAGCTTTTTGATGTTGTTCAAGATATTACTATTATACCATACACATGATTATGAGATATTTCAAATATTGTCTGACCCATGTGTTATTAAAATAATACTTGGGCCAGTCCGAGACATTTCAGAATCAGGGACGATGTAACGGCTCGGAAATCATCTCTTTGATTGAGAATATCCAATTAATTCTAAATATTTAAATAATTTATTTTATAAGATAAAATAACTCATTTTTATTATTTAATAATAATAGTAAATGCATTTTGAAATTTTGTTTTAAAAAATAAATAGCTCAATGAAAAACTGAAAATGCAAGCAAAAATCGTTTTTTGGATTTTTAATCGAACGAGAGTTGTCGCCACGTTGTTGCACATATATGCACACACATTTACACATATAATAACATGTAAAATTAGTGCAAAAGGGATTAGTAAAAATAAATGTAATTAAAGTGGTTAAAATGTAATTAAATAAAGTAATAAAGTAAAGAAAACTTTTCTCCTTATTTTAAATTAATAAAGCACTAAATTGTACATAAATTTATGTGCATTAGTACATGTCATTATGATAGAAATACATAGCACGTGCTTGCATTGTAAAGGAGGAATGTTGTATGGAAAAGGAAGGGTAATTTGGTCTTATAACTAAAGGGTAAGTGGTGTCTTTTGCCCCCTTTTGCAATGCTATAATTAGAACTGTACCTCACTTTTGCATCTTTGTTTCATTTCCACTCTTGCTCTCTTTTCTTCATCTCTTCTTCCATAAAAGAAGTCGCATCAAAACTCTTCATTTCTTTCTCAAAACTCTTGTATTAACCTTGATAAATATTACCAATACTCTCTACCATCACAAAGTTCAAAACTTAATGGCTAAAACCCCATTTCTTTGCATGTCCGTGAGCTTCTACGGAAGAGGAGGCCTTGGACCCGTGAGCTTCTAGGGGAGAGGAGGCCTTGACCCATGAGATAAGGGTAAGGAGGCCATGGACATGAACATAAGGAAGCAAGGAGAGGAGCTAGTAAGCTTGGACATGAAGGAAGGCGGAAGCTTTGGCTTTGAAAGAGAGAATACTAACTTTAAAGTCATATTAATGTCTTGAAAATTGTTATAAAATAATCGCTTGCTTTGGTTGTTGTGAATTGCCTATATGTTGTTTGGATTTGATTCCCACTTGGAAGCGGATGACATATGTAACTTTGATTTGCAGAGAACTAAAACAAATGGACGTCGGAGTGTTCCATGGCGAATTAGTCGCTATGGAAGCAGTTCGAAGAAGGGAAATTTTGTAGAGGGTACCTAAAGGATTCCTTGCCTTGTGATTTTTATTTACGGACATCCTTGTTTATGTCAATGCTTACATATATGGAAAGTTAATATTTCATAGTTTTAGTCGACCTTATTGTTGTTGGTTTTTATGCAGCATTGAAATCCCTTGTGCTTTTTTAAGCGGTTTACTACTTTGTTTTCTAAAAGTGTTTCGAAATGGTTTCCGAACTTGACTTTTGTTTCCAAACCTTTTTTCAAAGGTATTAAAGTGGTTTAACTTTTAGAAAGAAATGGTATTTAAAAGATATTTGATTTACTAAACAAAGTTTTTAAAGTTATGGTACATTTAGCAATAATCACTATGGATGCACTTCAGAAATCTATGATTTTAGTAAAGTAAAAATTTTACCTACTTTAGATATTTTGTAAATTCTTTTTGAATATGTTTTACAAAAGTTGTATAAGTATTTTAAAAGGAGTTTGAAGATTTCATATATTTTTAAGAATTTATTTGAGTTATTTAAACAAGAGATTTACATTTTATATATGAAACTGTTTTGTTTCAAAAGTCAGGTTTTAAGCGACCGTCTTTAAGGAGATGTTTTAAGTACAAGTTTCAAACTATGTTTTGAAGTGTTTTAAATACGATTGTAAGTAAGAAGAAAACACAGATTATAACACTATTATTGTAATAATTGTTTTTGAGAAAAAGAAAGAGATTAGACTATAACATTCTTGTTGTAGTAAATGGTTTTGGGATATTGGAAAAGAGGTTTGATTTATAAAACTTGATTATTATTAAATAAGTTGTTTACTTTATATGAAGAAAGGATCTTTGTTTTTGAAATCGAAGACTAGCAATAAGTTTATGGAGTTGGTTTTCAGGTTGTTTTAAAAAGACTTTATTTTATGCAAGGGATTTATTTTTTGGCGCCAATAAGTAACATAAAAAAGATGATAAGTAGTGCTAAAATGTTGGCACGTTTATGGGAAGTAAGTCATCTTATGTTTAACACTAAATCCCAATGAGTAGAATTTCCTCTATTTATGTGATCTAGAATCAAAGTACTTTAACTAAGGTAAGGCTAGGAGCAACCACTGCCCTAACTTACCTGGCCTCGATTCAAGGAGAGATATAGGGAAGTAGAAATGTCGAAAACGTGATAAGTATAAGGGGGTTAATTTCTACAAATAGGTCATGATTAATTTAGCACAAGGAAGGTACTTTATATTATACACGTCACAAAATTTTGAGGTATGGGAATCCATTTCTATCTGTGGGAGTTCAAGCATGTACGTCAACACAAGGTAGTTCTCTAACTTGACCAACTTCATTGTTAATTAAGGGATTGTATGTAACAACCCACAACTTAATGGGCTCAAATTTCAATAAAAATTAAGACCCAAGTCTATTAGAGTACAGATCCTTGGTCTTGGTAACATATAATAAACATTAGTGTAACAGAAATTGATCAAACCAAAGTCACATTGGAACAGAAAAATATAATAGGATATAAATACTGACTGAGGCCACCACCTCGGAATCAATGGTATTCCTTGGACATCCAATCGCCTTGTCAGTACTGAGCATGAATAAGAAGACTTCTCCAATAATCTTTCCGTCTTGCTCTAATGACCTATTCCTCTAAATCTATCCTATGGATAATAATAAGGATGGGGTAGAACAATATTTTTTTGATTGAAAAATTGTATACCTTGTCCATTACATAAGTTTATCCATTTAGTTTACATTTAAATGTTATGTCTACTATTAACGGTTAACCAGTTTAATTTAATATATATGCGTAAAATATATCTATCTTAACCTTCTCTAAGATATACTATACATATATATACCTATGTGTATATATACACATACATTCAAACTATTCTCTTCCTAAGATCCTGACCATGTAATACTTCTTAATTATGAAGCGGGCCTTGCACATCATCATCGTTACTCTATTGGCCTTTGCTATAAAGACCGATTATTCGTATATACAGCTTTACCAATAATATATAATTTTTTTAGTACAACTACGACCATTCAAAGATTGAGATAAGGGTAAAATAGCCTATCTCCACTAAACTAATTTTGAACTATCTCTATCATGAGGTCCATGCGTATCCCATACGGATTTTACACTAGTAGGAAGCAAAATCCATCAAGGCGTAACCCAATCTTTACTACTGCTCATTTGGGATCTTTGGACATCCAGCCTATATGTTAGATCTGCTACTAAATATTGGTACCAACTACTAACATAGCCTACCGACCCTCCATAACTGACACCGCCAATTAAACGAACCTAAGTAGTCAAGAAAAATATCCCTTTTGGTTATTTATTACCTCTTGTTGGATAGGAAGTAGACTCCATTTCCCAAAATGTACTGGGCCATTGAATACTTAAAATAAAAGGCGAACCACTAAACATATTTTCCCCTAACCTATATGCAACGTAAATCCCTTTCCCACAGGTCCTAAGGTTGGAGATGTCCCACATCAGTAGTAAGTATACACAATTTCTGTAGCCTCTAAGTGAAGGGAAGACTTCTGTTGTATAACTCTACTGACCTCACATCCCAACCCTGTAAGGACCCATATTTTTAGCTATTTTAAATTATTAAATTTAATGTAATTATTAAATAAAAGATGGTTTAGAGTAAAAATTCAATGATTTTGTATGTAAGTTTTGGATATGAACTTGAATAAAATTTTGAAATAAACTAATTTCGAAGTTTTAAGTAATAACAAGTATTGAAAGGTAATGCTATGTATTGAATGTGTTTACAATCAATAGTTGGATTAAATAATAAATGTTGAATTCAGTAGATGTAAATAAAGTAATTGATTATAACGAAAATTCATTTAAAATCTAATATTGAAATTTGTTGAATATTGAATAAATGAGTTGTTTAAATTTAATATTGAAAATTATCTGAATAATTGAATTCTGAATTTAATATGATTAAAAATGATATCGAAAGTTGATGTAAATTTTGTTTAAACAATAATGAAGATTTTTAATATTTAAAATTAGATTTAAAAGTGAATAATTAGAAATTGAAAATTTTATATTATAACCCAGACGTTAAAAATAGCAATCCAGGGCACAGTCTTGGATTTCGACGAAACCAGTTCCACTTGATCCGTAATAGTGTATCATTATCGAATTTCAAATTTCGTAGTGTTTAGAGTTACTGTTTGGTTATACGGGATAGAAACGCGTTGAATTTAATATCGGGAATTTAATATTTTAATTGGGTCCAAAAAGCTATCTTCTCCATACGATCGAATTAGGATCGAAACCTTTTCCATTGCGTTCAGAATTAGAGTATAACATTATAAACGCCTAGTGGCATACCTCGGTAGGAGATCGAAATTAAAAGCTACTTTTAAACGAGATATATAAATTTAAATAGTATATATATATATTTTGACTTGACCATATTCACATCATCTGTATTCTATTCGAATCAAAGTGATCGTGCCTTTTTCCTCTTCATTACGCAACCATTCTTCATTTTAAACCGCATGCAAAGTTTATAGTGAGAAAAAAAGCAAAAGGAAACTTCAAAAAATTATTTCTCCTTTTATACTTGATAAAAAAAATCTCAGACTAGAGTCAAAATGGGTGCGGAGGTTGAGGCTGTTCTTAGGCGTGAACTAGGGTTTATGGGTGTAGAGGTTGTAGTCGACGATGGTCGAAATAGGGTTTGGTTTTGGAATGGGAGGATCAAATGGCATCTCTCGTGAGGTTTTGGTGGTGTGCGGCATTGAGATGGGACGTGCAAACTGACCATGGTCGAGCGGAGGTAGGGAAGCAGGTCGCGTTTTTAGAGAGGTGCTCAGGCGAGGCGAAATTGATATGGGCAGATGGAGATTCAAGTATGGTGTTCGTTGGCGAAATCGGTTCGTGAAGCGGAGCGGTATAGCTTCGTATCACTTGCTTGTATGCACGCGGCCATGGGTTCCATATCGTATACATGAATGGGAAGAAGGATAGGGGAAGGCGATGTTGTTGGGTTGGGCTTCTTTAGGTATTGATGATAATAACTATAATTAGTATTTTATTTAATTAAAATAACGATGAACTTAAAAAATTATATGATTCTTGGATGGGAGGTCGAAATTGGATGAAAACGTTTTGCATTGTAATCATGATGACAAGAGCTTCGCGATGAAACTGGTTTGGATGAATTTAAGGATAGTCAAAATTTGGGCTAAAATCAGGCGTCGTCCGGTTTTAGTTCCAAAATGGAATGTCTCGGCGACAAAAAAATCAAGTGTGTATTTTATAACGCTCACAGGTACTACGATATTTTTATGCTAGTTAAATTTTAAATTATGAAGTGATATGAATTTATTGGTCGTTGTTTGATAAATTTAATTGTCTTTCGAATTAACCCTTAAAATTAAAATTGACCGTTATATTTGAAATTGGGAATTTAATTGCCAGTAAAATACCCGATACTAATGACTATGAAATTGTTGTGAATTATATTGACTATTTGGATGATTGATTATGATGGATGCCAATTGATTGATATTTGGATGATTTGGATGTTTCTTTTTTTACACATATATTATGTCATTACCCTGCATATTATTTACAGTGTATAAATTGTAAATTGAATCATTTAGAATAAATTAAGAAATAAGTTAAAATGATATATACTTATGACATTGTGATTTGGGTTGATATGATATATATTTCCAACCTTGAAATTAAGTTGAAATAACCGATCATTTGGCCATAGGATAGATAATTATATACGGACACCGGATTGGTTAACTAAAGTAATTAAAAAGTCTTGGTTTTGAAATTAGTTAATGATTCTGAATTTAAGAAATAAAAATAAAATTGATGAAACATGAAAGAACCACGAATTCGAGTTTGAAGTGTTGAAATTAATTTTGGTTAAAATAAATTATTTTAATAATTGAAGTTGAGATTTTGAAGTTAAATTCTAAATATGATTGAATTTCATAAATTGATTTGTTTTGAAAGATTGGAGTTTATTCGAACTTTGGAATATTGCTAAATAAAAGTGATATAAAATGATATTTCAAAATTGAGCTCAGAATTGAACTATATTTGAAAATGGATTTTAAATTGAATATTGAAGGTAAATTTGATTAAGTGTTTTAATCGATTTTTTTGAAAATCAAACTCAAATATATATAGATATCGAAATGGTTTAAATTGATAATTAAATTGAAATTAATTCAAATTGGAATTGAATTGAATTAATTGGAATTGAGGTCGAAATTGAATTAATTTGGAATCAAAATTAGATTAGATTTGAATATAAACTAGAATCGAAGTTGATTTGAATTGAAATCGGAATTAAATCAATATAAATGGAAATGGAAATTTAATTGATTTGAATTGGGAAATTGGAATTGAATTAGTTTGAATTTGAAACTAATTCCAAATGAATTATTTTTGTATAAACTGTTTTAAATCTATATTCTTTAAATATTCAAATTATTTTGAATTTCCAAACTATTTTAGCAATATAAACCATTTTAATACTTAAACTATTTTATATATAAACTTTTCTAACCATTTAAACTATTTTTAACTATTTAACCATTTACATTATTTTAACTATTTTAATTATTTAAACTATTTTAAATTAGTCAAACTATTTTCTATTAAACTATTTTAACTATTTTAAAACTATTCAAACTATTTTTCAAAAATTCAAACTGATCAAGTAGTGAAATGTTTATAATTAAATCATGGATTTAATACGAACTGGGTTAAATGAAGTTATAACCCAAATTGAAATTCGAAATAATTTTGGAATCAAAGTCAAGATATTAAGGCGAAAATGATTTTTTTGAAGTAAAATGTTATATTTTAAGTAAATATGATGATTTCAAAATGAATTTGATTTTGAAGTGAAGATGATATTTTGGTATCAAGTATGAATTATTTTCGAAATGTAAAAGAACCAACCAGCATGTAAAACGACATTTGCTTGCTAAAAAGACCGGAGTCGGATATAGGCATACTCTCTGTCGATACCATAACCACTTTAACAACTGTATACGTGGAGTGATGATCTGGAACGATGTGGTTGGATATATCATCGTTTGCTGGATTTAAAGAAAGAGAACGATGATGGATTAGCGTGGCACTTGTGCCAATTTGAAATGACTAAAATTGGAGTCATACTGGCCAAGTGGGCTAGCAAACTCGAGCGGATGCAGTTCTTCGTATTACCATCAATTACATTGTGATTGATTGGTGCACGCCCTCTGAATTTTGGGAGTGTTGGACACGGAGTTGCGATCATAGCTATGATGCGTTGTCACCAGCCGGGAAGGGTAAACTGGTAATATCTTACCTTGGGCATTGCCTAACATGCCTTGTTGTACTTTTATACATAAACGAGACCCATACGATTTTGATTTAGTGTTGTTATATCATGGTGCATGCATCCCTATCCACCGACCGTCTACTGGTGTTTTATATGCAAACTGTACGACAATGCTTAAAAACCCGTTAAGGGGGATAATGTAAAGCCTTAAAACTAAGGAAAATATTTATTTATTGATTAGAAATTATATATATAGCGTATTCTACCGCATATAAATATTTTGATGGATCCTCAAGAGATGGAAAATCCTACAACATCTCTTGAGTTATTGCACACACGATATACACCGGATAGGAGATGTGAAATCCTGTAAACACTCTGACGCCATGACACTCATATTTTATGCGATATCGATTTAACTCCCATAAGAATATTTTAGTCCTGACTCGAATGTTTTGTCTTTTCATTATGCTCGGGTCAGTCCTGAGTTTTTCAGCTTATTGAAGACTTATTCTGAAGGACGAAGATGAAGATTTGTATATTACTATTATTACTATCCTGCACATGTTGTCTGCTGCATTATTTATTTATCCCTGATGTATATATACCTCTAGTAGATGTTGTATAGATTATAATCAAATGTATTGTATAAATAGCTTCATGAACTGTTTATTTGATTATTATATTTTATCGTTCCGCTACGAGATTCTATGTTTGTTTCTTCTTCTTATTTTTCTTAAATAACCACATTGATTATCCATGTTCCAGATTATTTATATTGAACATGTGTGGATTATTGTCAATTTAAACCTTCCGAAATGTGGGTCGTCACAGTTGGTATCAATGCTTTGGTTTAGCGATAACCTTTCTTTTGTGGGGTAATTCATTAAAGGTAAGGTCAGCAGCACCCTAGAATGAGTTTGAGTGTATTAATAAATATGAGCGCGTACTTTTTAGTGAATATGAGATGTTTTATGTTGTGTTGACTTATCGTTGAGTGTTTATGAATTCTGGTCGGTACGGGAAGTACAACCGTATTGATAGGGGTTTCTAAACTATTAAACAAGGTAAATCAACATACTGTTGTTTTAAAAAGGGTAAATGAAATAATTTTACCCAAACTATATTTTGATATAAAAGAAATATTTTCCAAAAATTACTATAGTATAATGGAATGTTTAATTGTTAATACTATATTAAAAATAAGATTTTAAAAATTTTGGAATGGGAAATACAACCAAATAGAAATTGTATAAGTATGATTATACATATGAGTTGTAACTAAATTCGGATTCAAACCAGAATTTAAATCTCGAGAACTTTGGGGAATGATTCAAATGGATTTGGACTAAGTATAAGGGAATTTTTAAATCTTAAGAGATTTTGGAAATGTTTTTCAAAGTGTTTTGGAGAAAATAATAATGGTAGTATTATTTTGGAAATATTTTTGAATAGAAATATTTAAAAATAGTTTCTAAAAGAAATAAAAGCACTGAACTCACTTCGGTCGTTGGAAAATAATTTCGATGATGATCGCGACATCACCGGTGTTCATTTTCGAGTTTCTAAGTGATAGATTGCTACCTTAATGATTTTCTAATGGGGTTTTGTTTTGATAAATGAGTTTTGGATTTTAAGAAATTTAAAAACCTTGATTTGATATCAAAGTGATAAATATATATATATCTGTGTGTGTGTGTGTGTGTGTGTGTGTGTGATTTCAAATTGATTTGAAATTAAACCGGGTGTTTAGATTCTGAAATTTGCTATCTAACTGTTTGTAAAATAAATAACGGAAATAACAAATAAATTTGCAAAGAATGGTTGAAATTAGATTGTAGCCTTGGAGATAATTGTGAACTTGAATAAGTTGTAATAAAGGGAAGTGAGCCATTATAACATGATCATAGATTTAAAAAAATGATAAATGAAATGTTCACAAAATAAATTGATGTCAAATGAAAGTGTGGAAATAAATGTGAATTAAGTTTTAAAGAACTTAAGTAATGATATAAGAAAATGTTCATTAATAATTTTAATGCAAAGAATGAATATTGCGATTTAAGTATTTTCTGAAAACATAAGAGTTAAAGGTGTTGCAACGTATACCACTTACAAATCTGATGAATATAAGTAAAAGAATTTTTTTAAATTTGTTATATTGATGGTAGAAAATAAAATCCGAAATGAGATATGAAATTTAATCTAAGTAAAGTAAAATGAAATGCATAAATGAAATAAGTTAACGAATAGATTGGTAAAACAAGTTAAATGAAATAACATTGACTTAAAATGGAAATGAACTTAAGTAGTAGAATGAATGTGAATATAATGAATGTTAAAAAGTAAATGTAAATAGATTTGTTTAGGGGAATGTAAATTGATAAATGTGAATTCAATGAATAAGAGTAAGTGGATGTGAACACAATAAATTTGAAATGAATGTAAATCAATTGAAACAAATGAATTGAATATAATTGAAATGAACGTGAATGAAAAGAATTTGGTAAAGCTAAGAATTAATAGAAATGAATACGTAAGTTATATGTATATTATTTTAATCGCATAACGATTTGATACAAGTTTGAGCATAAAATTTCGAGAAAATTTTAATCGATCTGAATTGGAATTTTTCACTCGGTTCTTGACGGCGAATCCTGGATATGGATTTTTGATTTGATTCTGGAATTCTCAATCATAGCATATAGCCATGCAAGGAGAATGACGGTCTCTAATCAAGGAACCAAATCTGAGTCTGCACTAGAGAGTCGTGTGAACGATACAAGTTCGAATGTGAAATTGTGTGATCGATTGAGCGATCAGATTTGATATTGCGTACGGATGATATATGTACATCGCATGAGCTTAAGTAAAGCTAATATTGGAAATTGAAAATGCAAAATATAAATTAATTTTAAATTATACGATTGGATATCGTTGGTAAATAAGATGTAGGTATTTGAAATCAAGAAAATTTGAATTACCCAACAAAAGGGTACATGTTAATTTTGTCATTTAATTTGATGGTTTTATGATGGAACCACTTGACTTTTGTTTTCTTTTGTTGATTGAGGCCCATAGTGGCATTTTGTATTTGTTCCGATCGAGCCGCACAAAGGAGACTCTGCCGAATTTTTCCATAAATCCAGGTGTTAGAATTTTTTTGAAGTTTTAAGTTATTTACAGCTTGTTTGATAATTAACTTGCAAATCCAATAGCAGATCAGAGTAGCATAATAGAAACGTAGTAATGGATTTATAAATGATATCTTATTGCTTTGTATGCTGATTATTCTGAATAAAATGTGACGGCCCACCTCTATACCCACGCTAGCCAAGGACACTACGGTGTAATGCCGTCAACTAGCACGGAGAATAAGGCTGTTGAGGAGCGACCATCTATATAATTGCTTTGTGCGAGTACTGATATGCCAGATAAGATGTAACTTGCATTTCTTTTCAAGAGGACATCCGACATACCGACACAAACTCAAAGCTACTACACAGTGGCTATTATGTCTTCGGAAACAAATATAGAAATAAACATAACACAAATCAGTCACAGATAATTCATATCACAAAGGCAGAAATAGATATGAATATATATAACACATAAAAGTGTTCATCAGAGTAGTAGTCAAGAAGATCCACAATAATACAAAAGAATAGCAACACGTGCTATACAAAAGAATACAACTATGAGTCTATATCTCAAGTGTATACAACAAAATAAACTACTAATCTAAGTAGTTAGCCAAAAGTCAGAGAAATCAATCCCAAGTGAGAAGTCAAGCTGAAGCACCTGTAACATCTCGGTCTGACCCGAGTATCATTTAATAAGAGAATAATAAACGGATCAGTCTAGCTATAAATATCATATGAAATGATATAGAATAATATGTATGACTAAACGCATAATAATCACAATGCTAAGCTGTGATAAATAAGTAATTGAAAATCAACAAGAGATTAATCAATATCACAAAAACCTTCTCAAGGATCAAAAGGAACGTCATACTCTTTTTTTCGTTCACCAAACCATAAATATTGACGATTATATCAATGTCAATCACAAAAGTCAATGATGCACAAATTCACCAACACACAAATATTGATAAAACTTATCAATGAAAATCACGAAAATTGGTGAAACACAAATTCTAGAAATCATCTCAAGAAATCCAGAAATCACAAAAGGGGGAAAGGCCTATCACAAACGGGGGCATAAAGCTCACCAACACGTGTATCACAAACGGAACGCTAATTCCATGGTTGCTAACCATCACAAATTGAGCCGAAGCTCCACAAACGGTCCAAAGACCATGGGTTGGTACCCCACCAATTTGAGTCAAAACTCCACAAAATGGGGTTTAGTCTCCCTCGCAGACAAAGAGACATCGCACATTGCTAGTCTAAATCACAAAAATGATCGTCATGATCATCAAGAAGTGTCAATTGCAGTAAGCTAGTAAATATATGAGCTTAGCTTCATGTCCCATAACCACTAGCTTAACTTAAATATTTACGAACAAATTGTAGATCTCCACCAGAAAATTGTCACAAGAGATTCAATCGAACAAGTCCAAGAATTAACCGACGAAGTAAACGCAAGCGTTTCATACCACTTGTTTTACTAAGTCGTTTAATTAGATTTCTCATACGAGTGAGGTAAAGGTTTGTATATACTAATAGATTGGAAATCGGTTTGAGAAAACGAGCATTGTTATAAAATAGTGTTGAAATCATTTGAAGAAAGAGTTTTGATATTTACTACTAGTGTAGAAAACCTTTATATTTTAAAGTGACAAAACGGTACGACCTAGTGAAGACTAAGGGAGGATAGGATCGAGCAACCTTGATAATAAATGATAACAACAAATAGGATCATCACGAATTGATTTAAATTTGGAAACCACGCAAAATAGGCGAAATAGGCAAAACAGCAACAGGTCGATCGGCCGGCTACAGAGCTCGGTTGACCAGACCCTGTTCTGAAAAAATCCTCAGGAAGCAGGTCGGTCAACCGAGCTCTGTAGTTGGTCGACCGGACCTGAGACAGAGAAGTGCTATGCACTTTTAGTAGCAGGTCGGTCGGCCGGCTACAGAGCTCGGTCGACCGAACCTGATGTTCTGCAATTTGAAACCCATTTCAAATGAGGTGCAAACTCCTTCAATTTGCAAACGGACAAGCACGGACGCTAGGGGTTTACGCCTATCGGCTACCCGGTCCTATAAACTCATAGATTCATCCCCAAAAACATGATCAAAACATCTAAGTTATGATTTTTCAAGATTTGAACTCTAAACACTAAAAATCGGAATATTCACCAAATCAATCCAAATCAAAATCAATTGCACAAGAATAAGTGTTAGGAATTCATACCTAACAATCGAAGATAAATATAGACAAAGATGTGAGATACAAATCTCACCTTTGAACCCAAACGATTGAAAAAGAAGCTCGAAAGCAAAGGGAGAATCAACCTTTCTTTAACACAACCCAAACGAGCTTGAATCTATGCTCAAAAAGAAGAGTATTCCCAAAGTTAGGTTTAGGAATTTCTGAAATCCAAGAGAGAAGGAGTTGGAGAAGATGAAGAGAAGGCTTACCAATGGGTTCTCTTGAATTTGGAGCTAGACGTTGGATTTGCTAAAGAAAACTAGGGCTTGAGTTTCAATTTCCCACTCCTCTCTCCATTGTTATAAAAGCTTGAGTATTAGGAAAATAGAAAGGAAGTGAATGAAGAGGAGAGGGTTGGGACTGAATACATAAGTGGGGTTATTGGGCTCAGCCCAAACCAAAGCCCTAAGTAAAAAGTGGCAAAATTCCTCTAACTCCAAACATATCAAAGCTTATACTCAAAAAGATCGCAAACGGCGTTTTGAACTCAATGGAAGTGGTCCCGAGTCCTAATTCGACCGTATGCAAAAAGTATCTTTTCGGACTAAATTCCGAGTATCGAAAAAAATATTTAAACAAAATATTTAAATATAAAATCGATAAATATGCGGGTTGTTACGGACTCCCCTCCTTAAAGAAATTGCGTCCTCGTAATATTTAAGAAGAAAATATAAAGTAACAACCATAAAAGCATATTCAACATAAAAGAAATTTGAAATAAAAGGTTCACCTTAAAGAGCACGGGAAAGTAAGTCCGGATGTGTTCGCTCGATGAAATCTCTAGATTCCCAAGAACAATCCTTAGGATTTGAAGACCATTGAACTTTCACAATTGGAACATCTTTATTTCGAAGTCGTTTGACTTCCGAAGCAATAATACGAACAGGATGTTGCTCAAAAGTTAGATTAGGCGAAACTTCAATTTCTCCCACAACACTGGGCTCAAGAATAGAATCAGAATCTTGAAGGCATTTCCGCAATTGAGAAACGTGAAACACGTCATGCATGGCAGAAAACTGAGCCGGTAATGATAGGCGATAAGCCATGGAACCAATGCGTTCAGTGATAGGAAATGGCCCAATATATCGAGGCGCTAACTTTCCCGATCGACTGAAACGTACAACACCTTTCATAGGTGAAACACGAATGAACACAACATCTCCCATAGAAAATTCTAACTTCCTTCTTCGATTATCGGTATAGGATTTTTGTCTACTCTGGGCTTCTTTCATCCTATGTCGAATAAGTTCAATCTTTTCTGTGGAATCACGAATAAAGTCTGGGCCTAAAACCAGCTTCTCACCGGCCTCAAGCCAACAAGAAGGAGATCGGCATGGCCTTCCATAGAGTGCCTCGAAAGGTGCCATACCAATACTAGATTTGAAGCTATTATTATAGGAAAATTCAACAAGAGGAATATGGTCTTCCCAGCTTCCACCGAAATCAAGCACACAAGCACGAAGAAGATCTTCAAGGGTTTGATTTACACGCTCGGTTTGTCCATCAGACTGGGGGTGATAAGCGGTGCTAAAATTAAGCTTCGTTCCCAAAGCTATTTGAAGACTCTTCCGAAATCCACTAGTAAACAATGGATCACGATCACTAACTATAGAAGTAGGAACTCCATGTAATTTAAAAATCTCTTTAACAAAGAGTTTGGCCAAAAGAGGAATGGTTTGGTTAGACCGAACGGGAATAAAATGGGCAGATTTCGTAAGCCTATCAACAATCACCCATAAGCTATCATGACCTGAACGAGAACGGGGAAGGCCATCAATAAAATCCATGGAAATTTGGTCCCACTTCCAAATTGGAATTTCTAAATGTTGCAATAACCCACCGGGCCTTTGATGTTCGGCCTTAATGAGTTGGCAAGTCATGCAACGCTTAACGGAGTTAGCGATGTCAAGTTTCATTCCCTCCCAATAATAAAGTCGCTTCATATCCGCGTACATTTTACTACTACCGAGATGAATGGTAAATTTAGAACGATGTGAATCTTCTAAAATATCTTTACGAAGATCACTAATATTTGGCACGATAAGTCTACCAAATTTCCGAATGCCGCCACGAGAATCGATATCAAAGTCTTTCAAACCTTTAATATCAATTTTATCCTTAATATTTTGGCCTAGAAGAGCCAATTCGGGATCTAGACTTTGAGCTTCAAGAATGCGGTCTAAAAGAGAAGGATGAGCCTCAAGGCTACATAAAACGAGGGTTGAACATAAATCGGAAACACGGTCTCAAATTTCACAAGTGGATAAAACCTCGAGATCATTCCATTCTGATATCATCATGGAAACAATCGCTTGTTGCTTTCGACTAAGTGCATCCGCAACGCGATTTCCCTTTCCGGGAGTATAAAGGATATCAAGATCATATGGTGCAAGAAAATCGAGCCAACGCTGTTGACGCAAATTAAGTTCCTTTTGAGAGAATAAATACTTCAAGTATTTATGATTGGTATAAAGAACAAATTTCTCTCCTAAAAGATAATGACGCCAAATACGAAGGGCGAAAACAATAGCCGCGAGCTCTAAATCATGAGTGACATATCTAGTCTCAGCAGGCTTCAATTGCCTAGAAGCATAAGCAATAACACGTTCTCTTTGCATAAGAATGGCACCCAAACCAACACGACTAGCATCGGTATAAACAACGAAATCTTGATTCCCATCGGGAATAACAAGAATAGGAGCATCAGAAAGAAGTTCCTTTAGTTTCTGAAAAGAAGTTTCACATTTGTCCGACCAAATGTATTTAACACCTTTCTTCGTTAAACTAGTGAGAGACACGGCAATCTTAGAAAAGTCTTTGATAAAACGGCGGTAATAACCCGCCAATCCAAGAAAACTACGAATCTCCGTCACACTCTCCGGTCTCTTCCAATCTTGAATCGCTTCAATCTTTGAAGGATCCACGGAAATTTCAGATTCGGAAATAATATGACCGAGGAACTTCACACGAGATTGCCAAAAGTGGCATTTAGAAAACTTTGCTTTTAATTGATTACTCCTAAAAGTTTCTAACACAATCCAAAGATGCTTTTCATGCTCCTCCTCGGTTTTTGAATACACAAGAATATCATCAATAAAGATGAGAACAAATCGATCGAGAAAATATTTGAAAACTCGATTCATAAGGTCAACGAAATAAGGCGGAGCATTCGTTAAACCAAATGGCATAACAAGCCATTCATAAGATCCATATCGAGTACGGAACGATGTCAAAGGAATGCTATCCTCTGTAATACGAAGTTGTTGAAAACCGGTTGCCAAGTCCAATTGTGAAAAGACTCTAGCACCACTAAGTTGATCGAATAGGTCATCAATCCGAGGTAAAGGATATTTATATTTGATAGTAAGATCATTAAGCTTGCGGTAGTCAACGCAAAGCCTAAGTGTGCCATCAGATTTCTTCACAAAAATAGCTGAAGCTCCCCAAGGCGAGGAACTAGAGCGAGTAAATTGCTTCGTCTCCAATTCGGACAATTGTTTACGCATCTCCTCATTTTCTTTATTGGACATACGATAAGGAGAATGAGTAATAGGTTGAGCTCCAGGGATAAGATTAATTCTGAACTCAATTTCTCGCTTAGGCGGTAATCCTAAAACGGGCTCAAATATGTCGGAAAATTCACGAACAATGTGAATAAGAGAAATTATATCTTTCTCATCATCATTATCGTCATCACGAGGATTTAAAGAATATAAAGATGCAACCAAGCTGGAATCCGAATCTTTAAGATTAATGGAAATCTACTTAACAGATTGAGGATGTCGAAGATGAATAGTCCGCTCAGGACATAGGATATGAGCTTCATAACGGTTAAGCCAATCCATTCCCAAAATCATTCCAAAGCCTAAATAACGCATGACATGCAAATCGGCTAGGAAAGAAAAATCACACAAAATAATCTCGACATCTTTACAAAGCAAACTAAGAGTTGCAGATCCGCCAACTGGATTCGAAATTCTCAAAGAAGTCATTAAAGCAACAACACTTAAAGAGAAAGTATCAACAAGTGCTTTTGATATAAAAGAATGGGATGTACCCATATCAAAAAGAACTCGAACGGGTTGATCACGAAATATAATGGTGCCATCAAGGATAGAATGAGACATACCTTGACCACGAGATGTGTTGCCAGGGGCCTGAGCAACATTTAACTTTCCCTCCTTCTTACCCTGAAACTTGGGGCATGAAGATATAACATGACCGGGACCTTTGCAGTAGTGACAAGAGAGAGACTTTGGACACTTGTTCGCGTAATGGTCCTTCGAACCACAATTATAGCATTACCCACGACTAAAGGAAGAAGTCTTTACCACAGAAGTTGCTTGCTTCCCTTTCTTATTGGGATAAGGACCTTTGAATTTATTAGGCCTTTTCTTGTTGTTGTTGAAGCTTGGTTTGGAACCCACCACTTCAAGATATTTTCCCTATCCGCCTCTTCAAGATACGAAGAGCGATATCAATGAGTTGGTCGAAAGAAACTTCTAATTTTAGAAGTAATGGCTTCTTGAGATTTTTATTTAAGCCATAGACAAATCTTTGGTTCTTCTTCAATGGGGTGTTGATGTATTCAACCCCATATTTGGAAAGTGACTCGAAGGATGCAACATAATCAGTCACGGAGGCCTCACCTTGAACAAGGTCAATAAAACGGCGAATCAAAGTCACCTTCTCAGCTTCTGGTACGAATTTTAACTCGAAGCGCTCTCGGAATTTCTCCCAAGTGAGATCCGCTTCATTTATTTCAGAAATCAGAATCTCGTACCAGTCTAATGCTCTTTCTTGGAGCATACTAGAAGCCACCTGAACTCGGTGAAGATCAATGAGTTCATGCGAGAAAAGATTCGATCGCATGTCCTTAACCAAGCCTGGACTTCAATAATAGTTTCAGAACCTTTAAATGGCTTCCCACCCAGGTTGGTGTAATCATTGCATAAACGTGCAAACCCAGATTTAGGGTGAGTAGGTTCCGGATTAGAACCAGCTGCTTGAGCATTCGTGACAAGGTCAAGAAGTTGCTGGGCAGTCATAAAAACTCCATCTTGGGGAGTAGCACTAGATTGACCGGCGCTGGAACGGCCAGGTCTAACCATTTCTCTTCCTTTAGAAAAAAATAAAGAAGAAGAAAAAGGTTATTCACAAAATGAATATCAAGCAATCTTGATAGATAAAACAAGGAATCATAAAGAAAATAGGATGAATCGGTACGAAGACTCGAATTAAATCCTATGGCACAACTCCAAAGAAGGACTTATGACTATGATCCTTGTTAAATTATTCTACATTGTTCAGAAGTTTGGCTTTGATACCATGCTGTGACGCCCCACCTCTATACCCACGCTAGCCAAGGACACTACGGTGTAATGCCGTCAACTAGCATGGAGAATAAGGCTGTTGAGGAGCGACCATCTGTATAATTTCTTTGTACGAGTATCGATATGCCAGATAAGATGTAACTTGCATTTCTTTTCAAGAGGACATCCGACATACCGACACAAACTCAAAGCTACTACACAGTGGCTATTATGTCTTCGGAAACAAATATAGAAATAAACATTACACAAATCAATCACAGATAATTCATATCACAAAGGAGGAAATAGATATGAATATATATAACACATAAAAGTGTTCATCAGAGTAGTAGTCAAGAAGATCCACAATAATACAAAAGAATAGCAACACGTGCTATACAAAAGAATACAACTACGAGTCTATATCTCAAGTGTATACAACAAAATTAACTACTAATCTAAGTAGTTAGCCAAAAGTCAGAGAAATCAATCCCAAGTGAGAAGTCAAGCTGAAGCACCTGTAACATCTCGGTCTGACCCGAGTATCATTTAATAAGAGAATAATAAACGGATCAGTCTAGCTATAAATATCAGATGAAACGATATAGAATAAGATGTATGACTAAACGCATAATAATCACAATGCCAAGCTGTGATAAATAAGTAATTGAAAATCAACAAGAGATTAATCAATATCACAAAAACCTTCTCAAGGATCAAAAGGAACGTCATACTCTTTATTTCGTTCACCAAACTATAAATATTGACGATTATATCAATATCAATCACAAAAGTCAATGACGCACAAATTCACCAACACACAAATTTTGATAAAACTTATCAATGAAAATCACGAAAATTGGTGAAGCACAAATTCTAGAAATCATCTCAAGAAATCCAGAAATCACAAAAGGGGGAAAGGCCTATCACAAACGGGGGCATAAAGCTCACCAACACGTGTATCACATACGGAACGCTAATTCCATGGTTGCTAACCATCACAAATTGAGCCGAAGCTCCACAAACGGCCCGAAGACCATGGGTTGGTACCCCACCAATTTGAGTCGAAACTCCACAAAATGGGGTTTAGTCTCCCTCGCAGATAAAGAGACATCGCACATTGCTAGTCTAAATCACAAAAATGATCGTCATGATCATCAAGAAGTGTCAATTACAGTAAGCTAGTAAATATATGAGCTTAGCTTCATGTCCCATAACCACTAGCTTAACTTAAATATTTACGAACAAATTGTAGATCTCCACCAGAAAATTGTCACAAGAGATTCAATCGAACAAGTCCAAGAATTAACCGACGAAGTAAACGCAAGCGTTTCATACCACTTGTTTTACTAAGTCGTTTAATTAGATTTCTCATACGAGTGAGGTAAAGGTTTGTATATACTAATAGATTGGAAATCGGTTTGAGAAAACAAGCATTGTTATAAAATAGTGTTGAAATCATTTGAAGAAAGAGTTTTGATATTTACTACTAGTATAGAAAAACTTTATATTTTAAAGTGACAAATCATAGAAGTGGTTGTAGAAACAATCAATCATAAAAATTCACATTCGAAGACGTGAATAAAATCCAAAGAAACCGATAAAGAATCCGTCGAAATAGATATTCATGAATCCATAAAATCGACCGAGAAGCCCAAGATAGTTTGTCTCGACAAATGGCCAACTCAGCTTCTTAACAAAGCAAGTTCTATTGAATGTTTCTCAGATAAGATCACCTACGGAGGGGAGGTCCGGGGGGGGGGGGGGGGGTGGCAACCCCCCAAGGTGGGGGTGCGGGGTCAACGCCCCAGCTATGGGGTTCGACCTACCCGGTCAAGTCGCGGGGGTCCAGGGGGCAGCGCCCCCTGTCCAAAACGGTATGACCTAGTGAAGACCTAAGGGAGGATAGGATCGAGCAACCTCGATAATAAATGATAACAACAAATAGGATCATCACGAATCGATTTAAATTTGGAAACCACACAAAATAGGCAAAATAGGCAAAATAGGCAAAACAGCAACAGGTCGGTCGGCCGGCTACAGAGCTCGGTCGATCGGACCCTGTTCTGAAAAAAATCCTCGGGAAGCAGGTCGGTCGACGGAGCTCTGTAATTGGTCGACCGGACCTGAGACAGAGAAGTGCTATGCACTTTTAGTAGCAGGTCGTTTGGCCGGCTACAGAGCTCGGTCGACCGAACCTGATGTTCTGCAATTTGAAACCCATTTCAAATGAGGTGCAAACTCCTTCAATTTGCAAACGGACAAGCAAGGACGTTAGGGGTTTACGCCTATCGGCTACCTGGTCCTATAAACTCATAGATTCATCCCCAAAAACATGATCAAAACATCTAAGTTATGATTTTTAAAGATTTGAACTCTAAACACTAAAAATTGGAATATTCACCAAATCAATCCAAATCAAAATCAATTGCACAAGAATAAGTGTTAGGAATTCATACCTAACAATCGAAGATAAATATAGACAAAGATGTGAGATAAAAATCTCACCTTTGAACCCAAACGATTGAAAAAGAAGCTCGAAAGCAAAGGGAGAATCAACCTCTCTTCAACACAACCCAAACGAGCTTGAATCTATGCTCAAAAAGAAGAACATTCCCAAAGTTAGGTTTAGGAATTTCTGAAATCCAAGAGAGAAGGAGTTGGAGAAGATGAAGAGAAGGCTTACCAATGGGTTCTCTTGAATTTGGAGCTAGAAGTTGGATTTGCTAAAGAAAACTAGGGCTTGAGTTTCAATTTCCCACTCCTCTCTCCATTGTTATAAAAGCTTGAGTATTAGGAAAATAGAAAGGAAGTGAATGAAGAGGAGAGGGTTGGGACTGAATACATAAGTGGGGTTATTGGGCTCAGCCCAAACCAAAGCCCTAAATAAAAAGTGGCAAAATTCCTCTAACTCCAAACATATCAAAGCTTATTCTCAAAAGATCGCAAACGACGTTTTGAACTCAATGGAAGTGGTCCCGAGTCCTAATTCGACCGTATGCAAAAAGTATCTTTTCGGACTAAATTCCGAGTATCGAAAAAAATATTTAAATATAAAATCGATAAACATGCGGGTTGTTACATAAAATATATCAAAAGTTAAATCCTTCACTTAACGTCTTTTCGGGGATGAAAAGTTTTAAGTGGAGGAGATTGTAACGACCCGTATTTTTAGCTATTTTAAAATTTTAAATTTAATATAATTATTAAATAAAAGATGGTTAAAAATAAAAAAATAATGATTTTGTATGTAGTTACCGGATATGAATTTGAATAAAATTTTGAAATAAACTAATTTCAAAGATTTAAGTAATAACAAGTATTGAAAAGTAATGATATGTATTGAAGTGTTTATAATAAACAATTGGATTAAATAATAAATGTTGAATTCATTAGATGTAAATAAAGTAATTGATTGATAACTAAAATTCAGTTAAAATCTAATATTAAAATTTGTTGAATATTGAATAAATAAATTATTTAAATTTAATATTGGAAATTATCTGAATAATTGAATTCTGAATTTAATATGATTGAAAATGATATCGAAAGTTGATGTAAATTTAATTTAGACAACAATGAAGATTGTTAATATTTAAAATTAGATCTAAAAGTGAATAATTAGAAATTGGAAATTTTATATTATAATCGCGACATTAAAAATAGTGATCCGGGGAATAGTATCAGATTTCGACAGAACTAGTTTCGTTGGATCCGTAATAGTGTATTATTATCGGATTTCAAATTTCGTAGCGTTTAGAGTTACCATTTGGTCGTATGGGATAGAAACACGTTGAATTTAATATTGAGAATTTAATATTTTATTTGGCACCAAAAAGCTATCTCTCTATATGATCGAATTTGGATCTAAACCTTTTCCATTGCATTTGGAATAGGGGTATAACATTATAAATGCCTAGCGGCATGCCTCGGTAGAAGATCGAAATTATAAGCTACTTTTAAACGAGATATTTGTAAATTAAATAATATATACATTTTTACTTGACCATATTCACACCAGCGTATTCTATTTGAATCAAAGTGATAGTGACTTTTCCCTCTTCATCACGCAACCCTTCTTCATTTTAAACTACACGCGAAGTAAATGTGAGAAAAAAAAGCAAAAGGAAACTTCAAAAAATTATTTCTCCTTTTATAGTTATAAAAAAAATCTCAGACTAGTTTTAATAATCCTATTTCATCGAGTGCTTCGATATGGTATGCTCTTTGGTGGGTGCGGCAACTGTTGGGGTCGAGGCCGTTCTTAGGCCTGAATTAGGGTTTATGGATGTAGAGGTTGTAGTCGACAATGGTCGAAATGGAGTTCATTTTTGGAATGGGAGGATCAAATGGCATCTCCCATAAGGTTTTGGTGGTGTGCGGCATTGAGATGGGACATGCGACCTAGCTATGGTTGAGAGGAGGTAGGGGAACAGGTCGCGTTTTTGTAGAGGGGCTTGGGCGAGGCGAAATTGATCTGGGCAAATGGAGATTCGAGTATGGAGTTCATTGGCGAAATTGATTCGCGAAACGGACTGGTGTAGCTCCATATCACTTGCTCATGTGCATGTGGCCATGGGTTCCATATCGTGTATAGGAATGAGAAGAAGGATTGGGGAAGGCGATGTTGTTGGGTGGGCTTCTTTGGGTATGGGTGACTATAATTGTAATTAGTGTTTTATTTAATTAAAATAACAATGAACTTAAAAATTATATAACTCCTGCATGCGAGGTCGAAATTGTATGACGCTTTTTGCATTGAGATCGTGATAACGAGAGCTTCGCAATGAAACTAGTTTGGATGGATTTGGAAATAGTCGAAATTGGGCTAAAATCGGGCGTCATCCGGTTTTGTTCCAAAACGGAACGTCTTGACGACAACAGAAAATCAAGGTGAGTGTCTTATAGCGTTCATAAGTACTAGGATATTTTTATGCTAGTTAAATTTGAAATTATGAAGTGATGAATTTATTGGTCGTTGTTTGATAAATTTAATTGTCATTCGAATTACTAAAATTAAAACTGACCGTTATATTTGAAATTGGGAATTTAATTGCTAGTAAAATACGCGATACTAATAACTATGAAATTGTTGTGAATTATATTGACTATTTGGATGATAGATTGTAATGTATGCCATTTGATTGATATTTGGAAGATTTGGATGTTTATTTATTTTTATATATATTATGTCATCACCCTGTATATTGTTTACAGTATATAAACTGTAAATTGAATCATTTTTGAATAAATTAAGAAATAGGTTGAAATGATATATACTTATGACATTGTGATTTGGGTTGATATGATATATATCTAATCTTGAAATTAAATTGAAATAACCGACCATTTGGCCATAGGATAGATAATTATATACGGACACCGGATTGGTTAAATTAAATAATAAATAGTCTTGGTTTTGAAATTATTTAATGGTTTTGAAATTAAGAAATGAAAATCGAATTTATGAAATAGGAATTAACCACGAATTCGAGTTTGAAGTGTTGAAACTAATTTTGGTTAAAATAAATTGTTTTAATAATTGAAGTTGAGATTTTGAAGTTAAGTTCGAAATATGATTGAATTTCATAAATTGGTTTGTTTTAAAAGATTGGATTTTATTCGAACTTTGGATATTGCTAAATAAAAGTGATATAAAAAGATATTTCAAAATTGAACTCAGAATTGAATTATATTTGAAAATTAAGTTTTTAAATTGAATATTGAAGGTAAAATTTGATTAAGTGTTTTAATCGATTTTTATGAAAATCAAACTCGAATTTATAAAGATCGAAATGGTTTAGATTGAGAATTGAATTAAAATTAATTCAATTTGGAATTGAACTGAATTAATTAGAATTGAGGTCGAAATTGAATTAATTGGGAATCAAAATTGGATTTGATTTGAATATAAAGTGGAATCGAAGTTAATTTGAATTGAAATCGGAATTGAATCAATATAAATGGTAATGGAAATTTAATTGATTTGAATTGGGAAGTTGGAATTGAATCGATTTGACTTTGAAACTAATTTCAAATGAATTATTTTTGTATAAACTGTTTTAAATCTATATTCTTTAAATATTCAAATTGTTTTGATTTTCAAACTATTTTGGCTATATAAAGCATTTTAATGCTTAAACTATTTTATATATAAACTATTCTAACCATTTAAACTATTTTTAACTATTTTAACCATTAACAGTATTTTAACTATTTTAATTATTTAAACTATTTTAAACTACTCAAACTATCTTCTACTAAATTATTTTGACTATTTAACTATTTTAAAACTTTCTAAACTATTTTTCAAAAATTGAAACTGGTCAAGGTGTGAAATGTTTATAATCAGATCATGGATTTAAATGCGAATTGGGTTAAATGAAGTTATAACCCAAATTGAAATTCCAAACAATTTTGGAATCAAATTCGAGATATTAAGGCGAAAATGATTTTTCTGAAGTAAAATGGTATATTTTGAGAAAATATGATGATTTCAAAATGAATTTGATTTTGAAGCGAAGATGATATTATGATATTAAGTATGAATTGTTTTCGAAATGTAAAAGAACTAACTAGTGTGTGAAACGACATTTGGTTGCTAAAGAGACTGGAGTCGGATATGGGCATATTCTCCGTCGATACTGGAACTAATTGAACAACTATGTACGTGGAGTGATGATCCAGTGGTTGGATTTGGCACCGTTTGCTGGATTTGTAGAAAGAGAACGATGATCGATTAGCCTGACACTTGTGCCAGTTTGAAATGATTAACACATGAGTCATACTGGCCAAGAGGGTTAGCAAACCTGAGCGGACGCACTTCTTCATATTACCATCATTTAAATTGTGAATGATTGGTGCGCGCCCTCCGAATTAAGGAGGTATTGGATGCGGTGGTGCGATCATAGCTATGATGCGTTGTCACCAACCGGGAAGGGTAAACTGGTAGTATCCTACCTTGGGCATTGCCTAACGTGCCTTGTCATACTTTATCCCTAAACGAGACCCATATGATTTTGGTTTAGTGTTTGTTTTTTCTTCTTTTCTTGTTTTTCTTAAATAACCACATTTATTATCCACGTTCCGGATTGTTTAGATTGGACATGTGTGGATTATTGTCAATTTAAACCTTCGGTAATATAAGTCATAACAAACCCATTACATCAAATTAATTATTCTAAATTTTAATTTTGGGCAAATCCCACTAATCTCATGCTATATAATTTACTATAATGATAATTATACCGCCTTAAAATATTTAGTTACTACTAAACATTTTTATTTGCTCTTCTGTAAATGTCACTTTTTTCGAAATAAATGATTATTATCTCAGCGGACGCTTCCTTAAGCCATTTATTCACTTATTTAAAACTTTGCCTCGTATTCCTTTTTTATCTCTCTATATTTATTATTCTAACGGTCTCATTACTCAGTCCCATTACTCCATTTATACCCTATTTAAACTCTAGGAACTCCCAAATTTATTCCACATTTATTACCTATTTATGTGGAGTTAGAATATTTCCATCTTTGTTTCTTTATTCTATTATTCAGGGCACAATTTATTCTAAAATTCTAATTATACCTAATGCGAATATTACGCGTAAATCATCATATTAGTTAAGTTTTCAGTTTTATCAATTGGCACAATTAAGTACGTATGTGTGTGTATATACATACATACATACATAGATATATATATATATATATATATATATATATATATATATATATATATCTGTGTGTGTGTACATTTACTAATTATATTTCTAGTTCTCAATCCCCAACTGGAATATTCTTTTCTATATTTTAATTTTTTTGGAACAATATTCTAAAAATGCTTTCCACTATAATTTCCATAAATTAGCCCAAATCAAGAGATTTGCTTCGTTTGAAATTACAAGGAATGATTAATTTTCTTTTATTAGAATAGACAATGTAAAATATGGAAGATAAATCCATACTATACGCATCTCTTTCCTCCATTTATGCATATTCATTGTTAAATCAAATGCTACACTTTCCTATGGAATTAAGAAAATTATGCAAACTTATAAAAAAATCAATAGATAATATTCTGAACAAATAAATTTCAGGAAGTCCACATTCCAATAATTAAAATACTGGTTGATCAGCCCATAGAAGGGGGTCAACGATATTTCTAATCACCTTTCCTATGTTCTACATCTTATCAACATTCAACTCTTAATATCTTAGGGATTGATTTCCAGATCTAGGTGTAAACGATATTTCTAATCATATTTCCTAAGTTATAGAATATGTAAGCAATATTCTACTCGTTTAATTCGAGTCTACAACTCGTAGATCTTTATTTAGGTATAATAATCAAATAAAAATCCAAAGAAATAAATTTTAATGCTATAAAAAAATTACACATTCTCACTCACCTTTTAGAGCATTCAAAATCTCGAAATCTGAATCTGATTCTTTGATTCAACTTCATCTCTTTTTAATCCAAGAAATGCGTATAAAAAGGAATACACATACATTAGAATTTTCGATCTAAGAAGAGATGTGGGGTTGAAGGGGAATATTAATATACAATATTGAAATTTACCTTATTGTTTGTGCAATGCTGATCTGCTCCTTTTCTTCTTCTATTTATTTTCTACTCTTCTCCAATTTGTATGAATACAAACTATTTTAAAGTTAGGAGGAATAGTGAAGAAGAGGAAATTATGGAGCTTTGCTGCCATAGATCAGAAAATATGAGAAGAAAAGGGAGAGATAAGGCCTGTATTTTAGGCTTTCGAATCTGTCATGACCGTTAGATTTAAAATATTAAATCTAGGTTGTTAGGCGAGGTTCAGATCACGCTGAAAACCCTCAACCGATGGACCGCTCCCCATGAGCGCTCGACTGCTACTGGTCGATCAGCCCATAGAAGGGGGTCAACTGGTGGGTCTCGGTTAGTTTATTATAAATGTTAATTAATCATTGTTTAATTCTTTTCGTTCTGTATTCTTTAAATGCTCGTAACTTCTTCGTTCGAACTTCGTTCGTGAAACTCCATACGAAAGTTTCTCAAAAAATCATCACGAATGCAATAACACATGTTTCGTGGCAAAATTCTATCAATTTCTCAAATTTCATTTTTGGAGCCTAATTAATTATTAATTTTTTTGATGAAAGATTGATCCTCATTAAAAGGAAAGCGCTCGTTATTTCTTAATTCTAAAGCCAAAAGCCACCAACATGTTTGACTGGTAATCATGCAGAGTAGCTAATACATGAGTAGCTCATCGACAAGATGATCTAACAAATAAAAATAAAAGAGTAGCCAAATAGACAATATCCATCATCAAATTATGAGGATGCATGATTATAATGAATAAGAAAGGTGACATTTATATAATTCGAAAGTGGGTTAAGCTAATATCTGAGTTTGTGACGAACGTATTTTTTTGCATTTTAAACCGTTTGTTTCATATATTTTTATTTTAATAAAGCGGTATTATACGGATATTTTGTTGTGGTTTTACAGATTATAGATTCCGAAGTGCAATGTTGAAATTAATCGGTTGTGTCGTCCAATGGTTCAAATGACACGCAAAAAAAAAGTGCAACATTTTGAGTACCGAATAATTCAAAGAGAAAGTACATATCGTTCATGAAGAAATGCATCTCACGTCACCAACATATGTACTATTCATGAAAGAAAGCAAATGCAAATATTGAAAATACACTTTCAAAGTTTAGCCTGAAAATCTCTCAAAGCAAGGCCACTTGTTAATCAAATAACAAAGCAAAGACCAATTCAAAGTGAGGTGGCCTTATTTTTCTTCAAATATATATCAAACACAAGGACCTAAATAGTAGGGTTATTTGTGGAGGCTGAAGTCTTTAAATAGAGAGAGCAATGCAGATGGAAACTCATCTCTTACCCCATCACTCTTCTTCACGTTTAGGTTCAAATTCAGCAATGTTTTTATTTTCGAACAAAATACGCAGAATTGTTGATTAGATTTAGCAATTTATTTATTCTTGTTCTTAGTTATTTTATGCACTCCTTTTAGTTAGTTAATAAATATTTCAGTTGTTTTCTTTGTTATTTTCTTATCCGCAATTTCAATTTCTGTTCTGATTTTTACAATTTTATATTTTGGTTGCAATTTCGATTAGTTTCGGAATCGATTCGGAGTATATTATTGTTTTTATTTTCTGTCCAAATTCACCGTCGAATTCGTTTAACGCGCCTAAGATTTAACTATGAATTTCAATTGTTTTAAAATACAATTCTCTGTGTTCGACCTGCATACTAAACGCCTGTGCGCTTGCAGAATTTATCAAAATTTGTGTTTTCTAATCAATAGAAAAGTCGCAACAAGTTTTTAGCGCCGTTGCCAGAGATTTTCTATTTTGAAATTTTTGATTTTTCGTTTTTTAAGTCTATTCGTGTTAATTTATTATTTTTGCATTAGTTTTCAAAAAAAAAATCATTTTTTTTTCGTTTTTCAGTTCCTTTCACTAAAGTAGCGTTTTACTTAAAAAATCGTTTTTTCTTTTCATTTGCTGCATATTTTTGCTGTTTCGATTCCTTACGTTCATTGCATATCATTCAGTTGCATTTCACATATCAGCTCACATTACTCTTATTTTAGTATCTCACGTTATATTTTGCACTTATGCTTTTACATTCTTTTGCATTCAATTTACATTCGTTCTTTTCATCCACATCATTTGCTGTACGTTTTTTTAAGCATTACTTGCTTCGCGTTTTGTTCTTTTTTTCACTTGCTTCACGCTTTGTTGGCAGTGCTTCAATTGCATCAACAACGCACGGTTGCAGTTTCATTTTTTTTTTAAGGATATCAGCTCTTAGATATCTGACAGGTAGCAACAACATAACAACCGCAAACTATGGAGTTTGAATCATTAGCACTTCTCAGTTGCACTGGACGGATAGCCATACCCCTCTGTAAGTATTTTTTTACTCTACAGGTGCCCAACTAAAAACTATTATAAATCTACTTTTGGCTATTACACCTTGATTTGTTTATGCGCGTTTGGGCAAGAAATAATTTTAACCGTTTAGAAAGCCAAAATATTTCATTAAACAAATCAACGGAAATTTCAAATCAAACAAATATGAGCAATCACGGTTCACAACACGGTTCATAACACAGTTCACACCACAATTCACCAAAATTATCACCTAAACCACATGTTGGAAATAATGAATTTCATGAGAACCGACCATTATCCCTTAGAGACCGATGCTATCCAACACGGACTGTTCAACCTTCGGTTATTTCATTTCCACCTGCCGAAGGAAATAATTTTGAGCTAAAACATTCTTTTATCCAAGGGGTACCAAAATTCACTGGGTCTGAAAATGCATATGAATTTCTTAGTGAATTTGAATTATACGCTTCTACAACTAAAATGCAACAACTTTCTAATGAATCCATCAAGCTAAGGCTTATTCCATTTGCACTTCTAGAAAGTGCGAAAAGATGGCTTAATTCTCTTCCTAAAAATTCAATTAAAAGTTGGGACGATTTCATTACTATATTTTTAAAGAAGTTTTTTCCTTTCCACAAAACTCTTAAAATTCGAGCTGAAATAAACCAATTCTCTCAAAATGAAGGAGAAACTTTTTCAAAATATTTTGAAAGGTTCAATCAATTGTTATATAGTTGCCCACATCATGCAATCCCTAAACACGTTTTGTGCCAAATCGTTTATGAAGGGCTTAACTATCAAACAAGATGCCAACTCGAATCAATGTGCGGAGGAGAATTCATGGCAAAAACAGACGAGGAAGCTTGGGAATTTTTAGAAGAGTACTCGGAAAAGGATATGCAATGGGAAACAATTCGTGTTCCAATTCGTACTCCTAACAGAGGAGTACATGCCATTGACCCATCACATCTTCCTCTAGATGCCCAAACTCCTCAAGAAGGAGAAGGACTACCCATTATTACACACAAGACCAAATCAATGCTATAGCTCAAAACAGTCCTTATTCATCCACATACAATCCTAACTGGAAGCATCATCCAAATTTTTCGTGGTCAAATCCTAACAATGTGGCCAATCCATCGCATATGTTTCCGATGATACCAATCCGAATTATCATTCTCCGACATCTAATGCTCAAAATTCACAACCAACTCCTCAAACAAAACCTTCGAATCAACCATACAGGCATCCTAATTTCAACCCATCAACCCAACCTTCCCAGCCTTTACAAGAAATTGCTCGATTGGAAAAACAACTCTCTAAAAAAAATGAACAAATCACTAACCAAGATGCAAGAATTGAGCAAATCACCAAACAAAATGAACAAATGTTGATAATGATGAAGGATCTCATGAAAATCAATGAGAAAGGTAAATTGCCTAGTCAAACCGAAGTGAATCCAAAGTATAACTCTCGAGGAGTAAATCTTTGTGAGAACGAAGATGTAAATCCAGTTAATGCTGTCACCATATTAAGGTCTGGAAAGAAGGTGGATAACCATGTCGGCAACCCCGATGTCCTTCTTAAGTCTTCCCTTATTCAAAATTCTGAAACTCAGCCAACACCCACCGTTGTCAATCCAAACAACTCTAGTTTTTCATCCAAGGTCGGCAATCCCAACCACTCTTCGCTTTCTGATGTTAGCAACCCCAACATTTCAACGCCCTTATCTTCACCCTCTAATATCACACCTTCTTCTTCAAATGAAAAAACTACTAAATGAGTCTATAAACCCATAGCTCCATTTCCTCATAGACTCCACAAAAAGTAGAAGCCCGCTAATTTTGACCAAATTCTTGAAATCTTCAAACAAGTTCGAGTCAATATTCCACTTCTTGATACCATCGAGCAAATTCCTCAATATGCCAAATGTCTGAAAGAGCTATGTACTCAAAAACGTGCCACTAACATTCCTAAGACTGCATTTCTAACTGCAAATACTAGCTCTATTCTTTCAAATCCCTCCACATTCAAGTATAAGGACCCCGGTTGTCCTACAATCGGCTGTAAAATAGGTAACACTCACATTAGTCATTCCTTACTCGATCTCGGAGCGAGTGTGAATCTTTTGCCTTATACTGTGTACTGTCAACTTGGACTAGGGGAATTAAAACCTACAAACATCACAATTCAACTAGCTGATCGATCTGTCAGAAAACCATTGGGCACAGTTGAAGATGTTTTGATACAAATCGAGCAATTCTTTTTCCCAGTCGATTTCATAGTCCTAGAGACCACACCTGTCTCAAATCCTAACAGTCAGATTCCCTTGATATTAGGTCGTCCATTTTTAGCAACATAAAATGCTATTAATAATTATAGGAATGGTCAACTCCAACTTTCCTTTAGGCACCTAACCATTGAACTAAATATATTCAATCTTAACAAACAACCAAGGGATCTTGAAATAGAAGAAGTTGACATGATCCAAACAATTGTAGAAAATGATTTTAGTGATATTACGGAGTCTCTTAACATGTGCCTAGATCATTTTAATTCTAATTTAAATGAAGATGAATACATTTATGAATTAAATGATATGCTCTGCTCTTCTCATAATTCACTAGAATTCGATCAGTTGATGTCTACTAAAGCCTCAAAAGAAGTATGCCCTAAATTAGACCTCAAACCTCTTTCAAACGATCTTAAGTACGCATACTTAGATTCTTTGGAAACTTTCCCTGTAATCTTGGCATCCGATCTCATAAAGGACCAAGAAGAACAACTTTTGAAAATTTTAAGGGAAAATAAAGAGGCAATAGGATGGGTAATCGCTGACATTAAGGGAATTAGTCCATCAGTCATTGAACATCAAATACATTTAGTCGACGAGGCTAAACCCACTCGCGAAGCTCAAAGGCGATTAAACCCTAATATGAGAGAAGTGGTAAAGGAAGAAATTATCAAATGTTTAGACAATAACATTATCTACCCTATCTCTGATAGTACTTGGGTAAGTCTGGTACAAGTTGTGCCCAAGAAGTCTGGAATCACTATGACCAAAAATGAGAATAACGAACTTGTTCCGATAAAAGTCAAAACAAAATGGCGTGTTTGCATCGACTATCGAAAACTCAATGCAACAACAAGAAAAGATCATTTTCCCCTCCCTTTCATTGATCAAATGCTTGAATGCTTAGCCGGTCATGAATATTATTGTTTTCTTGATGGTTACTCCGGCTATAATCAAATTCCTATTACTCTAGAGGATCAACACAAAATGACGTTCACATGTCCCTTCGGTCTTTGTAATGCTTCCGCTACCTTTCAGAGATATATGATGAGTATATTTTCTGATATGGTGGAAGATTTCTTAAAAATATTCATGGACGATTTTTCAATCTATGGGTCATCCTTTGATCAATGCCTCCTTCGTTTAGAACATGTCTTAAAGCGATGCAAGGAGAAATCTCTTGTTCTTAATTGGGAAAAATGACATTTTATGATTAAGCGAGGAATAGTCTTAGGTCAAGTTGTCTCTAAAAATGGCCTAGAAGTTGACAAACCTAAAGTTGTTCTTATTGTTGGCCTTCCTCCTCCAAGGTCCGTAAAGGACATTCGCTCATTTCTCGGCCATGCAGGATTCTATAAGGGGTTCTGTAACGACCCCGGATTTTAATTTAATTTAAATTGATAATTTATCGAATTTTTGAATTAAAATTGTGAAATGTATAGATGGATTGATGCGAGTTTCCCCGATCTCAAATAAAAATGTGTTAAATTATTTGAATTTAAATCTTATACTAATGGTTTGAAAAATAAATATTAAAGTATATACATTGACACAAGTATGAAATGAATAAATAAGTGAATTGTTAATTTATTATTGATGGTTAAAATATATAAATATAAACACATTAAACAAATTAGATAAATAAAAAAATTCAAACAATGTATTAACTAAGTATAGGATTAAAGTGAAGATAAGAAACATATATTACATTCACTACATAAAGATAAGTATGAACAAAAACAATATGCAGCCACCAAATAAAAAATGAGCTTAACAATAGCAAACAAATAAATATAAGTACATAAAGTAAAATAGAAAACAAAAGTAAGTATGCAAGACAAAGTGAAAGAACATAAAACAAAGTAAAAACAAGCAAAGTATAAAATATAAATCTATGTATGCACACTTAAACAATACAAGGCAAATTAATATAACATGTAGACCTGGAAAGAAAATAAAGTACATAATATATATCTCAGCCGAGTAAAGAAGTGCAAGGCAAGGAACAAGAGAATAGAAAAAGTAATATGTACAAAGTATGGTCAGCAAAGTAAAGGTAAAGTAATAAACAAAGTAAAATATGAAGAAAATGTATACACTCAGGTACAATAGCATATCAAAGCAAAATCATCTCAGCCCATAACTATTGTACAAACAAACAATAATAATCCCTGCACAAACATTTTTCTCTACATGTATACATCTATCCCATTTCAGTTCATTATCACAACTGAGTAAAATGGGAGCAAACATCATAGTGAAAACTCAAACAAAAATTCAATTTAAACTTCAACAACTATATGAATTCATCAAAACCAGAGGGTCAAGCAAGCTGATATAAAGAAAAAATCAAGTTCAAAAGTAAAGTCTGCAGCCTGGAAATAAAGCAAAATTTGAAACTTTAAAACAAATTCAAACTGTAAATTCAAAGCTACAGGTAGCTAGACACAAACAAAATGCTTCTCTGTCCAACTTCCAGTTCTCAAAAATATCAAGTTCTTTATCTCTGCTGCAAGTCAAAGGTGAGCAAACTAAACCTAAACACACTTTTATATCTTCATACTGTGAATGATTAATTGAATTAGAATAGTAGATAATGTTTGTTTGTGTATAGGTAAAAAAAACTGTTGTGAATAATATTTGTATGCATACTGTATATACATGTGATACTCTGTCTTGTTTACAGGCTTAGTTTTCACTTAAAAAAATCCTTATGGCATGATCTAGTGTTTGATAGGATCTGATAATTAAACAAATTTTGTTTGATTTAACTTAAATAATAGTTTAAAATTTTAATCAAGTCAATATAAGGCTTGTTTGTCTCTAGAAGTATTTAAACATCTGTGTATGATAAATAAAGTCAAAACTCAAGCTTGTTAATTTATCAATTCAGTATTACAAATTGAATACTCTAATCAAAACATGATTTTTAAGACAAAAATTAAGATTTTTGGACTAAGCATAGAGGTGCAGTTTGGTATTGAACAGAGATGGGGTTATTTGAATTTTCTGGTGATCTATGTATCGTGGAGGCTGGGGGTTCTTCGCGATGGTAGAGGGATGACCCGAGAACCTTGGAAAAATGTTTGATGATGATGCAGATCAACGTGGCGTTGGGGGTTGCTCGAGTTTGTCAGCAGCCCTAGTTTTGGGTGCGTTGGAGTTTTGGATCTGTGTAACCTCTCTGGAGCACCGAGTGCCACGCACTTTTGGGTAAGGGAAGAGAGGGAGTTGAAGAAGCTGTACCCAGAAGCGTTGACCTCCTAGTGGTCGGAGCGGTGAAAACGAGGCGATGTTGACAGGTTTCGATGTGGAGTTTGAGTTGTTTTCCCAGGTTGGGTTTTTGGGTCGAAACTGATTCGCGATCGAATCGTGTCATCTGGGTGCTTGCATGGGGTTGTCAAGGTGGAAGTCGACTTGTCAGAGGCCGGAGAGGAGTTCGCCAACGATCGGCTGAGTGGTGCACGTGGATGTGCACGATTGCGTGCACTGGTCACTGATAATCTGAATTTTTGTTTTGTGAAATCTGGGTGTTTTCAAGATATACTCGAGTTTTTCTCGGGTATTACTCGAAGTAGGTAGCTTTTTGACTCAAAGCAATTTTAGTTGCCTTGGGTCTACTTAGATCTGCTACAGGTTCTCTTAAACCTGTCAGTTGAATTTTAAAACTGGTTTTAAATATATAAAAAAAAATTTATATTTTAAACTGCATTTTTAGCAAGTTTAAATTAAGTTAAGTTAGGTCCAAATGGGACTTTGAATCTTTAAGTTTTAAAGAAAATTTGGATTTTTAAATCAAATTTTTAAATACTTAAATATGGTTTACAGGTTTTTAAAACCTGACAATTTTCAGATTTTTAAAATTTAAATTTAAAAATCTGAAACCAGAATTTAAACTAGGGTTAAATTCAAAATTTAAGTTCAGTTTTCAAATAAACTTTTAAATCTTAATCTTTTAAAATAAATTTGGATTCTAAATAAAGAATTTTAAATGGAAAGTTAAATAATTTGTTAACTTGAATTTGCAAGTTAAATGATTAACGTATTTAAAAAGCTAAATTTTTAAATATAAATTAAGTAATCTAGTTTAAAAATTTTCTTACATAAGTTTCATATGTAAGTAATAAATGTTATTTACATTTATTTAAAAGATTATAAATTGAATTTAAATTTGGTTAATGTTTAAATAAATAATCATTTTGAATCTTAAATTCAAAATGGAATTTGAATTTAAATTCAAAATGAAATGTTCTAATACACTTTATTATTAATGAAATCATTAATAAAGAAATAGATTATCTTAGAAATTATTAAGGTATTAAAATGATTTAAATGAATAAGATAATTAAGGAATGACTTATGTATTTAATTTATAAATTAATAAGTTATATTAATTTATAATTAGAGATTAATTAAGAAGTAAATTAAGAAATGTTATTAGTTAATGAGGATAATTAACTATGAATTATTAAGTAACAAAATTAATGTGATAAATTTTGATAACAAAGTAGATTAATTAATTAAATCAATTGTAAATTGTTAATTACTTAATGAAAGCAATTAAGGGGTTAATTTCTAATTGTAATTAAATTTGGATATTTTGACTTAATTAATGATAAAGATAAATTGGTAATTAATAATTTGTATTATGAGATGATTGCTTAATGATAAATAATTAAAGAGTAAATTTCTTGAAATAATTAATTAAGAAGTTAATTAATTATATAATTGGTTCAAAAGTCAATTTAATTAATATGATTGATTAAGAATAATTTAAGTAATTAAAGTGTTTGATAAATTAATTTATATCAAATGATTTGGAATTAATAAATCAGAAACGGATAATAAATTCATAAGTAAATTAATTTAATTGGAAAATTAAATTGAATTTATTAGGATTAAAACAATGAATTAATCCTGTTTATAAATTATTATCAAATGCTAGACCTTACTTAGGAATGATTGTATTGTATGAGATGCCTTGAATTGATTATCCTATCATTTGTGATATTTTGTTCTGTAGATTGAGCTGTGTATATTTATTTGCATCTGTATATTATCTGTGAATCTGTGAATGGACAATGAGCGTTATAGTTTATATCGCTTATCAACTATATTCTGTGTTTTGATCTATGATGATGGAATGATGTTGCACTATTGTGTTAAACCCCTGGACCACACTCATACACACAATTATGGATTTCACGAGGAAATCGATTAAGTCACAGATTTTAAAATGACTTTAAAATGATTTTTAAAGTTGAATATTTAAATTCAAATGTTTTGGAAATGGAATCGGAATAAATGTGAAAAGCTTTTTGGAATGAAATTTCAAGTTAAAATTTATTTTAATTTACTTGATTAAGTTTTGAAATTTAAATAATTCAATTTGAATTTGAATTCGATATTTGGAATTGAATTCTATAATTTGAAACTAGGGATTAATGATATTATACTAGTCATTATGAGTTAAATCATTTTTAAAGTATTATTTTTGGGAATTTGAATTTAACCCAGGGATTTCAACTTGTATAAATGAATCAGATTTCCAAAATGAAAACTGTTGTTTTCAAATGATAAACACTTTTAGATAGGAACTGAGATTCCAGTTAATTAGGGGAATTTCAAGATTGAATAGAGAAATGATTTTCCTAAGTTATGAATGAATTCTTTTTGAAAGCTATAAATTAAATCTGTTTATTTTTAACAGATTTAAATTGATAATTTGTTTAAATCAAATTGAAATGAAATTGTTTTGAAGGCTATAAGTTAAATCTTTGATTTAAAGATTTAACAGTTAATCAAATTGAAATAAAAATTTATTTGGAAAATCTGTGAATGAATCTTTTGTTTAAAAGATTAAAATGTGAAAATTGTTTAAACCGTTAAAGGTTGTGAAAATGAATCCTTTTGTTTAAAAGATTTGAAATGGTGGTTTGTTAAACCATTTGAAGAAAAGTTTTGGGTAATAAGTTGTGACTTAATTGAAATCCCAATGTCCATATGTTTTTGAAATACTGCGCTCACTGTTCGGTTTAGCCGGAAGAGGACCTTTGTGTCATATATCCCATTCCGAATATGTGATATGTCGTTATGGATAGCATTTGAAGACCGGTGTTGAAGACCGGATATTTTTTTGAAAGCGAAAGGACAACTCGTCGAATGTCTTTGCATCGAATGGTCCCCGGTATAGAGACTCCATCTGTGATGGGAAGTCCGAACGTGATTAGTGAATATCCGGATTGCAAGGACTTCTTTGGAAGTGCCTTCGGTTCTGTTCGAGCCCGGAACAGACTTGTATGGATTGTATGTCTGACATTACAAATTGAGATATAAAGCCGATTTCTTTCAAATATATTTCTGTTGGTGGCGGAGAATTTATTCTCTTAGCTTAACACCCTTCTCTGAGACATACGAGCTCAGAGGTTATGTAGTTGAATGTTATCAGCGATATATTCCCAATTTGGTAATGTGACATGCTGAGTGTTGCTGTGAAATGATCATTGTGTTGATTATTTGTGATAGGATCGTTTATTTGATCGTCTATCCTAGTGATCATTTCTATGATCATTTGTTGACCCAAAGCATGGCTTTTGTATAAAGTATGTTTTTGTGGACGAGACTTCGTCGAGCCTCACGCCCCGGAAATGGTCAAAACAGGAAAGATGCGGCAAGGTTATGAGGGGTAGCTCCCTTTAGGGTATGTACATTTCCTTCTGGATAGAGGTGGTATCATGGTATGGAGCCCAGATATTTAACCTATGTGGTTACCGCGAATTTATTACTTTGTGGTTGTTGGTTATCGGGATCCCGTGAGAAAGGTCGTTTACGATCGGGGAATGGCGTGCTCGTGTCAGTAGTTACCCAGTTAGGGGTAACCCGGCCTTGTGTTGGCAGAGTTCCGGTTTGGTTCTCGGGAATGTCTTTCCAGAGGCATTCTCATGTGGCAATGGGAAGTTCCTTGGCCTGACCATTTGTTGGAAATCCAAAGAAACAATACGAAACTTGTACGGTATTAGTTGTAGAACCTATCATTCACTTATGGTGTCGCAACACTGTTTGGATGGTAGCTATAGTAGGCATAGTTCGAAATGTCTATGTTGGCTAAGATTTATATCTTTATTTTCGAAATAATTTTCTACACTATGCACTAGTAATAATATCAAATGTTCTTTTTAATGCGTATCAAGCATCTTTGACTATCATAAGGAGAAATCTCCTCCGATTCTGCGTTTGCATTGTGTGTGTGTGCGGGAGGCCTTATGGTAGTCTCATTTCTCAAAAGCATTGCGAATTGACTTTGAAAATCTTTTGTTGAATGTTTTAAGAGATAAACTGTTTTTGTTGCTCACACCAGTCCCACGACTGATCCGGAGTTTATTGTTTCTTTCCTAAACTCTGGGTGCTCATTATTTTCTACACGAGCAGTCTAGAGTTGGGTTTTTCAGATAGCTAGGTTTAGTAGATTATCTGGAGTTAGTTCAGTCTTTGGATCGCACCAGTCTTGCTTATATTTGTGCATCGTTATGGGAAGTTCGAGTTTTTGCTGGATTGATTCTTGGAAATGGAGTTGCAGTTATTTTCGGAATTCTTCCTTGAAGATTATCTCAGAGTTATTTGTTCCGTATGCTAGATGTTATCTATTTTCTTTCCGCTGCTATTCTATTGTATCATATCTCTGATGTATATTGATATCTATTGGATCATCTGTTGTATCAGATATTGTATCAAAGCTGTATATCAATGTATTATTCTTTTATTCCGCTGTGTTGTTTACTTAATGTTGTTATAAGCTCCGGCGAATCGGATTTGAACGATCGAATCTATGGCATTCGAATACGATTTGAAGTATGGATGTCGATTTTTGAGCGGGCAAATTACTCGTCGTTACATTTGGTATCAGAGCTAAGGGTTGAACTTTAGCTCAGGAGAATAACACATTAAGTAGCTCATTAGAGATAGGGTGAAGTATCCCTAGAGTGAGTATATCCTTAAGATATCTGTTTGAATGCCTCAGTAAATTCTCTTACTATCCACTGATAGTGAGTATGAGTGCAAGAAGAAAACGAGATAGGGGACAAGGAAATACGACTATAATTGGTCAATACTCTATAACAACGGTGGAAATAACTTTCTCTATCAATTTTCTTTGATTCGTTTCCAAATTCTTTTGATTGCTTCGTGGCAGCTCCAGAAGTAGTTTTGGTATGATGATGGCCCTACGTATCGTTATAGGAAATTTTTATTTCGTATCTTCATCAATTTCTTATTAGTTTTTCATTTTAAACTATAATGAATTTGAAATTTAGAATTGAAAATTTTGAATAAATTGGAAATTCTGTATAAATGGGAAATTTGAAATTGGAAATTTAAATGAATTGGAAATTTTAAAATTGAGTTAAATTGGTTAATAGAATATAAAGGATAATTTGAATTGTCTTGATAAAATGGTTTCGTTTAAAACCAAAATTGAAATTCTATTATAATTTCTTGTATCTATTGTTGATATTCTGAATTGGTAAGCCAAATATAGAATTGATATCCAGCTCTATCTTTCATCTATCCTTGTTGTTTTCATGCCTGCGAATTTCGAGGACGAAATTCTTTTAAGGGGGGAAGTCTGTAACGACCCCAGATTTTAATTTAATTTAAATTGATAATTTATCGAATTTTTGAATTAAAATTGTGAAATGTATAGATGGATTGATGCGAGTTTCCCCGATCTCAAATAAAAATGTGTTAAATTATTTGAATTTAAATCTTATATTAATGGTTTGAAAAATAAATATTAAAGTATATACATTGACACAAGTATGAAATGAATAAATAAGTGAATTGTTAATTTATTATTGATGGTTAAAATATATAAATATAAACACATTAAACAAATTAGATAAATAAAAAAATTCAAACAATGTATTAACTAAGTATAGGATTAAAGTGAAGATAAGAAACATATATTACATTCACTATATAAAGATAAGTATGAACAAAAACAATATGCAGCCACCAAATAAAAAATGAGCTTAACAATAGCAAACAAATAAATATAAGTACATAAAGTAAAATAGAAAACAAAAGTAAGTATGCAAGACAAAGTGAAAGAACATAAAACAAAGTAAAAACAAGCAAAGTATAAAATATAAATCTATGTATGCACACTTAAACAATACAAGGCAAATTAATATAACATGTAGACCTGGAAAGAAAATAAAGTACAGAATATATATCTCAGCCGAGTAAAGAAGTGCAAGGCAAGGAACAAGAGAATATAAAAAGTAATATGTACAAAGTATGGTCAGCAAAGTAAAGGTAAAGTAATAAACAAAGTAAAATAAGAAGAAAATGTATACACTCAGGTACAATAGCATATCAAAGCAAAATCATCTCAGCCCATAACTATTGTACAAACAAACAATAATAATCCCTGTACAAACATTTTTCTCTACATGTATACATCTATCCCATTTCAGTTCATTATCACAACTGAGTAAAATGGGAGCAAACATCATAGTGAAAACTCAAACAAAAATTCAATTTAAACTTCAACAACTATATGAATTCATCAAAACCAGAGGGTCAAGCAAGCTGATATAAAGAAAAAATCAAGTTCAAAAGTAAAGTCTGCAGCCTGGAAATAAAGCAAAATTTGAAACTTTAAAACAAATTCAAACTGTAAATTCAAAGCTACAGGTAGCTAGACACAAACAAAATGCTTCTCTGTCCAACTTCCAGTTCTCAAAAATATCAAGTTCTTTATCTCTGCTGCAAGTCAAAGGTGAGCAAACTAAACCTAAACACACTTTTATATCTTGATATTGTGAATGATTAATTGAATTAGAATAGTAGATAATGTTTGTTTGTGTATAGGTAAAAAAATCTGTTGTGAATAATATTTGTATGCATACTGTATATACATGTGATACTCTGTCTTGTTTACAGGCTTAGTTTTCACTTGAAAAAATCCTTATGGCATGATCTAGTGTTTGATAGGATCTGATAATTAAACAAATTTTGTTTGATTTAACTTAAATAATAGTTTAAAATTTTAATCAAGTCAATATAAGGCTTGTTTGTCTCTAGAAGTATTTAAACATCTGTGTATGATAAATAAAGTCAAAACTCAAGCTTGTTAATTTATCAATTCAGTATTACAAATTGAATACTCTAATCAAAACATGATTTTTAAGACAAAAATTAAGATTTTTGGACTAAGCATAGAGGTGCAGTTTGGTATTGAACAGAGATGGGGTTATTTGAATTTTCTGGTGATCTATGTATCGTGGAGGCTGCGGGTTCTTCACGATGGTAGAGGGATGACCCGAGAACCTTGGAAAAATGTTTGATGATGATGTAGATCAACGTGGCGTTGGGGGTTGCTCGAGTTTGTCAGCAGCCCTAGTTTTGGGTGCGTTGGAGTTTTGGATCTGTGTAACCTCTCTGGAGCACCGAGTGCCACGCACTTTTGGGTAAGGGAAGAGAGGGAGTTGAAGAAGCTGTACCCGGAAGCGTTGACCTCCTAGTGGTCGGAGCGGTGAAAACGAGGCGATGTTGACAGGTTTCGATGTGGAGTTTGAGTTGTTTTCCCAGGTTGGGTTTTTGGGTCGAAACTGATTCGCGATCGAATCGTGTCATCTGGGTGCTTGCATGGGGTTGTCAAGGTGGAAGTTGACTTGTCAGAGGCCGGAGGGGAGTTCGCCAACGATCGGCTGAGTGGTGCACGTGGATGTGCATGATTGCGTGCACTGGTCACTGATAATCTAAATTTTTGTTTTGTGAAATCTGGGTGTTTTCAAGATATACTCGAGTTTTTCTCGGGTATTACTCAAAGTAGGTAGCTTTTTGACTCAAAGCAATTTTAGTTGCCTTGGGTCTACTTAGATCTGCTACAGGTTCTCTTAAACCTGTCAGTTGAATTTTAAAACTGGTTTTAAATATAAAAAAAAAAAATTATATTTTAAACTGCATTTTTAGCAAGTTTAAATTAAGTTAAGTTAGGTCCAAATGGGACTTTGAATCTTTAAGTTTTAAAGAAAATTTGGATTTTTAAATCAAATTTTTAAATACTTAAATATGGTTTACAGGTTTTTAAAACCTGACAATTTTCAGATTTTTAAAATTTAAATTTAAAAATCTGAAACCAGAATTTAAACTAGGGTTAAATTCAAAATTTAAGTTCAGTTTTCAAATAAACTTTTAAATCTTAATCTTTTAAAATAAATTTGGATTCTAAATAAAGAATTTTAAATGGAAAGTTAAATAATTTGTTAACTTGAATTTGCAAGTTAAATGATTAACGTATTTAAAAAGCTAAATTTTTAAATATAAATTAAGTAATCTAGTTTAAAAATTTTCTTACATAAGTTTCATATGTAAGTAATAAATGTTATTTACATTTATTTAAAAGATTGTAAATTGAATTTAAATTTGGTTAATGTTTAAATAAATAATCATTTTGAATCTTAAATTCAAAATGGAATTTGAATTTAAATTCAAAATGAAATGTTCTAATACACTTTATTATTAATGAAATCATTAGTAAAGAAATAGATTATCTTAGAAATTATTAAGGTATTAAAATGATTTAAATGAATAAGATAATTAAGGAATGACTTATGTATTTAATTTATAAATTAATAAGTTATATTAATTTATAATTAGAGATTAATTAAGAAGTAAATTAAGAAATGTTATTAGTTAATGAGGATAATTAACTATGAATTATTAAGTAACAAAATTAATGTGATAAATTTTGATAACAAAGTAGATTAATTAATTAAATCAATTGTAAATTGTTAATTACTTAATGAAAGCAATTAAGGGGTTAATTTCTAATTGTAATTAAATTTGGATATTTTGACTTAATTAATGATAAAGATAAATTGGTAATTAATAATTTGTATTATGAGATGATTGCTTAATGATAAATAATTAAAGAGTAAATTTCTTGAAATAATTAATTAAGAAGTTAATTAATTATATAATTGGTTCAAAAGTCAATTTAATTAATATGATTGATTAAGAATAATTTAATTCATTAAAGTGTTTGATAAATTAATTTATATCAAATGATTTGGAATTAATAAATCAGAAACGGATAATAAATTCATAAGTAAATTAATTTAATTGGAAAATTAAATTGAATTTATTAGGATTAAAACAATGAATTAATCCTGTTTATAAATTATTATCAAATGCTAGACCTTACTTAGGAATGATTGTATTGTATGAGATGCCTTGAATTGATTATCCTATCATTTGTGATATTTTGTTCTGTAGATTGAGCTGTGTATATTTATTTGCATCTGTATATTATCTGTGAATCTGTGAATGGACAATGAGCGTTATAGTTTATATCGCTTATCAACTATATTCTGTGTTTTGATCTATGATGATGGAATGATGTTGCACTATTGTGTTAAACCCCTGGACCACACTCATACACACACAATTATGGATTTCACGAGGAAATCGATTAAGTCACAGATTTTAAAATGACTTTAAAATGATTTTTAAAGTTGAATATTTAAATTCAAATGTTTTGGAAATGGAATCGGAATAAATGTGAAAAGCTTTTTGGAATGAAATTTCAAGTTAAAATTTATTTTAATTTACTTGATTAAGTTTTGAAATTTAAATAATTCAATTTGAATTTGAATTCGATATTTGGAATTGAATTCTGTAATTTGAAACTAGGGATTAATGATATTATACTAGTCATTATGAGTTAAATCATTTTTAAAGTATTATTTTTGGGAATTTGAATTTAACCCAGGGATTTCAACTTGTATAAATGAATCAGATTTTCAAAATGAAAACTGTTGTTTTCAAATGATAAACACTTTTAGATAGGAACTGAGATTCCAGTTAATTAGGGGAATTTCAAGATTGAATAGAGAAATGATTTTCCTAAGTTATGAATGAATTCTTTTTGAAAGCTATAAATTAAATCTGTTTATTTTTAACAGATTTAAATTGATGATTTGTTTAAATCAAATTGAAATGAAATTGTTTTGAAGGCTATAAGTTAAATCTTTGATTTAAAGATTTAACGAGTTAATCAAATTGAAATAAAAATTTATTTGGAAAATCTGTGAATGAATCTTTTGTTTAAAAGATTAAAATGTGAAAATTGTTTAAACCGTTAAAGGTTGTGAAAATGAATCCTTTTGTCTAAAAGATTTGAAATGGTGGTTTGTTAAACCATTTGAAGAAAAGTTTTGGGTAATAAGTTGTGACTTAATTGAAATCCCAATGTCCATATGTTTTTGAAATACTGCGCTCACTGTTCGGTTTAGCCGGGAGAGGACCTTTGTGTCATATATCCCATTCCGAATATGTGATATGTCGTTATGGATAGCATTTGAAGACCGGTGTTGAAGACCGGATATTTTTTTGAAAGCGAAAGGACAACTCGTCGAATGTCTTTGCATCGAATGGTCCCCGGTATAGAGACTCCATCTGTGATGGGAAGTCCGAACGTGATTAGTGAATATCCGGATTGCAAGGACTTCTTTGGAAGTGCCTTCGGTTCTGTTCGAGCCCGGAACAGACTTGTATGGATTGTATGTCTGACATTACAAATTGAGATATAAAGCCGATTTCTTTCAAATATATTTCTGTTGGTGGCGGAGAATTTATTCTCTTAGCTTAACACCCTTCTCTGAGACATACGAGCTCAGAGGTTATGTAGTTGAATGTTATCAGCGATATATTCCCAATTTGGTAATGTGACATGCTGAGTGTTGCTGTGAAATGATCATTGTGTTGATTATTTGTGATAGGATCGTTTATTTGATCGTCTATCCTGGTGATCATTTCTATGATCATTTGTTGACCCAAAGCATGGCTTTTGTATAAAGTATGTTTTTGTGGACGAGACTTCGTCGAGCCTCACGCCCCGGAAATGGTCAAAACAGGAAAGATGCGGCAAGTTTATGAGGGGTAGCTCCCTTTAGGGTATGTACATTTCCTTCTGGATAGAGGTGGTATCATGGTATGGAGCCCAGATATTTAACCTATGTGGTTACCGCGAATTTATTACTTTGTGGTTGTTGGTTATCGGGATCCCGTGAGAAAGGTCGTTTACGATCGGGGAATGGCGTGCTCGTGTCAGTAGTTACCCAGTTAGGGGTAACCCGGCCTTGTGTTGGCAGAGTTTCGGTTTGGTTCTCGGGAATGTCTTTCCAGAGGCATTCTCATGTGGCAATGGGAAGTTCCTTGGCCTGACCATTTGTTGGAAATCCAAAGAAACAATACGAAACTTGTACGGTATTAGTTGTAGAACCTATCATTCACTTATGGTGTCGCAACACTGTTTGGATGGTAGCTATAGTAGGCATAGTTCGAAATGTCTATGTTGGCTAAGATTTATATCTTTATTTTCGAAATAATTTTCTACACTATGCACTAGTAATAATATCAAATGTTCTTTTTAATGCGTATCAAGCATCTTTGACTATCATAAGGAGAAATCTCCTCCGATTCTGCGTTTGCATTGTGTGTGTGTGCGGGAGGCCTTATGGTAGTCTCATTTCTCAAAAGCATTGCGAATTGACTTTGAAAATCTTTTGTTGAATGTTTTAAGAGATAAACTGTTTTTGTTGCTCACACCAGTCCCACGACTGATCCGGAGTTTATTGTTTCTTTCCTAAACTCTGGGTGCTCATTATTTTCTACACGAGCAGTCTAGAGTTGGGTTTTTCAGATAGCTAGGTTTAGTAGATTATCTGGAGTTAGTTCAGTCTTTGGATCGCACCAGTCTTGCTTATATTTGTGCATCGTTATGGGAAGTTCGAGTTTTTGCTGGATTGATTCTTGGAAATGGAGTTGCAGTTATTTTCGGAATTCTTCCTTGAAGATTATCTCAGAGTTATTTGTTCCGTATGCTAGATGTTATCTATTTTCTTTCCGCTGCTATTCTATTGTATCATATCTCTGATGTATATTGATATCTATTGGATCATCTGTTGTATCAGATATTGTATCAAAGCTGTATATCAATGTATTATTCTTTTATTCCGCTGTGTTGTTTACTTAATGTTGTTATAAGCTCCGGCGAATCGGATTTGAACGATCGAATCTATGGCATTCGAATACGATTTGAAGTATGGATGTCGATTTTTGAGCGGGCAAATTACTCGTCGTTACATTTGGTATCAGAGCTAAGGGTTGAACTTTAGCTCAGGAGAGTAACACATTAAGTAGCTCATTAGAGATAGGGTGAAGTATCCCTAGAGTGAGTATATCCTTAAGATATCCGTTTGAATGCCTCAGTAAATTCTCTTACTATCCACTGATAGTGAGTATGAGTGCAAGAAGAAAACGAGATAGGGGACAAGGAAATACGACTATAATTGGTCAATACTCTATAACAACGGTGGAAATAACTTTCTCTATCAATTTTCTTTGATTCGTTTCCAAATTCTTTTGATTGCTTCGTGGCAGCTCCAGAAGTAGTTTTGGTATGATGATGGCCCTACGTATCGTTATAGGAAATTTTTATTTCGTATCTTCATCAATTTCTTATTAGTTTTTCATTTTAAACTATAATGAATTTGAAATTTAGAATTGAAAATTTTGAATAAATTGGAAATTCTGTATAAATGGGAAATTTGAAATTGGAAATTTAAATGAATTGGAAATTTTAAAATTGAGTTAAATTGGTTAATAGAATATAAAGGATAATTTGAATTGTCTTGATAAAATGGTTTCGTTTAAAACCAAAATTGAAATTCTATTATAATTTCTTGTATCTATTGTTGATATTCTGAATTGGTAAGCCAAATATAGAATTGATATCCAGCTCTATCTTTCATCTATCCTTGTTGTTTTCATGCCTGCGAATTTCGAGGACGAAATTCTTTTAAGGGGGGAAGTCTGTAACGACCCCAGATTTTAATTTAATTTAAATTGATAATTTATCGAATTTTTGAATTAAAATTGTGAAATGTATAGATGGATTGATGCGAGTTTCCCCGATCTCAAATAAAAATGTGTTAAATTATTTGAATTTAAATCTTATATTAATGGTTTGAAAAATAAATATTAAAGTATATACATTGACACAAGTATGAAATGAATAAATAAGTGAATTGTTAATTTATTATTGATGGTTAAAATATATAAATATAAACACATTAAACAAATTAGATAAATAAAAAAATTCAAACAATGTATTAACTAAGTATAGGATTAAAGTGAAGATAAGAAACATATATTACATTCACTATATAAAGATAAGTATGAACAAAAACAATATGCAGCCACCAAATAAAAAATGAGCTTAACAATAGCAAACAAATAAATATAAGTACATAAAGTAAAATAGAAAACAAAAGTAAGTATGCAAGACAAAGTGAAAGAACATAAAACAAAGTAAAAACAAGCAAAGTATAAAATATAAATCTATGTATGCACACTTAAACAATACAAGGCAAATTAATATAACATGTAGACCTGGAAAGAAAATAAAGTACAGAATATATATCTCAGCCGAGTAAAGAAGTGCAAGGCAAGGAACAAGAGAATAGAAAAAGTAATATGTACAAAGTATGGTCAGCAAAGTAAAGGTAAAGTAATAAACAAAGTAAAATAAGAAGAAAATGTATACACTCAGGTACAATAGCATATCAAAGCAAAATCATCTCAGCCCATAACTATTGTACAAACAAACAATAATAATCCCTGTACAAACATTTTTCTCTACATGTATACATCTATCCCATTTCAGTTCATTATCACAACTGAGTAAAATGGGAGCAAACATCATAGTGAAAACTCAAACAAAAATTCAATTTAAACTTCAACAACTATATGAATTCATCAAAACCAGAGGGTCAAGCAAGCTGATATAAAGAAAAAATCAAGTTCAAAAGTAAAGTCTGCAGCCTGGAAATAAAGCAAAATTTGAAACTTTAAAACAAATTCAAACTGTAAATTCAAAGCTACAGGTAGCTAGACACAAACAAAATGCTTCTCTGTCCAACTTCCAGTTCTCAAAAATATCAAGTTCTTTATCTCTGCTGCAAGTCAAAGGTGAGCAAACTAAACCTAAACACACTTTTATATCTTGATATTGTGAATGATTAATTGAATTAGAATAGTAGATAATGTTTGTTTGTGTATAGGTAAAAAAAATCTGTTGTGAATAATATTTGTATGCATACTGTATATACATGTGATACTCTGTCTTGTTTACAGGCTTAGTTTTCACTTGAAAAAATCCTTATGGCATGATCTAGTGTTTGATAGGATCTGATAATTAAACAAATTTTGTTTGATTTAACTTAAATAATAGTTTAAAATTTTAATCAAGTCAATATAAGGCTTGTTTGTCTCTAGAAGTATTTAAACATCTGTGTATGATAAATAAAGTCAAAACTCAAGCTTGTTAATTTATCAATTCAGTATTACAAATTGAATACTCTAATCAAAACATGATTTTTAAGACAAAAATTAAGTTTTTTGGACTAAGCATAGAGGTGCAGTTTGGTATTGAACAGAGATGGGGTTATTTGAATTTTCTGGTGATCTATGTATCGTGGAGGCTGGGGGTTCTTCACGATGGTAGAGGGATGACCCGAGAACCTTGGAAAAATGTTTGATGATGATGCAGATCAACGTGGCGTTGGGGGTTGCTCGAGTTTGTCAGCAGCCCTAGTTTTGGGTGCGTTGGAGTTTTGGATCTGTGTAACCTCTCTGGAGCACCGAGTGCCACGCACTTTTGGGTAAGGGAAGAGAGGGAGTTGAAGAAGCTGTACCCGGAAGCGTTGACCTCCTAGTGGTCGGAGCGGTGAAAACGAGGCGATGTTGACAGGTTTCGATGTGGAGTTTGAGTTGTTTTCCCAGGTTGGGTTTTTGGGTCGAAACTGATTCGCGATCGAATCGTGTCATCTGGGTGCTTGCATGGGGTTGTCAAGGTGGAAGTCGACTTGTCAGAGGCCGGAGGGGAGTTCGCCAACGATCGGCTGAGTGGTGCACGTGGATGTGCACGATTGCGTGCACTGGTCACTGATAATCTGAATTTTTTTTTTGTGAAATCTGGGTGTTTTCAAGATATACTCGAGTTTTTCTCGGGTATTACTCAAAGTAGGTAGCTTTTTGACTCAAAGCAATTTTATTTGCCTTGGGTCTACTTAGATCTGCTACAGGTTCTCTTAAACCTGTCAGTTGAATTTTAAAACTGGTTTTAAATATAGAAAAAAAAAAATTATATTTTAAACTGCATTTTTAGCAAGTTTAAATTAAGTTAAGTTAGGTCCAAATGGGACTTTGAATCTTTAAGTTTTAAACAAAATTTGGATTTTTAAATCAAATTTTTAAATACTTAAATATGGTTTACAGGTTTTTAAAACCTGACAATTTTCAGATTTTTAAAATTTAAATTTAAAAATCTGAAACCAGAATTTAAACTAGGGTTAAATTCAAAATTTAAGTTCAGTTTTCAAATAAACTTTTAAATCTTAATCTTTTAAAATAAATTTGGATTCTAAATAAAGAATTTTAAATGGAAAGTTAAATAATTTGTTAACTTGAATTTGCAAGTTAAATGATTAACGTATTTAAAAAGCTAAATTTTTAAATATAAATTAAGTAATCTAGTTTAAAATTTTTCTTACATAAGTTTCATATGTAAGTAATAAATGTTATTTACATTTATTTAAAAGATTATAAATTGAATTTAAATTTGGTTAATGTTTAAATAAATAATCATTTTGAATCTTAAATTCAAAATGGAATTTGAATTTAAATTCAAAATGAAATGTTCTAATACACTTTATTATTTATGAAATCATTAATAAAGAAATAGATTATCTTAGAAATTATTAAGGTATTAAAATGATTTAAATGAATAAGATAATTAAGGAATGACTTATGTATTTAATTTATAAATTAATAAGTTATATTAATTTATAATTAGAGATTAATTAAGAAGTAAATTAAGAAATGTTATTAGTTAATGAGGATAATTAACTATGAATTATTAAGTAACAAAATTAATGTGATAAATTTTGATAACAAAGTAGATTAATTAATTAAATCAATTGTAAATTGTTAATTACTTAATGAAATCAATTAAGGGGTTAATTTCTAATTGTAATTAAATTTGGATATTTTGACTTAATTAATGATAAAGATAAATTGGTAATTAATAATTTGTATTATGAGATGATTGCTTAATGATAAATAATTAAAGAGTAAATTTCTTGAAATAATTAATTAAGAAGTTAATTAATTATATAATTGGTTCAAAAGTCAATTTAATTAATATGATTGATTAAGAATAATTTAATTGATTAAAGTGTTTGATAAATTAATTTATATCAAATGATTTGGAATTAATAAATCAAAAACGGATAATAAATTCATAAGTAAATTAATTTAATTGGAAAATTAAATTGAATTTATTAGGATTAAAACAATGAATTAATCCTGTTTATAAATTATTATCAAATGCTAGACCTTACTTAGGAATGATTGTATTGTATGAGATGCCTTGAATTGATTATCCTATCATTTGTGATATTTTGTTCTGTAGATTGAGCTGTGTATATTTATTTGCATCTGTATATTATCTGTGAATCTGTGAATGGACAATGAGCGTTATAGTTTATATCGCTTATCAACTATATTCTGTGTTTTGATCTATGATGATGGAATGATGTTGCACTATTGTGTTAAACCCCTGGACCACACTCATACACACACAATTATGGATTTCACGAGGAAATCGATTAAGTCACAGATTTTAAAATGACTTTAAAATGATTTTTAAAGTTGAATATTTAAATTCAAATGTTTTGGAAATGGAATCGGAATAAATGTGAAAAGCTTTTTGGAATGAAATTTCAAGTTAAAATTTATTTTAATTTACTTGATTAAGTTTTGAAATTTAAATAATTCAATTTGAATTTGAATTCGATATTTGGAATTGAATTCTGTAATTTGAAACTAGGGATTAATGATATTATACTAGTCATTATGAGTTAAATCATTTTTAAAGTATTATTTTTGGGAATTTGAATTTAACCCAGGGATTTCAACTTGTATAAATGAATCAGATTTTCAAAATGAAAACTGTTGTTTTCAAATGATAAACACTTTTAGATAGGAACTGAGATTCCAGTTAATTAGGGGAATTTCAAGATTGAATAGAGAAATGATTTTCCTAAGTTATGAATGAATTCTTTTTGAAAGCTATAAATTAAATCTGTTTATTTTTAACAGATTTAAATTGATGATTTGTTTAAATCAAATTGAAATGAAATTGTTTTGAAGGCTATAAGTTAAATCTTTGATTTAAAGATTTAACGAGTTAATCAAATTGAAATAAAAATTTATTTGGAAAATCTGTGAATGAATCTTTTGTTTAAAAGATTAAAATGTGAAAATTGTTTAAACCGTTAAAGGTTGTGAAAATGAATCCTTTTGTCTAAAAGATTTGAAATGGTGGTTTGTTAAACCATTTGAAGAAAAGTTTTGGGTAATAAGTTGTGACTTAATTGAAATCCCAATGTCCATATGTTTTTGAAATACTGCGCTCACTGTTCGGTTTAGCCGGGAGAGGACCTTTGTGTCATATATCCCATTCCGAATATGTGATATGTCGTTATGGATAGCATTTGAAGACCGGTGTTGAAGACCGGATATTTTTTTGAAAGCGAAAGGACAACTCGTCGAATGTCTTTGCATCGAATGGTCCCCGGTATAGAGACTCCATCTGTGATGGGAAGTCCGAACGTGATTAGTGAATATCCGGATTGCAAGGACTTCTTTGGAAGTGCCTTCGGTTCTGTTCGAGCCCGGAACAGACTTGTATGGATTGTATGTCTGACATTACAAATTGAGATATAAAGCCGATTTCTTTCAAATATATTTCTGTTGGTGGCGGAGAATTTATTCTCTTAGCTTAACACCCTTCTCTGAGACATACGAGCTCAGAGGTTATGTAGTTGAATGTTATCAGCGATATATTCCCAATTTGGTAATGTGACATGCTGAGTGTTGCTGTGAAATGATCATTGTGTTGATTATTTGTGATAGGATCGTTTATTTGATCGTCTATCCTGGTGATCATTTCTATGATCATTTGTTGACCCAAAGCATGGCTTTTGTATAAAGTATGTTTTTGTGGACGAGACTTCGTCGAGCCTCACGCCCCGGAAATGGTCAAAACAGGAAAGATGCGGCAAGTTTATGAGGGGTAGCTCCCTTTAGGGTATGTACATTTCCTTCTGGATAGAGGTGGTATCATGGTATGGAGCCCAGATATTTAACCTATGTGGTTACCGCGAATTTATTACTTTGTGGTTGTTGGTTATCGGGATCCCGTGAGAAAGGTCGTTTACGATCGGGGAATGGCGTGCTCGTGTCAGTAGTTACCCAGTTAGGGGTAACCCGGCCTTGTGTTGGCAGAGTTTCGGTTTGGTTCTCGGGAATGTCTTTCCAGAGGCATTCTCATGTGGCAATGGGAAGTTCCTTGGCCTGACCATTTGTTGGAAATCCAAAGAAACAATACGAAACTTGTACGGTATTAGTTGTAGAACCTATCATTCACTTATGGTGTCGCAACACTGTTTGGATGGTAGCTATAGTAGGCATAGTTCGAAATGTCTATGTTGGCTAAGATTTATATCTTTATTTTCGAAATAATTTTCTACACTATGCACTAGTAATAATATCAAATGTTCTTTTTAATGCGTATCAAGCATCTTTGACTATCATAAGGAGAAATCTCCTCCGATTCTGCGTTTGCATTGTGTGTGTGTGCGGGAGGCCTTATGGTAGTCTCATTTCTTAAAAGCATTGCGAATTGACTTTGAAAATCTTTTGTTGAATGTTTTAAGAGATAAACTGTTTTTGTTGCTCACACCAGTCCCACGACTGATCCGGAGTTTATTGTTTCTTTCCTAAACTCTGGGTGCTCATTATTTTCTACACGAGCAGTCTAGAGTTGGGTTTTTCAGATAGCTAGGTTTAGTAGATTATCTGGAGTTAGTTCAGTCTTTGGATCGCACCAGTCTTGCTTATATTTGTGCATCGTTATGGGAAGTTCGAGTTTTTGCTGGATTGATTCTTGGAAATGGAGTTGCAGTTATTTTCGGAATTCTTCCTTGAAGATTATCTCAGAGTTATTTGTTCCGTATGCTAGATGTTATCTATTTTCTTTCCGCTGCTATTCTATTGTATCATATCTCTGATGTATATTGATATCTATTGGATCATCTGTTGTATCAGATATTGTATCAAAGCTGTATATCAATGTATTATTCTTTTATTCCGCTGTGTTGTTTACTTAATGTTGTTATAAGCTCCGGCGAATCGGATTTGAACGATCGAATCTATGGCATTCGAATACGATTTGAAGTATGGATGTCGATTTTCGAGCGGGCAAATTCCTCGTCGTTACAGGTTCATTAAAGATTTCTCAAAAATTTCAAAACCTCTTTCGAATCTTCTGGCTAATGACGTTAAATTTGAATTTTCCAATGAATGTAAAACATCTTTCGAAACCCTTAAATCGATCTTGACCACTGCACCTATCATCCAACCTCCAAATTGGACTTTGCCCTTCGAATTAATGTGTGACGCTTCTGATTATGCCATTGGAGCCATCTTAGGTCAACGAATCGATAAACTTCCTCGAGTCATCTATTATGCTAGAAAAACTCTTAACGAAGCTCAATTGAATTACTCAACCACTGCAAAAGAGTTTTAGCGGTTATCTTTGCGCTCGATAAGTTTAGTTCATATTTCGTAGGTTCTAAGGTCATAGTTTGCACCTACCACGCCGAATTGCGCTATTTACTCATGAAAAAGGATGCCAAACCCCTAATCCGTTGGATTCTCCTTATTCAAGAGTTTGACCTAGAAATACGGGATAAAAATGGTTCTGAAAATGTCGTAGCTGATCATCTTTCTCGTATTGTTCATGAAAACTACGATAACTCTCAAATCAATGATCATTTTCCCGATGAACAAATTCTTTCCCTCTCCTGTGCACCATGGTACGCAGACATCATAAATTATCTTGTCACAAATGAAACACCTTCCCATTTGCCAAAACAATATAAACAAAAATTTCTCTCCAATGTTCAAAACTTTTGCTGGGACGAACCTTATCTCTTCAAATATTGCACCGATCAAATCATATATAGATGTGTCCCCGAACATGAATTCCATAGCATCCTCTCTTTTTCACATAATCAAGCATGTGGAGGACATTTTGGAGCAAAGAAAACTGCTGCCAAGGTGTTACAATGTGATTTTTATTGGCCTTCTCTTTTTTGTGATGCCTACGAATTTTTCTCCAAATGCGCTAGATGTCAACAAACAAGTCGTATTTCCAAACGTAACATGATGCCCCTAAACCCAATCCTTGTCGTCGAAATTTTTGACGTTTGGGGCATCGATTTCATAGGTCCTTTTCCTAATTCTTTTGGAAATCTCTACATCCTACTTGCAGTAGATTACGTGTCTAAATAGGTTGAGGCCATTCCCACCAGAACGAATGACAATAAAGTTGTTGTCAAATTTTTGAAAGAAAACATATTTTCCCGTTTTGGCACACCTCGAGACATTATAAGCGATAACGGTTCTCATTTTTGTAATTGTGCTTTTGAATATCTTCTTAAGAAATACTCTATCACTCATAAACTATCTACTCCATATCATCCACAGACTAATGGTCAAGTCGAGATTTCCAATAGACAAATTAAACAAATTCTTGAAAAGACAGTTATCTCCAACAGAAAAGATTGGTCATCTAAATTGATAGACGCCCTTTGGGCATTTCGCACAGCTTATAAAACCAATCTAGGAATGTCACCATACCGATTGATCTTTGGAAAAGCATGCCATTTTCCTGTTGAGCTCGAGCACCGCGCACTTTGGGCAATCAAATACCTTAATTTTGACATAGAAAAAGCCGGATCACATCGTAAATTACAATTGTCAGAATTAGAAGAACTAAGAAATGAATCGTATGAAAATGCACAGATTTATAAAGAGAAAACTAAATTCTATCATGATAAATCCATACTTCGTAAGACATTCGAAGTAGGTCAGAAAGTTCTCTTATATAATTCCAGACTTCATTTATTTCTGAAAAAATTGAGATCTCGATGGACAGGTCCATATATTGTGAAAACAGTATACCCTTATGGTGTAGTTGAAATTGAAAATCCTAGGAACAGTTCCATTTCAAAGGTTAATGGACAGCGATTGAAGCCATTTCTAGAGTTTGAACAATATGAGGACGACGAGTTCGTGGATCTCCATGAACCCAGCTACTCGGCATAAGCCACTCACTATCTTGTACATATCAGGTTGTATATTTTTTTATTTTATTTTTCTGTTTTGCATTTGCATTCCATTTAACAGTTGGGACACTGTCTCATTCCAGTGTGGGGGTACGAATATCTCATTCTGTTTGTTCATATTTCATAGTGTGGCATCATTTAAAAAAAATCATCTCATTATTTGTTTTCAAATTTCCTTTCAATTTTTTTCTCATTTCCCATTATTTTCAGGACTGTGATTTATTTTTAATTAGTCAAGACAAAGTAAGTAAGCAGTTGAAGTCAATTGATGAATTTTTTTGTGAATCACTAATTTCAAATGTAATATATAATGAAAATTTGAATTACAAGCGATCATAGTGAGGTTAGTATATAGGGGTATTCGTAGGTGATGGTTATGAAATCCTTTCTAAACAGTAGTCTTTGTTTAAAAAAAAGTGGTAGATTTAAAGTACATGCGTTGACATTTCAAATCATTGAAGTTAAGTGGTTCTAAGTTGATTTGCATAACTCTCTTTAGTTAATTCAATATTTATATTTATATTTATATATATATATATATATATAATAAGAAGAAACACCTAGAGTCAACAGGTGTGCTATGAAAGTGTGTGCACTCGCCACACTCTGTACTCTTCTCATGTAAGCCCGCAAGGCAGTGCATGGATGGTATATCTGGCCTCAGCATTCTGAGTTAGGTGTATAAATAATTAAATAAATAATCACCTAAGGATTATCGACCTTTTCTGACATAGTCAGCGTCGGTTTGCACAAGCCGCCAAGCTTTGTCCCAACTCTCACGTAAGCCCGCGAGGCAGTGCATGGGTGGTATACCTTGGTCCAAAAGTTAGGTGTAAAAAATATATTAGTAAAGAGAGACTAAGCTTTAAAACCGAAACACTTCTTGCCTTTGTTGATTTGGCTTATTATATGAATAGAAATGAAAAATACCGTTTTGAAAAAAAAAGCCGTAATTAACGGTGAAGAATTTATTTCATGGCTGCATTATGTTATCGACCAAAACAACTGGCTAAACTAGAATCTAATGTATGTAAACTTGAGTTATATTGAAATTTGTGTTTAGTGAGGAACAAAAAATTTCTCGAAGTTGACTAAAACTGATATACGTTATTTTGTTGCAATTATTCTGAAGTAAATCGAGTCTTCATTTGTTTAAATTTTTGCATTCATGTAGTACATTAGAATCATCACATACTGCATTTGGATTTTGTGGGTAGTATCCGCCGAAAACCCTCACGAGACACCACTCGTCCTACTAGGGACACCTAGAGGTTTAACGGCTTGTTGCATATGCTCAATGCAATCGTGTTTCCTACGAAAAAGGATTTAGTTAGTTTTATTTTCTTGCTTATTCGAGGACAAATAAAGTTCTAGTGTGGGGGTATTTGATGAACGTATTTTTCTGAATTTTAAACCGTTTGTTTCATATATTTTTATTTTAGTAAAGCGGTATTATACGGATATTTTGTTGTGGTTTTGCAGATTATAGATTCGAAGTGCAACGTTGAAATCAATCGGTTGTGCCGTCCAATGGTTCAAATGACACGCAAAAAAAGTGCAACATTTTGAGTACCGAATAATTCGAAGAGAAAGTACATATCGTTCATGAAGAAGTGCATCTCACGTCACCAACATATGTACTATTCATGCAAGAAAGCAAATGCAAATATTGAAAATACACTTTCAAAGTTTAGCCTGAAAATCTCTCAAAGCAAGGTCACTTGTTAATCAAATAACAAAGCAAAGACCAATTCAAAGTGAGGTGACCTTATTTTTCTCCAAATATCAAACACAAGGACCTAAATAGTAGGGTTATTTGTGGAGGCTGAAGTCTTTAAATAGAGAGAGCAATGCAGATGGAAAATCATCTCTTACCCCATCATTCTTCTTCAAGTTTAGTTTCAAATTCATCAGTGTTTTTATTTTCGAAAAGAATACGTAGAATTGTTGATTAGATTTATCAATTTATTTACTCTTGTTCTTAGTTATTTTATGCACCCCTTTCAGTTATTTAATAAATATTTCAGTTGTTTGCTCTGTTATTTTCTTATCCGCAATTTCAATTTCTGTTCTGATTTTTACAATTTTATATTTTGGTTGCAATTTCGATTAGTTTCGGAATCGATTCGGAGTATATTATTGTTTTTATTTTCTGTTCAAATTCACCGTCTAATTCGTTTAACAAGCCTAAAATTTAACTATGAATTTCAATTGTTTTAAAATACAATTCCTTGTGTTCGACCTACATACTATACGCCTGTGTGCTTGCAAAATTTATTAAAATTTGTGGTTTTCTAATCAATAGAAAAGTCGCAACAGTTTGGTTACTTGAAGTGCTTGTGCTTGGTAAGGTAAGATGGTGAGAAATGCAGCTGAAGATTGAACTAGTGAGAAATGCAGCTTGACCTTGATCAGGGAATAGAATATTGAAATGAAAGGTTGAGCATAATAAAATGAGGCCAAGGAAGTTTTACGTGCAGGATCATATGAAGAGAAGGATCATATGCTTATAACGAAGTACATGGCCAAGAAATGTGATAATTATGCAGGATCACATGATTATAAGGAAGCACGTGCTGGGTGCATTTTGTTGCAAAAGGAATAATATATGTGTAATGATAATGATATGAAAAATAGCAGCTTAATTGTGTGGAATGATGTGAATCAAAATGTGCATCAAGTTGTAGGTTGTATACATAGCTAGCCAAATAGCCAGTTTGAATAGAATATCTAAAGACATTGAAGCCAGTTAGAGCTAGGGACAATCATGCATCCAAGAGAATATATGGTGCATCTAAGGTATGAACAACTGTCTTGGATCATGAATAAGAAGAGAAAGGTGTCTCCAATTGCTAGGACAACTTATTGAACAACTAAGCGAACTTTCTGTTTGCGTCAAAATTTACCACAAACACCCAATATCGTGAAAGTACTCATTTATGTATACAAATCAGCAACAATCAATATAAAACTCGGATCTAAACAATTACAATCATTCAAAAATAACAATCACAAACACAGGATTTATAGTGGTTCGACGATCTTGCCTACGTCCACTTTGAAGTTTATGTTTTTATTGATTCGCTTGATGATTTCAATCGATTACAGAAGATTACAACTGATGATAGCTTTCAAATCTGATTACAATAGCAACAATGAAGTGTCGAATTGAATCCGGCAGAGTCTGGACGTTGAATGGCCAAAAGGATCCTCTTTCCTGAAGGCTTCAGGGTGCTATTTATAGGCGTAGGAGGCCCAGATCTCACTCAAACTTAGGGAGACTTTTTCTGGCACGTGAGTGGGCCCACGCGGCCGACCACCCCAAGTTTCGACTCGATCTGAGATCGATTCGAAGTGATTTTGAATCCATCAAAGAATGATCCAATCGAGCTGAAACTTGGCAGGAACAATCTTTACCTTGTATGGAAGCTACTGTGAAAATTTCGTTGCATTTGGATCAGTGGTTTAGGAGATATGTTCGATTCAAGTTGATGATTTTCGTTCGGCTGTCTATTTCGACTCGATCACTTCGAATCCGTATATTCGAATCGATGGACGCACGTGGTACTGAAGTGACGTGGCGCGCACTCCTCGCATCGATCTTGTTTTATCTCCGAGTTGACCGCTTCGCACCCATGGATTTTGCCCCGTTCGTATCGTGTGCCACGACCCAGTTCACATCAATGGATTCGAAATGGATCGATACGAAGGGATCAAGACGAGCCGAGTGGATTCGAACATGGCAGAATTTATGGATACGAAGGAATGATCTGGCATTCTTGATGGATGCGAGGACGATCGATACGAAGTAGTGCTTGGGCACGAGACCGATCGATTCAAAGTAGGGTATATGGTGATGGATTCGAAGTGCTCCGGACTCGATGGATACGAAACAGTGCTTCAGCATGGATACGAACGTGCTCAGGGGATGCCCATCTAATGGATTCGAACCAATCGATTCGAAGTGATCAACATCACGTTATCGATCGATTCGAAGCATGTGTAAGCCAACGGATTCGAAAAAGACAATTAGTGATGGATGCGAACCCATGGATTCGAAGTGAGCATCTCCCCAACTTTTCGATGGGTTCGAACGACACTCCTTGGCTAACTTGCATCGATCATATCTCGTTCATACGACCTTCGATTAACCTGAAATTTGGAATGCTGGCTCCCATGACTTTGCTTGCTGTGTCCTATCAGTTGTAGCCTGATCCGGCCTCGGACAAAATTCATCGATATCCATAGCGATGCGAAATGCGACCAATCTCTGAGGCGAACTGTCTCTTGTTTTCGACCAATCTTTTGGTATCACGGCTTTGCCAAAAAGCGGGATAACATTTGCCCCCCAAAATATGCATTGTGGTAGGAAGGCGTGTTTTGTAATGCCGTGAGCTGGATGTTTATATCCTGTTGATGTCCTGCAAAGGAATTTATAGTTTTATGCGACCTCAAATAACAACCGTTCGGGATCGTGATATTTGAGATGAAGTGCGATCGTTCATGGTCAAGCGCCTGACTTCAAATGACTATCGTTCGGGATCGAGCCATTTGAGGTGAAGTGCGACCGTGCGCGGTCAAGTGGCGGACCTCAAATGACGACCGTTCGCGATCGAGCCATTTGAGGTGAGATGAGTTGTGCCGTTCGAGGCGAGTCGTGACCGTTCGCGATCGTGTGCCGTTCGAAGCGATTTTGTGACCGTTCGAGGTCGGGTGCCGTTCGAGGCGATTTTGTGACCGTTCGAGGTCGGGTGCCGTTCGTGGCGAGTTGTGACTGTTCGAAGTCGGGTGCCATTCGTGGCGAGCTATGACTGTTCAAAGTTGGGTGCCGTTCGTGGCGAGTAAGTGTGCCCGGGAGGGCTTGGTATTATTGATACCAGGCTCACGTTCGCGTGAGTCCTTGGATCGTTTGTCAGGGCGGCTTATTGCCATCTCGGAGCATGCCTAAGGACCGTTCGCGACCCCGTACATGTGTAAGTAGCTTAGCCATTTCAGAATTATCAGAATCAAATATCTATTCAACAAATGAATTTTAAAACAGAAATGTCTAAACAAACCAAGTTCAAATGTCCAAATCAACACGAAACAAAAGCAAAGCAAAGATGTCAAAGTGTAAGTTCCCACTACGAAACAGTCAATGATCATTCAGAGCATGCCTGGAGAACGTTCGCGATCTCGTACATGTGTAAATGATTTAATTGTGTTAGTGGAAGCTTACGACTTGTTCATCGTTATTTTAATTAATTGATAACCAAACGATGTCCTGGTTCAGGGTCGCCCCTAGCTGATGTAGACGGTGGCCGCTTTGGCTCTACCGCTGGGGCTCGTCTCCTCACATACTGAAGTAGCATACCATTCCTGATGTGTCCTTCTACCTCATCCTTTAGATGCCTACAGTCGTTAGTGTTATGACCGTTCAGCTCATGGAATAAGCAATATCTGTCTGATTTTCTCTCGTCAGCAATGGGGTCCCTTCGTATTAGCCTACGGTATGGAACTTGCCCTTGCGTATCTCTGTAGATTCGCTCCAAACTCTCATTCAGCTTTGAATAGGTGGTGAATCGCAGCTCCCTTCGTTGCCGCTTTGACCTGTCCCCGTCATTCTCAGTCTTTCTTTTACCTTTATCCTTGTTTGAGTCCTTTTCGAGAGGCTTTTTGTCTTTAAGCGCATAAACTTCTATCTCCTCTCCTTCTTCTCTTTCTGCACTCGCATCCTCTAATCGTAAAAACTTTTCTGCCTCATGATAGAATTCTCCTAGATCCACGGGTGGATCCTTAGTTAATGAATTTTTGAACTCTGTTCTGTCAGCTATCCCGAACACAGCCGCCATCATAACCATGGATGGATCTGGTCGATCCACCGAAGCTGCTGCCGCATTGAATCGCGTTAGGTAACTCCTCAAAGTCTCTCCGGCTTTCTGCTTTAAAGTTGCCAAAGTCATCACATTCTTGGGTCTTGTAATGTGAACCCTGAATTTCCTCATAAATCTCTCAATTAAATCATTCCATCTTCCGATGGATCCACTCTCTAATTGTCTAAACTATAATGCTGCAATATCCCCCAAGTACAATGGAAAGCACCGGGCCATAACCTCCTCTGATGCCCCCAGCACTTCCATATGCCTCATATACTTCGTTAGATGAACCGTGGGGTCCGTTCTCCCGTCATACATGTCCAGCGATGGTAACTTGAAATCCAGTGGGTTCCTAGCTCGCCTGATTGCTGGAGTAAAAGGACTCCTATTAACATCTTCCAAATCTTTATTTACCAAACCGCCTCTCATAGCTTTTCTAACCATCTCCGCCAATCTGTCATTGTCCCCGAGATGCAACCTTCGCTCATCACTTTCGACCTGCCCCCCGAGTCCACGAGGGAATTCTGGGATCTGCCTCCTTGACTGAGAGTTCACTCCTCTACTACTCCCGGGTTGTGCAGATGTTCGTCTTTCTCTTTCTGAAATTGTGTCAACGTTCTCCATGGGTGTGCCTCCTAATCCAGGTGCTACGCCGGATGGTCCTGCTTCGTTCTCAACTCCATCCGCTTCTCTATTCTGTGCTCCAAGTTGCCCTATCTGTTGAAACAAACTTTGGATAAGCTCCTCCTGTTTCTTCATCATTGTCTCCATCTCGTCCCTAGTGATGAAGATCGATGCTTGATTCGCTCCTGAAGAAGCCTCTTGACTTCCTTGGTGTTCACTTCTCTCTGGCCTTGGCCTTCTGCTCGATTGTCTCGTCATAATTTCTCAAATCTGAACTTTTAAACTTTCTGAATCAACTTCTAATTGGTAGAACTCCTGAGTTCAATTCTCAGTGAAAGCACCAAAATGTTTGCGTCAAAATTGACCACGAACACCCAATATCGTGAAAGTACTCGTTTATGAATGCAAATCAGCAACAATCAATATAGAACTCGGATCTGAACAATTACAATCATTCAGAAATAACAATCACAAACGCAGGATTTATAGTGGTTCGGCGATCTTACCTACGTCCGCTTTGAAGTTTATGTTTTTATTGATTCGCTTGATGATTTCAATCGATTACAGCAGATTACAACTGATGATAGCTTTCAAATCTGATTACAATAGCAACAATGAAGTGTCGAATTGAATCCGGCAGAGTCTGGATGTTGAATGGCCAAAAAGATCCTCTTTCCTGAAGGCTTCAGGGTGCTATTTATAGGCGTAGGAGGCCCAGATCTCACTCAAACTTAGGGAGACTTTTCTGGCACGTGAGTGGGCCCACACGGCCGACCCCACCAAGTTTCGACTCGATCTGAGATCGATTCGAAGTGATTTCGAATCCATCAAAGAATGATCCAATCGAGCTGAAACTTGGCAGGAACAATCTTTACCTTGTATGGAAGCTACTGTGAAAATTTCGTTGCATTTGGATCAGTGGTTTAAGAGATATGATCGATTCAAGTTGATGATTTTCGTTCGGCTGTCTATTTCGACTCGAACACTTCGAATCCGTATATTCGAATCGATGGACGCACGTGGTACTGAAGTGACGTGGCGCGCACTCCTCGCATCGATCCTGTTTTATCTCCGAGTTGACCGCTTCGCACCCATGGATTTTGCCCCGTTCGTATCGTGTGCCACGACCCAGTTCGCATCAATGGATTCGACATGGATCGATACGAAGGGTTTCAAGACGAGCCGAGTGAATTCGAACAGGGCATAATTTATGGATGCGAAGGAATGATCTGGCATTCTTGATGGATGCGAGGACGATCGATATGAAGTAGTGCTTGGGCACGAGATTGATCGATTCGAAGTAGGGTATATGGTGATGGATTCGAAGTGCTCCGGACTCGATGGATACGAAACAGTGCTTCAGCATGGATACGAACGTGCTCAGGGGATGCCTATCTGATGGATTCGAACCGATCGATTCGAAGGGATCAACATCACGTTATCGATCGATTCGAACTCGATCGATTCAAAGCATGTGTAAGCCAACGGATTCGGACAAGACAATTAGTGATGGATTCGAACCCATGGATTCGAAGTGAGCATCTCCCTAACTTTTCGATGGGTTCGAACGACACTCCTTGGCTAACTTGCATCGATCATATCTCGTTCATATGACCTTCGATTAACCTGAAATTTGGACTGCTAGCTCCCATGACTTTGCTTGCCGTGTCCTATCAGTAGTAGCATGATCCGGGCTCGGACAAAATTCATCGATATCCATAGCGAAGCAAAATGCGACCAATCTCTGAGGCGAACTGTCTCTTGTTTTCGACCAATCTTTTGGTATCATGGCTTTTCCAAAAAGCGGGATAACACTTTCCTCTCTAAATATGCTCAAGTCTGATTGAGTAAAAGTATTCAGTTGACTAATGCGATCTCCAACGTTATCCATGACCAATTTCAAGCAATCGCGCTAGAAGTACCTATCCAAAGAGAAATATTCCAAGCAATAAAATATAAAATAGACACAGGAATTTTATAAGTATTATTTAAAATTCTTTGATTTCGTTCATACCATAGACCCCAATATGTAATAGAGTATGACGTTTCTAGCATATTTCTAGTATGATTCTTGTATTTAAATCTATAATTAGTCCAATATTCATATGGGAAAGGGATTTTATTATTTATATTAAGACCAAAAATGTCCAACAGATTGCAAATTATATTTTGAGTGAATTGGCCATTGTAGAAAAGATGATAAGTAGTTTCTACAAAAGTAGCAAAGATTGTGATTCTAACTGTTAGTTAACTTTGCTTTTAATTTGGTAATCATATTTAATTTATCATAAAGGAAAATCCACGTGTAAATTTTAATTTTTAGTAATGTTTTCATTTTCCAAAAAGGTCTAAAATAATTAAATATATTAGTACCATAGAAGGTTAGGAGTTTGTATATGGACTTAGAAAAATATATTTTTCATGTATCCCAACACCAAATTATCCGATCTTGTTGTCCATCCAAAGTAATATTGTCAATGATATTAATAAACTATGTGTATTGGTTAACTAAGTTTCCTATCAGGTTTTGGTTGAACGAAATGTTCCATTAAAAGTCCCATGAGGTCTGTAAATATCAATAAGAAGGTCATTTTTATTGTTTGAAGCAAAAAGAGATCTAGAAATTTGTGTTTAAAAGCAATGGATGAAGCCCAACGATCGTTCCAAAAGGATGTTTTATTCTAGAACGGATGTTAATATCAATTCCACTTTTAAATTAGGGGGATAATTTATAAATGCTCTTCCAAAAGAAGGAAAATAGGTGAACATTTGATTATATAGGTTTATAGAGTGTCATAGTAAAAATTGCCAATTAATTCTTTTTAGGTTGTATTGTTGTCATCTAGAAATTTCCACATCCATTTACCAAGTAATGAAACGTTTAACAGTCTTAAGTTAATAATGCCTAGTCCACCATTAGATTTGGGCTTGCAAACAACGTTCCAACTAATTAGACAATTTAGTCCCGAGCTATCCAAACTATCTTTCCAAAAAAATTTACATCTATTGTTGTTGGTTTTATTAATTACCTAAGCAGGGAAATGATAATAGGAAATCTAATAAATCAGAATTGTGGAGAGAATAGAATTAATGAGAACCGTTCGTCTTGTTCTAGATAGACAATTGGCTTTCCTGTTGAACGGTCTCTTATTATCTTTATCGATAACAATATTCCAGTCATCCTTTTTCAGTTTTGTTTATCTGATGAGGAAGCCTCGGTGTTTGGTTAGGAAATTCAATAATTTTCAATTTAGAGTGCTGGCTACTTTACATGTCTCGAATGAAACGTCGTTGATGACTAAAACTGAACTCTTGTGGAAATTTATTTTAAGGCATGTTAAAAATTCGAAGTTCAATAAAATTAATTTGAGGGAAGCAATGTGATATGGAAGATGAGAGCAGAAAATCAGAGTGTCATCGGCATATTATAGAGTAGAAATGTCATCATTAGCAAAGTTTGGACTGATTTTAGGCAGAATATTATTATTATTAGCCAAATTAATAATCCTATTAAAAATATAAACCACGAGGACAAATAAGAGGGGGGAGAAGGGGTCTCCTTGATGAAGATCTCTCTTAGATTGAATTTTGCTACCCTTAATTCCATTTACCATAAATGAAGAAGCACTGGATTTCAAGATATAGTTAATTCGAGATATCATTTATCAGTGAATCCCATAGCTTAGAGGGTGTTTATCATGAAATCCCAATTGATTGAGTTAAAGGCCTTGGCAAATCTAGTTTAAGGAGAGCGCATCTGATCTTTTGTTTATGGAAATAGTTAATGAATTCTTGGGCGGTGATGATGCCATTAACTGTGTGTCTACCTTGAATAAAGGTGGTTTGGGATTTATTAATTAATTTATACTTATTAGATCGCAACCAATTAGCTAAAACCTTAGTGATGATTTTAATTGACTAGTTAATTAGGGAGTTAGGTCTAAAGTAAGATAGTTCCTGAGGGTTTTCTTTTTTTGGATAAGAAGAATATCTACAACGTTAAACCTTCCCAATTGAAGTCAACGTTGCAAAGTTCTGCAAATAAGTTCATTATGTCATTTTTAATAGTTTGCTAGAATTTTAGATAGAAAAACATAGGAAATCCATCTGGGCCTGGAGCTTTGTCACTGGATAGGCTCTTGATGGCCGCTAATGCTTCCTCTTTTGAGAAAGGGTTGTCTAATTTGTTTAGAGAGCTATCAATCGATGGGTATAACGACATCTAGTCTGCCTTCATTCTACGTATACATTTGTTACCATAAATCTCCGCAAATTAGTTAGTGAAAGCGTGTTTCAATTCAAATTGATCCGAAATTTTTTAATCATTTAAAATAATCGATTTAATGGTATTTTGACGACGTCCGTCGATGGCTATTCGATGGAAAACTTTAGTATTTTTTATCACCTTCGTTGATCCAATTTATCCTGGACCATTGCTTCCACATAATTTCTTCTTGGTCCATTATTTTATCTAGGCCTGTTTGCAAGTTGTTTAGTTTGATTTTCTCATCTTGATTTAGATTTCTGATTCCACCTATCATGTCTAATTCCAAAATTTCACTAGGTATGTCATTCTTTTTAGTAGAAATTTTTCCAAAAATGTTCCTATTCCAATTTTTTAGGAAATTTCTTAATTCCCAAAGTTTGTAGATTAAATTTTTAGCTGTGTTATTCTGGTAATGTCAATGAAAAAAGATCCATTTTTCAATAATTAGATTTTCAAAGTCATCTTCTCTGAACCACATTTTTTTTGTATTTAAATGGTTTTTCAATAATTATTAAATTATTAACTTAAATTTATGGGGTGTTACTTTCTCCTCGCTTTAAAAGAATTTCATCCCCGAAATTACTCCAATGATTAAATCATGGGGTAACGCAGTAACCATCCCAAACTAATCAACCAATCAGTGTACAATCGATTTTGTAGCAAAATGTGCACAAGTGCATTGTGTATCACATCATAGAAAACATATATGCTGAATGATTCTAAATCGGGTCCTCCTATATGAATGAATTTTTTTAAAAGTATGTTGCAAACAACCTATATATACTGGCAGTTCTATATGTATGTGAGTTTTGAAAAATCTTTTTCACACAAAAATTTCATACTCATATAAATAGAAGCATTGTTCAACCAATTTTGCATCTAGTTCCTACCATTCAAAAATCTAACGTGTCGAATCATCACTTCCTAAACATCCACTCTTATGTCGAGAAAAGGAATTTAGATGGAGAATTTTACATTCTTACCACTCTATTTCGTACCAATTCCATTGTACATTAGAAATTTTCTCATTGCCCTAGATATTCTCCGAAATTTTCCATGTACAATATGCATAGGGAGGCTTGTATTCATGCTCCAAAATGGAACTAAATCCAAAATGGCCTCTCGTACATCGCTGAAAAGTATGAAAATAGAAATTCTAAGGCTAAAACAGCTTTTTCCTTGTTCTCATCTATGCTTTGTCCTAACGTCGTCCTTAATGCACTGCTAAATTCATATTTATTAACTCATCTGTCTTCCCTATGCTTACTACATGGCCTTTTAAAATCAAAAATTTCCATAAAAAGTCTTTCCATTATTCAAGCAAATTTACGCATGATTTGAAAAGTTAACTTCTAAAACATTTAAATGCCAATTTCCATATAAACAATTTGGGGAAAAATTCAAAAAATTATTTGGATGTCATTTTTTTTTTCAAATGTAAATTTTTTCAAACATTCGCCTTTTCTATTTTTAAATCAAGCTACAGTTCAATGTAATTGGAATTTAGTTATGAGTTAACACATATGCTCAATTCTAGCATTTCATAATTAATTTTAGAACTATAAAACTTACTTCCTTGCCTTAATTTATTTATTTTTGAAACAACGACCAACTAACCTATTTATAAATTTTAGCTTTTTAAGGAAATGAATAATGAATCATAATTTCAATCCAACCTTAGGTTGTCCTTCGCTTGCTAAAACTTATTATTTATAAACTCCGTCATACATCACAATTACCGTTGATTAATTGTCTTTATGAGATTTCCATATTTATGTTGTTTCTTCAAAATACGCGTAAAAGAGTGGCCTACATATCCATAAACAACCGCACGGTGAATAAATAGGAATATTTCTCATAATATCGTACGCATTTTTTATACAAGAGAGACCAATGGTTACAACCCAAACAATCAAAAAGAAAAGAAAAGAACAAAAGCTGGAAGGAAATTGATAATAATATCACTACTAGACCTAATATACTAACTACAAACTATGAGATGGTCCCGATCCTTTATGGGAGCTCTAGCCATTGTCGTGGTCTTAGAATGGGCGTAGCAATGCATCTAATCTTGTGGTTTTGACATTGCTGATCAGCCTGAATCTCTCTGATCTTTGCCTGGACCTAACAAATAACAACTAGCTTGTGGTTCGGGTATCCTCCAGTGCCCTGCCCTTTTCAGCCTCTTGCTACAGCTGCTCTTCGTAGTAGGAAGCTCTAGGATTCCCATCTTCCTAACAGAGGCCCTGTCAAGTGCATGAGGGACCTTCTTCTGGATTAGCTCTCCATAGAAGTTCATTCTATATTTCCTAAAGATACGAGTGAAGAGATGGCAATATGGAACGTTGCTTCGAGGAGTACCAAATCCAGGACTAATGCAATTTCTCATGACAACACGAGCTCAATTGAGAGCAATACCACCTATGATGACATAGGCGACCTTTCAAACCAGTGGATAAATCCGATCAAAGCTCCCCGGCTTTGAAATGAATATCCACCAAACTATAAAAACGACGAGGTGGGTCGTAGGTTGCAAATTTTCCGTCCTCCTGACACCAATAGCTCCAGAAAAGATTTACTGCAAAATCTATGGAGCAATCATCTCTGCATCATCTAAATCTGCTCCCTATATGGCTTTCCCTAAATGTCATCGAAATCATTGTCAAATCGATCAATCTCGACCCCTTTTACTTCCGAGTGATGATTTATGATGCCTTCATCAAAGTTATATGCCAGATTTGCGTCAAATAGATGCATGTAGCATAGGTAGCATTCCTGCTTAAAAGTGTCGTAGCGAAGGATCAGTGCAAATCCTTCCACCGTGAAAAATCCTCGAGTCTGAAGGTAGCGAAATCTCCAAATTTGACCCGTCGTCCCTGGAGAAAGGTGAAACCCGTTAATGCCAAGTAAACAGAGGTTTTCTGGTTGCTCCGATCAAGCCAAGCATTCCGTTGAGGGGGAAGACCCAGATGGCATGAGGAAGAGCCAGAGGTTCGAGGCAGTGCCATGGACTGAGTGGAGGTCGGAGAGGGGTGATTGGGTTCGGATCTGGAGTGGTGGTGGTGCTAGATCAGTCATACAAATTGGAACGTAGGGAAGGAAAAAGAGGCTCGATTGTTGCTTAAGGGGGGTTTGAGCGGTGTCGCCTGATGTGGAGGAAGGGGAGAGGATAATGGCCGATTTGGAAGGAGGAGGAGGTAGATTTGGGTTTGGCACTTGAGAGAGGAGGGGTAACGAAGAAAAATGAGGTAGCTAGAGCTTGGATGCGACTATATATCGCGTTCTAGGTTTGGGTCGTCCCTCAACTCGTAAAACGGTCGAATGCCTTAGGGAAAATGGACGACCACTATCAGTGGATTGCTAAGGGTCGACCAGTCATCGAATTTTGGGCATAGGTTGAACCTAGACCCTATTTGGACCGGGTTAATTACTAATAATAATAATCGTTGTGCGTCATTTTCTTCGATTTGGCATGATCTGAAAATTTGTTGTCATCTTCATGATGGTGCCCTAGCATTCTGTCTAGCTCTTTGAATACTTTCCTTAACTTTTATCATAGTACACCTAACTTATACTACTTCTGTCATCAACAACTTCAAAACCCAAAAATATTCTAGTTACTATATTCCATATTATTTTTATGCGAGAATATTTCTTCTATTCACTAGCGAGCATTCAATACACTTCCTGATTACATTCCCTAATTAAGTTAAGTGTCATTTCTATTTTATCTGGCCCTTTAAAAGAGAGAGAATTTTTTTAAAAACAAACTTCCAATTTGTACATATAGGAAAAACTATCGAGCTATACATATGTTCATTTCAATTTGTTTCAAAAAATGAAAAACTCTTTTCCGCTTAAAACCTTTTTAGACCAAAATCAAAATTCTATTTTACTATATATGTATATATGTATATATGTTTAAGAATCTCAAGAATTTCTCTTTTAAAATCAAGAATTTTCAATGAGCCAAAATAAAATTCTAAAATTTTCCTATTTTTCAAATAATTGTTTACACATCGACCCTTTGCAAAAATCCTCTGGAAAATCCATTAAAACATTTCAAGGCATTTTTCAATTTTTTTTTTTAAATTCTCTCTTTTGAAGTTAGACTATGAAATTTACTTTACTCTTTTTAAATAAAAATTTGGTTCTTCATCTTATGGAGTTGGAGCAGGGAGACATGACAGTGCTTGAGTATGCAACCAAATTTGAGGAGCTATCAAGCTATGGATATGCTACAGTTGATACAGTTATCAAAAGGAATGAGAAGTTCATCCATGGACTGAAACCTGAACTAGCTAAAGCAACTCTACCACATATTAGGGATTCATGTGATGTTGTTTTTGAGATGGATTAGAGGCAGGAGGAGATGCTTGCTTTTCATGATGGTAACAAAGCAGAGGAAGCTAAAAGTAGGCGAAACCAGAAGAGAAAGTTTTTCCATAAGAAGGGCACTCAGAAAGGAGGAGCAACAAAAAAAGAAGGCCAATGTAGTTAGCTATAAGTGCGACAAGAAGGGACACTATGCTTACGAGTGTCGGAAAGGCAAAGGGAAGAAGGCTGGTAACAAGTAGAAAGTGAGATGCTTTAACTATGATCAAATTGGACATTATAAGAACCAGTGCAAGGAACTAGCCAAGGATGGAAAAGGAAAGATGTTTGCATTGGAACCAGCTACCTCAAGACCAACAGGTGAGGAGAAGGGAAAAGCTGTATTGGGAGGTTCGCTTTTGATTCATGGTGTATCAATTAGAGTACTATTTGATATTGGTGCATCGTAGTCTTTTATATCTCTTTTTTGATAGAAAAACTTAACTTAGAACCCTTGTGTCTAGTTACTTCCTTCAGGGTTGCGAATTCAATATGAGGATATGTGACACTTAGGATAAAGTGTGATCAATTAGAGTTTGTGTTGTTTGGTCATACATTTGCCGGCAGTTTGCATGTATTTGATTTCGTAGAGTTCGAAATTATTTTGGGTATGCATTGGTTAAGTAAGTATGACCTAGGATATTTTACCATGACAGGAAATTATCACTTAAACACCCTAGTTGTAGTGATCGAATTATATATTCCATAGAAAACCCTAGTTTAGTTGTAGATGCTTTGTTGGCGTTATGGAGGAAGAAGATGAGTTAAACCAAGTTTTCATTGTTAGAGAATTCGTAGACATCTTTGAGCCCGTAGTAGGACTACCACCGTAACGAGCTATTGAGTTTCAGATAGATTTATTACCAGGAGCAGAATTGGTGAGTAGGATGCTAAGCAGAATAACACCTATCGAGTTGAAGGAGCTAAAGATTTAGTTGGTAGATTTGGAAAGTAAGAACTTTATTAGACCAAGTAGTTCACCCTGGAGAGCAATCATAGTGTTTGTAAAGAAATCAGATGGAACGTTAAGGTTATGTATCGATTATCGTAAGTTGAATGAGAAGACGATAAAGAATCGATATCCATTACCTAGAATTGACAATTTGTTTGACTAGTTGAATGGAGCCAGAGTATTTTTCCAATTGGAATTGGCAACAGGGTTCCATCAACTTAGAGTGGCTAGAGATAGTATTCCTTTGACGGCATTCAGAACAAGATATGGATCATACAAATGGTTAGTAATGCCGTTCGGACTAACCAATGTGCTAGCATTTTCGTAGACTTGATGAACAAATTTTTTCAGGAGTATCTGGACAGATTCGTGTTAGTGTTTATATATGACATTTTGATATACTCTAAAGATGAAACATTGCATGAAGTTCATCTTAGAGTGGTGCTTAAGACGTTGAGACAACATCAAATGAAAGTGAAATTTTCAGAATGTCATTTCTGGAAGAAAGAAGATAAGTTTCTTAGTCATGTAGTCTCAGAAAAAGGGTTGTCTGTTGATCCGGACAAGATTAACGCGGTGAATAATTGGAAGAGACTCATGACAGTGACTGAGATAAATATTTTTCTTGGATTAGTTGGTTATTATCGAAGATTCATTAAGGATTATTCGTGGATGGCGGCACCGATGGCTAAGCTAAGTCAGAAAGATGTGAAGTTTGTCTGGACTGGTAAGTGTGAGGAGGCATTCCAGAAATTAAAACACTTATTGACTAATGCACATGTACTAGTTATTCCAGAGGGGAATCAGGAATTAGTGGTGTGCACAGATGCATGTGGAACAGGGTTAGGAGCTGTGTTAATGCAAAGAGATAAATTGATTGCCCATGCTTCACAACAACTTAGACCGTGTGAAGTTAGATATCCAACCCATGATTTGGAATTAGTTGCGGTGATTTTCGCATTGAAGGTGTGGAGACATTACCTTTTTGGGAAAATGTTCGAGTTATATAGGAACCATAAGTCATTGAAGTATTTATTCTCCCAGAATGAGATGAATATGAGACAGCAGATGTGGTTAGAGTTTCAAGCTTCTTATGACTTTGGTATTGAGTACACACCAAGAAAAAGGAATAAGGTTACAGATGCACTAAGCAGGAAACACAAAAATGCAGTATTGGCAACAATAGGAGGGGAAAGATTTAGAAGCATTAACTACAATAGAGATCTGAAACTAGCACTAGTAAGGAAACTGCTATGTTGTCATGTTTAGAAGCACGACCAGTGATGATCGAAAGGATTGCTTTTAAGCATGGGGAGGATCCACTATTAGCTGATTGGATTAGAAAACTAAGAAATGGAACTGAGAGAGATGATTTGAAATATTTCAGTCTTGACCAAAATGGGTGGTTAAGGAGGAAAGGATGACCGTGTGTTCTGGATGTGGGAAACAGTAGGAAGCAAGTTCTTGAAGAATACCACTGTTCAAAGTTCCATTCATCCAGGAGGAACTAATATGTACCGAGACATGAAAATAAGTTCCTTCCGGGAAGGTATGAAGAGAGATGTTGGCTTATGGGTGAAGTAGTTTTTGAACTGTCAACAGGTAAAAGCCGTACATCAAAAACCAAGCGGGTTACTTCAGGCTTTAGATGTTCCAGTTTGGAAATAGGATTCTATCTTAATGGATTTTATAGATGGATTGCCGAGGTCAAATCAAGAAAATGAAAGTATATGGGTCATAGTGGACAGGTTGACCAAGAGCCCAAGTTAAGTTAACCAAGACGGTATCTGTTTTGGCTAAATTATTCATGAAGAATATAGTTAGACTGCATGGAATTCCTTGTAGTATAGTAAGTGATAGAGATGCCTTATTCACTAATGAGTTCTAAAGAAGTCTGTAGGAGATAGGTACCAAGCTCAAGATGAGTACCGCTTACCATCCGCAAAATGGAAAGAGTTAACAAAGTCTTAGAAGGTTTGTTAAGAGCTTGTGTGCTATACGTTGGAGGATCATGGGAATACCACCTACACTTAGTCGAGTTTTCATATAACAACAGTTATCAGACTAGTATAGGGATGGCACTGTTTGAAGCCTTGTTTGAAAGGCCATGCAAATCTCCCTTTTATTGGTTAGATACCGGGGATAGGTTAGTTCTTGGTCCATATTTGGTTAGAGAACCTGAAGAGAAGATTGAGTTAATTCGAGCTAGGATGAAGGAAGCTCAGTCTAAGTAGAAGAGTTTTGCTGATAGAAGATGAAAAGACTTATAGTTCTCAGTCAGAGATCATGTTTTTGTCAAGATATCACTGATGAAAGGTGTAATTCGATTTGGAAAATCTGGAAAATTAGCACGGAGATTCATTGAACTATTTCTTGTTGTAGAAAGGATTAGGAAACTCGCATATAGAGTAGTGTAACTGAATAGTTTGGCAGGAATCCAGAATGTTTTTCATATTTTTCATCCAAGGAAGTGTATTCAAGATGTAGAAAATACTATTGCAGCAACTGTGTTAGATAATTTAGTAGTAGAACTGGATATGACTGTAATTAGAAAACCAGTTCGTATAGTCGCGAAAGATGAGAAGAGAGTAAGGAACAAAACAATAATATTAGTCAAAGTCTAGTGGAGCGATGACGAGCGAGACTGTACTTGGGAAACTGAGGGCAGGATTAAAGATACTTATCTTGACTTGTTTCATGGTATGTTTTACCTTTATGTTTGATTGTTATGAGTACCTTATCGTAATTTCGAGGAGAAATTTCTTTATGGAGGGGAGTCTGTAATAACCCTAATTATTTTGACTAACATTATTTATAGCATTTAAGTAGATAAATTAAATGAAATAATATAGATAGCTAAGGGATTGAGATTTTTTAACCAATAATGGAGCCTGCCTTAATAAATATAAGAAAAACAGAATTAAAATTAAGTAGAAGGAATATGATAAGGGGCAAAATAGGAATATGCTATGTTCTTATACCTTAAACCCTTCTTACCTTCATTCCTTATATATTTTCAACATTTGTAAACAATACTAAAATACTTATAAGCTTGGGTGGCCACCATTAAGAGATTCAAGAAGAAGAAAGTCTAAGATTTGAGTAGAAAGCTTAAGCAAATCAATCTAACGACAAATCTCAACCTTCTTAGCACCAAGCTGAGATGAATAATGATCTTACATCTCATATTTATTGATTTCGGTATCTAGTTAGATCCGAATTAATTTTGCAAATAATATACCATGATATGATTGTTTAAATGGATATATATGCTTGTTTATGATTTATGTTGCTTCATATAGATTTATGATAAGTTTAGATTTGAAAAACCTATTAAATGACATCCAAATGAATTTCGTTTTTTAATATATGGTCGAAAATATTAAGCGAGCTTCAACTTTCATAATTTTCTAAGTTATTGTGGATTTATTATGAATTTTCTATGAAAGAAAATATTTAGAATTAGGTTTGAATTAATTATGGTGTTGATTTTGGGTCCGAAATTTAAATATGTTAGAAAACATATTGGAAGTGAATAATGGAAATTTTTGGGGAATTTTCCTAAATATTTTTCTATAGTTATAAAACTATTTAAGGTATGAGACTTAAATATTTTATATGTTTTATTAAGGAGAAGGATTTAATTGTTAAATGTTTTTAAATTACTAATATTTGCATTCGTAAGAACTTTTAGAAAAGAATTGCCAACCAATTATATTCTTATAAATAAGGCAAATTAGGTGACAAGCAATTTCCTTCAAAGGTTAAAAATCAAATTTACATAGATTTACTACTTTGCCACTTCCATATACTAGCTTTCGACATCATACCTTTGCCCATGAAACCAAGTCGAAGCCCATGCATATGGTATCAAACAATTGATACATAGTGAATTGAAGAAAGGCAGAAGGTACAGCGTCAAAACCATGCTTTCGAAGGGGTAGAAGCCACTCTTATTAACTTTAAACTGCTTTCATTTATAAGTGATGGTTTAGAAAGGACTAGAGTTAGCTTTCGACTTATTCAACTCGCTTTGTTTGTATAAAAGAGCTTTTGAGTGAGTTGCTTCCTTTTTGTTGTAAAAGAAGCTTTCGAAAGGACAAAACCTATACTGCCGCATTCAAACCTTTCAAATAAATGCTTTCGAAAGGATGCTTTTGCCTTTATACTATGAAGCCCCTTCTCAATGCTTTTGAAAGGATATATTAACTACATTTAAAATGGTTTCGGTGGCGATGGTTTCGAAAGGATAAGTTTCAACACCATCCACTTTTTTTTACTTGGGATATATGCTTTTGAAAGTAATGCTTTCGCTTTTATTCTTTTATGACCCTTAGTTATATTAAAAGCTAAACCCAAAAGGTTTCAAAAGGAGTGATTTTAAATGGTTTCGAAGCTATGTTTTCACATCTTTTACTTGAACACAACACCATCGACAGGAACATTTTAAGTGAAAATTTTCAATGCTTTCGAAAGATATATAATATGGGTTTTGAAAGAGAGATCCCAAGTGTTTTCGAAAAGTTTATTTGAATATTTGAATGGAGGGTTTCCAATGCTTTCGAAAGGCAAGTTTAAATGGTTTAAAAGAGCATGTCTAAGGTTTCGGTAAAGCTTTCGAATGGGTTGTTCTCAATGGTTTTGGAAGGCATTGTTTAATGTTTAAACAGAGGTTTCTAAGGTATTGTTTGGCTTCATGGCCTTAAATCTTTTAAGTTAAAAAGATTTTTTTTAACTTACTTGGAAGGGATAGATAATCTCATTGATAATGTTCCATCAATACTATTTTATGTAAAGTATATATATCATGGCATAAGTGTTTTGAGTAAAGCAAAGTATACTATTTCCTTGTTTTATAAAGGTACGATTTCAGGGGTAAATAATTTGTAAAGATTATTTACAAGGAAATGAAGTTTTAACAAGTTAGTTAACCCTAAAGTAGAAAGTGATACATGAATAAGGTAGTTAACCCTAAATTTATGACTCAGATATTAGAAGACCAAATGGTACTAGTGTAGGGTCGCGCCCTATACTTTAGCTATTAGCCACTAGCTAAAACAAGTCCAAAATTCCAGTGTGTAGGGCTTGTCATAGGTGGGACTAATTTGAGGTTACACACAGAAAGGGATATACAGAGTAAAGATATGTTGTCGGTGAGCCCGTTTAACCATTAGGTTTAGTTTACCCTTGAAAAGAAAGTTAACGGCAATCAACTCAGTATTGTGTCTAACAGAAGTTAGATTATAAAGTATGTCTGGTAGGCCCAAGTCAGCCAATGGTTAATAGTTAGCCAAGTAAAGCTATAGTGTGGATAGATAGTCCATTGATTTCCTGAATTTATGCACATACGTTCTTGCTATTATTGTTATAATTAGTTTAAGTGTAGGATCTGATTTGCAAAAGATATGCTTTTCAAGAGGATATCAGTGAGGGGAAACCCATTCCGCTAAGCGGCATGGTCTCACTTAATATCAGTAAACCGAAATGTACTAATATAATTCACACCAGGCTTTATGTCTGACTCGAAGTTTATGTTTCCCCCTTAAACTCTCGGGGTGCTCAAAATTGAATTTGAGTAGATTGAGAGTTAAGGTTTTTTCAAGTTTAGTAGGTTGGACGAATAAGCTTTTGAAGACATGCAGGAGGCAATGTTAGCTATGTAGGAGATGTTTAGTTTTATTTCCGATGTGATGTATTTATGACAGATATGTCTGTCTAGTACTCTGATCATCTAAGGGGGCATCTTCATATGTTTCTCTTGGCGTAATTTGTAATAATTATAGTTGATCGAAACCTAGAAATTGTTCTGAGATTATGTATCAGAATATGAAATATTAATTTGAAATGCAATCAGAAAAACTGTTTTGAAAATTTGTGTTGATTTTATGTCATATTCATGTGGTTATGATATTATGGATACCATTAATATTACCGTATTTCGTCATCGGAAGTTAATACTAAAGATTACTACAACATCTATAACACTTAGCATCGGGCCTCGATGTAGGGGATATTACAGAAGGTTGCAAAGCAACTAAAATGATGACATATTCGGTACTACCCAGGAAGGGCTAGGCTGGTTCTATGTTTCTAAGGGCTCATGTAAGGCCTCCAGTACATTTTTGTAGAGGTGCACTATGGCAAGCGGTACCCCAGTGCCTTATCATTATATGGAATCCATTTTCTTAGGTGCCTTATGGTTTTAGTTATAGAACCTAGTACCATTAAATTTAAATATGGGTAACCATTCCAGATATGTTATATATTTATTTAAACCCTAAAAATTATTATAATATTACTAGATTTTTGTATAAAACGATTTGATTATCGTAAAGTAAAATCCCATCCGTATTTATGTGCAGCATGATCTTATGAGATGCCTTTACTTTGGAAAGGTTTTATAAATATAAAAATCCATATGATTTGAATTTCTCACGTTGGTTTATCAGACTGCTCTGGGTGTTATTTTCTTATAATTCTTGGGTCAGACTCGAGTATTTTTTCCCAGATTTAGTGATGGATGCTTGGAGCTTCAGGAGATGAGCTAGATTCCTCTAAGACTTAACATATTTATCTTCTGTTGTATCTTTTGTTTTATAGTTATCAGCATGTGTAAGGACAAATGTTATAACTATCCAATCCGATGATAGGTTAGTTTACTCTAACTGTTGTATGAATATGAAAGTATTTTTTGTGAAGATTGTTTGGATATTATATATTACTCATCGTGATGTAAAATTTCATTCTTTCTTTTCGTTGGCTTGGTTTTTTAGCATACAAGAGTTGAGAGAAAGCTAAGGTGAGGGAAAGGAGAGTAGAAGGCTAGAGCTTGTGGTCTAGAGAGAAGGAATGCTGGACCAGATATTTGGTCCGATATCCCCTGAAATGCCGGACCAGATATTTGGTCCGGTATCCTTTGAAATGCCGGACCAGATATTTGTCCAGCATCCCCTAAAATGCCGGTAAAAATATTTGGTCTGGCACAACACCAAAGCGCCAGACCAAACATTTGGTCCCGTATCCAAGTTTGCCGGACCAAATTTTTTGTCCAGCAAATGAGCATCTCCAAGCATGCAAAATTTGATGCTGGATGAGATGATGACCAATCAAGCCAAGTTCGCTAACCAAGTGCCAGACCAAATCCTCCTACCCAAATACCGGACCTGATTCAAAGAGCTATAACCCAACCTCCACACTTCTCAACTTCACTCTATAAATACCAAAGCTTCTCAACAACAATGGAGACACTTTGGAAATGAAAATGAAAACTCTACTGAGATTCAATCACTCCAGCTACTCTAAGTTTTTTGCTCTTTCCAATCACACTTGCATATGTAATGAAATCAAAGAGGAATAATAAGATAGACAATGGTTAAGGCCATAGATTTTGTCGAATCACTATAAACTTTATGTGATTTACCGCCTTTAAGTTACTTTTCTATTCCGAGCCTGTGAAGTATTCTGTGACTGTAATGACTACTTGATGACACATTGAGACAGATAAAATAGCATACCAAACAATCTAAAGGAAACTTAACTAAATTCATACTTGGAGGTGTTTGCCCAATTTTTGTGCAAACATTTTTGGTGCTTTCACTGAGAAGGGGACAAACTCTCTTGCCTACCCTGCTTCCAACCTTACACATCATTAGAGCATGGATCCTTCCAAAAGGAATGTTGATAAGGGTAAGAATGTGGCCAATACTAGTATGCCCAATCCCATCCAATAGGATCAAGGAAACCAGGCCACCCATTCTTAGATACTAGTTTCAGCTGTCACCCGAGAAGACATAGATAGAGTTGTGAATGAGATGATCAACCACTTTGCTACCCAGCAAAAAGCTTTAGTGGACCTACTCATGACACCCTTGAGGGGTACGGAGGAATTCACTCACAACACAGAATCTCGAAATGAATCTCAATTTGGAGAGTCTCATAGGCGGAATAGACCCCTTCGAATGAGGAATTCAATCAAGAAGATACAAGAGCTCGAAACCTAGCTAGGACCCAATCTGAAGTCGGGCCCAAGAGAGCGCTAGGAGCTGGGCCCATCTCGGGGGCATCAGGCAAGGACCGGCTACGACTGACCCTGTCATGCCCCGAGCCAATCACCGCCAATCCAATCTCAACCAAATTTCGAGACATCATTAGTATTAAAGGGAATCCCACACTTCTTCCAAGACTACCCCAGAATTCGAAAAAAGGATGACATGCCACTTTAGGGAGTATCTCAGGCGTGAACAACACGAAAGAGGTGTAGGAGCAAGGGTGTCCAGCCCACTCTCTAAGGACATAGATACAGCAACCACTCCGCGAGAATGGAAGATGCCTACCATGGATCCTTACAAAAGAACGACCGACCCAATCATCCACTTACATCACACATGCTCATGAATGGAGAAACAAAGGGTGTGCTATGTAAATGTTTCCTATTGTTCTTATCAAACCTAGCAACCACTTGGTTTTGTCTCCTGCCTCATGGCTCTATTAGCTCTTGGGAAATGTTAAAGGAAATATTCATAAGTCAATTCTGAATCCACGTGGAACAGCCCAAGGATGCCTACTCCTTATTAAACGTGAAACAAAAAGCAAAAGAACCACTACAACAATATTGTACCCGCTTTGACGTTGCCGCAGTAGTGGTGTAGGAATCTGATGAGAGGCTTACACAGATGGTGCTATGCGGAGGCATCCACCCGGATCCCAAACTCGTAAGAAGGTTGACAAAGGAGAAACCCCTAACTCTTCAGGATTTCTTTCATGAAGTCAGGAAATACATGAGATTGGAAGATGCTGCGGCCCACCGACATAACAAGTAACCAACAAAGGCTTCCAACGTCCAAAGAAACGTGGATGCCCTACCTCGAGGGGAAGGTAATAAGCAGAATAGTGAAGTTAAAGGTGGTAACTAAGGCAATACTGGGGGTGAAAAAGGAAATAAGCGGCGATATCGACCTGGACCAAGATTCGACTCATACACACCTCTGAATGACACAGTTGAGAACACCTACATGGCTACTCAACATGAGTTGAAATACAAACACCCTCTATACAAAAAAGAATCAGAGGCCGCAATTAGAACAGGGAGATATTCTCGCTTCCATGAGTCCCATGGACATAATACCAAAGAATGCCAACATTTACGGGATCTCATTGAAGAATATATCCAGAAAAAGAAGCTGGAGCGATACATACAGAAAAACCACAACTCTCCTGCTCCAACTCACGAACGATCTAGAAAACCTCCATAATAAAATAATGGGAAAGGAATAGGTGTGAGTCGCTCTAATCAAGAAAAGGTAACTGTCAACACCATATCTGGAGGCCCACGTATAACTGACAAAAGTTGGGCTGAGCTAGAGAGATACGGAAAGACCTTAAAAGTTAGGGAAGGGTACATTCATTCTATAACTGAAGATTGCATCGCAGAGCAGAGAGAAAGAATTGAGATAACCTTCAATGATGAAGAATTGGTTAGAAAATAGTATCCTCACACTGACCTCTTGGTCATCTCCACCTGGATCGGCCCGACTGAGGTATTTCGCATTTTGGGCGATACAGGAAGATCAGTGAATATTTAATTCAAACATGCATTCAATAAAATGAAGTTGTCAATGAAAGATGTATCTCTGTGATATAAACCTTTACATGGATTCACTGGAGAGGCCGTAATGCCTCTTGGGCAGCTGGACTTGTTTGTTAAGCTTGGAAGTCACCCTCGATCAGTTGTGTGGAAGCAAACATTCATAAAGTAGATGGGCACTCCGCCTTGAAAGCCTTCTTAGGAAGACCCGAATTGTCGAACTTCCAAATAGTATTAGCACCTTGGTGTTTGAAGATGAAATTCCTGATCGATAATGGAATAGGAGAGGTGGAAGGAGACCAAGACGCAACTCGCGATTGTTATGTGACTGAACTTCACCAAAATAAGAAAAAGGAAAAGGGAAGAGGCATAGGGGTCATCCTATACGCCAAAAATTTGGAAGCATAGTAATCAAAGAAGGTCCCTCCTCTTGAATATACCAGCGACCTATTCAACGAATTGGACCTCAGAGATAAAGAGGAGGAGGTCAATACCAAGCGTATTGAGGCTATGATGCATGTGACAGCAGAAAAAACACAATAAAATAAAACTTTTAAAGTTAGGTTCTTAACTAAATATGGATTTCAAAGTTCAGCTAATAGGATTCCTTTAAAGGAACTTGGATGTTTTCGCATGGACACACAAGAATATGGTGGGGATATCCCCAGAGATAGCTTACCATGCTCTCAATGTTGACCCAACCAAGGTCCTAGTCCAGAAAAAGAAAAGAAGCATTGGCATGGAATGATCAACTGCTCTTAACATGGAAGTGAATAACCTGCTCGCCAATGGTTTCATCCGTGATGCCATTTACCCAAAGTGGATCTCCAACCCGGTGATGGTGAAGAAACCCAATGGAAAGTGGCGAACATGCATTAACTTTTCCAACCTCAATGATGCTTGACCCAAGGAATGTTTCCCTTTGCCTCGAATCGACCGATTATTGGACCGAATCATGGGGCATGAATTATTTTCATTCATGGATGCGTATTCGGGATACAACCAGATTGCCGTGCATGTGCCAAATCAAGAACACGCTAGCTTCATTATGGACCTTGGCTTGTATTATTACACGGTCTTGCCCTTCGGGATTAAAAACACCGGCGCTACCTATCAACGTTTGGTTAATAAGATGTTCGAACAACAAATTAGTCACTCCATGGAAGTCTATGCTGACGACATGCTTGTCAAGTGAAGAAGAGCAGTGGATCATCTGAGCCACCTAGATGAGATGTTTAAAGTATTGCGCAAATACCAAATGAAGCTAAACCCACTAAAATGCTCTTTTGGGGTTTTGTTGGGTAAGTTCTTTGGATTTATCGTACTTGCTAGAGGAATAGAGGTGAATCCTAAAAGGATACAAGCTTTGAAGGATATTAAAATCCTAGAAACATGAAGATGCAGAGCATAACTGGGAAAGTAGTCGCTTTGAGAAGATTTATATCCAAAGAAACGAATAAGTGTGTCCCGTTCTTCGAAGCCCTTAAAAGAGACAAAGGGAAATTTGAATGGACCGACGAGTGCTACTTTGCCTTCCAAAACCTACTTGAACATCTGTAGAAGCCTCTAGTACTCTCCACTCCAATGGACGAAGAGAGCCTTTACTTATACCTGGCTGTATCATCCCATGCCCTAAGTGTACGAGAAGATGATCATATCCAAAGACCGGTATACTTCATTAGCAAAAGATTCACGGACACAAAAACTAGATACCCTAAGATTTAAAAATTGGCTTACTGTCCGCTCATAGCATCTAGAAAATTACAGCCCTGCTTCCAATCTCGCTCAATTGAGGTTCTGACGGATCAACCACTGAGACAAGTTCTGCATAAACCAGATACGTCAGGGCATCTACTGAAGTGGTGCATTGAGCTAAGCCAATACGACATCACCTACCATTCGTGCACCACAATTAAAGGACAAGCATTGGCCAATTTCATAGATAAATTTAAAATATGAGATGATGAGATGAAAGTAAAATTTGAGGAAGTAGTCAAATGGAATTTATTAGTTGATGGAGCATTGAATGAGCTTGGATCGAGGGCGGGAGTTGTAATAGTCACATCCCAAGGAAGGTAGTTATGCTGCGCACTAAGACTAGAATTCGATGCAACTAATAATGAAGCTGAGTACGAAGCAGTGATAGCTGGCCTAGAGATCATTAAAGAGATATGAGTTAGGTCGGTGTGCATTCATAGTGACTCTTAGTTGATTGTGAACCAGATCCTCGAAGAATTTCAGAATCATGGACAGAAGCTCACATCTTACCTCAGAAAGGCCAAAACCTTCCTCAAGGAGCTAGACTACTATTTAATCAAACACATCCCATGAGGAGAAAATCAAGAAACAGACGCCCTTACCAAAGAAGAAAGCGTAAGGACCGAAACAATGCTAGGGCAACCCCCGTCATAAGTCAAACCACACTAAGTTTTGAGTGTCTTCAAATCACAACAACTGCCAGTGGAGAAGAGACATGGATGACCCCCATCATCAGATACCTACAAGATGGAACCTTACCCGTAGAACGGAATAAAGTGGGGAGGATCCTATGGAAAGCATCTCGCTACACCATTCAAAACGGCATATTATACCATCGCAGTTTTTCCAATGCATCACTAAGGTGTTTTGTGGGGAACGAAGCTAAAGATATCCTTAATAATACCCATCAATGAAGTTGTGGTGATCACACTGGAGGGCAAACTCTAGCCAAGAAAATTCTCCAATATGGATACTTTTGACCTACAATAAACAAAGACGCGTCATAGTTTGCTAAAAAATGTGACAAATTCCAAAGAGTACCACTTACCTATTTGACCCAAATGGTTAGCCCTTGGCTCTTTGCAATTTGGGGGATTGCTTTGATCGGGGAGCTCCCTATGGGTCGAGGAGGGGAAAGATACGCCATAGTGACAGCGGATTATTTCACCAAATGGGTGGAAGCGGAACCCTTGAACAAGATTTCATTCGCCAAAGTGATAAACTTCCTGATACAAAACATCCTATGTAGGTATGGGGTTCCATAGAAGATCATATCAGACAACAAACTCCGGTTCGATAGCGAAGAATTCTCTAGTGGTGCCAAGAACATGGGATTGTTTGGTGCTTCTTGGCCGTAACTGATTCCCAAGCCAACGGACGGGTCAAAGCGGTAAACAAGGTTTTAAAAACCTGATCAAAAATAAATTAGAAAAATCCAAGGGGGCATGGGTCGACGAACTACTTACTGCACCTTGGACCTATCGAACCTCCTATCAAAGCAGCGATAGGGCATACGCCGTTCACGTTGGCATACGGGGCCAAATCCATGCTCCCAGTTGAAACGATCGTCCCATCACATCAAAGGATACATTATAATTCAAAAGAAAACGAAGAACTCTTGAATATGTTGCTAGATCTGATTGAAATGAAAAGGAATGACGCTACCCTCAAAATTGCCACACATAGACAGAAAGTGGGAAGGCATTATAACTCCAAGGTGAAATCTTGGGCACAACAAGGGGCGGACCTGGTACTCAAGCGGATCTTTCCACTTCCAGGAGCATTAGACCCAATCTGGAAAGGACCGTTTGTTGTTCACAAGGACCTTCGTAATGGAGCTTACATCCAATCAATGGTCGATGGGGAGGTGTTTTGAAAATCATGGAATCTCTAACACCTCCGTCGTTACTTCTCCTAAATTGTATGGAAGCATGTATCAACTAAAGCAATAAAAGAAAGAAAGTGGACGTAGGAATTTCATAGCTGAACCACTATAAAAATTGGTGTCTTGCGTTGTTTATCCTATTCCAACTTTTGTTTTCACTAATTGTTTATGTTCTACTATTCCTATTGCGATCAATCACAAGCACCCGCCGATAGTAGTGAAAATAAGATAGTCATGATAAAAGGCACGAGATAAGCTTGGGCAGTTCACTGTTGATGATCGCACCCCTAAGCCGACAATGATGAACCGATTATAAGCCATGGATTAGGTACGATTTATAGCCTAGGCAGTTTCTCATTGCCGTTCGGCTCGTTGGCAACTGCGAATCGATTATAAATCCCACGACTAAGGCGTGGCTGCAGCCAGGGATAGTTCGTAGTGGACGTTCGGCACCTGCATCGGCGACAATAAATTGAATAATACTAACTACACGGGTAATAGCCTAAGTAATTATTGTTTGCGATCAGCCCTGAAAATGGAAACAATTTTGTGGTTTCCCATGTCTCAGAACACGATGGCAATTAACTAATTCATAATAAGTTCAAAAGAAGGAAAGGCATGCTATAAGATCATACGTCACAAAATCATTTCAGATAAACATACAAAACAAAAGTCGAACATCACAACACCAAGTCTATATTTACAACATAAATACACACACACACATACATATACATACAGGACAATCTCACATCCTCCAAAATACATATAACAATAAATAAGGGAGCTTCCTCGACTAAACAGGAGGGACATCCTTATCACTTGGCCCGCTTCCTCCGGACATGTCCTTCGATGGCCCGACTCGCTTAAGGGACACTGCCACTTTTAGCGATTCCCCATTAGTATCCTTTGAGGATAGAGGTGGTGCAGCTTATCCTAAAGCCATCTTAGATGATGCAAGCAAGAAAAGACATAAGTCTTATAGTCTGTGATACTAAATAACGAAGCTAAAATAAAAAGACAAGATACCTGCGGTGATGTTCAGTGGATCACTGAGCCCCTCGTGATCCGAACCCTCTTCATCATCCTCATCCTCCACCAGCAGCTCGTATCCTTTAGCAATGGCCTTAGTCTCTACTGCCGTGAACAGACAATTCACCATCCCAACATCATACATGACTTCTTCATGGGTAACTACGGCCTTAGTCTCCTCGATAAGTCGAGTATGGATCCCAGCAATTACTTGAGATTAATCGTCCATCCACCGAAGGTTCCCGTGCTTCCAAAACATATAGTAGGTGTTCTTCAGCATCTGATTCATAGTCTTATAGAATTCGCTAGATTTGTCAACTTCGGGTTGCACTTTGTTCATGTACTATTCTTTGTCTCTCCTCAACCGAACCTGCTTTGCCTTCAACGCGTCGATCTTAGCCTTGTAGGCATATTTTTCCTTGCACCACTCACCCTGGGACTCCTTTAACTCAGCCAAGACTTCTCGAGATTTCTTCATCTTTCCATTAAGAGACCAGATCCACTCCAGGTCCTTCTGCCTAGCCTCGTCCAATGAGCTCATAGCTTAATCGATCAATACTTTGCATGATTCAATGGCCTCCCTCATTGCTTCCTCCTTGGCTTCCTTTATCTCAGACACACGAGGCGCCTCAACTGCCTCCAATTTTGCATCACTTCAAGAATTTTGATTTTTAGTAGCGCTCAAAAAACGCTACTAAAAGTTTTAGCAGCGTTTTGATAAACGCTATTATAAATCCCGCGACTAAAAATACCTGATTTTTAGTTGCACTTATTCAACGCTACCATAAATTGTTTTACTGCAGCGTTTATTAAATGCCACTAAATTCTTTTTTTGCAGCGTGTATAAAACGCTACCAAAATGTACTTGGTTTGCTCAAAAATATTTTGGTAGCATTTGTTAAATGTTGTGATAGAGGACGCAGTTTATTGACAAAGCTTGTGGCCGCGTTTATTAAGCGCTACTATATATGCTCACCTTCGACCCTTTATTTCTTGTAGCGTTTTTTAGTAGCGTTTTCGAAACGCTGCTAAAAATATTCCAGCTCTGCCTATAAATTGCCTCCAGTTCAATCTTGTTCATAGCTTATAACATAATATGCAAACACATACACATTAAACGACCGCAAAATACATATACACATACACATTCAAACATAAACACATTTAAAAACCACAAAATACATAAACAAAATCACTAATATAAACAATATGTTAACTGTACATAGAAGTTTACACAACCGAACAATAGTTTCAAGACAAAAGGTTAACCGTGCATAGAAGTTCACAGAACTGAACTACGTATCACAAACAATATGTTACTGCTACAGTTAAAGTACCATAAACATCTGAACTAAGAAAGTACAATAAATAACCAAACAACCTAACAAGTACAATAAACTAGTGCTGCTACTTCTCATTCTTCAGAAACGCCTACCTGTAGACAAAATATAATCAATAGAGAGACTCAAGTTATAATCAATATTGAGATAATAATGGCAGGACCATCAATACTGAGACAACAATGAGACTAAAGTTATGCACAACTGAATATGTGGAATCTTGTGTTCAATTGAATATGCACAACTGAATATGAAAACTAAAATAATGTGCATGTTAGTTTTGGCCAAGAATAAAACGAAAATGAAGATTTGTCATCAATATTTTGTACATTTTATCTCTGCCTGTACAATACTCAAATACAGATTTTCATATACTCGAACACAAATGAAAATATAATTGTACATGAATTATTTTAGTTAATGAAATTAGGTAGGTGTAAGAAGCCTGCCACACCCATATGGATACAACCAAACATAGAATCAAAAAATTCATAATGATAGATGCATTTGTTGATAAAAATATGGGATAATAGTATAATGTGGTCCTAGTATGTAAAATGACTGGAAACTTAGGATCATAAATTATCTTTTAAGTACGTACAATTAGTCGATATAACTTATGGTTACTGATGGATTAAACCACCAACTAATTATGGTTAATATATACAACATAAATACCATATTTTAATAAGCCTGATCATAGTAAATTCCAACATAAATTCTAACTTATTCACATTGTTGCATATTCACATAAATCATTCAAGTACAACAACTCATTGCACATCTACAAGCAGGTTATAATGAGGCAATTTAGAGGAAAATTTCAAATAACTTTGAAGGCAGCCCCTTTTCAAATCACTTAGGCATTATAATTAATTGAATTGATGGTCTAAGTATTTTATTGCTATTGGTTATCCATGATGGTAATTTTGTAAGAAGTTTTCAATTACATAAAGAATTGCATACCTTTCATTTTGGTTCCATAATGACTTTTGCTATCGGCCAAGCTATGGGAACACCAAAGGCATCTTCCATGCACGTCAACTCCGATGTAGGTCTCCATATCACTGCATCCGGAACTTTTACAATTTCAATCCAAACTTTTACAGCATCACGTCCCAATGGACGACAATGGACCACCGATATTGGATCAGTTGAAGCGATAATTCCTTTAGCCACTACTTCGTTCATTTCACCCACATCAATCAACTTGCATTTATTATCTTTTGTCAGCTTTGCAATCGGCTAGAAAAAATGGTGCATATTTCAAACAGTGCATATTGAAAACTGTATACTTATTTTAGAAACCAAAGCATACAAAATGCAACAAGACAGTGGTGCATATTTCAAACAGAAGAAACAAAATACAAACTACAAAATATTTCCAGCATATTTACTTACATGTTGTTGTGGTATCTTCGCGATTATGGGTGTGGATATCACGGGAGAAGTCGCACAATTTACATTCCTACCAACTGCATCTTTATTTACTTCAACTTTTGATTTTGGCCATGCTACTTTCCTACCAACTGCATCTCTAACGCACGACATATCAACTGTGGGTCGCCACAAATATGCATCTCCATTTATTACATTGGCCACCCAAATCGCAAAGGCAACCGGACCGAGCGGAATACCATTAACAAGATGTTGTGGATCTCTGGCATAGATTCTTCCTTTGACAACTACCCCTTCACCCTCATTCCAACCATAAATCTTGCATTTATCGTCTTGGGCGCTGCTGTCACTCTAAAAAGGAGAAGTGTAAATCAAGAGTTTAGTGATTAAGTGAAAATATTGTACAAGATATATTTCTAAATTAAATTTGTGGAAGACCGATATAAATATTGTGAATTGTAAAATTTACCGTACTTACTTCATTCAACTGTCCTCACAGCACCCTCTTAATGCAATTTAATGGCCATGCTACTACCTTATTCTCAGCGTTTGCTAATATTATCATTTCAGGTGTAGGCCTCCATAAGTAAGCATCTGGTTCTTCCGTGAAATCTATAATAACGCTCACAACATTTGGTCCAAGATGAATGCCATTGACAACCTCATTTGGGTCCATGGACAACACTCTCCCATCGACAATAACTGTAGAGGTTCCATCCCAATTCAACACCAGAATATACCTCGTCATTGCTCTACAATTATTCAATAGAAAATTATAGCAATTACTGGATCATAAGCTAAAATCCAAATGTTATTTCTTGAGTAATATAATTATTATTTTTACCAATTCAGGTGTGCTCCCTTCTTTCGAACTTTCTTTACCCTGCAGCAAAGCACTAATATTAGGATATTTTAATCTTAGGAGCACTGAAGTGGATACGCACAATACTTAAAATGTCACTAGAATCCGTCCAACAAGTTTGAATGGCAGAGTACATACAAAAAACCAGTTCTCGTAGCATCATTTACAAACATGTGTGTCTGAATTCATTATTTTCAAAATTGTTATATAACGAAAAACCAGTTGTTATGCACTATTTTGTTATTTCTAGTTACTACAGTGCTTTTATATATACTTTGATGCTATGCATATTTGCAATAAATTACAGGTGCATCAGTAAACCTTGTTCATCATAGACTTACCTTTTATGTTCAGTGATCAAGTGTCAAGACGGCATGTGCACCCAAAACTTGTTGAGAATTTTATTTGAGAAAAAAATGAAAAGCAAGAAGGAACACCTATACTACATATACTGTTTGGATACTCAAAATGGAAGCCAAAGATTTATGTGAACAGACGACATTAGAAAAACATTTATCCATCAATAAAATGATCTTCATCAGAATATGTCAAAGAAGGTATAAACTAGATGAAAGGCCCATCAACTAATTCTGTTACAATGTTCTCAGGTATAATATGATTGTAATTTTATTAATAAAAGCAGATGGAGAATATGCTGCATTTGCAAGTGTGAATTTATTCATCTACTATATAAGAATAAATAACTTTGTAAATTGTAATTGCGTGCCAAAATAAATAGTACTGGAAATCAATCATTAATTTAAATAGGAAGAAAGCATCAAATTATTATATAGTTGACACCAAAACAAATATCATTCCATGATAAACAAACTTAAACGTTCTTATTGCCTAAAGATAAATTTAGACATGATACAAGAGAATATCCCAACGGATAAATAGACTCATTTAATAAAGAGTTTAGTAACCCATTCCAAAGTTGCTATAATCGATAAATAACGAAAAGAATTCACAAATATGAGACTCTACATTTGTCTCTTACAAACCATTTGAAAAGGTAGGCCCTAGATTAGGCCACTAGATAACTACCTAATATGCCTCCATCTTTTTAAGGGTCTCCACTTATTATAACATGTTATTCCCATTGAGTAATGCAGCTACAATTGGGCCTTAATTAGCAGAGTCTGACCAAGCTTGGTATTTTCACACTAAAACAAAGTGTTGCTTGTTGTTCGGTTCACTTGCAGCCTCAAGCCATTGTACCCAGTGTTTTCCCAATGTTTCCCAATGTTATTCCCAATGTCTACTTAATAAATTACTCTTAAAAGTTTACCTTTTGGTCCACCAGCATATGTACCATACCCCTTAATTCTGCTATTTCCTCTCAACATTGAGACGGTTGTTTATCTCTGGACTGGGCCACATCTAGCTTGGTTAAGGTGCAGCCCCTTCCTAGTGCCCTTAACTGTCCTGGTTTATCTTGTCCCAATACATTTTCAAGAGCATCTTTATTGACATTCTGTGATGAGCTGGACTGTGATAGGCTAACAAATTTTTTAATCTCCGCCTACATAAAAAAATACATACAGATAATGTACGATGGTAAAATTGTCATAGTTTCGGATAATTTTTTATATACCGATAAGATAAAAAATTCTTACAATAGTATTTGCAGCTTTCACGGTCACTGGTTCACCATTTTTTTTTTAATGTGAGATTTAATTCAAACATCAGCTCTAGTTATGGACGATGGATTTTGACTTCCTTTTTTCTAAATTTAGAATAACATTAAACAAATGAACTGATAGATATAAAATAATATTAAACAATGCTATACTTAACTAACTAATCATGTCCTCAGTCAATCTAACCATTCCCCTACGACCAAACGTGTGTGGAACTTGTTTAACCCTAAGGGCCGAATATTTCTCACTTCGTTTCTGGAAATAATGAAAGATGTTAGAATTTAGTAACCAAAAGCATATTACAGATATCTTAATGTTACTTTAAACTCTGGACTTATTTGGCATTCACAAACTTTCTTCATTCGTTCATGGTTTTGATGTTGGTAGGTTTAGTTTAAGTCTTTCCTCTTCGTTTTTCGCTTTATTTAATTTTCAAACCAATTTGCTTTTTGAGGATCTCCAAATTACTCCCATCTGTTGAAATATAGCTTTTCTTTGCCATTCCTCTTCCAATTTAAATCTAACCTGCAACAATACATGAAAACATGATATTAACGGTAGAAAACATGATATTAACAGTAGGTGAATATAAAGAAACATGCTACGGTGAAGCAGAATGTTGTTAAGCTAGTACAGAATTGGTGAATATATGACCTTATGGTCTCTAAATTTTAAAGAAATCTGAATGAAAATCATTTGAAATAATCACCTGGTCCTGACATTAGACACCTAAAATATATCTGTAGGATTTGTACTCTTGAAGATGATAGCAATGTCACTAAAAATCAAAATTGGTATGATTTCAATCTCAAGTGAGTAGGGATATTGGTGTTTAAATTTTTTAATTCTATCCAATAGTCTATGACAACATTGTTTAATTTTTGAAGAATAGCATTTGCAGTCTAGAATAATTGTTTTGAAATCATTGGTCAGCTGATTTTATCAAAAATAATCATTACAAAACAATGAAAGTTTATCAAAAAACGATTCACTAATTTTATAAGCAAGCAAATTCCTACTGATGTACTTTAGTAGATGACTCAAATTATGATTTGTAACACATAATTCAAATCATGTTTATATTTTTGCCTTAGAAATAATCATCCAAACCCATAAATCTCTGTCATTCTGAACCTTCCGTGAAATATGAATATTCATTTCTAATTTATTTATCCATTAAATGTTAAAAAACCAGAAATATGAACAATTGAATTTCGGAGGATAATCCACAATACGAACCTGCACTAATGATGATTCAAATTAACAAATTAAGGTTCTTAAACAGAAGTCAGGATAAAATGTTTAAACGACATGATTCAACTACTAGAACTTGTGGATTTCTTAATATAAATTCCTGTTTATTATAGTCAATTTAAAAAACGCAAATTGGCAAAACTATAACTGAATTTATACTTCAAAAAGTAAGTGGTAGGAGAAGAAGAAAGATGAGTTGCTTGATAAATCTACAAAATAAATATAGACAGAAGCAGGGACAAATGTTGATAAATAGATTCTCTAGCATATACAGTAGGGAACTTTCTCCATACCAAAAGCAATCGCCATAAAACAACTTTTAACTCTTCACTTAGATTCCTCCAATCATCAAGTGTGTATGGAACCTGCTCCTGCACAAGCGGTCCAAGAAAAGAGGATAAACATACCGACCCTGGCCCTATTGGTACGCATATATCATTGAACTCAACTTCAATTCGATCATGACTGTTTAAAGGGAGTTTTTTGCTTTTGTTTGACCTCTACCGCCTCTTTTCCGAGACGAACTTGCGGTTTCAACATCACTTGCTCTCTCAATTTCCACCTCAGCGGCATTAGTCTGGTCAAGAAGAATTTGATTGTCTAAGCGGGGTTCTTCTTCATCTAACAAAGCCCTTTCATCATTTGGGTCTTCTTCATCTAACAAAGCCCTTTCACCATTTGGGTCAGAAGGGTTATCATGTAGTGCTTGTTCTTCGTCTTCATTGCAAACACTGTCTTGCTTCTTAGCATTGACTGCTCGTTTTTCGCCTTCACTGCAAGCACCGGCTGGAATCTTATACTTCCGCTTTGAATTAAACTTCCACTTTGAATTATACTTCTGGGATTCCTCGTCAGCCTTTTTTGGTTGCGATTATGTACAGAGCTTAGAAACATCTCTTTTTTACAAATGAAACAAAATATGAGATACTTAAAATTTTCATTATTTACCATCTACTCGCTGGAGGAATCTAGACCCAATGATTAGTTTGCAGATACATGATCTTTGAATCTTTTTAATGTTATATTTCGAAGTATTCTAGAAGTTAATTTTATATCTTAAACAATATAACGAACAAATTAATTGACAAAAGATTAATTTTTTGTAATCAGATCAATATTCTTTTTTAATACATTAATGTAGAAACTTACTAGACCTGTATGTTAACATGCAAAAATTAACGTAGTATATATGTATAAACAAAAACTGTTATAGAGTAGTCATGTTAAGCAAGTTCAATCCTTTTCCAGCTCCAGTTCATGATTTGAAAATCAGTTCTTTGACTATGCAGATGAGAAAAACATATACCATCCATGACAAACTGTAGTAGGCTAATGAATAAAATTGGACCCATAAATACATATTAAAAATAGAATAGTAAATGGTTAAACTAATTTCACTAGGAAAACCAAAATGGTTAAACAAGAATGGCTCTCAACAACTGTAATTTCCAAGAATGCGGTCAACAATTTTTTTCTATATATAAAAAGAAACTTTTTCAACTAACATGAATTACATGAGCTTATATGTAATAATGCTACGAGTTTATATTATTTGGCCAACTTACTTATTTTGAAGTGTATACTAAAATAATTAAATAGATTTATCAATAGCCATTCATCCAAAACAAAATTCAATATGATCATAATCTTGTCGTTTGGTTACTTTTAAAAGAAATCTTATCAATCAGTAATCAGGTGGCAATGTAAGACTGAAATAGGTAATTAAAAACAACCGAGGAAGCAAGAAGAAGATAATTAGAAACATGAAGCAAACCGTACAGATTCTCTCACACAACTTAAAATATGGTAAAATATTTTTTTCTTGTTTATCATGTTATTCACAGAAGATTCGTGCTTCTTTGGCAACAAACTAGTAGAAGATGATATGCATTATTTTATGAACATTGAGTACTCATAAACGCAGACTTTATGAACAGGATATGCATCCATGTTGTGTTGTTAATAGAAGCATCCTGATTGAAAATAACTTAATCGGTAAAACATATCCAAGGCAACCGATTTTTTTGTTACATCCACACCTCATTACAAATGAAAGCTTGAGTTATTTTAAAACAAAGATAGACCAGATCAGATGCAGAAAGGGTGAAGTAAACAAATTAAAAAAGAAACAAGAAATATAACATTAAATATGGTGTAAATTTCTTCAAGTAGGTTATTAAATAGTTAATCGAACAAGACATACACTTAATCTTTGCAGTGTTGATCATCTTTATGCATGAAACTTTTTTATTATCAGGCACATTTATTATTTTCAACATGGTTAAGTATAGACACAATTACCATGCAAAGTTTTAATATATTCAAAAATACTTGATTTCTGGATGAACAGAATAAGGCCTGGAAATCCTTGAAGATGAGTGACGATGTAGGATAGTATAGTGCCAAATTTGTTGACTTTAATTCTTCAAGTACCAACTGAACAACTGAAAACAGGAATAGAAAAGCATTAGTTCAAAACTATCAAATGAAAATTTGCATGCTATAATTCAGATTATTTTAGTTCAAAAAACTAATAGTTATGGGCTATTCCATTACAAATACATAACAGACAATAAACTAGGCCAAGATTGCCTAAGATGGTAGTTTATTGTGTCACATATTCATGCTTCGTACAAATAACAATCACAAATTAAAACTGGTTGGTTCATAGTGGATATGAATTTATTTCATTAATAAAATGAAATCATAATATTAGAGTAATTAGAACCACAAATGGACTGGAATTGCTGCTTTAGGAACAGTTGTAAAGTTGGTTACGTATATTTTTGGTGCTATGAAATAAGCATTTTTTAATTCCTATTACACAGGCTATAAATGGTTTGAATGTTATGGTCAAAACAACGCAGTGCTATATCATAGAATTTTATTACACAGGCCATAAAATTGATCTACACCATGGCTAGAAAAATGAGACTTAAAATTTATTGCACAGGCCATAAAATTTATTACACATGCCATAAAATATATAAAGAGTCTAAATCAATTAAATTTATATTGGAAGACAAACAATATGACTAATAAAACAAACAATTTTTCAAGCTTTGAAACTACTAAATCTGACTTATGTAAAACTACTACGTCCTTGATGCAAAATTATAAAAGTCAGCTAAATGGAAACTAGTTGAAAGTGACAAAGATGAGGAGTGTGATTAGATGGTTACTTTCCGGATAATAGACTTGATTACATATGCATTAAATAATTGCAACTATAGATAAAAGAAAGAAACTGATTTTTTGCTTAAAAGGCATTGCTTGAAGTCATGCAGGCCGTAACACCTAAAATGACCCATATGGAATCAATGTAAAACCTTACATCATATAAACAGATGCAACATGCATCCCTGTTTTTGATTTATATTTGCCGACTACTTCCAGGTTTCATGCAAAGCCACTTGCCATTTGTCGTTTACTTGGTTTTTGTAATTATAGGACAAAAGACATGATGAAGACACTTATTGATGACTTTCTCTATGATGTAAGTTATATTAATTTCACATTAACAGATTGGTAAACGTATGGATAATGCAACTCCTTTAATTAGACTTACTCAACTATCATGTCTCTCTCAAAGTCTTAACATATGAAGGCAAAAGATCATGTATTACTTTGCAATTCACTACTGTTCTAATTTTCCAAATTGGAGTCTAGTATTACAGATAATTTTGACAAAATCATGGGTGTAGCCAGACTCTCCATGTCCAGACATGTTGATATTCAATATCTTTCATAATTCAATTTTGTGATTATTCGTACTTGGTGTACAAAATTTGTTCTTTGGTTAAAACGGTAAAACAATTACACAGTTTAACTTTGGACATAGCCAAACTTTTATTCATTTAATAAAAACATAAATATATAAAGGTGTAAACTAGGGTTGAATAAAAGATCTTCGTTATTAGGGTTGAATCAACAATTTCAGTTAGAAATTAGGCAGAAATTCGAATATACGATGCATGCAAATTAGGGTTAAATCAAAATAGAATCACAAAATCGAATCATAAAATCAATTTAGACGATTCGTACCTAAATATACCTAAGCGATTGCTTGCTGCCACGAGGATGTTTAGTAATGCCGTGAGGACGTTGAGCAAGGACGGAGTGGACGATGAAAAGGGGAACTTGATCTTCATTTGATGAAATTTGAGAGATTGCTGGCTGCCGCGAGGATTGAAAAGGGGAAAAAAATTCTGCAGAAGTAGATCAAAATGGGAAGAAAGTTTTCTAAGTATGCGTGAGATGGAAAACAACGACTGGTCATGTTTATTTTTGGCTAGGCGGCAAAAGTTTTCTAAGGAGCGGGAACAAAAAAAATTTAGTCACGAAACATATTTTGGGAAAAATATTTTTGGTTGCATTTATGATAAAACACCACAGTTTTTTGCAACCGTAAATGGTTTTTCTTTTAGTGCATCCTTCTCCTTGAGCACCCTACGGAGATCCTCCACCTCCAGGCGCAACCTCACACAAACACTCCCGACTTCCTCACTAGCCTTGGCCAAACGAGATTGATTTCCTCGTCTCATTAGTGATCTGGACCATTCTCGTTGTTAAATTAGTAAAGTCGAGAGTTTTGGCTTCGTCCAAAATTCAAACCAAAGGATTACGAGGCAAGAGGAATGCGGTATCAGGATCCACAAGATGGCGACCCATATAACTAGGATTGATGTCATGATGATTTTCGGAAGGATTCTTCATTGGAGGTTGAAAGTCTGAGAAGTAACAATTGATATTTTCTTCCCTTTGGTCATTAGGCACCTCACGCACTTTGGGGTTAGATGGATTTAGACGATGGCGACGGGAGGAGGTATAAGAGCCGAAGGAGGTGGCATCTTTATTAGGAGACCATACGTGTTTTTGAGACATCTCGTGGCTTTCCCCTCTGTCCAAGCTAGGTGGAGTCTCCTCAACATTTTCTTATGTAGGCCTTTCCTTTTGGGAGGCGGTCTTAGGAGGGATGGAGGCTTCTTTCATCCGTTTGAATCGATTAAGTCTCCTAGACATCTTGTTCCTTTTGGCATTTCTCCTTTTTTACAAAATGGGAAATAACTTTAGAAAAAAGAAGTAAAGAGTTACATACACAGAACATGCAATACATTTGCGTACTGCATGCTACTGCAACCCTTAGGGGAGACTGGAACAAGTGGTCGGGACTGGGTCTCACTCAATTAGGGAATACACCAGGATTGGACTCCACTCAAACGAAGGACACATCGTGACTAGACCTCATTTGATTGGGGAGCAAGTGGAGGCTGGGACTCGTCTAAAAAGAAAAAATTCTCAGGAAGTACCCGAAGAAAGCCCAAACATCTCACTGATCCCCGCTCCGCTTTGAACCGAGAGAATAGGCACTCTACCCAGGTCGTCTGTCCCCACACTCTCTTAAGAAGGACCAACAACCAAAGTTGGCACTGATGCCAACTCGGACTGATCTAGCTGCTCGGGCCACTCCCGCACGGCCTCGGCGTTCTTTAAAGGGGTTGTGCCCAGAACTTCGCTACCCATAAATCCTACATCCCGAGAAGCTTGTACCTCCAAATCTGTCGCCTCAGAATCTCTCTCTAAGCCTTCCTCATCCTCGTTATCATCCCCTAAAGGAGAACCCTCCTAATCTTCAAGAGAATGAGCGGCCCTTATGCGCAAGGACTTCCCTGAACGGGAAGGATGAACATCGATCTTCTTTCACCTTAGTTTCTTCGGAGCGTCGGCTCCTGCACCCTCTTCCACTTTTTCCTTGCCTTTGCCAGCACCTCCTCCTCTTCTTCGACTCCTTCAGTCCTCTCAAAACAACTTGGCCTAATCTTAAACACAGATTGATCATGGCTAATCAGATTATAGAAGTGGAGGGCTGTGTCGCGAAGCAAGAACGAGGCTTCCTTCTCAGCTTCAAGAATAGCCAGGATTTCTTTGGCCATCTTCTTCAGATTATCGTCCTCTGCCAACTTTACGCAACCTGATATACGAAGCATTAAGAAGCGAAGTCGGCGGAAAACGTAGAAAAGGATATAAAGGAAACTTACAAATTGAAGTGAAGCATGCTAAGGAACGATGTCATCAAGCATAAAGATGCATGCTTAGGCCGAAGTTCACAGCTAGACGACATTTTCTTTCCTGCACAAAGAGATAAAAAGCAGGAAGGTCAACACCCTAATAGTTATGCAATCATAAAAAGAATAAAACAATAGCAATGAGTTTAACACATTAGTAATCATGCAATCATAGCAAGAAAGTAAATGCTCATGAAATTCCTCCTATCGTTTGGTCCAGTTAATGCCACACATCGAACTAGACCATATAAAACTCAAGATACTATTCTAAGGATTTCGCTCTTGGTTCGGCATATCCATGATCACCAAACATGAACTAATCTGGTCTGGCATCACTCTATCACCAGTCCAGAACCAGACAATGTCATGGTACCGAACCAAATCCATTGAGCACTGCACAATAACTGCTTTGGTCCAATGCCTACTCTCCAACAGCCTAGCCGCATTTGCTACCACACCATCTAGAAACTTATCTCGTGCCCTAGCCTAACACAAAGAGATACCAAACATGATATAGTGGAGTTCCTACTATCTACCACTGATAAAACACAATCTCCTTCCACCCTTGATAACCAAAACTGCCTCGCCTTCATTGATCTTAGATTTGTCCTTTGCCGAATCATTCTTTGGCCGCATCACTCATTCAAATGAGCCTCCTGCCTTCGATTCAAAACGAAGCACCCTCTCCACTTACAAAAAACTATAGAATTCCACTAGAATCGAAACCATAAAACATCAAAAACCCTAGAACATAATTGAATTTAAGAACTAACCTTACCTCGAATAATGTTGAAGTGGAAAAAGGTGAATTCGAATGTTGGAAGCTTCAAAAAATACAAAAAGAGTTGGAGAATTTTGGAGTCTAAAAATGGAAGAAGAAGTTGAAAGGGTAAGGGGAGTATTTATAAAATAGAGAAGGGGAAAAGACAGCTCAATTATTATTATCGAGAGGGGAGACCAAGCGTTTTCTTGTTGGTCCGAAGAAGACGCTTCGCCGTTTGAGAGGAAGTTGAGTCCGAACCAAACAAAGCACATCATGCGGAAGCACGACGTACTTTGGGGGGTAAGTGTTGGCTCGGTTTTTTGGCACATAAGAGTTAAGAGAAAGTTGAAGCAAGGGAAAGGAAAGTAGAAGGCTAGTGCTTGTGGTGTAGAGAGCAGGAATGTTGGACCAGATATTTGGTCCGACATCCTCTGATATGCCAGTCCAAAATATTTGGTCCTTCATCCCCTGAAATTACGAACTAGATATTTGGTCCGACATCCACTGAAATGCCGGACCAGATATTTAGTCCGGCATTCCCTGAAATACCAATCCAAATATTAGGTCCGAAATCCCCTGAAATGCCGGACCAAGTATTTGGTCCGACACAGCACCAAAGCGTCGGTCCAAACATTTGGTCCAGTACCAGGTTTCTTAGACCAAATATTTGGTCCAACAAATGAGCATCTCCAAGCAGGCCAAATTTGATGCCGGATGAGATGATGACCAAGCAAGCCAAGTTCGCTAACCAAGTGCCAGACCAAATAATCCTGCCCAAATACCAGACCAGATTCAGAAACTATAACCCAAACTCCATACTTCACAACTTTACTCCATAAATACAAGAGCTTCTCGAAAACAATGGAGACACTTTGGAAAAGAAAGAAAAAACTCTGCTTAGATTCAATCACTCCAGCTACTTTAATCTCTTTCCAATTATACTCGTATCTGTAATCAAATCAAAGAGGAATAATAAGATGGACAGTGGATGTAGGCCATAGATTTTGCCGAAGCACTATAAAATTTTGTGTGATTTGCCACTTTTAAGTTACTTTTCTATTCTGAGCCTGTAAAGTATTCAATGACTGTAATGACTACTTGATGACACATTGAGACAAATAAAATAACATATCAAACAATCTAAAGGCAACTTAACTAAATTCAGACTCGGAGGTGCTTGTCCAATTTTTGTGCAAACACTTTTCTTTCTTTCAACCCAATACTCTATCTTTTCGGCACTTGGATGCTTGGCATGTGAATACTGTGGATGTATTATTATCGACTTTTGAGGGTGTAAAAGCTAGGTCGTTACAGAAGATGAGACTAGCTTGTTTTTCCTATGCTTAAAGGGAACTAGATATTAGTATTGTAGCTTATCATCCTATTTTATATAGTCTCTTGTGTGTATATATATCATTGAGATGTATACTAGACATATGTTGTATATTTTATATTATGTACTATCGTTGTGATTGACTATGTGTTCTCTATGTATTTATTATATATTGTGTATTGTTCTACTCTGAGGCACACGTGTTTATTGCTTTGTGCTAATACTATGTACGTATAAGTGAGTTATTTACTTGATGTTTAAATACATGCTAGCATTAGCCTAAGGGAATATTCATATGTGAATATTACGTAGTCCCATTCTCCATATTATATGACAGCATTACCTAGTAATACTCTTGGATAGTACGGGTATAGAGGTAGGGTGTTTCATTTTGGTATCAAAGCAAGTTCCAAACAATACATTATTTATATAAGAGACACAAATCTTGAACTTAGAGCGACTTAGAGTTTCTGTTCCCTTGGTTGTATTAGATAATTAACACCATATTAAAGGGATAGTAGGAGCACACAATGATTATTGAGGTAATCATCTAGGGATGTACTTGTTAGTTTTCTTACTATATATGTATATATATATATATATATATATATATATTATTTTATCCCTATCACGCTTGAGTGTTAATCTCCGTGTCGAATTTAAGTTATAAATGGAGGTAGTGAAATAAAGAGTTGTTAGCTGAATCAATAGTATCGGCATTGGTAAAGGTGAATAAATCTCCATGTGGCAAGTTGAGTAGAAGGATCTAGTAGAGATCAGAGTGCGCAGCGGATGCTGATAGCTAGCTTTCCATTGAAGGCATTGGTTTGTTTTTCTATAGTGTGTTTGGTTGTATTAATTTTTTTTTCATTTATCATACTCTAGAATATAGGAATTGCGTAGGAGTTATCTCTCAAAAATTTATATATCCAATTGAATCTGGATGGAGCCAATATTAATAGAATCCAACAGTTCATTCATTTAACGAAGATATTGGAAGCGAATATGTATATTTTTACTATAATAATAATAATAACATATAAATAAAATGTGAAATGAAAAATTATATTAAATCAAATTAATAGAATGCTTGTTTGATATTATAGATGAATGATGCGTGATAAATTGTATCGTTGTTGGATTAAATGTGTGTGTGTGTGAGTTTTGAAAATAATATTTTTATTCAAACAAGCAAATGATTCAATAAAATATAAAGAATGTTTAATAATATGACTAAAATAATTTAGTAATCTCTTTTGGTGTTAGTTTGTTGAGTGCTTAAGAATTCTGGTTCATGTGTCTGGCTAACATTATCGACTGGGATTTGTAAATGGTAAGATGAGGCAGTCTGACACAATATTTCGAAAATGGTATAAAAAATTAATATTTTACATAAAATTATAGATTGTTTCATAAAGTAATGTATATTATTTCAAAAAATGAAAAATATTATAGATATAAATATTTAAACAATGTACGCAATCATTGGGTGTTAGTGTGAAGTTGGGATCATTGGCGAGGCAGTGTTGATATCGAATCTTAGGCAGTCATCATGGCAACTAATGTGCAAAATGAATAGCTAAAATCTATGGCACGACAACGTCATATATTTAAATGTAAATTGATTTATGGACTACAATATTTAAACATACATACATACATACATACATATATATATATATATATATATATAGCTAAGTTTGAACAAAAAGAAATTTTTAGCTTAATGAATATTAGGGATATATATATATATATCTATCTATACTATAAAGCAAAACCCTGGTCAAAGTGGTCAAAGTGAAGCCTTTTTTGCAATGCCCAAAGTACCCTTCTTTCCCCTTCTTAATTTCCCAAACGCCTCTGTCCTTACAAAAGAACTCATCCACGTTTTACAAACAAGTGTACCACGAACTGCCCATTTCCTTTCCTCTTTTTCTCCCCTTTTTCCTTACATTTTTCCGATCCACCTCTCCTTCCATGTCGCTTGTTAAAAAAATTCACCGCATCACTTCCTTTCTCCACCTCCACCTAATCGACAACCACATCTACATCACTTTGCTTCTCATCTCCTCTAACAAACTCTCTGCCTCCACACCTACTTCCCTCAAAAGAGGCCACCGCTTCAAAGTTGTACAAGATATGGAGATATTTTCTGTGTGTTGGTACTGAAACTCAAATTAGTTTACAATTTAATTTTTTTTAAAAAGTTATTTATTTTCTTTTGAACTACAAAACTAAGATTCTATTTGAAATCTCTTTATAAATACTTAAACAAACAACCAAACATCTTATTTTATTTGGGAAAACTCAAATAAATCCAAAATTTAATTCAAAAAATAAATTAAATTGTCAAATTTATTCTGGCTAAAATCCGGAAATGTTACAGATTCCCCCTTAAGAAAATTTCATCCTCGAAATTTGCAAGTAGGGAAACAACAAAGAATGGATTCACAAAGATAGAGAGACAGTTTCCAAATCAAATTGGGTATCTATTCTGCATTTGGCTTACCAAATCAGAATATCACTAATGATTTTGAGAACGAACTCATTCAATACAAGACATTCGGGTCATCAGAACTATGAATATACAGGGGATCGGTTAGTTCGAAGGAATAACTAACCATTCGTAAAATATTTCTGGACCCAACAGAATAAATAGATATATGGATGCAATCCCAAAAATTTTAGTTTAAACAACCAAAATACACCTATCAACCATAGCAACCAGAGCAAACAATTCATCCAAACAAACAATTCTGACCCATCTGGAGTTTGTGCCCCATGCAAATGTATCAAAGCTTCTTCCTGAAACTGCCAGGAATCATTAAAGAATTGAAAAGATGAATCAAAGGAGATTTATAGAGAAAGTTGTTTCCACTGTTGCAGGGTATCGACCATTTGTAGTGGTACTTCTCTGTCCCCTATCCCGTCCTCTTCTTGCACTCATACTTACTATAAGTGAATAGTAAGAGAATTTACTGAGGCACTCGAACGGATATCTTAGGGATATACTCATTCTAGGGTATACTTCACCCTATCTCTAATGAGCTACTTAATGTGTTCTACTCTTGAGCTAAAGTTTTAACCTTCAACTCTGATACCAAATGTAGCGACCCTGACTCGACCTTCGAAAATTGGCACTGAATACGACACTCATATTCAAGTTCCGCAGATCCAAACGTTGAATCTGGTTCGCCGGAGCTTATAACACATCAAGCGTAACAACACAGCGGAAGAAAAAGAAATGAATATCATATACAACTCCAAGGAATACAATATCCAATGATACAACAATGATCAATATCAGAGATACAAAGAAATGCTATAGCAGAAAACCCAATTAACTAGCAGCGGAAACAAATAGCAAAAGAGATAACTTCAATCTCAAACTGCAACAGTATCCCATCTCCATATGCAAAGACTCAAAACTCCAAAGATCTCCAATCCAATAATCGAGAACCAATATTAAGTTGCACCAAGATAAGCAAGTCTCGTCCAGTGAATCCAAAGACTCCAACATCCAAGATCCCCAGAGAATTCCAAAGAGAAAGCTGAAACCTATAGAATCGATTCTACATCTACTATCTGGAAAACCAAACTCTAGACTGCCTGTGTGGAAAATTGTGGGCACCCAGAGTTTATGAAGGGAACAATAAACTCCAGGTCAGCCATGGGACTGGTATGAGCAAACAAAAACATTTTATCTTTTAAAACAAACAAAAGAATTTAAATTTTGAAATCTGCAATGCTTTTTGGAAAATGAAACTACCATAAGGCCTCCTGCCACACACACCAAACGCAGAATTGGAGGAGATTTCTCCTTATGATAGTCAAAAATGCTTGATGCACGAAAACCATTTTGATATATTATTATTAGTGCATAGTGGAAAACATTTCGAAAGTATAATATTAATCTTAGCCAGCATAGACATTTCGAACTATGCCTACTATAGCTACCATCCAAACAGTGGGGCGCCACCATAAGTAGATGGCAGGTTATACAACTAAAATCGTACAAGGCACGTATTGGATGATTGGATTTCCAACAAACGGTCAGGCCAAGGAACTTCCCATTGCCACATAGGTACACCTCTGGAGGGACGCCCCGAGAACCATCCCTCGGTTCTCTGCCAACACAAGGCCTGTGTACCCCCTTCCCGGGAATAATCACCTAAGATATTCCATCCCCGGTCATAACCAACCTTTATCCGAGCGCTCGATACCAACAACCACAAAGCAATGTACTTGCAGTAATCACATAGGTTAAATATCTGGGCTCCATACCATGATACCACCTTTATCCAGAAGAAATGGACATACCTTAGGGGCGCAACCCCTGAAACCTTGCTGCATCTTTCCTGTTTCGACCATTTTCGGGGTGTGAGGTCTTGATGCAGTCTCGTCCACAAAGCTACGCTTTTCACAAAGTCTTGCTTTGATCAAAAAATGATCAGCAGCACTTCGTATGCCACATTACCAAATTGGGAATGTATCACTAGTAACCATCAACTACATAACCTCTGAGCTCGTACGTCTTAGAGAAGGGTGTTAAGCTAAGAGAATAAATCTCCGCCACCAAAAAGAAATGTATTTGATAGAAACCGGTTTTACATCTCAAAGTGTAATGTCAGACACACATCCATACAAGTTTGTTCCGGGTTCGAACAGAACCGAAGGCACTTCCGAAGAAGCCTTTGCAATCCGGATAATTTCTAATCATGTCCGGACTTCCCATCACAATGGGTGCTCAAATCTCTATACCGGGGCCATTCGGTGCAGAGACATTCGACAGGTCATCCATTCGCTTTCGAAAGTATCCGGTCTTCAAATACTATCCATATCGTCGTATCATTATTCGGAATGGTTTATACGACATAAGGTCCTCTCCCGACTAAACCGAATAATGAGCACAATATTTAAAAACATATGGAAAATGGGATTTCAGTTAAGTCACAACTTAAATCCCCAAAACCGTTCATTCAAATGGTTAAAACAAATTACCATTTTCAATTTTTTAAACAAAAAGATTCATTTCAAAAACCTTCAATGGTTTAAACAATTTCCACACTTAAATCTTTTAAACAAAAGATTCACTTGTAAAACCCATTTCAATTTTAAACAAGATTCACCAATCTTTTAAACAAGATTCATTCATAGCCTTCCAAAACAATTTCATTTCAAATTGGATTAACTCATCCGGTCTTTAAATCAAAGACTCATTTCATAGCTTTCAAAATAATTTCCAAAGATTCATTCATAACTTTCAAAACAATTCCTATTTCAATCTTTCATATATAAAAGATACTCCATTTAAAATCCTCTTCGATTTCAAAATAGGGTTCAACTATTTTTCACAAAGATTCAATTATAGCTTTCAAAGCCATACCATTTAAAATTTGAAATCTTTTCACCATAATTTGGAAAATTCTTTCCTTATATAAAAAGCTATTATTATTTGAAACCACTTGCTTCCGTTTCGGAAAACCCGATTATAATTTGCACGAGTTAAGGCCTTTTAAATATAAAGTTGGGTTAAATTCAAATTCTCAAAACCATAATTTTAAAATGGTTTAAAACCCATATAAACACGTTTATAACTTGAATAACATTTTTAAACCAAAATTTTAAAACATAGAATTCAATTTTAAATCTTGAATTCAAATTAAATTATTTGAATTTCAAGACTTAATCAAGTTATTCAAAAATAACTTTTATCTTTGAAGACACCCAATTCAATTTGAAAACCATTTGGATTCAAAATCAAAATTTAAACTATTTCAAAAATCTGTGACTTAACCGATTTTCTCGTGAAATCCATATTGTGTGTGTATAAGTGTGGTCCAGGGGTTTACACACAATAGTGCAACATAATCAATCATCACAGATATATATCGATAAGCGGTATATCGCATAACGCTTATCTTCATTCACAGATTCATACATAAAGTAAATTTATCAATCACAAAAATTCACTAATATGATTCGATGTGGGTTTCGGATAACTAACTGGCCAAGGGGTTTGCATATTCATATAACAATATATTCATCACAGATATAACGGCTTAGCACAAAGCATTACATAGCATCACATCACATATCAAATATATCAATCCATCACATAGCATTCAATAGCAATCAAACATCCACAACTAAGATGAAAAATTTGGGTGGTTTTTAAATTTATCAACCATATAATTACTTTCATTAGTAATCTTTAATCAATGATCAAATTCATTAACTACAATTGATTAAGTCTAAATCACTTTCATTAATTAATCATTTCTTTAATTAATTATCTTAATTAATTAACCCTTAATTGTAATTAATTAAACCTTAATTAACTACTTTAATTAATAAACCTTTAATTATTTATTAATTAAATCTTAATTAAAATTAATTATCCTTAATTGATTAGTTAATAGATTTATTACCCCTTTATTAATTACAATAATTAATTGCTCCTTAATAAATAATGGTTTCCTAATCACTTTGAGTTAATTAACCTTAATTAATTATTCTTGATTTAATTACCTTAATTAATTAACTACATTTCTTAATTATTCTTTAAAGTAATTAACTCTTAATATTGATAAATAAATCTTTAATCTTTAATTATCTTCCCTTAATTACTTTGACTAAGTAATTATTATTTTTATTTAATCATTCATTAATTACTTGATTTATTAACTCGAATTTTTAGTTAATTTACTTTAATTACTTACATTAAGTAATTCACTTCAAATAATAATTATTTTCCCTTAACCAATATGTTAACGCAACTTTGAAAATTAATTCAACCATTTTAAAACATCCTTTTTAATAATTATTTCTTTATACATTATTAAGAAGATACCCTTCAAATTAAAATCAATTTATTTAAACCATTTAGATTTAGGTTAATTTAAACAATTATTTAAAAACCCTCCTTAACTATTTTAAAACTTAGGAAACGTTTAAATATTGAAAAGAATTTTAGTTTAACAAATTTTATTTTCAAAACTTGAATTTCCTTAAAATCTCAAACTGTTTTGCATGCTGACTCGAGAATATTACCGGCTGCTTCGAGTCGAACCCGAGCTCAAAGCTCCATTACTTCGAGTTTTTCCTCAAAATTACACGAGTGACCTAAAATCTCAATTTAAAAAAAAAAATCCTAAGTACTCTACGCTCACACCAATATCCTGCTTCGAGTTCGACTTCGAGTCGAATGCCTTCTCCCTCGTGCTTGAACACTAGTCATCATCTTCTTCCACCATTTTTTTTAAACAGCTGATACAAATGATTCCACGTGCATGTGCACCGGTCGCTGGCGATGCTCCGGCGATCATGACCATCACCAACAAGTCACCGATGATCGATTCGAGCTCATCGACCCCCCAGAACCCCCAATTGTCGACGAACTCAAAATCTAGGCGTTTGACCCATACTGGAATAAGCTCGAGCACCAAAAAACCACTCGCCATCCCACCTCAGGCCACCAGAGTCCAAGAAACTCCGGTCAGAGCATCGCCGATCCCCCTTCTTCCTGTTGCCACTGGTGCGATCGACCCGATTGCCGTGACGATGACAAAATTTGCTCGTGAACAACAGCAACCCAAAACGAACGCAAACCCTAAATCGATTCATATCTTCATCAATGACGACATAAAAAAATCAACTTGTATTTTTCTCGTATTCTACAACCCTCCCAGCATCTCTGAAACAAATTCTAAACCTTAATTCATTCGCGAACACCTAGGATTCACAAATTTCCCAAATCTGTTCAACTGTGGGTATCTTGATGAATACTTTACTTAAAATCATAGTTTCTTTATCAAAATTCATCATTTTGTAATACGATTTTATTTATATAGCCAAATCATAATTCCTGTATGATTGAATATTTGACATGACTTTGATTTCTTCTGTAATTTACTATTTTTGAAATAATCACTGAATTTAAAATCTTGATATCATTTTAAAAATTAATGTTGCCTTGTTTCAAGCAATTTCTCTTCAGAAATCATAGTTTAATGTAGTTTATATTGAGAGATATGGATTTTTTTATTTGTTGTTTTTGAACTGTAGTTATAACAGGGACAAAAATATATTCACGTACAGACATCTGCATTCATATACCCAAAGTTATTCAATCATATTCCAGAAAACACTCAAACATATCACAATAACTTCATTTCAAGCATCATCAAAACTGATTCAAGCTTTTAGTTTTAGAAGTTTTGCGCACCTGGGTATTTGCAACAGAGAAGAGACAGCGGAGAAACAAGCCTGTATTTTTTTCTTTAATTTCTTTTGAAGATTAGATAGTTTGAATTTGTTTAAAGCTTCAACTTGTTTTATTATTTCCAGGTTGAACTTTTGCTTGCTCAGTAATTCCAGAGTTGAAGCTTTGAATTTTCTTTTGTATTTTCTGTTTTCCCAGGTTGAAGATTGCTTTGAGATGATCTTGGAATTTGCTTCTAGCTTTGATTTCAGGTTTTAGAATTGAATTTTTTTTCTTTGTCTTACTCTTACCCAGGTTAAAGATTGAGCAGATGAAGTTGTTGATCAGGCTGAAGTTGTTTTAGTTTGATTTTATTTCTGTTTTTCTTTGTTTTCAGAAAATGGTGAAGAGAAAAATAAGCAACCTGTTTTTTTCCTGTTTTCTCTCTTATATTTACTAAAATTAAATTTAAAGAAAAATTTGCCACGTGTCAAATTCATGTTAACACTTGTACGTTTCTTGTATTATCATTTTACAAATGTTAAAATATAAACATTTTATGTTTAAATCCTTTATCTTAAATTGGTTTATAGAATTTGTTTTAATCCCTTAACTTAGATTTATTTATAATGCATGTTTTATATCCTTGTTTTAAATAATTTTATAAAGTTTTATTTTTAAACCCCTATATCATTTAATTTGTATTTTGTATTTTAAACCCTAAAGTATTTATATTTCATATCTTATCATATGTAAATGTTTTTACATTTTAAATTCATAAATATACAAACTATTTGTTAGGCCTTTTTAAACTTATACTTTCAAAAGATATATTCGTACTCAAGCTTTATATTTATTTACATATGTCAACTTTATAAGAAGATGAGTTTTGAAATCAAATTATACTAAATAAATAAACATATATATGGAATATATATGTCTTTTAAGATATAAATTTAACTTTTAAACAATTTTTTTAAAATTATTTATATTAACATAAAAATTTAACTTTCAAAATGTATTACATATGTCTCTTAAAATTTAGAAAACAAATTTCTATAAAATTATATAGTTTTCAAATCCTATTTTTAGTTAAACCATTATATCTTATTGAATATTCATATTATCTCGAACTACTATTGTTATTAATAAATATTATTTGAATTTCAAACCCATAATTCAATTTACAATCTTTTTATAATTAAGAAGGCACAATATTTATTTAAATTTAGAAAATACCCAATTAGTTTACAATTTAATTTAAAAAATATATATTTATTTATTTTCTTTTGAACTAAAAAACTAAGAATCTATTTGAAATCTCTTTATAAATACTTAAACAAACAGCCAAACATCTTATTTTATTTGGGAAAACTCAAATAAATCCACAATTTAATTCAAAAATTAAATTAAATTGTCAAATTTGTTCTGCCTAAAATCTGGGAATGTTACAAAAAAGGTGTGAGAAATGTCAAAAAAAGTACAAAAATGGCTTTGCAAAAGATTTTAATAATAGGACAATTGATTTAGTTATGACTGATATATTCTTTACTATATGTCTGCAATGGAGTTTTGTTTTTTGTACGTCATCTGTTCTATGTTGTCGACTGGGTGATCAAACTAAATTACTTATGCTTACTGATTGTAAGTTGAAATGTTTAAACTGTGATGCCTAAATAAATTCATTTATATAGTTGATGACTGATTGATTTAAATTTTCTTTTCAGGTGTATTGAAGATGCCACAAGTTGGGGTAGTACAATAGGAGACTACATGTTTGTTGAAAGTTGTGAGCACAAGTATTTCTTCATTTAAGGTATGTGGTTCCAAAATTTAGTAGGTGCAAATACGCATTATGTAGCTTTTTCAGTTCAAAATCATATGAGTTTAACTATGTAATAAGAGCCCTTATGCAACTCATTGATGACTAGAAATCCCAAAGCTAAGTAATATTTTCAAAAATAAGAACATAGATTTGAGGACAACTAATCGTTGTTATCTAATTTAACCAAAAAACTATATTACAGTCCAAATCTGAAATCACTATAGTGATTTCAAAATCTTTGTTTATAAGATTATTAACATATCAGCAGTAATGTGCTCTAGGTCTGTGAAACTAAATTAAGCTTGAAAAAAAAGCACTATATTTATTAGGCATTTTTTAGGTTCTCAACCTGTATATTTATTTAATATAAAAGCATGTTACTCAACACTTACATTTTGTAGTTGATATTTACGTTTCTTTATGATTTGGATCTAGCCTATTTATTTTGTTTGTCTTCTCTATGTTTAGACCATAATTTTCATTACTACTTTACACTGGATAATATTTCTTTTCTTGAAGTAAACACTTAGTAAATCACATTCAACAATTAATTGTATTTTGAATTAGTATGAATGATTTTTCTATTCTGGCTCTTAGGGTATTTGAAGTTGTTGGTGATTGTTGAAGATTCATATATGAGACTACCATATCTGATTTGCCGGCTACTGCTGCAGGTACAGATTTATGCTCTATGTCATACATTACTTTTGTTAACAGATGAACCATTCTTTCTTTCTCTCGGTGCTAAATAACTGCTTTAAATATATTTTTTACTTTACGGTATAATGCATTGAATGCCGCATTTGATATTTAATGTGGTTGCACTAGATTGTCAAATTTGAATGTTGCTTTATATGGTAATGCTAACTTAATAGCTCATTTAATTGGAAGGTGAAATCGTGGCATGTGTAACTTATTTGGACAACTAAATTATCTTGCCTATAGGAACTATGATGTATGCCATATGTTAATTACACTTTTTTATGGTATTCTTTCTCTTATTTGTATGATCCGTTATGCAGACCATCAAACTTTGTTGAAAAGGAAAACATCCAATGTAATGTTAGTAATCAACCCATACATAAGCCATATACCTCATTCCCTCTATTCCTATAGTAACATCAATATGTTTGACTACTTCTTCCTACTTTATTTTTATAGTGGTTTTATTGAATTTTGTTGGGGATGTTTCTATTTATTTTCCTTATTTCATAATTGCTTTACTAATTTATATTTAATAATTAAAACTGGATGCTGATGTGTATGCCGATGCTCTATATTCACAGGTGGATGCTGATCATGAACCTATGGATGTTGATGCTCTATATTCACTACATACCATGCACATTAGTGTTCTCATACGTAAACCAAAACATTAAACTTGAAGCCATATTAATCAATTTATTTATCCAGGATAAACAATTGTTTTGAACATAGTTTCTTAGGGTTGTTTCATTAAAATGTATCCTCAAAATTCAAAATTTTCAGTTGTTTGTACATTTGTTTGATTCATATTCTTTTTATAAATAGTTTACAATAGTGGTGAAGTATTTATTAGTATTTAATGATTAAAATGTCATCGATAATTCAAAGTCTGATATAACTCAAAGGGGCTTCATCATAAGGTTTACCCGTCATCTTTCTTACGATAACTTAGTTTTGTTTGGTTGCCATTTCTTCTTCCTCTTTTTTCCTTCATCCTTTTCATCATCAAGTTTATCCATATTTACGGTTTGTTATTATATGTATGTATGTATACGTGTGTGCATGCACGCGCGTGCATGTGTATATATATCACTATCATAATTGTATCAAACACAAAATTTCCCACTTCCTTCTCAGCACACGTCCAACGGACATGCCACCATACTCGTATATATATATAAGAATTTGTGTTATTTTCTATGACTTGAAAAAAAATTATTAGTGTTAAAAATTATTTTGAAGTCTGAAAATTTATTTTAAATAGAATTTAAATGCGAGACATTGAAGGAATAACTTGAGAAGTGGTTTTGAAGATTTTGAGTATATATACGGAAAATACTAAGCTTTGAATTAAAATCATTTAATCTTTATATTAGAATTGAATGAATAAAATGAAATATTATATTAAATATTTATATAGTGATGTGGTACTTATATCTTGCTTCAGTTTGGTACATGTACTTTTTATCCATTGCACTGAAATGTAGATGTTACATTTGCACCTTGTTGTTGTGCATTTCTTGTTATTCTTTGACTTTAACTGCATACGCTTGGTCATGTTTGCTTAATGCATCTGCTTTGTCGAATCATACTTTATTGCAACTTGTGGCAGTTCTTTTTAGTATAATTTAGGTTTGTTGAAGTTGAAGTTTGTTAGCGATGTTCATTGTAATTGTTTTCGGTGCGTTGCACAGTTACCTATTCTTGTGCATTATGATTGTGTGTGTGTTTACTGCTTCTGATGCACATTTATAAAATGTGTACTTGAATTTATGTACGTATATTTTGGCTTGCCTTTTGCATTCTAAACTTTTTCCAACCTTGATTGTTTTTGCCCAATGCACTTTTGCATGATGTGTGTTTTCACTTGTGAGCCTGCCTTGAGTTATGCACCTTGTGTTAAACTTGTGTGTGCTGTTTTCAGTAGCTTGCTCTAGTATGTGCATTTGCTGTGCATAATTGGTTTTCTTTAAATCATCTTTCCATCCTTTTCTGGTTTGATTATGTATGTCTTTTGTGTTTGAATGTGAGCTTGCCTTTATTTGCCTTGTGTGCTGCTGTGTTGGCCTGTGCATTACTTACTTGTTAGCTTGACCTGGTTGTGCACTATGTTATGCATATTTCCATGTTCTTAATGTCCTTATGTATGGGTGATTGATTGCTGCTCACAATGTGTATTTTCTTGTACGTGCTATGTGTCTTCACTTGCTAGTGCAAATGTGTTTTACTTCGAGCTTAGCGTTTATTTTGTAATGCGGGTGCAACTTTTCTGGTCTAAATATAAAGCTTGGCATAACTTTCAATATGTTTGTCTAAATTCAAAGATTTTACACTTTTTGGATATCTAAGAGCCTAAGCAACAACTTTTATTTTAAATCTTTTGCAAAATTTTGATGTTTTCTAGGTTTTAAATGAAAGTTACCAAAGTGTGCCTGTAGTATATCGGAAAAAATACTATGCATATCTTTAGAAAATCCACTGTGACTTGAATTGTAATCCATATTTTTGCAATTCAAAATTTGTTTTGGAGGGCTAACACATTATCAATAATTCATTCTTTAAAACTATTACTTAATATAGTCGTTTTGGCTTCAAAATTGTTGTTAGAAAGTGGTGTAAATATAAAAGTGATTTGTTTCAACATTTAATGAATGTATGCTTCTTATATTTCTTTATATGTGATTAATATTTAGACTTGAGATTTATATAGGTGTTTATGAAGCATACTTAGATTAATCGATGATGTTGGTTAGCTTTTGCCTGCATAAAAGTAAAATAGCTACCTTAAAATGCTAAATAAATGCATGTTTTTTCGATATATGATGTGATATTATATTGTTTTCCTGTGTTTTAAGATGCCCCATTGCTTGGATGGATATTTATTATGATATACTGTGCTTTTATTTTTTGGAATGTCTCTATACAAAGTAGACACTATCTAAATTTTTCGAATACTTCGACACTAAAAAAATTTCACAAAATTTTATCGTATGCAAAATAAAATGCTGTTAAATTAATCTACAACATACGACAATAAACTTTTATGAGAGAGCACATAGAGGATTGTGTAAGCATTTAAAAAATTGTTGAATACAAAGAAAGTCAGGGCACGAGTTGTTTGATGTCCTCCTAAAAGTAATTGCAAGGACACAATTTTCATAAGGGGGAGTCTGTAACAACCCTTCTTTTTACACCTTAATAATAAACAAATTTAATTAATTAATTAGAATAAAAATATTCGAATTCGATTTGATAATTATTGTTTCAAAAATAACATTCTTACTTATTTGAATACTATTTAATAAAATATTTTGATTTAATAAATTGAATTCGGACAATATATTGAAATTATATAAATGTTTTAATTAAATATAAAATATTTTAAAGGTGAAAATAATTTATATGATTGAAATTTATTTAAAAATAATAGGTATTATTTAAAAGGAAAAGAAGTTGGAGAAAAGAATTGATTTAAATCAAAACCCAAATTATGGCCTATAAAAAAGTCAAGCCCATTCACTTTTCTTTCGCATCTTAGTTCTGAAGCCTTTCTTATTTTTTATTCCAAAAATCCGACTCTAGAAACCTCTGCCTTTGATTGCCCTAGGTTCCCAAATTCTACACACGTTATAAATTAAGTAAAATAATGTCGTGCACGGTCCCAATTTCTTAGCATTGCTGACATTCACCATGGAGGAGGCTAGCAATCGATGGTCGTTCGATGGGTTTGCTGCTGCGTGAGATGGTGGTCGAGTGGTTGAGGTTGGCGATGATGTGCTAGCATCGATCCCAGGTTGTTATCGCAATTCTAAGTGGTGCTGGTGTCATGGGGGTAGCGTAGGGCAGAAGGTTGAAACGACATGCGACATTGTGTGTCGCGATGGAGCCGACGTTTATTATAGCATCACGCATTAGACGTTGGACGGCAGTTCAAGCGTGGTGGTTACTGTACCAATGATAGTAGTTGGAGTAACAATGATTGGTGAAAGTAAATCGTGATGGCTACCTTTTGACACAAGGTGGAGGTTGTCGTAGGTATTGATAGAAGCAAGGAGGCAACATAAAGTATTCGCTAGGATTTAGGTGAGTATATCCGCACATTACAATATCGCTATATCTCTCATATATATCGTTGAATTGTTTGATTGAACCATTTAGTTTAATTGATTGTTTGGGATTGTTTGTGTTTGGATTGTTGGTATATTGGTTTAAATTTGGATGATATTGAAATTGTTGATGGTTTATGTTGGTTGGATGTGTCAATTTGCAAACGAAACTCTATCCATTTCTGAATTGAAAAAAATATTTATTCATACGTCAGTATGTGTATTTTATAGATGACCGTAGTTCGATGGAACTCGACTAGGGTCACGCAGTATAATTATAGTGGTATTTGGATGATAAAATATTCCTGGAGTAATTTTACACCATAATTTATATATTTATTTAATTTTTTATTTTTAAAAGGTGTTGAATGTCTTGAAAAATTATTTAACCATTTTGAAATTTTATTAAAATCATTTTATAAATATTTTACTAACTTTTATTCAATTTAGCTATTTTCATATTTATAAGAATATTTCTATTATTAATATAAATATAGTTTTTTATTGGTTATAAAACCCTTTCTAAATCAATATTATAATGTATTACGAGTAAAAAGGCAAATTCAAATGTTCAAATGGATTCAACTTGAAACATGAAAGTACCCTGTAACAAAACATTACTTATCAGCAGAAAGTATACAGAGAGATTAACAAAAAAATGATCATTATCAACCCCTAAAATGAGATAAAAACATGAATAGACTATCCAGATTGAAAATGGTGAATATCAATTAAATAACCAGAAAATAAGGAATTTGATGTACCTGAAGACCTCGTTGTACCTCTCGACTTCACTAACTTCGGCCATGAAGCTCTTGAGGAGAAGATTCTCCTCGCTGAGTTCGCCATGGTTTCTAAGGGTTTCTTTTTCAGTTCGCACCCTCGATTATTTTTTCAATTTGGAAGTTTTGATTTCACTGGAAGAGGAAACTTTTAAGAAAATATAATTTGATAATCTGTTCTCTGGTTGGGCTGAAAGATATAGGCCCATGTTTGTTTAATTCAAAAACAAGAAGTAGCCATTGCAGTGGAGAGAGAGGGTGTAACGACCCGAAATTTTCAATCCCGAAAATTCCAGATAGTTATGAAAAAGAAGAAAGAGATAGAAGAAGAAGAATAGAACCAACAAAATCTCACATTCGCAGCGGATAAAATATAATAATAAATAATAACAGATTACAGAAGAATACTATATCTGTCAATTACATTTAAATACATCAAAGTACACATATATTCAACACTGGACATATACATATCAACATGTCTCAGATTTACAATATTATAATACAACGGAAAAAAAACTCTACACGTTCCTGCCATCCAGCTCGACTCCTGAGCTCCTGAATGTCCTTACCTGAATATATGTAATACTTGGTCTGACCCGAGCATTACACCAAAGTAACACCCGGGTCAGGCTGGAAACCAGCATGAGTAAACTCATCCAACATGGAATAAAAAGCATATAACATATATAGAACCCGGGTAACTCATATCAATTCACAAAGCAACAATTTCACTATAGACATCACTTATTTCACATATCAGTTTCTAAATACCAAGGATTTAGATTTAAAATAGTCCAATTCCTCCAAATCACTTCACTCCAGCATATAGATTTAACATCTCAATCTATAAAAAATTCAAAGTGTTTCGGGTATTTCCCAATATCCGACCCCGGTCTCTTCGAAAATTCATGCCATCCTAAAACCAAGTTATCCGAATAAAATACACAACATTTCATATCAGAGATATCAACTCATTCAAAGCATCCAATGCCAATCAATCATTCATAAGCAAATTTGATCACTTCCAAAATAATTCAATTGATTCTAATTGAATTTCTAACCTCAATCACTTAGATTCTTTCATTTGACATTAATTAATTTCCAAATCAATTAATCAATCAACGCATCATTATTCATATTAACTAATCACCCTGGATTATTATTTTTTTACATTCAAGTAATTATCTTTAATTAATTTCACGATATTAATTATTCTTAACCAAAAATCAATAAGTAATCTTAATTACTTCATAAATTAATTAACTATAATTAATTACATTAATCCTTGATTACTTATATTAATTAACTTCTCAAAAGTCACTTGTTATTGATTAATTAAATCTTAATTAATCAATCTTTAGTTACATCGTAAATTATATAAATTAATGATTTCCAATTTATATTTTATTTATTTCTAATCTAAATTAGTTACATTAATTAAACCACAATATTAATCATTCTTGATTTATCTCAACCTGTAATTAACTATCCATTTATTTACATCATTAAATAAACCAATTTCTCCTTAATTAATCATCTTAATTAATCTCTTGATTAATTTCTCAAAGTAATTATATTTTATTAATTTCATTAAGTAATTATTTTTCAAACCATCAAATGATTATTCTGAACTATTAACACTTAATTAATTAACTTAAACTTAATTAATTAATTCAAACCCTTATTTACTAAATTAATTAACCTAAATCATTAATTAATTGAATTAATTAATTATTCGTTTTAATTGCCCTACTAATTTAATGAATCACAAAACATCAAGCCCTTATTACTTTAGAATGAAAATATTTTCTTATTTATGTCTTAAGTTTAAAATAGTTTAAACCCCAGATACTTCGAGTCAAACAACATTTAACACGAGAACAAACCAAAACTAAAATCACCAGATCATCAGTACACATCCAAACAATTCAATTATTCATCCAATTATTTAAATTTAACCATTTAAATTAAATAAAAATCCAACAGAGTGAGATTTACTCACCTTTGCCTTTATTTGTAATCCACGTCAAAATAGCCTTGGTTTCCTCGATTTTTGACCTTGTATAAATAATTAGGTAGTTTATTAATATTTGAATCGATCAAATAATTAATTAACGCTTGGTTAACTAACAATTTAACTTAACTAAAATAAATTTAATAATTAATTAATCAGATAAATTACTCAAGTATATTATATATATATATATATATATATATATATATATATATTTAAGATAATCTATATAAACCGGAAGTCCAATATTTATATAAATGTTCAAATCAAATGTTTTAAAATTCCTGTTTCAAACTCATATAGTTTCCATTAAATAAAAAAAAATTCTAATTTTTAACTTACACATTAACTTCGAATAAATAAAATTCCTAATAACTTACTGTGAAAAGAATATTACCTTTATTTTTTTCTTTCAAAAACCAGATAAATAAATTTAAAATCAGAGAAAAATAAAATACCTTAACGAATCGTCTACCCAAACTGTCGTTCGAGTACGAGCCTTCCAGATTGCCACTGCCACCACCGCGATTTGTCTCCAAATCAACATCACTGCAAGATCTCGGCCACAACTGCTTCCCACCCAATCCTCTCGAGACCACACCCTGCGCGCGTGAGCTTGCTCACGTTCCCCTCAAAACCCCAAGTCGACCGGAGGCGAAACTAAGGAAGTCGCAACTCAAGATTCTTCTCACGCGCAACCTTCGATTTTAGCCCAAACACCGCCGCGCAACTGTCGTGCAGCCCAAACCCACGTCGCTCCTCCTAAAGTCGTGACTACAACCCTAAACTCTCCGCATCAGGTCGCGACCCCCCCTTTTATCTCCCTTGCTGAGGAATCGACCATGCAACTCTCTTTTTTTTGTTGAAGGCATCGGCCATTAACCCCTTTTTGATTTCGATTTTCTTTTTTTCTATTTTGTGAAGTCGATTTCCGTTCTGTTCGAAGTTAGAGGGGAACGGGTGATAAATATTAATTTTGGGTAGCTTCCTACGTACGAGTGTTGATAAAATATCTTTGACTATTTAGCTTTAACCTTTATTGTACTATAAAACTTCCAAAACCCCCCGTTAATTGCTATTTAAAAATTTGAACTCCTCTTAAGCAATGCCGCTAAGCGAATATAAGGTTTTACCTGCGTTCCAAACACAACTGAACGTGTTTCAGAAGCTAATTCGATCGTATGCATGAGTTACTGAAGTAAACGATCAAATTTAAATCAAATCGATTAAAATAGTTTTCTGTGCGTTTTGAGCTGCCAGGGTCAAACGACAACTCCGATTGCTACAAAAATTGTAATAACTAACTATTACGGATCCAATGGAACTAGTTTCGTCGAATTCCGAGACTGTGCCTCGAAAGGCTATTTTTAAATATCGATTTAAACGATATATTATTAAAATTGAACAAATCACCTTTAAATTTAATTTCAACCATTCAATTATCTTCAATATCATCATTATAAATTTTATAAGCCTTCAAATTATTTTAAATAGTCTTAGAATCTCAGATTCAACAATTTACCCAATTTTAATTATAAAATTCAATATTTAAACTATATAATTCAATAATTTAATTATCAAGTAAATATTTATATCTGAAATTCAAGTTAAAATTAACTTTTAAATATTTAGAATCAATTAATTATTCCAATTTAAATTGTTAAAAATTTCGGGTCGTCACATTCCTCCCCCCTTAAAAGAATTTCGTCCCCGAAATTACTAGTTAGGAAGAATGGACTAATACCCATTTACCTTTCCCCCAAAACCAATAGTTTTATCAACATCCTACCAACTATCTTTTATTAAAGACCCACTATCACCTCAATCAACTTCCGAAACCTTTTATAGTTTTCAAACAATACCCTTCCGCTCAATCATTTATATTTCAATTTAAAACCAATTTTGAATTATCGAAATTTCCTCAAAAATTTTCTAACTCTCTAATTTTTCGAATTTTTTTGCCAGCGTCTTCTTAGTGCGGCTAGCTCGGTACAACTACAAAATGCCTCTATGGGCTCCCAAATTCCAAAAGAAAACAAAAAGCCAAGTAGCTAGATCAAAAACCCAATCCAATTTCATACAGAAATTTAAATACATACCTTTTAGTCGGGCAATTCAAATTTATCTTCTGAAATCACAAACCATTTCCTTTCCCTTTATACTACCCGCATATCTTACTTAGCAATAATATTCAATCGTAACCTTTCAAATCATTTTATACATTTTCTTATAGAAGTTTTCACATCTACTCTCTGCAAATTAGTTTTCCCCATTTTCATGCGAATTCAATTTATTTTCAAATTTGAATATTGAATTTTATCTTTCATTTATAACTGATTCATATTATTTTCATCAAATAATTTACTTAAATTTTCAATTTGAAATTGTTTTATCGTTAACAAAAAATTTTTCCAAAAATTTTCAAAAGTTTTCTAACTCCCAAAATTTTAGAAAATTTTTGGCAGAGTCTCCTCTGTACGGAGGAGCTTTTGCAATTTGACAAGAGATATAAATATATATACATCGACCCATACGGTCGAAAAAAGCAAAAACAGTTCATATTTCCTATTTTTATTGCGTAGGCGTACCTTTTTTTAGTATTTTAAGCAAGCAACTTATTTATTTTAGCATATATCGCGTCCAAATCCAGCCAAACGGCCTTCAGGTACCTGTACTTACTCAATTTAAATATGTAAATGCCTTATATAGAAAATCTATTAGCATTTCACTTATTTTCAATAGCTAAACACAAGCATTTCAAAAGCAACAAACACTGAACGCTTACCATAAGCGATTTATATGATTTAAAGCTTATTCCAATTGCTTCCAACCAAATTTATATGCCATTTCATTCAAATTTAATGGTTTACAACTCAATTGCTTATATTCAATTTATTTTTAATCCAAACAAGCTCATATTCACTTAAAATGATTCAAAAAAATCAATTTATTAAATCTCTATCAATTTATAGAACTTTAATTACTTTTGTTTACGTCAAACGACAACTATTTATATTTAAAATCGGCGATATCCACTTAATTGAGTATTCATTTTAGTTTATAACTACTTTAGATTAATTTTAACTCATCCTGAATGTAATTCCATTTCAAATTTATTCACCAACCATGCATATGCATTTCATTTTTAAAACTATTCCATTGAGCTTGACAATACTCATTTCTTATATTAATATCCATTTCCCAAAAATAAATTTAACCCAAACCTTTTATTTAATATCATTCCATTCTAATAACCCAATACCTACTAAAACTTTGATTTTTTTTTTTTCAAGCAGACTTCATCCATTTATTATTTAATTCAATTAACCCATTTATTCATCCCATATTTAAATTTTTAACTCGTTTACTTAATTCATTTGCGATTTTATTTTATTTACACAAAGCCATTTTCAATTTATTTCTACTTACTTAGGTTTTGTTCATAATTCAAACCATCACTATTTCGATTCAACTCGATTTTATTTTCATGTTTACAGCATCACCCTTATTTATCATTATCAAATCCAAGTCGAATTCTATTACAATTCGAATTCATTTCCAAACTCCATTATTAACTCACAATCCATTTATTTGACCGAGTTAAATTTCATTAATATATTCAATCAAATAATTATTTATTAGCTTACTTCCAACTTTTAAATCAATATTCGATTTTATTACTAAACAATCACCTTATTAAATTTATTTTTCTGAATTAAATTTTTTTCACAATTCCAGTTTGAAATTTTCTTTCATCTTTCAAAATTCCAACATCTTTATTTAAAAATTTTAAAAATGCTTTTAAATTCAGATAATACAATTAAAATAGTTTTTAAAAAAAATACTTCTTATAACTCGATGTCTCAACCAGTCCATCCTTGTTCTCACAGAAATTCAGTCATACGTTGATCAGGCGTAGGACTGAAAATCTATAAGCACTTGGTAAACCCGTTTTCAACACCCAGTGAAAATACTTGGAAAATAATTTTATTGAAAATATAGAAAACAGTTTTTGGAAATAGAGGAAATATCTTTGGTGAGAATGCTCTGGAGATCATCACTCCCATCCATGGTCGCAGTTACATTCCAGGGTTACGTTGCCATCGCAGCAAAAGTCCATGTAACTATAGGCTCTCCGCGGTCTCTCGATTACGCCATGGAACCCATAACAGATCGCAGTTACATACCAGGGTTACGTTGCCATCACAACAAAAGTCCATGTAACTGTTGGCTCTCAGCGGCACACACGATTTTCGCTGTCAAAATGAAACTTCTCCACTCCTACATAGGTCGCAGTCTACCGATATAAAATCAAACACAGACTGTTGGCTCTCAGCAGCACACACGACTTTCTCTATGTTACCATAGGTCGCAGTCTACCGATATAAAATCAAACACAGACTTTTGGCTCTCAGCGGCACACACGACTTTCGCTATGGTATACACAAATCATAATCCTCAGGAACTAGCTTTGTCCGGACTCCTCACAGGATCAACTTTAGAACCCCCCTTGGGGCTCAAGGCAGCACCACCCGGTGGCACTCCTGAGAAGTTCATTTTAAGGGAGCACCTTTTTCCCCAGAGCCATCATCAAAACACTTTATACTATACACATATTGTATCTTTCAAATCATACACCTAGTATGATCTCATGCAAAGCTCCTTTACACAAAATCGATGATCCCAAAATCGATAATTCTCAAACTAGGCTTTCCAAATTTCAGTATTGATTTTACCCAAAAATGAAAAGCCTTTCCAAATCTAAAGGTTCCCAAAACCTTTTTCCAAAATCCTCATAAGATCCTTTATATATATATATTCAGATATATATAATTTTTAAAAATTTTGGATCCTTTTAAACTTGTATAAAACTTCTTTTTATACTTCAAACACCTTCAAAAATCCTTTTCTTCCGTCAATAGATTTAACAAGGAGAGATTTATCTTATATAACAAAGATATATAACTTTGTTTATTCAAAATCAAATATTCCAATTTGATTACTCTTTTCAATATCAATTTCATTCAAATCCGTACGATATACACATATCATCCGTACGCTATACCAATCTGATCGCTCACTCAATCACACTATTTCACTTCCGAACTAGTATTGTCCACCCGACTTCCTAGTGCGGACACAGATCTGGTTTCTTGATCAGAAACCATCATTCTCCTTGCATAGCCATAACTATGATAGAGAATATCCAGAACCAATCAACAATCCATATCCAGGTTCGCCGTTGAAAATCAAGTGAAAAATTCCAACTCGGATCAATATAATCATTTCGAAATTCTGTGTTTGAATCTGGATCAAATCACTATGCGAATAGAATAATATACGTATATCCTACGTAATTATCTTCATTGATCATTAACTAAATTAATTTCCTTTCTATTCATTGTAACGTCCCGCCTTTTCGCACGATTTAAACCGACACACGTGCCAAATCAAACCATACGGAACGACAGATTGTTATGGGGGAAATAAGAAAAACAGAGAAGAAATAAAACAAAACAGAATCTCACAGCGGAAGGATAAAATATAATAATCAAATATATAGTTCATGAAACTGTTTTACAAAATATTTTATTTTACTTATACAATGAATATCAGAGTTACACATACCAATACAATCAATGCAGCGGAATTCAGTGTAGTGGAATAATATAGTAGATACTAGTAATACTACAAATCTTCGTCTTCGTCCTCCAGAGCTAAAACTTCAAATCCTGAAAAGCGCAGACTGACCCGAGCGAATTTGAAAAGACAAAAACACTCGAGTCAGAACTAATAGATCTTATGTAAGTTAAATTTACAGAATAAATATGAGTGCAGTAACTCAAGAGATGCTCGGGATTTACATCTCCTAAGGATCCGTTAAACTATTTACTATATAGTATATTGCGCTATTATAGTAGTGTCTATTCATAAAATAAACTTACTTTTAAATAGCGTTAAGGGGATACCCATATAGCCCTTAACACAGAATATATTCCCATAGTCTATACAGTACCGTAATCTCCCCCGTACTGGGCGTCGTCAGAGGGCACTCCATAGGTATGGTACAAAGCCAAAATCGTATAGGGCTCGGTATGGTAGGTGACACGGCACAACTAGGCAATGCCAGGGTAGATATACCAATTGCTACTCGGGCTGGTGGTAACGCATAGCCGCAGCTACCGCCCACCTCGAACTAACACCCCCAAATCAAAGAAATCAATAGTGGCCACCGAAACAATCCAAAGTCAGAGTATAGTATCGAAGGAGTGCGTTCGATCAGAGGAATGACCTCATTGGCCCGAGAATCGCTCCTGTTTTAGCCACCTTATGCCAACTCACGGGAGTTGGGTCCACGTATTTACCTTACAGGAAATGTCGCCACCAACCTACTTCATTCTGGAATCTCCACCGCGTACACGGTTAGTCAAAGTGGTTTCGGTATCGACAGAGAGTATGTCCATGTCCGATCCCGGTCTCTTTGCCAACCCATCGTTATTATAACACCGCGGTCAATTTAAAAATATTTATACTTTAAAACCAGAATAAAATTTCCATTTCAAAACTATGAATACGATATCATTTTAAAACCCAAAAAAATATGATATCATTTTTATCCCAATTATAATTCTTTTCCAAAAATCATACTGCTTTAAATTTATAACATCTGGAAACCAAATATTTGAATTATACTTTCAAAACATAATATTTTGAAATTCATAGATTTAAAACCATAACTTCTAAAACTTGAATGGTTGGTATATAAAACAAATGGTTTAACTTTAAGGTAACTTTGTAAAGAAAAATAATTTCCATGGCTTTACAAATATATTTCTTTATTTAAAGTCTAAACCATAATTTAAATATCACTTTCAAGTTCCAAAACCACTTCAATTTCTATATATATATATATATATATATATATATATATCCATTTGGAGTATTAATATTTCAAAACTAAAGTTGGAATTTATTCTTTCAACAATTCAATTTTCTATTATATAGTCTTGAATATTCACATAAAATCCATAAATAAACTCCAATTTCTAGCAATTTAAATATTTTCTTCAATTTAATTATACTAGAATATTCATTTTAAATTTATCTTGGAAAAATCCAGTTATAAATATCATATCTTAAAATTTCCAATCTTAACCATATAATATAATTTATCAAATTCCATTTCTCAAAAAAAAAAATTTCCATTTATATATTAACAGATCTATACACAGTTTAAAATTCAAAATTTCTAACTTCATATGTATATATATATAGAAGAAGAATATCAAAATTAAAATTATTATAAACCGTATTCCATCCAAACCATAGAAATCACTTTAAAATATTTTATATATAGACCACGGTGCCTGTATATAATTTTCTATCCTATGGTCAAGTGATACGGATATTTATCATTTCATTCCGCAATTTAAAAATAAAATTTTGCGGTTACATATCATTTCAAACCACAATCCCGAATGAAATGAAAAATGTATGATAACTTGCAATTTAATGATGTAAAATAAAACATCCATTCATCAACATCATCCATCATCCAAATCACAATCATCATCCAATAATAAATCAATATCAATATATATCAGATAATATATAACAGGTAATAACTGGCAGTTATGTTCAAAATAAATTTAACAACTATTAAACTAACAATTTATATCCAGTAATAAATTTTATAACTGTTTACTAGCAATTCCTATGCAAATAAATAAATTCTAACTGTCAATTAATATGCAATAAATAAAATAAATTAACAATTAAATTAAATAACGCGATTTAGCAAATATGATGAACAAAACATGCCAAACAGTTATAAATAAATTTCTACTCATATCTAAAATAAATTTAACAAACATAAAAACTTTTAGAAGTTGTGAGTGGGTTAAAACACTCACCTTTTGAATTTAAATCGAATTTAAATCCGATTTAAACCCAAAAATTCAACGGTCTCCAAATCTGTCCAAACCAGTGTCATCAGATCTGGAATTTAAATACGATCCTAACAAAAAAAGAATCGCGTGAAATGGATATCGTATGAAACAGTTATTAAGATTTCATCATTGAAATAAAAAAAATAAAAAAAAAAATAAATTAAAAATAAACATACTATTTACTTTACACATCAACACTCTTCTTCCCAGTAACCCTACGCGTGCGCACGAAAGCTACAGCTCGAACCCTAAAATCACGTACACCATCTGTAGCCGCCGTTTCTTTCAATTTTTTTCACGACCATAAGCGCGCCTATACCACGATCTTACAACTCCACCGCCCCCACTACCACCGGCCGCGCTTGGCCATGGTACAGCGACCACGAACGGCGCCCTGGCCCACTCGCAGCCGAGCCACACGCCGCGCCTTCCCACCCAAATTCCAACGAATCTAAGAACCAATAACGCGAAGTAGCCGTATGGATCGAAAGCTCCCAATGTCCTCTACACTGCTACGAACTCCGATCGAAGAATCGTGGCAGATCCGCCGTTGAAATTACCAAGAATCGAAACGAACGGTCGTGGTTGATATGCAAATTCTGGTTAAACAATGAACCGGATTGGAAAACGAACAGTACCAGCAGATTTTGTCCACTGAGGGCTTCAACATATAATTTTTCTGGAATTTTCTGGAGACTTTAAATTTTGACTTTTGATTTTTGAACTGCAGATAGATCTAGGTTTTGCAACCATTGAGGAAGAGAAAGAGATGAAGAAAATGAACGTACAGACAAATGATAGAAGATGGAGGCTAGGGTTTATCACAGCATATTTATAGACAAATGGTAGTAGGCTAGGTGGACACGAATTACGAACGTGCTAAACGGTAGTTGGCCCAAAAAGCCCGTTCTGACCCGGGAACGAAATTTGTTAAACTCATATATCCAAATAGGTATTTTAAAATATTCTAAACGCGATGGAAAAAATTTCACGTCCAAATTCGATCGTATGAAAAAGTTATGCTGAAAACAAAATTTCCAAATTGATTTCAAATTGATTTTAATTAAATCGATTTAAGGGCGTTTCGCGTCCTTACGATCAAACGACAGGTCCGATCGATACGAAACTTGAAATCCTATAATAATCCACCGATACGGATCTGATGAAACTGGTATCGTCGAAATCCGAGTCCGTGACAGAAATGGCTATTTTTATACTAATTAAATAAATTAAAAATTAGTTAATTAAATCAAATTTCCCATTTCTTTTTGATAATTGACGATTCTTATTATTATAAATTTTTCAATCACCTATACTAATTTAAAAAAAAATTAACTTGTCGAATTTAAAATTTTAGAAATCCCCAAATTTCATTAATTTCACCAAATTATAAATTAAATTTCCAAAATTTTAATTAAATTTACTTTCCATTATTATTGTCAAATAGAAGAATTTATCATTGGATTCATATTTCAATCTGTAAATATTTCCAATTTCATCTGAACTTCTATTTACATAATTCCTAAATATTAAATTTCGAATATCACTTCAATTAACGTTAACGTAATAATTATTTATTATTTATTGCAGTTGATTATCAGTTACAATTAATATACTAAATAGATGGTAAATCTTGAATACTGGTTATCCTTAACGTTTTATTTCCCATTTAATTGCAACAACGCAATTCAAAAAAATTTAACCCAATTAAATAGACAACTCTTTATATTCTAAATCAATTGCAATGGTTTAAAAGTTGCTAAATATTGATTTCAGTAATCCCTTTAATTCGATTCAAAATCAGCAATTACCTATTAAATGCCCCAAAATTCCTATTAAATAAATCTAACAAATATTTATCATCAATTAGATGAATTAAATATTGCAATCAAACTATTGCGTTAATAATTTTCGTTTCACTTTAAAGTATCTAAATTAGCCAATTACAATACTTATTACCCAAATAACTTCAATTTCTTCCAAATAATATTTACATAATTATTTTAAATATTGAATCCATTTAATTGCAATAAATTCAATTGATTGCAAATCAATTCCAAATAAATTTGATTTTTATCCAGTTACAACTTAATATTAAATCAGTTTTCACTTAACTAACAAAGTCATTATTACTTAGAATTTCATTACATTTTATATTTTCACATTTTTTTTTCATTTTGGTTTCATTTCTTTTCCCACATAGTTTATTGAAAATGGGATTTTCCTTGGTTACAACTTATTTGGATCCAACATTCTTCAATTACCAATTTATTCCACTTTAACTGCAGTAATTTTGGGATAATTTAAATTTGATTCCAGATTACATTGACAACTAATAAAATAAGTAACGTACAATAATTATAGTCATTAACTCTATTTCACACGTCTACATTCAGTTACTATTAGAAAATCTTATTGCATTGGTTTTATAAAATCGCCATTTGCTTTACATTTCATTACTATTTAATATATATTTATTAATCAATCAAATCCGATATTTACTTTCTATCCTTCTATTTGATAAATAACCTAGTATACATTTTACATACATTCATTTCATTTCATTCATATATGGGCATTGCATTGAAATTTTTTTATTAACTAATATCAACGTTATTGTCATTAATTTAAATTGAATTCCCAATTTTATTCAATACCCTGAACAAATAACATATATATATTAATCAAATCCCTACATTTGTATTTCTCATATTCCATAAAAATCAAATCATAACATTTAAATGGTTTTATTAAATTGGAATCTCATTCAAGTCGTAATCTATTAACTGGAACTAATATGATTCCTTAATTTATTCTCATTTACCCTTTAAAATCTTTCATTGCATTAAAACCATTTAACATTTTCATAAATTTCTCATATTAAATTCCATAACCAGGTGAGAATCCTTTTCCACTTAATTCATTTGGATTTCATTCTAAATTAAATTAGAAATCCTATTAAATTAACTCATTTAATATCATTGAATTTAACGGGTCATTACATTCATCCTCACTCAAAACTTTTCGTCCCCGAAAAGGAAAAAGAAGGGAGAAAAAGAATTTAAATAACAATACATCTTATTCAAAATATTTAACCTATAACCAATAATTTACTAAATTTACTACCTTAGATTTATTACCTTATATAAAATATACCCGTTTCATAATCATTATATCCTTCTATACTTAAATTATTAAAGTTTGGAAAATATTTTTAACAAAATTCTAAGTCCAAAATTTACGGAAAATTTTGGCAGAGTCTCCTTTGTACGGAGAGATTTGGGAGAAAATATAGTATTAAAATATAACAAATATCATATATAATATTCAAAATAATATATCCCAACACGGGAAAATATATAAAAATAGCGCTACAAAACGTAATCCGGAAACGTACCTATTTGTTGGGCAAATTACGCTTAATTTATGGAACCAAAAGCAGTAGCAATTGCTTCCATACCTGCATTCCACTTATATAATTCCAAGGGTTAACTATTTATATAAAGTGAAATATTTTCATGGTTTCAACTACTAACAACAATAATTACACAATCATCAATTTCGAAAAACAGCATACACAAGCAAACAAAACAACCATTCAATCAAACCAGCAAATAGATGTTCGGGTTCAAAACTTGAAATGGTACGGAATGAAAAATAACTATCCAGTGCATCATTTACTCAACAGTCTTAGATGGAACAGAATAGATTATTTATTCATCCAACTACTTCAAATTTCCTTACCCGACCAACCATAAATCAAACAATAACAATTCAACCAACAAATCAATTAACTCATTATAAAAATTTTATTTCATACATTAGCTGCTTGATCTTTTCATTCATATAATAGTTTATCTTTTATTTTCATTTATTTTCATTCATATACCACATAAATTATCTTTTTATAATCTTCATTTATTTCTAACAACTTTTAATTTTATTTACTCATCCAAAGGTTGTTTCCTTATTTCTACTTATTACTTACCATTGTTCATTTTATTTATTCAGGTTATGTAAGTTTCCTTTATTTGTATTACATTTAATGCACTTCTCAAATTCAATCATCTATTAAATGCTTAAATTTCTATTATATTTAATTACAGTAACCCTTTTTAGTTACACCTAAATTATCAACCTTATAACCTTCATTCTTATAAATAAAGGATTTTATTAATTTATCACCTAGGGTTTACAGTCATTTATTTATATTACCTACTTTTATTATATTAAACTAGTAGCATTTAAATCATACTTAAGTTAATAACCCTACACATCAATCCTTATTTATTAAAGAATTTCATTTTATTTTCTTCAGTTTAAAATCACCTATTAATAATACTTACCTTTAAATTTTAGTAAAATTTCAATTATAACTTAAGTTTATACCATTGAATTCTCATTTATAGCAGCCATTTATTGAATACTTCATTATTTCCGAAATTTCTACTTGTACAATATTCCGTTCCAATCTCTTATTTAACATTTCAACTTTTTATATTTGGTAAGTTATTTATGTTAAAGAAAATGCAAAAGAACTTATACAAGTTTTATCTCATCTTTTAATTAATTTAATGTTCAATAAATCTTTAATTTTTCCTTATAAGTTAAAAATTTAACTTCCTTTATAGCTTAGCATTTTAATCTCTTATTTTATTTAGGGTTTCAATTATTAATTAAATTTTGTTTCACTACCATAATTGAAACAATTAATTAATGGAAATTAAGAATTAAATTCCGGGTTAAATTTCAATTTATTTTAAAATAATAGATAAATAATTTCTTACAACTTATATATCCCTAATTATATTTAAAACAATTAAAATTTTAGATAATTTCAAAATAAATCTGCAGGAGAATTTACTACAGTGGCCTTTCCCCTCGAAACTCGAAAATGAAAGTCGATGATGCGGCCGCCATCACCGAAATCTATTTTCCAGCGACAGAGAAGAAAGTGCAAAACTTATTTTCTCAAAATCATCTTTAAACAATTCTTTCAAGTTACATTGAAAAACTTATATCAGAAAATACTTCTAAAATATTATTATTATATTCCAATCATTTGAAAGAAGTTTCCAAAACCCCGGAATTTAAGTTCTAAAATCTCCAATTTGATTTATTATAATTTCAACCTAGCTTCAATTATTATTAATATTTTTATTACCTAACACCCAATCTATAGCAACCAAAATATATATATATATATAATATCATTTAAAATTTATTTTATATATAGAAAATATAATAGGCAAAATTATATCATTCACCTATATTAAAAACAAATATTATGTCGGCCTGTCCTAGTAAGTGTTTAGAAATCCCTATTGATGACATAGCGTCTCATCAACCAGAATTTATAAATACAAAACGGAACAGATTAACACAATATAAAATCTTTTTATAACACTAACAAATACGCTCTCTCATCACACAGCGACTCCCATAGGGTATTACTACCCTATTAACAAAGAGTCAAACCCCACAAAGCTAAGGTTTATCGCTAAACCAAAGCTCTGATACCAGATGTAACGTCCCGCCTTTTCGCACGATTTAAACTGACACACGCGCCAATTCAAACCACACGGAAGGGCGGATTGTTATGGGGTAAATAAGAAAAACAGAGAAGAAATAAAACAAAACAGAATCTCACAGCGGAAGGATAAAATATAATAATCAAATATATAGTTCATGAAACTGTTTTACAAAATATTTTATTTTACTTGTACAATGAATATCAGAGTTACACATATCAATACAATCAATGCAGCGGAATTCAGTGTAGTGGAATAATATAGTAGATACTAGTAATACTACAAATCTTCGTCTTCGTCCTTCAGAGCTAAAACTTCAAATCCTGAAACGCTCGGACTGACCCGAGCGAATTTGAAAAGACAAAAACACTCGAGTCAGAACTAATAGATCTTATGTAAGTTAAATTTACAGAATAAATATGAGTGCAGTAACTCAAGAGATGCTCGGGATTTACATCTCCTAAGGATCCGTTAAACTATTTACTATATAGTATATTGCGCTATTATAGTAGTGTCTATTCATAAAATAAACTAACTTTTAAATAGCGTTAAGGGGTTACCCATATAGCCCTTAACACAGAATATATTCCCATAGTCTATACAGTACCGTAATCTCCCCCGTACTGGGCGTCGTCAGAGGGCACTCCATAGGTATGGTACAAAGCCAAAATCGTATAGGGCTCGGTATGGTAGGTGACACGGCACAACTAGGCAATGCCAGGGTAGATATACCAATTGCTACTCGGGCTGGTGGTAACGCATAGCCGCAGCTACCGCCCACCTCGAACTAACACCCCCAAATCAAAGAAATCAATAGTGGCCACCGAAACAATCCAAAGTCAGAGTATAGTATCGAAGGAGTGCGTTCGATCAGAGGAATGACCTCATTGGCCCGAGAATCGCTCCTGTTTTAGCCACCATATGCCAACTCACGGGAGTTGGGTCCACATATTTACCTTACAGGAAACATCGCCACCAACCTACTTCATTCTGGAATCTCCACCGCGTACACGGTTAGTCAAAGTGGTTTCAGTATCGGCAGAGAGTATGTCCATGTCCGATCCCGGTCTCTTTGCCAACCCATCGTTATTATAACACCGCGGTCAATTTAAAAATATTTATACTTTAAAACCAGAATAAAATTTCCATTTCAAAACTATGAATACGATATCATTTTAAAACCCAAAAAAATATGATATCATTTTTATCCCAATTATAATTCTTTTCCAAAAATCATACTGCTTTAAATTTATAACATCTAGAAACCAAATATTTGAATTATACTTTCAAAACATAATATTTCGAAATTCATAGATTTAAAACCATAACTTCTAAAACTTGAATGGTTGGTATATAAAACAAATGGTTTAACTTTAAGGTAACTTTGTAAAGAAAAATAATTTCCATGGCTTTACAAATATATTTCTTTATTTAAAGTCTAAACCATAATTTAAATATCACTTTCAAGTTCCAAAACCACTCCAATTTCTATATATATATATATATATATATATATATATATATATATATATATATATATATATATATATATATCCATTTGGAGTATTAATATTTCAAAACTAAAGTTGGAATTTATTCTTTCAACAATTCAATTTTCTATTATTTAGTCTTGAATATTCACATAAAATCCATAAATAAACTCCAATTTCTAGCAATTTAAATATTTTCTTCAATTTAGTTATACTAGAATATTCATTTTAAATTTATCTTGGAAAAATCCAGTTATAAATATCATATCTTAAAATTTCCAATCTTAACCATATAATATAATTTATCAAATTCCATTTCTCAAAAAAAATTCCATTTTTATATTAACAGATCTATACACAGTTTAAAATTCAAAATTTCTAACTTCATATGTATATATATATAGAAGAAGAATATCAAAATTAAAATTATTATAAACCGTATTCCATCCAAACCATAGATATCACTTTAAAATATTTTATATATAGACCACGGTGCCTGTATATAATTTTCTATCCTATGGTCAAGTGATACAGATATTTATCATTTCAATCCACAATTTAAAAATAAAATTTTGCGGTTACATATCATTTCAAACCACAATCCCGAATGAAATAAAAAATGTATGATAATTTGCAATTTAATGATATAAAATAAAACATCCATTCATCAACATCATCCATCATCCAAATCACAATCATCGTCCAATAATAAATCAATATCAATATATATCAGATAATATATAACAGGTAATAACTGGCAGTTATGTTCAAAATAAATTTAACAACTATTAAACTAACAGTTTATATCCAGTAATAAATTTTATAACTGTTTACTAGCAATTCCTATGCAAATAAATAAATTCTAACTGTCAATTAATATGCAATAAATAAAAGAAATTAACAGTTAAATTAAATAACGCGATTTAGCAAATATGATGAACAAAACATGTCAAACAGTTATAAATAAATTTCTACTCATATCTAAAATAAATTTAACAAACATAAAAACTTTTAGAAGTTGTGAGTGGGTTAAAACACTCACCTTTTGAATTTAAATCGAATTTAAATCCGATTTAAACCCAAAAATTCGACGGTCTCCAAATCTGTCCAAACCAGTGTCATCAGATCTGCAATTTAAATACGATCCTAACAAAAAAAGAATCGCGTGAAACAGATATCGTATGAAACAGTTATTAAGATTTCATCATTGAAATAAAAAAAATAAAAAAAAATTAAATTAAAAATAAACATACTATTTACTTTACACGTCAACACTCTTCTTCCCAGTAACCCTACGCGTGCGCACGAAAGCTACAGGAGCTCGAACCCTAAATTCACGTACACCATCTGTAGCCGCCGTTTCTTTCAATTTTTTTCACGACCTTAAGCGCGCCTATACCACGATCTGACAACTCCACCGCCCCCACTACCACCGGCCGCGCCTGGCCATGGTCCAGCGACCACGAACGACGCCCCTGGTCCACTCGCAGCCGAGCCACACGCCGCGCCTTCCCACCCAAATTCCAACGAATCAAAGAACCAATAACGCGAAGTAGCCGTATGGATCGAAAGCTCCCAATGTGCTCTACACTGCTGCGAACTCCGATCGACGAATCGTGGCAGATCTGCTGTTGAAATTACCAAGAATCGAAATGAACGGTCGTGGTTGATATGCAAATTCTGGTTAAACAATGAACCGGATTGGAAAACGAACAGTACCAGCAGATTTTGTCCACTGAGGGCTTCAACATATAATTTTTCTGGAATTTTCTGGAGACCTTAAATTTTGACTTTTGATTTTTGAACTGCAGATAGATCTAGGTTTCGCAACCATTGAGGAAGAGAAAGATATGACGAAAATGAATGTACAGACAAATGATAGAAGATGGAGGCTAGGGTTTATCACAGCATATTTATAGACAAATGGTAGTAGGCTAGGTGAACACGAATTACGAACGTGCTAAATGGTAGGTTGCCCAAAAAGCCCGTTCTGACCCGGGAACGAAATTTGTTAAACTCATATATCCAATTAGGTATTTTAAAATATTCTGAACGCGATGGAAAATGTTTCACGTCCAAATTCGATCGTATGAAAAAGTTATGCTGAAAACAAAATTTCCAAATTGATTTCAAATTGATTTTAGTTAAATCGATTTCAAGGCGTTTCGCGTCCGTACGATTAAACGACAGGTCCGATCGATACGAAACTTGAAATCCTATAATAATCCACTGATACGGATCCGATGAAACTGGTTTCGTCGAAATCCGAGTCCGTGACAAAAATGGCTATTTTTATACTAATTAAATAAATTAAAAATTAGTCAATTAAATCAAATTTCCCATTTCTTTTTGATAATTGACGATTCTTATTATTATAAATTTTTCAATCACCTATACTAATTTAAACAAAATTTAACTTGTCGAATTTAAAATTTTAGAAATCCCCAAATTTCATTAATTTCACCAAATTATAAATCAAATTTCCAAAATTTTAATTAAATTTACTTTCCATTATTATTGTCAAATAGAAAAATTTATCATTGGATTCATATTTCAATCTATAAATATTTCCAGTTTCATCTGAACTTCTATTTACATAATTCCTAAATATTAAATTTCAAATATCACTTCAATTAACGTTAACGTAATAATTATTTATTATTTATTGCAGTTGATTATCAGTTACAATTAATATACTAAATAGATGGTAAATTTTGAATACTGGTTATCCTTAACGTTTTATTTCCCATTTAATTGCAACAACGCAATTCAAAAAAATTTAACCCAATTAAATAGACAACTCTTTATATTCTAAATCAATTGCAATGGTTTAAAAGTTGCTAAATATTGATTTCAGTAATCCCTTTAATTCGATTCAAAATCAGCAATTACCTATTAAATGCCCCAAAATTCCTATTAAATAAATCTAACAAATCTTTATCATCAATTAGATGAATTAAATATTGCAATCAAACTATTGCGTTAATAATTTTCGTTTCGCTTTAAAGTATCTAAATTAGCCAATTACAATACTTATTACCCAAATAACTTCAATTTCTTCCAAATAATATTTACATAATTATTTTAAATATTGAATCCATTTAATTGCAATAAACTCAATTGATTGCAAATCAATTCCAAATAAATTTGATTTTTATCCAGTTACAACTTAATATTAAATCAGTTTTCACTTAACTAACAAAGTCATTATTACTTAGAATTTCATTACATTTTATATTTTCACATTTTTTTTCATTTTGGTTTCATTTCTTTTCCCACATAGTTTATTGAAAATGGGATTTTCCTTGGTTACAACTTATTTGGATCCAACATTCTTCAATTACCAATTTATTCCACTTTAACTGCAGTAATTTTGGGATAATTTGAATTTGATTCCAGATTACATTGACAACTAATAAAATAAGTAACGTACAATAATTATAGTCATTAACTCTATTTCACACGTCTACATTCAGTTACTATTAGAAAATCTTATTGCATTGGTTTTATAAAATCGCCATTTACTTTACATTTCATTACTATTTAATATATATTTATTAATCAATCAAATCCGATATTTACTTTCTATCCTTCTATTTGATAAATAACCTAGTATACATTTTACATACATTCATTTCATTTCATTCATATATGGGCATTGCATTGAAATTTTTTTTATTAACTAATATCAACGTTATTATCATTAATTTAAATTGGATTCCCAATTTTATTCAATACCCTGAACAAATAACATATATATATTAATCAAATCCCTACATTTGTATTTCTCATATTCCATAAAAATCAAATCATAACATTTAAATGGTTTTATTAAATTGGAATCTCATTCAAGTCATAATCTATTAACTGGAACTAATATGATTCCTTAATTTATTCTCATTTACCCTTTAAAATCTTTCATTGCATTAAAACCATTTAACATTTTCATAAATTTCTCATATTAAATTCCATAACCAGGTGAGAATCCTTTTCCACTTAATTCATTTGGATTTCATTCTAAATTAAATTAGAAATCCTATTGAATTAACTCATTTAATATCATCGAATTTAACGGGTCATTACATTCATCCTCACTTTGAACTTTATTCACTTATTCACATTTATCTTAATCCTCATTTGGATTATCACTTCAATTCTTATCTCAGTTGGGTGTTCAATCAATAACAGTTTGAACTCCGACCAGTTTATTTTTAGAAAATAGCTTGAAAATTTTAAAAATAGATAAGCAGTTGAAAAATAGTTATTAGTTTACAAAATAGCTGTAAAATAGTTATGTAATTGTAAAATAGTTGAGAAATAGCTAAATAGTTTCAGAAATTTTAGATAATTGCAAAATAGTTGTAAAATAGTAATTAGTTTGTGAAATAGTTGAAAAATAGTAATTAGTTTATAAAACAGTTAAAAATGATTATATAGCCCCAAAAATAATTGTAAAACAAGTATAAAATAATTTGGCTTTAAGAAAGAAAGGTTGTATATATTTAATAGTTTGAAAAAAATAAGTTTATATTAAAATCATTTATTGAAGATAGTCCAGAGACAAAACTGTTCACCTTTCCATCTATTTAATTTAAATTTCCATTTAAATTGACCCAATTCCAATTCAAATAACTCCAAATTCCATTGGACTTGATTTATTCCCAATTCAAGTTGAATTAATTCTCAATTTCTTTCTAACTTCAAATCAAATTCCATTTGATTCTTATTTATTCAACTTTATTTACATTTCCAAATTATTCGAATAAATTTGGACTAATTTCAAATTGAATCCGCTTTAATTTCAAATCATTTCAATTCCTGCTTGAATTTAATCCCAATTCCCATTCAAATTTTAAACCTTCAGATTAATAACCTTTCCACTTAAGTTTAAAATTTGCTTTACTTTGGGTTTCACATCATACCACATTCCAAAGAAAATTCAAAACTCAATCTTAGAGTAAATTTCATATTTATTTCCTTTACACACAAGGCTACTTTTAAATTTTTAAACCACCCTTGGTTTTAATTTCAAAACAAACCCCTTAAAAATCTTCCAAACATTTCTTATTTTAAAATAAGACTATATTCAGAATAGTCTGAATTTTATTATTATTATTTTCTTTAATTCTTTGAAACAATTGATTGTTTCTAGACTTAGGATTTAAAACTTTCAAAATTTTAAACCTACTTTAATTTAGAAGTTATACTCATCTTATAAATTTACTTCATTTGGCTTACTTAATAACAAATATATCATCATTAAACACAATAACTATTTATGATAATACTCAAGGTAATTATATTTAGATACCATTTCCTTTTTATATTATTCTTACTCCTATAAATTCAAGACTAAATTTCAGTTTAAATCCATTTCAAACTTACCTTTATTTAAACTTTTAAACAATTTCATTTCAGAATTCTAATTTCAGAATTTCATTTTCAATTAATTAAATTTTAATTTGGTTGTATTTCCGTTTTTACTTAATTTAATTCCAATTCAAGACTTCAATTTGGTTGTATTATATTACTACTTAATTTAATTTTAATAATTTAACAACCAATCGCTTTAATATTTATTAGAATGAAATATTGCTTTATATATCAAAATATACTTTTATATAAAATCATTTAAAACCTTTATATGAGAAAATAACAAGTACGCTCTCATATATATATATATATATATATATATACACACACACACACACACACATATACACTCAACCCATTCTAGAGTACTACGGACTCTATTTAATGAGTAACTCCCACCAGAGCCAAGGTTCTCGCTTAACCTTTCAGCTCTGATACCAAATGTAACGACCCGAAATGTTTGATCCCTAAAATTCTAGATAGTTATGAAAAAGAAGAAAGAGATAGAAGAAGAAGAACAAAATCAACAACATCTCACATTCGCAGCGGATAAAATATAATAATAAATAATAGCAGATTACAGAAGAATCTATATCTGTCGATTACATTTAAATGCATCAGAGTTACACATATATTAACCACTGGACATATACATATCAACATGTCTCAGATTTACAATATTATAATACAACGGAAAAAAACTCTACACGTTCCTGCCATCCAGTTCGACTCCTGAGCTCCTGAATGTCCTTACCTGAAAATCTGTAATACTCGGTCTGACCCGAGCGTTACACCAAAGTAACACCCGGGTCAGGCTGGAAACCAGCGTGAGTAAACCCATCCAACATGGAATACAAAGCATATAACTTATATAGAACCCGGGTAACTCATATCAATTCACAAAGCTACAATTTCACTATAGACATCACTTATTTCACATATCAGTTTATAAATACCAAGGATTTAGATTTAAAATAGTCCAATTCCTCCAAATCACTTCACTCTAGCATATAGATTTAACATCTCAATCTATAAAAAATTCGAAGTGTTTCGGGTATTTCCCAATACCCGACCCCGGTCTCTTCGAAAATTCATGCCATCCTAAAACCAAGTTATCCGAATAAAATACACAACATTTCATATCAGAGATATCAAATCATTCAAAGCATCCAATACCAATCAATCATACATAAGCAAATTTGATCACTTCCAAACTAATTCAATTGATTCTAATTGAATTTCTAACCTCAATCACTTAGATTCTTTCATTTGACATTAATTAATTTCCAAATCAATTAATCAATCAACCCTTTATTATTCATATTAACCAATCAACCTGGATTAATTTTTTTTTTACATTCAAGTAATTATCTTTAATTAATTTCACGATATTAATTATTCTTAACCAAAAATCAATAAGTAATCTTAATTACTTCATAAATTAATTAACTATAATTAATTACATTAATCCTTGATTACTTATATTAATTAACTTATCAAAAGTCACTTATTATTGATTAATTAAATCATAATTAATCAAACTTTAGTTACATCGTAAATTATATAAATTAATGATTTCCAATTTATATTTTATTTATTTCTAATCTAAATTAATTACATTAATTAAACCACAATATTAATCATTCTTGATTTATCTCAACCTGTAATTAACTATCCATTTATTTACTTCATTAAATAAACCAATTTCTCCTTAATTAATCATCTTAATTAATCTCTTGATTAATTTCTCAAAGTAATTATATTTTATTAATTTCATTAAGTAATTATTTTTCAAACCATCAAATGATTATTCTGAATAACTTACACTTAATTAATTAACTTAAACTTAATTAATTAACTTAAACTTAATTAATTAATTCAAACAATTAATTACAAAATTAATTAACCCAAATCATTAATTAATTGAATTAATTATTCGTTTTAATTATGCTACTAATTTAATGAATCACAAAACATCAAGCCCTTATTAACTTTAGAATGAAAATATTTTCTTATTTATTTCTTAAGTTTAAAATAGTTTAAACCCCGGATACTTCGAGTCAAACAACATTTAACCCGAGAACCAACCAAAACTAAAATCACCAGATCATCAGTACACATCCAAACAATTCAATTATTCATCCAATTATTTAAATTTAACCATTTAAATTAAATAAAAATCCAACAGAGTGAGATTTACTCACCTTTGCCTTTATTTGCAATCCACCTCAAAATAGCCTTGGTTTCCTCGATTTTTGACCTTGTATAAATAATTAGGTAGTTTATTAATATTTGAATCGATCAAATAATTAATTAACGCTTGGTTAACTAACAATTTAATTTAACTAAAATAAATTTAATAATTAATTAATCAGATAAATTACTCAAATATATTATATAGATATATATATTTAAGATAATCTATATAAACCGGAAGTCCAGTATTAATATATATGTTCAAATCAAATGATTTAAAATTCCTGTTTCAAACTCATATAGTTTCCAGTAAATAAAAAAAAAATTCTAGTTTTTAACTTACACATTAACTTCGAATAAATAAAATTCCTAATAACTTAGTGTGAAAAGAATATTACCTTTATTATTATTATTTTCAAAAGCCAGACAAATAAATTTAAAATCAGAGAAAAATAAAATACCTTAACGAATCGTCTATCCAAACTCTCGTTCGAGTACGAGCCTTCCAGATTGCCACTGCCACCACCGCGATTTGTCTCCAAATCAACATCACTGCAAGATCTCGGCCACAACTGCTTCCCACCCAATCCTCTCGAGACCACACCCCGCGTGCGCGAGCTTGCTTACGTTCCCCTCAAAACCCCAAGTCGACCGGAGGCGAAACTAAGGAAGTCGCAACTCAAGATCCTTCTCACGCACACCCTTCGATCTTAGCCCAAACACTGCCGCGCGACTGTCGTGCAGCCCAAACCCACGTCGCTCCTCCTAAAGTCGCGACTACAACCCTAAACTCGCCGCATCAGGTCGCGACCCCCCCTTTTATCTCCCTTGCAGAGGAATCGGCCATGCAACTCTTTTTTTTGTTGAAGGCATCAGCCATTAACCCCTTTTTGATTTCGATTATCTTTTTTTTCTTTTTTGTGAAGTCGATTTCCGTTCTGTTCGAGGTTAGAGGGGAACGGGTGATAAATATTAATTTTGGGTAGCTTCCTGCGTACGAGTGTTGATAAAATATCTTTGAATATTTAGCTTTAACCTTTATTATACTATAAAACTTCCAAAACTCCCCGTTAATTGCTATTTAAAAATTTCGAACTCCTCTTAAGCAATGCCGCTAGGCGATTATAAGGTTTTATCCGCGTTCCGAACACAATGGAACGTGTTTCGAAAGCTAATTCGATCGTATGCGCGAGTTACAGAATAAATGATCAAATTTAAATCAAATCGATTAAAGTAGTTTTCTATGCGTTTTGAGCTGCCAGGGTCAAACGACAACTCTGATTGCTACGAAAATTAATCCGATAATAACTAACTATTACGGATCCAATGGAACTAGTTTCGTCGAATTCCGAGACTGTGCCTCGGAAGGCTATTTTTAAATATCGATTTAAACGATATATTATTAAAATTGAACAAATCACCTTTAAATTTAATTTTAACCATTCAATTATCTTCAGTATCATCATTATAAATTTTATAAGCCTTCAAATTATTTTAAACAGTCTTAGAATCTCAGATTCAACAATTTACCCAATTTTAATTATAAAATTCAATATTTAAACTATATAATTCAATGATTTAATTATCAAGTAAGTATTTATATCTGAAATTCAAGTTAAAATTAACTTTTAAATATTTAAACTAAATAAATTATTCCATTTTAAATTGTTAAAAATTCCGGGTCGTCACAGAGGGCTTCACATCAGTGCATAAAACTGAAATTCAGTAGAGTGGTATTAGCTGTACTATGCAGCGTAGAGCAGCTTTCCATACACGAAAGCAATGACATTTTTGGAATTTCAAAAAGATACCGAGTAAATTAGTTTAACGAATTTTCTTTATTAGTAGTAGAGATAAGTCCAAATCTGTTTTAAAGGCAAAATAGAATATAAATGCAATTTTATAAAATATATGGAAATGGTTATATTATTTAAAAGAGATTTTATTATAAAGGCTGTTTAAATATCATTAAAAGAGTTTTCAGACCTTAGAAAAATATAAAATTCCTTTTTATGAAACAATTAAACATTTTTGGATATGGTTTAAATAAATAAAAGTTTCTTTTCATAATACTAGAATTTCTAATATGGAATAATTTTAAAAGTAAATGTTTTAATTTTAATTAGCCTAGTATAAGGTGAAGACTTTGAATTATATTTTATGGTAGGTAATAAATATAATGTATTTTGGAAGTTCATAAATTAATTTAAAATAGAATTTCACAATGGTAATTTCTATAAGTTATATATGATTGGAAAAGCGAATATGAATGTTTTATATGTATACAAACCAGAATTGAAAGTAAACTTTTGTGTTATATCTTTATTTTTGGTATCATATAAATGATGTAAAATTATTTAATATGTTTTGCTAGTTTTGTTAGTTCTAGAATATAAAATTTACTAAAGCAAAGTATTATTTAAAATTATTATTTTATTGAAAAGAAAGCCATAATTGGTTACAAATAGTTATTTAAGAAGACTATATCATTTCTAAAAATAAGAAATATTTTATTTATTTATATTATAAACATTTAAAAGTTGTTTGAAATCATTAAGAATAATTAAGATAAAATAAGGGACATATACCTAATCAAACTTAATACATAAAACATCCTTCTCATAAAAATGATATAAATTACATCTCTATTTTCAAATACTACAATTTTCTTCCCTATAATACCCTTCTTCCCCATTGCAGGAATGCTGATTGTTCATATATAGATGTTATTCTCACATCCATAATTAAAATTTGCACCCCATTAATTATCAATCTTTAAAACGCAATAACTTCTTGTAGAAATGATGGATCAACAAACCATTTCCACCATTAAATTATAAATTTTATTATCTTTATAATGATTGACATTATGCATATATAAAAACGATGATAGAACAAGCTGTATGCAATAATTGCAGAAATTTCTGCAACTATAATTGCAGAAATATTTGCAATTGTATGCAATATCTGCGGACGTTTCTGCAACTATATGAAATAATTGCAAACATATCTGCAATATATCATATAATTGCAGAAATGTCTGCAATTATATGCTATAGTTGCTGTCATTTCTGCAACTATATGCAATAATTGTAGATATGTCTGCAATTATACCATATAATTGTAGAAATGTTTGCAATTATATACAGTGGTTACAACTGTATGCATTAATTACAGACATGTCTGCAATTATACCATATAGTTGCAGAAATGTTTGCAATTATATGCAATAGTTACAAACATTTCTGCAACTATATGCAATAATTGCAGAAGTACACCATATAATTGCAGAAATGTCTACAATTATATGCAATAGTTTCATATTTGAAGAAAAATCGAAGATGTTTAAAATCTGCAGAATTGTCCGCAAATATACGGAATAATCGCACGTTTAATTCAAATATTATTTTTTGGTATCAACAACTCTCATTTTAAAGATCATAATTTTTTGATTTTTTGGTGAAAACGGTATGATGATCCGATGTTTCTATAAAAAGTTATACGCGTTTGAAATATTAAAAATGTATAAGGTATTGGGTCTTTGTGCGTGCGTGAATTTGAAAATAGGGACCGGAAACTTATTAAAAAAATAGAGGGATGTTTTATGTATTTTCAAACCTTACCAGAGATGTATGCCAAACCAACCCAATACTTAAAGGTATAGGTTGTTTATTCTACATATTTATTTGAATAATATTTTATTGCACTTTGTGATTTCTTATTCCTTACATATTGATTTTTGATCTTATGAATGATTCATCATTGTTATAGATTAGTTGGTGATTATAATATGATATGGTGATGATATCCTTTATTTTCTTTTGTGATATCGTTATTCTGGTATATTTTTATTCATGAGGATTTTAATTATATGTAGCGAGGAATTAGAATAAGTGGAGTTATAATACCATTTGGGATGAGGCATTCGGTAAAATTCTCCTATTATTCTTTGGACTCGTTTTATAGAATATTATGGAGATTTAGTGTGATATTGAGCTCTGAATAATGGACTAATAACATGTAGTGGTATGGGACGCCATTGTGATATTTATTTTGTTATTCTTTGCTAATGAATAGCAATCGTATGGGGATTCATTATGTGTGATTTGATACTCGCTGCGTTGAGTAATATTTATATATATAGCCATATGTTGGCATACATTGTAGGTTGAGTGTCAACATATGTATAGAGTCATGTGTTAGCATGAGTACATAGCTACATGTCGGTTATTAAATACATACAAATGTACGTACACACACACACACACACATATTTATAATATTTTTCTATCACTGTTCGACTCCTTTTATCTTTCAAGAGTGAGCTAGATTGGCTAGCGTCCATCCTAGCGGCCTGATCGTGGTGGTCATGCCCCAAACCTATGACACCTTTTCTTATAGCTGTGTGTCAGCAGGTTATACAACTGTGTGCTGGTAATGTTTATAGACGTTTGTATAATATATATATATATATATATATATATATATATATCTATGTATGTATGTATGTATGTATGTATGTATGTATGTATGTATATGTATATACATATATGTATGTAAATCTATTTTTGATACTATACCTAATTTTATACAAAGTAAACATACATACATATATGTAAATATATGTGTGTGTACATATACACTATATACATCTATAACATTTAATAAAAATACATATATGTTCTAGAACACTTTTCATACAAAAAATTAATCTTTATTTAAGATTCCATACAGAAATCGTTAATTAAAATAACATAATTTTTAAAACCATAAGTTTTTTAAAAGGAAAAAATTATTTTGATTTAGGGTGAATATATGTTAATATATATGTTTATTTAATAATTTGTTCACATTATAAAATACACGTAGACAGGTACACTCTAAATATTATGCGCGTGCACACACACAAATTAATGTACATGCAATTTTTTTTGAAATATACTTACATATATACTTATTTATTAAAATTAATATATTGATTTAACTTGAAGTTGAATTTTGAATTTAATGTCAAAGCCATTTATATTATTATTTACAATTACTTATATTATAGTATCACTTATATATACAGATACATATATGTACTCACAAAAAATCATTTATATATTATAAATTTTATTTTATATTGTTTTAAGCTACATAAATATACATATATATTAGATAATTTATATGAATATGGAGGGGAAATATGTCCATTGCAATGTAAATCCTAGCAGTTATACATGGGCATGCCAAACCATGATACACCTATTATATTATACGGTATAAACTTAGCATTAAATTAAACTTTATTGATAAATAAAATAAAATATTGATTTTGTTTAAAAAACAAATTTAGATAAAACCTTTAAAATTTTGGACTTCATAGGCATAATTAGATCCAAAATGATTTTTTTTTTGGAGATTTACACATTTAAACCATTGTGTGTTGGCCAAGTTCCAACAATGGTATTGGAGCCCAATAACTTATGCGATTTAAATTAGCAGTATTAGGCTAACTTGTTAAAGTCCACTAACATAGTATGGTGTCTAGAAAGTAGCATCTAAGGTTTGGTTTATGTAATCAAGCACTCTGCCCTACCTGGCTATTGACCTAGCCCGAAAGAATGAGGTAAGCCTACACGTAATCCCCAATACAAAGGCCCAAATTGATTTGGGCCTTGGGTTAATTTTCAATATCTATTTTGAAATTAAAAAAATATCGAATTTAGAAGGTTAAATTTAAAATAAGTGATGATTTTATAAATGTTATAAAATAATTTTCAAAATAATTTTGAAACAAAATAATTATTTTTGTAATATATTAATAGTTAATTAGATTAATTAAGAGAATTATTAATTTGAAGTTCATTAATTAAATTAAACACTTATATATTGATATATGTAACATATCTTAAAATGTTAAGCTAATGTGCATATATATACACACACATGCACACACGTATCTGTATGCATATGTAATCTTTGAAATTAATTATAATCAATTAAAATTGTTTTAATGAAATAAATAAATTAAATGTTAATTGATAAATAATATATTATATATATAAGATATATGTATATAACAAGTTTAAATTGAAAAGATTTATATAGACGTTCAATTTTCAAAACCAAGAATGGCATCCCCCCTGGTTCTCTCTTTCGACCCCATGCTCTCCTCGTTCCTCTAATTCAAATGATCCCTCCCTCTTCCATCTCCATCTCACCACGACCAGGAAGCACCATAAGTTTTCCCTATTACAACCTGACTCCGAGCCCATGAGTTCGACTCAGTCTGGCTGCAAACTCAGATCTTAGATCTAATAATCGCATTCCTAGTCGCCTCCCAAGTCGGCTTTAGGCTCGTCTCTTGATTTCTCGCACCTTTGTACATCTGCTGCTTCTTGTCTTTAAGTTTCCAATGTGAACAGCTCTTCTTCTTCTCTAGGCAAGCATCTGATCATTGAAAATCATCCCCCATTTGATGTGACGCATGTGCTTGGTAGCTGTTGATAAACATAGTTTGAATATGGGATGTAATGTGGAACATATGAATATAGCTTAGGCTATGCCCTCTGATGTTTCTGGCTCTAGCGTTGGTGATGTTTGACTTAATGCCGCTAAGGACATTTGTATACCTGTTGTGCCCCTAGCTGATCCTGTCCTATGTCCAGCGCCTGGTGTTGTGGAAGGTCATAAGGCAGTAGCTGTACCTATTCTTGTATGCACCAAGCCCTGATCATCCCTTTTTCCGTTACTTGCCCCACAATGTGTGTGTTTACAAGCCTATTGATTTTGAGATTGAGGAAAATAATGGAACTATGCTTCCTTCTCTATCTGTTTTGCAAGTTGGTTCATATTTTTGGTTGGGGTTCTTGGTTGGCTACTTTCTAGACTGCAAGTAGATGAATTAAGATGCTAGAAATTATATTGCGACATATGGAAGCTTAGTGGAGATCTTTATGTCATCTATGTTGACTCAATGCATTACATTAAATTTTCAAACAATGAGGATTCATCCTTTATTGATGGAAAACCGTTCATTATAACCTCTTAGCCTCCTTCTATGGCTAGTGCTAAGGACTGGGTGATGTACATTCCTGTTTGGGCATATTGTATGCACATTCCGCCTATCTTACAGCCGTTAGTGGAATTAAGTTGGCTAGCATGCACAATTGGTAAATTGAATTGTTTTGACTCTAACACGGTGGCTCATGAAAGATTGGTAAATGCCAAGTAGGGCCGTCAATGGGTCGGGTCGGGTTTGGGTCAGGTCAACCCGTTTATTAAACGGGTCATAAAAACTCAACCCGAACCCGACCCGTTTATAAACGGGTTGACCCGACCCGACCCATGTAAACTGATTATAAATGGGTCGGGCCGTAAATGGGTCGGGTCAACCCGTATAAGGTGTAAACGGATCGGGCCAACCCGTATAAGGTATAATTGGGTCATAAACAGGTCGGAACGGGTCGTAAACGGGTCGGAACGAGTCGTAAACGGGTCGGGTCAACCCGTATAACCTGTATAAGTATAAATGGGTTGTTAACGGGTCAATTTTGGGTTAGCGGGTCAACCCGAAATCCACCCGTTTATAAACGGGTCAAATTCGGGTTGACCTGAAAATGACCCACCAAATTAAATGGGTCGAGTTAACCTGCTAATTTTCGTGCGGGTTTCGGGTCGTGTTTCGGGAAATTGACAACCCTAATGCCAAGGCACTATTTAAGGTAACCCCTAATAAACCGCTTCCATCTTCGATTAGTGTTCAACTTACTGTTGGCGATGTAGTGGAAGTTTGTGTTAGGTAGGATGGGCAGCCTGAAATCCGCAGCACTTGTCAATCTTTTGGTCACCTTGCTGCCTCCTATAAGGTACCGATCTTGTCCTGTGAGGATCCTCTTCTGGTCAGATTCCGCTGCCTGGTCCTCTAGTGCACAACTGGATTCCTAAAATTAGGAATAGTTCATCTATGCTTGTGGTTCAATGTGATAGCCCTACTAATATTTCTTTAATGCCTCTTGCAATCTCTCCTTCTAGTGGTACAGTTAATCTTACGACTTCGCCAACTGGCCATGAAGATGTTACTGAGGGGTATTCATATGAGAAAGCATGGGTTCATGAGCCATTTGAGATGAGATATGACCCTACTAGACATGATTTTCATATGTTTGTTAGTGAGGTTTATAGTGAAACCAGGCGTTTTCACTACAATATTGTTGGTAAAGACCTTGTGTTGTCTATTGCTGGAGCTCGCAGTGCTAGGAATAGGGCTATCCTTGCTGATGCTAGTTGGGATATGAAGTTTATCTTCTACAAGGATTACTCTGGTTTTTATCCAAAAATTATGTCTCTTTTTGCGAATTTTCTACATGTGTTAGGTCCTGAATCTTCGGACGAAGGAAGCGGTTCCTCCTCTGCTGAGAAGGACTAGCTATAGGTCATTTATAGTAGTTTAGGCATATAACAAAACACAAATTTATCAAATTAATAAATTATATTTATTTTTAAAATATTCAAATATAAGTATTTTTAACATAGATTATGGTATTTTGGACAATAAATAATAAGGGTAATAAGTATTCACAAAAATATATACTTTGGAAAAAATAGCGATAAAATGACCGAAAACCATTTTATCGATAAACAACTCTATAATCATCAAACGTCACGCATGGAGCTGGATACATACACTTATTTTTATAATTTAACAACAATATGAAATAAAATTAATTATTTTATTTTTGGGAATTTAATGTAATTCTGACGTCATCGGTAATAACGTTATATTTAATAATTGATTTATGATTTAAATTCAAATTTAGTGATTCAATAAATTATTTTAATTATTCTAATAATTGTTTTAAATGATAATAAGTCATTTTAGTTTATTATATAGTGATAATAAACCATTTATAATAGTTTTATGAAGATATATGTTGAATTGAAAAATATATGAAAATTGATATCACTTTATCGGTATAATAACAAATTTTGTAAATAATTATTAATATTGATTTATATGGTTTTATTATTCAAATGAGATCATTTTTATTAATTAGAAATGAATAGAAATTTATTTTCAAAATTTGTTTACAAATATATGTATATTAACTAATAAGTGAAAATATGACCAGTGTTCAGTTTCTCGATTTTCAACAGTTTAAAAAACAGAAGTTGTTCGAAAGTTGTTGCAACCTTGTTTAAATGTTATGTACACATATATAATATACATATGCACACATGAACACATATACACATACAAATATACATATACATTTATATATAAGCATATATAAGAAAAAATCTAAGATATTTCCCATTTACTTAAAACTTAAGCAACTCTAAGTCAACTATCTTACACATTAAGGACATGCACATGGTATGGAAGTGAATGAAGTGATGGAGGTACATGGGGAGGAGGGATAACATTGGGAACATGATGAAAAAGGAGGAGGTAGGTGCACATGTTGAAGGTGATGGATAAGAATGGTGTTTTAGATATATTTTTTCACTTCTTTTTGCCTATAAATACAAGCATCCATTCACTCCTTCATTCACTCATTACTTCATCTCCTTACTCTTCTTTCTTTAACTTTTTAATGGCTTCCACTTTAGGAAATTTATGAAGAAATTTTAGTAGAAAATAAATTAAAATAATATTAGTGTATATACATATCAAATCCATCTCAAAAATACTTCAAAACACTCCTCTTCCTCAACATAACCCACGGCCACCAGGCACCACTTCCCATGCTTGGCCGAGAGCACTACCATCCTTAACCTTGGCCTTGAGCTCCTTCATCCACCCCAAGTCTAAGCCGAGCCCTAATGTAAGAAAGGAGCTAGTTCAAGAGGCTCTGGAGCAAGAAAAAGACGAGGAAGTGCTACTAAAATCGGTTCGAGAGTCTGAAAAAAAGATTGGAAGAGTGGAGCCATAGGTGAGTACTCAATGTTTATTAAATAATAAATAATATCTATAACTATTTTTAAGTATGATAATATGACCATTTAATCCCTTAATGATGGTATGAATGTTTGATAACTTGTTTGATTATATTGTTGATTATATGGATGTTGATATGGTTGATAACTTGGTTGTGATAAATTATGACAATTCATAATAAAAATGGTTAATTGGGTCCAGCTGAAGGATTTGTAGACGAAGTTTTTGATCTCAATGCTCGTGGAGGTCGATAGATAATTGCATAGAATCGATGGATTAAAACTTGAAGCAGGCTCTTGGCATCATCAGTAGTGAGTGAAAGGAGTCGGGCCCACTTTGGATGAAGATTTAGTGATTGGTAGCGATCGCCTAGGGAAGGGATCGGTACCGATCCCATACTTAGTAGGATTCAATATTTGAGATAATCTTTCCCTAGGAGTGGGATCGATGATGATCCCTTACCTAGTGGTTTTCTTCCTTAGGTGTGGGATCGGTGATGATCCCTCACCTATTTATCTTCTTCCCTAGATGTGAGATCGATAATAATCCCTCGCCTAGTGGTTTTCTAACTCTGGAATTTCTTAGGATAGTTTTCCTCCACTTTGCGGTTTTGATTCTTGAGTTTTAAGCTTTGTAGTCATCTCTCTAGTCTTCCTGCCTTGATAACTTTAGAGTTTGATTCGTCCAATCCATTCGAATATTGTTTGGTCGAAAGGCTAGATAACATTTGCCCCGCAAAGTACATCTTATTTCAAACATGATGTGCTTTGAATCAATAAAAGTCAGGATTGCTGTAAAGGTTTCCACTATATGCTTTGAACGGTCATTATCCTTCTTGCGGATTGTTTCTGCGAAGAGTTATATCCATAGCTATTCATTGCGACGCTTGACCAACGTCCAGTGCTAAAAATTTGAAGAGTAGTCTCTTGATCTATTGTTCCAAGCTTAGTAATTCTCTTAAGGATTTTCTAGGTATGAGTCTACTTATTTTTGACTCTAGTTATTGGGTATCGAATATGATTACGTATAAGTATATGCATGCACACCCTTGTAGAAGCTCTCGATCATATGCACGTACTTATGGAGGCATATGTATGTCATCATCTTTATTGTTGTTGTTTGTTTTGTGTAGCTAAACTCGCTTTTGGTTTGTAGTTATGGGAGCCTATTTTTGATTTAGGTCGGCGTTGCGCGAGTTCGGCCCCCTATTTTGTTTTCATCTTAGGTGTAGATAAAACTTGTACTTTTCTTTCCATGTTCTATTTCGAATGTGAATAACAAAGACTTGTTTCATCCAATCTTTGTGTGAATTTTTCTAAGTATTTGAGAAACATGTTTTCCATTCAATGTACTTGTGATCCATTCCTTGTCAGGATTATTGTCGGACTAAGTCATAGCCCATTCCTTGATTTATTGGCCTTTTGTCATAAAGCAACCGTTGAAGCGCCAATCTATGGTCATTTACATATAACCATATCTAATTCTGGAACCCAGTCGAACTTCGATCACCTGGAAAGGTGGTTCAAGCATTCCTTTTGGAGGAACTTTAAATGCGATTGCGCCTAACTTTCAACATCGATTAAAGTTTTAAATAAGATCTTGCCTTTCATCGAGCATGGATCTTTTGCCTTCCCTATTCCGGGTGAGGATCTTCGGCCTTGCCATCCTCTGGGCAAGACATTACACTCTTCCAAACTCTAGGCACGAGCAAATGAGTAGACGGTTATGTCATGTCCACTTTGATTTTTCCCCATGTCGAGGGCGAATGAGTTGACTGGCATCTACCTTCGGACGCCAAGGAAGGTTAAACTTCAAGGGTCCGGTCATGGACCGTGGAAGTTTGGTCAAAACCTAACACCAGGAACCTGCACACCTTAATGTTGTAATATCTGGCATCCCGGCTTCAGTGTGCAGCTACTCTTAAATTAACTTCATTGCACGTCTCATCGATCATATCAAGAGACTCGAGCAAGAATTATTCATTAGTTCATGGATTGTAGTGAGTTACTTGATGAAAAGGTACTTCCAGTTTAATCGAAATCATAGCCTCTGATTTGTAGGCTAAGGCGAATGAAGAATGGCTAGTCCCTGACTTGTGGGTTGTTCGACAAGCCAATTGTAATAATGGATGTTCATCGACCCACTTGCCTTTGGCCTTTTCCAATCACTTCTTAAGGATGGACTTGATAATATCGTTTACATATTTAAATGTCCATTCGCCTAGGGGTGTGCCACCACAACAAATCTCTTCACTATCTGATGTTGATGGCAGAAATCTTTGAATTTTGTACCGTTGAATTAGGTCCTATTATCGGTAACGATTTCCTGTGGAACTCCAAAATGACAAAATATATTCCAAACAACAAAGTTGATTGCTTTCCTTATGGTGATTATGGCTAACAGCTCCACCTCTGCTCATTTGGTGAAGTAATAAATTGTGATGGGCATACTCTGCCCCGCCATTTAGATATTGGCAACATACCGATGATATCGATTCCCCAAACGCAAACTAATAAGAACTAAACATTTGAGTAATCTCCATCGGTGGGGCTCTTGAAATTTTAGCAAATCATTGGCTCTTGTCACACTTTTGGATATAATTAGTCGCGCGTCGGTTGACAGTTGGCTAGAAGTATCTGTAGCAAAGAATCTTCTTTGCTAGGGTTTGCCCTGGTGTTGTTGCCACAGGCCCTTTCATGGACTTCTTTTACAACTCTCTTGGCCTCATCGTTGGCAACACACTGTAGCATTGGGATTGAGAATCCTTTCCTATAAAGTGCTCCTTGTTGAAGGATATCTTAAAGCTTGGAGAAGGAGCTACGATCGCTCGTTCCTTTTATCTAGAAGGATTCCTCTCTACAAGTAGTTTTTTTTATTAGAGTCATCGATGACTCTTTTTTTGGTTTAGCCTCGAAAATACAATCGACATGCATCTTATTGATGCTTGGAGCTAACAATACTTCCACCAAAACAAAGCCCTTGAGCTGCGCATCTCCGAAACTGGCCAAGTTAGCTGGTGAGTCGGCCTTTTCATTTTCCTCTCCGTGATTCTGAGTGCGATTGTGCATGCCTTCAGGCATCAATCGAGATTAACCTTTTAAGATAGTGCCTCAGGTACCCCTTTTTGGGATAGCGATTTTCCATTGTGCCAAGCTCCGGGTGCAAGTTTAGCTTAACTACTTAAGAACGTACTTCGTATATCCTCAGCCAAGACATTTATTTCTAATTATGCCTAACTTCAGGCGTCGGTTCAAAGTTCTTAGGTAAGATTCCATCTTATGTTGGATATGGATCTTTCATTTTGCCTGTTGTAGGCAAAATGTCAAGGATTGGATGATCATATCACGTCCGTTTAGGTTTATACTCCTGCCCTCGATCCAAAGACAAAAGTTATGAGAGTGAATGGTCGTATCATGTTCGTTTGGATTTATACTTCTGCCTCTACATCGAGGGAAAGAGTTAGTGAATAAACGGTCGTGTCATGTTCATTTTAGGTTTATGCTCCTGCCCTCACATCTAGGGCAAGAGTCAGTGTATGGACAGCCATATCACATCCGAATTGAGTTTATACTTCTTCCTCCAATCCGAGGACAAGAGTTGGCTAATGGATAGTCAGATCATGTCCATTTAGTTTATACTCTTTCCCTCCATCCGAGGACAAGAGTTAGCCTGCATCAATCTCCAGATACCAAGAAGTACTCCTTGGGTTCGATCATGGACCGTAGAAGCTTGGTTGGCACCTACCTTTGGGTACTTGCATACCTACACTATTCACATGCAAGTTCATTCGAGCCAGTCAAGTCACAACTCTTAAGTAATGGAAAAACAAAGTCTCTGACTTGAAAAGCCATTTTATTCTATAAAGATGAGAAATGAAAGATTCTGTATTAGACCTTCCCAATGTTGCTAGAGCAACATTGATTGTCAGAAGTTTAGGGGATCGAATGTGACTGTCGGCCTGGCGGTTTGGTCCTTCCTAGCATTGTCAGAGCAATGCCGGTTCTCAGAAGGTAAGATAATCGAATGTGACCATCGACCCGATAGTAAGGTCCTTCCTAGTGTTGCTGGAGCAACATCGATTCTTAGAAGGTTGAGAGTCAAGTATGACCGTGGACCTAGTGGTTAGGATCTTCCTAGCATTATCGGAGCAAATGCCGGTTCTATGAAAGTTAGAGGTCGAATATGACCGTCGACCCAACGGTTAGGACCTTCACAGTGTTGTTGGAGCAACACCGGTTAGGACCTTCTCAGTGTTGCCAGAGCAATGCTGGTTCTCAGAAGGTTAAGGGTTGAATGTGACTGTTCGACCCAGCAGTTAGGACCTTCCTAGGGTTGCGGAGCAACCCCGATTCTCAAAAGGTTAACGGTCGAATGTGACTGTTGATCCAATGGTTAATGAGTCTACATCGCCCGTCCATTGTTCGAGGACAAAGGAGTGTTCCTTGGTTGTGTTGATGGTTTCGCGCCATGGAATATTTTGCTTGTAAGAACATGATTCCATTGGTTCAAGAAGCAGATTTTATTACTAAGTAAAAGAAATGGCAAGAACAACTTATTTACAACGCCCTTAGTATCCCTGGGTGGCTTATTTGCGAAAGAGAACTAGATAACGAAGAATAGGACAACATTGTCATAGGCTGCTGCTTCATCCATGGGTGACCGATAAGTTGATGATCAGTCTTTCATCAGCTTATCTTGGCCCTTGAATGTTGGATTCGGGCAGTTTTTCTAGAGAAAATAGGCCCTGGAATCTTGCAGCTTCCTCACTATTTCGTGGTTTCTTAATGTATTACTGGAGCTTGCTATTCCTTATCGGCTCCTCAATCATACTTTTCAGATGTCGAGACTCGTTAGTGTTATGTCTGTAAGTTTCATAGAAATGACAATATTTTCTTATGCACTTCTATTCATCAGTCACCTCTCTCTTGGGCGACTTCTTATATTGCTCCATCCCTTGCATGGCAAGGTATACATTTTCCAACGTATCATTCAGAGGTGTATACTCTTCTGATCTCAAGTTCCTCAGGCTCTCGTTATTTCTTTAGCTGCCTAGAGGTTGATTTCACTTCCTCTGATTTTTAGAATCCCCATCATTAATTGCTACGTCCGCAAAGTTTCCTTCGCTCTGCTTCACAACGACATTACTCTGTATTACTTCAACTGAACCCCCAATCTCAGTTCTTCGTGGATTTTTGCGCGCTTCCTCCAAGCATAAGTACTCGTTAGCTTTTCTATAAAAAGCATCCATTGTAGGTGGGGGCTTCCTTTCCAACCATTCCCTAAACTCTATATCGAGATGGATCCCTCTAATCAACTCCATCGGCACTGTGTCATCCTTGGGATCTGTAACTTCTGCCATGGTTGTATGGAATTGATTCAAGAAATCCTTCAGCGTCTCTCCCTCAGCTTGGAAGAGGTTTGAAAAAGACATAACATGCTTCGAACATGTTGTATGTTATTGGAATTGTTCTGCAAATTTCTTCAATAACTCAGCCTAAGATAATATGGACCTCGACGGAAGTCGAGTGAACCACATCGTAGCTACTCCTTCTAAGAAAATTGGAAAACTATGGCATTTCACGGCATCAAAGCTTTGGCTGAATCCATATGCCATTCTAATCTCATCAAGTGCTAGCTAGGATCTGTCATTCCTTCGTACAATGGCATAGTTGACAATGTGAATCTTCGAGGGGATCTCCTACGTAGAATTTTTTTAAAATTGATTCCGACTTAGAGAGCTACCCCATTCATTATTGCTTCTGAAATGATTTTCTCTAAAAATTATCCTGACCATATCTTCCAGGTAGTCTTGGTTAATAAATTCAACTGAACGGCAGTAATCGAACTCCGTCCCGAGTGTTTGGCTTGGCGAACGCTCTCTGTTTTGCTCTCAATACCTAGGTTCTCCAGCCTCCTGGAGATCCATTCATCCAACAGTTCTCCTTGTTTGATTCGCATGAGCAATATCTTTAGCAACAACATGATTCTCTAGATTCTGGCCACCATTAGTGTGTCTTGAAGCGATGCCCATGTCACCTTCCAATGGCTGAGCTCTAGGTGCACTATTGGAGGGGTCGGTCCAACCTAAATCTTGGGCTAGTATCGGTCCCCAAACTTAAAACTGGGTCTCGTCCGCTTCCTTGGTAAGATGATCCGGAAACATTATGAGTCTTCTTCTGCTTCCTATCTTTCCATCTTTGTTCAGATGATGAGGAACTTTCTGAATCTGAAGTGGAATCTCTTCTACTCCTCCTACGGCTATTCTAGGTCAATTCATTCAACGGGTTCTGCTGCATTGTCTGATTCATCTCATTTTGATTAGCTTGGAATCTATTTTGCATCTGCTTCATCATCCTATCCATCTCTATTCTGGTCACCACTTCAACTGGACTCTAGATCTAAGGTCGAGTTCGTTGGATAAATCTGTCTCCATGTTGAGGATTCTGATTCTTAGCTTCAGTAATAAATTTGTAGTTAGTGAAAATGTCTCTTCTTAATGGGGCCATGGCAGAAAGCTTCCCCTAAATTTTAGGAAATCAGATTAGTAGAAGATAAGTAGGAAGACTGGATCTATCTCTTGAAATTAAGAAATCTAATAGTAGATGATGATCAAACTAGCCTGAGAATGTCGTTCTTAGTGAAAGAACCAAAATGTTTGAACCAAATTTGTTACAAACACATAAAAAAGTATGCAGTAGAGATTAAATGAAGAAATTGAATGAAAAATAGAGGAAATCAGATAGAAAACAAGCATAGACAAATTTATAGAGGTTCGACAATCTTAGCATACGTCTACTTGAATGAATATATTTCTTTTGCGCTATTTTTTATGATTACAAAAGAGTGGGATTGGAATAGATCCTTAAATACAAGAGAGTAAGAGTGTAATGGCAGTGTCCACTGACTTAGAATGAGCCATGCTACTATATTTATTGGGTTGGATGACTACATATCTCACTGATATTTCTCATGTAGAATCTCCTCATAAAGACGAAGTCCTCTAACAAATCTCGGCTTCAGATCCCCTATGGTTGGGGATCGGTACTGTTCCCTAAATATGGAAATAGGAGGTCGGCGATTCGTCATGGCGGTTCTTCTTGATATTGGCGTTGAGTTTCCAATGTTGTTTTGCATGGTCGCTATTAACTGGGTTTTTAACCCAACAGAATTCAACACGAGTTAGAACATCCAGACTAAGCTAGAACGACTTGAAACTTGAAAAAGGCATCTAAAAGAACATGCCAGTGGAACTTAAGAGAAACAAGCCAAAAATCCACTAAGTAGATAAATCGTTGGCAATCCATCATCCATGGGTCACTAGCGATCCAAAGAAAGCATTATGAGTTGTCAAAGCCTCTTACATGATGATCTACTACCTCTTCTAAAAATACTTACCAAGTTTCATAGCATTCCAAGCAGCGTAGTTCAAGAAGTAAAGACTCATCCAATCCAAGCTATTTACTGCTTTTTAACCAAAGGTGCCATCTTAAAATGGACCTAGAGAACTCGTACCAAGTCGATTTGACTTGGAATTTTGGAAGAACACTTAGAAGAAATAAAAAAGGCACTCACCAAAAATAAGCTTGATTGGATAGGGCTAGATGAGTCGCTAGCGACCTAACTAGATGGGTAGCTAGCGACCCATGTAGACCGGGCCTCACCACTAGAAATTTTTATGGTAGGTCCCCGACACCCTCAAGAATACACTTGTAAAGTTTTGTTTGATTTCGTTAAGTTTTGTGCGAGTTGTGGATGATTCTTCTAGAGCAAATGATCCATGAAGATGGATGATCAAACAAACTCCAAACGACTTGATATTTGGACATGACACTTAAATAGAAGATAGGAAGACAGCCAAATTAAGATCCTCAAAAATATGCTAAGTGGATGGATAGCTAGCAACCCATCCCCTATCGATAGTTAGCGACCCATCTCCTATGGATAGCTAGCGACCCATCATGATAGTTCGGATTACCCTCAAACTTTCCGAGCTCCTTTATAGCACTATGTAAAGGCTTATGGTAGAAAAATATGCAAGTTAATTGATAGCTAGCGATCCATCCCCTATGGATAGCTAATGATCTATCCCTTATGGATAGCTAGCGATACATCAAGATAGGTTGGATTGCCCGCAAACTTTCCGAACTCCTTCGCAGCACTAAGTAAAGGCTTCAGGTAAAAAATATGCTAAGTTGATGGATAGCTAGTGATCCATCCCCTGTGGATAGCTAGCGATCCATAGAAATGACTCTTGATTTGAGATTTTCGGTGATGACTTGGCATAACAACTGAACTCTTCCGCACTTAAACTGTTGAATATGCGCTTTTATGATTTTTGTTTGATGATAATAAACATATATACATTTGTTTAAATGTATTTGTTAATATACTATTCTATTTTTCACAGTTTAAATAAATATTTATTGAATAAAATAAATTACACAGAATTTGAATTCAAACAGATATTTTATTCAAATAAATATTTATTACATTTTTTTGAATAGTACAATTTCAAGCTCTCACTATAACTATACAACTTTGATCACAATTACATCACATTTCATATTTACAGTTCACCTCACTACATATCACTCACACTCATATTTTTGTCTTCAACTACATTCCAGTTTGAATCCAGCATCTGGGCAATCTGCAAAAATATAAACTAACGCAGTAAAATTGAAAAAGAAATATTTTTGCAATTCAAAAATAAAATATAATTTTTGAAAATATGATTTGCCTCAGTTATTTGGGTTGTTCGTCATCATTTACATTTGAATTCATCATACACGAACAACTTGTGACATACACAGTGTATCACTGTATATGCCACAAGGCCGTGCACGCCAATATATACACTTGATTGATTTACAGGGACAGGTGAGCACAGGTCAAACCCAAATGAAAAATCGGGTTCAACTCACGTGCAATAACATTGAAAATCACGACTCTCAACACAAGGTCAAACCCGAGTTTTAAAACTGGATTCAACTCAGGTGCAAATCAAAAGTACACATGAATGCTATGTTCAAACATGACACAGCCTCAAATCAATGGACATGCAGTACATCAACTACAAAGAGCATCAATAATGCATGAAACAGTTCAAAGCTTCAACAAATCAGAACAGCCATACATGAAGTGAATCAAGTTCAGCAGTGCAATGACCAAGCATTGACCAATGAACAAAGAACAGAGACCAAGCAAGGCAATATGCAAACATCCATGCAACATGGTCTGCAGGCAAACAAAAGGATGATAACACAGCAGCTCCAAAACCAAAGATGCAACAGACAATGAAGAATAACCAGAGTGATGCAAGTGTCGACCAAGTAACAATGCAAGCACAGTCTCAAACATGAAACAACGTGCACCAGACCAGGTTACAAGATGATCAAGGCAGACTACAGGTTCAAGTGGACAGTGCAAACAATAATCAAGTGATCAAAAGAATATGGACTGCAACATGAATGTCACAAGCCAATATTACAGCAAACAGTGTGGCAAATGCACGTACAAGCTGTAGTGAATACAGATAGTAAACCAGAGATCAGACCATAAAGAAGCGAAGCCAGAAGATCAAGTCAATGCACAGTGCAAACATATACACCTAAGTGACACAGTGAACAAAGTAATATGTACATCAACAAGTCCAGCTACAAGTTGCAGACTCGAAGCATCAGTGGACACAAATAAACTCAGTGACAATGCAAATGAATCAAAGCATGGTTCAAACCAAAGGCATCAAAACTTCAACCAGCACACAAGAAAATAATGACTAATGAATGCAACCGGAATCTATAAATGCAAAATCAAAGTGACACAATAGCAATAATGCAAACAACAAAAATACAATGTCAAGCTCATGTATGCGACAGATAAGGATGCAGATACAAAATGACCAAGTGCAACCGGACTACAACACGACCAAATGGCCAAGATGAAAAACCAGAGTTCAATGCATATAAGACCAGCAATGCTCAAGACCACACAGGCATATATGTCAACAACAAACTCAACAATGAAACAGTTGGAACATGGATACCACATGCAATTCGAACTAACATGACACCAATGAAGTCTGTACACATGGAAAATACAAGCAACTCGAGCTCAAGAAGATACAAACCAATTATGGCCCGAGAATTGTACAAAGCTCCTACAGGGATGAACGGAAATGTCCAAAGTCAAAAGCATCAATATTCAAAGCCGTGAGATGCAGTCAAAATTCAAGAAGCCGAAATTAAAAAAAATTGGAACAAGTCAAACAAGTGTTCACCGTGATAGCCAAGAAAATTAACCACGAAATCAAATCAATACCGTGTGAATCAAGCTACCAAAAATACGAAGGTGACAAAGTCAGAACAAACCCCAAGCATCAATACAAGATCGAACGGCCATTGACGAATTCAAATATATTTAGACGAACGTAATTCAAGGAATTCGAACGCATATATAACCCAATCATCACTGGCAATTTCAAGCATCGAGTTCAAGCATCAACCAGTAAAGCAAAAGGGATAAATTACATACCGAAATTGCAACAGTGAACTCGATCAAACAGAAGCGGCCAAGAGCGAACGAACGAGAACGAAGAAAACGAAAAGGCGCAGCTTCAAAACCCTAGTTTGGATTGAAGAGAACGAAGCCCTAAATTTGCAAGAGGAACAGCTGACATTACTCACGAAAAGGAACGGAGCAACTAAAAGTCGAACGGGCTAGAGAAAAAGAAATTAGACCGGCCTTGTTTATAAAAGGGCTTTTTATTTTATTTCTAGGGTTTTAGTTTAATTAGGGTTATTTGTTTATTTGTTGTTTAATTGTTGTTTTTATTTTTCGAATCGAAGAATTTGTAAATCACCACCTAGGGATTAGGTCGTGTCAGATTGTCTAGTTAGAATTAGTTCAGTGTGCAGGGTGTGCGAGTTTGCAAAGATTTATAGGTGGGAGCAGAGTTTGCGAGTAAGCAAAGCTCTATAGTAGGCGGGAGCAGAGTTTGCGAGTAAACGAAACTCTATAGGCGGGAGCAGGGTGTGCGAGTCTAGTAGAGTGTTTGTGAGCGGGAGCAAATGTTTGCGAGTCTAGTAGAGTGTTTGTGAGCGGGAGCAAATGTTTGCGAGTCTAGTAGAGTATTTGTAAGCGTGATACTGTTTAATTCTAATAGAAATCTGGGAATGCAGCAGTAGGCAGGGGTTGCCGAAGCTGGGTAAATTTTGTGTGTGATTTACTTTACAGCATATTTATTTCTGCAGTTTGTTTCTGTGTTTATATCGAGAAAATTTGCTATAACCCTATTCACCCCCCCCCCCCCTCTAGGGTTAATCTAGATCCTACATAAACTTCTGGCCCAAGTGCTCTCTAACCCCAATAAATATAATCCTAATTGCAATATAAACTGGATTTTATGGACTAGCTGCTGAAACTCTACAGAAACTATTCTTCACTCTTCTCCTTCCACACAACCGTCATCTAAAGGGTTCACTGTGATTCTCCAGTGTACTCTAACACTGGTGACTTGATCTAACTCACAAGATCCTATCAAATTGTAATCAGATTCAACTTGTAATTGCAGTCAGTCAATAAAAAGTTATAAAGTGGACGTAGGTTCGTTAATAACCGAACCACTATAAAAATTTCTTGTCTTTTTACTTTATCCACAAGTTATTATTCCTTGTTTCTACTTTACCTGCCTTGATAAACAGAGCTAGTGCTCTCACACTCAATACAGGGTGTTGATTCATTTTTTGGGTTAAAATTTTGGTGCTTTCACTGAGAAACCAACTCAGGCTTAGATCTAGCTATCTACTTTGAATCAGATAGGTTCAGAAGTTAGATCCTCAATCTCTGCTTAGAAGACTTGTTGTTGAGAATCATTGGCACCAGGAAGAAAGAGAACTACCTTTGGAAGATCCATAAGGGCTGGAGAAGAAACAAATCCTCAGCAAATTGAAGTCCACAACCCCAATAACCTGCTGTTTGGTGCCAACCTTGGAGATCGGGTTTCAGGATCCTCCATATAGCATAAAGTTGTGATTAAGGGAGAATTGAGCAAGATGGTTGATGAAACTAACCGTAAAATGGAAAACAGTCAAAAGGCTCTTGTGGAAAATATTGATGTTCTCTTACCGCTCCAATCACTAACTACTCCCAGAACGTTGCTTGAAGCCTCGGTTGCTACGGAGCAAGAGCAATCTTCTATTTATGCCTTGAACAGAAGAAACAGAAGGCAAAAGCAAAAGGAAGCAATGGGCGGAGCTCCAAGAATCACGATGAAAGAAAATGTTACCACTCCACCTGCTGCAAAAGCACCTGCTACAAACCGAACTTAGGGGTGAAAACCCCATAGGAGGACATAATGATGGCTCTCTCCAGCTCGGAAGGTGACAAAAAATTTGAGCAAGACAAATTGGATGAAAATGCCAACGTGCAAAATGCTATAAGAAGCTCCAAAACCCATGCCGTAGCACAGTGCCAAGCATTGGACGAGGAAATGCTACTCAAATGGTAGTCCTAGAGGTAGGAGAACTGAGAAGATTTGATACAAACCGAGATCGATTACAAGGCCAAGCTCCTATGGTATATTATGACCAATCTCAATTGACCAGCTTCCAATCTCATTATGGAACTTTCATCGTCAAATCAAGAATAGTCATCGTCGAAGATCATAAAAATGGTTATTGAAAAACTCACTTCGGGGTTGACTTGAAGTCAAACTCGGGTAATTGCCAATTTGACTCGAAGTAGATTTTGGAAGTCCTGACTCGAAGTTGAACTCGGGTAAGCACCCATTTGACTCGAAGTAAGCCTAGGAAATTCCAGCCCGAAATTAGGCTTGAGTAAAACCAAGATTTTCTCCAAGCAAACTTGCAAATGGCTCTAAGCAATGTTTGTCACCAACCCAGCATTTCAAATTCTGTGACTACAAGCAAACCATGTGCTGACTTTAAGCAAATGGTAAATTTTCTCAGGTCGAACTCCAAGTAAAATACCACCAATCCATCAATGTCGATCCATCTTATTTTGCCGATAACTCGAACATGCGAACTCCAAATGCCCTGAAATTTGAAATGCAACCTTATGGGCCTTCTTTGTCACTCCAAATCAATCTCCCCTAGTTTGAAATTTTTTAGGGATCGTCACTGATCCATGACCCAATCATAAGTGATTTTTTATTCAATCGGCATTTCCAAGCATTTAAGCATAGGAAAATCATGCATATATCATTCTCAACCATTATAAACAACGGTTACTTGAAAATGGATTGGTCTGACAATGATTAGAGCATATTCCCCAATTGAAACTCATTCACCGTAGCCGTTCAACATGCAGAATATCCAAAGAAGTTTATCATGCCAACTAGACCTTTTTACAACTGTACAACTAATTCGAAATTGCTTTTTTACAGGTATGAATAGCATATGGACAAAGTGAGGGAGACAGATGCAGTCTACTACAAGGCCCTCAGGGAATCATTAAAGGATGAAACAACCTACTACCCTCGAAGAGTTCTATGGGATGGAAAACTGGTTCTAAAGACTAAAAGTAGTGCAAGTGGAAGAAGGAAAACCCGATAATATTCCAAAGAACATACCAAATGGAGAAGGAGCTACAGGATCTCAGTATTAACCCAAAAAATAGGCCAACAACCTGGTTTGAGTTTGAAAGTACCAACCCTGTTTTGACAGAGCAATATCATAGATAATAGATATCGAAAAAGAACCGTAAACGAAAGAAGATAATGAATGTTTATAGTGGTCCGGCTGTTAATGAAGCCCACATCCACTCTATATTTTACTATAGATTAATTGCTATTACAAGAGATGTTTGATTACAAGGCTTTGATTATCTTTAGTCAGATTAAATACCCAGAGTTGGAATCTACTAGAGAATCAGAGTGAATTTATTTGGAGATTGTTGTGAGGAAGGTAGAGAGTGATGAATAATTCCAACACAGCTTCAGCAACCAGTCCAGAGAGGAACCTTCTTATGCTGCAAGTTGGATGGTATTTATATGGATCGAAGAGATTCTAGGCCAGGCCATGTCTTCATCAGCTCATAGGTAGGTAGTATACGACCCTGGGGGAGTTTGGCTTGCAAAACAAGTTAAAGCCATGGGTCTCTAGCGACCCATAGATTTGGCTCATTTTGCGAGCCTATGTCTTGGCCTCTTTGTAGTATTCCTTAGTCAACTTGTTTGAAGGCTTGAGGAGAGGCATAGGTCATTATTGATCCAACCACTTAGGTTGGAATCTGGAACTGGAGATGTTTCCATAGCCTTTTATCGTAGTTGTTACATTTTGATGGCAATTCGCTAACGATTTACATTCAGCTACTGATTGGACTGAAAGGCGGCTGATTTCTTGGCTTCGTTGCCCAGTTGTCATCTTAGTCGTATAGTTAGACCTTCTTGATCCCTTGTCTTGGCTTTTCTAGTTAAGTCCTAAACCATCCTGTCTACACAAGGTTGTTGTATTTTCTATTGGTTTCTGCTGGGTAAAAAATCTGGATAACATTTGTCCCTCAGAGTACGTCTTTGTTATAAACAAGGCGTGCTCTGGAAGTTACCGCTTTCAATATCAATCTGTTGATTCCAAGTGACTGCATTAGAGCTTTACGAATACGTTAACCCCATGTTGTTGGTCGTCTTTTTTTGGTTATGATCATTACTACTTGCAACAATGCATCACATTTTTATCCATAGTTTCCTGGCATGCCTCAGAATGATGAACAGTTTTAAGAGATCAAGTTCAAGAAGAATAGGTGAAGTTTCTTTTCCTCTCTCCTTTTTTATATATGGGACACTAGCAATCCATGTGGTATGGGTCACTGGCGACCAAAATATTTAAAGTAATTTAAATTTCACAAAGTAAGGTCGGGTCGCTAGCGATCTATGATGTATCGCATGCGACCCTACTACTTAACGAAGTTTTCAGCTCCTCTTGCTTGCCTACTTATATGTTTGAAAAGACCCATCATTCCCCCACCTAACCTGAACCAATCTTGCCACTTCACGCAATTTAGCTTCCAACAACTCGATTTCAGGCGACCCAAGTGTTCACTCTACCTAATTCATCACTTTATTTGAACTCATTCGCTGTTGATCATATAATTTTGGTCTCGACTACTACTGTTTATCATAACAAATCCAATTTCTCTCCATAGCTTCTTGGTGTACTTTGAAGTAATGGGTAAGTGTTGAGGCTACCACGCAAAGTTGGCTTTGGCTTTTCAACCATCGGTTGAATTTTCAGTGTGAATCATCAGAGTCCACCTCAAGATATTATTTTCAACAGACTGACTTCTGATAGCCATTCAATTTTATATTTCGGCTTGAATTTCTATTCCTGCTATTGATGATGCAATCTTTGCTTCATAGTTTACACAAGGGTTTAGGTCAGTAAATGGGTGCATGATGTAGGCTTGGAGTTGTCCCATGTAGCTTTAATTCGACTGGCGGTGAAGCTAAGTTTGCCTCAAACGATTATATGCCATTTTGGAGCGAAGACTTGCTCTTTGTTGGTGTTTTTGAGTTTCAATGCAACAATTTATTCCAAAATTGGATATAGTCGATGATTCAATCATATCGCTCTTTCTATTTTTGTATTCCAATGATTCTGAAAAGAAAAGTTTCTGCGTCACTTCAGATAGCGGCTCCGTTATTTATCGTTGGTCGATAACGGTTAGGTTTGGAAGAGACAATTTTTAAAGGACGATACAGATCTCTTTTCAAATGCAAGCAAGCTAGCTACACTAGATTGTTATTTCGTAGTATTCAAGATACTGGACTCTTCTCATGTAGATAACACAGTGCGTCTGCCCCGGTCAATGCTTAGGACCTGATTGGTCAACATACGTTGACTTCCCTTGGGTTCCGAATGTTGATTATACATGGATATATTTAAAGTAAAACATATCTGACAGAGTTGAATGCCAATTTTTATTGTTGAAAATGATTTTTTGGTCATTACTTTGACTACCGACATTTTGGAGATTGCCAATATGACACACATGAATTTTGGATCAACGATTGAATCAAGCTCTATGTAGATAGAGAAGAGTGCTATAGAAGTGAGGGCATGTTTTCACATAACCATAGGGATCAGTACCGATCCCCTATGTATGGTAGGCGCCAATCCAATGCTTAATGAATTATAGGATGCTATTGTCTTGATTTCGTTCGACCGTCATCTCATGGTCTTGTCTTGCGTAATTATCAGCTTGTTTCTGGATCCATATGATGGATTTGTAAATAGAGTCGTTAATCTCAGTGCTTGCGGAGATCGATAGAGAATTGCATAGAATTGATAGAATCAAACTTGAAATAGGCTCTTGGCATCATCAGTAGTAATTGGAAGGAGTGGAGGCCACTTTGGATGAAGCTTTAGGGATTAGTACCGATTTCCTAGGGAAGGGGTTGGTAACGATCCCACACTTAGTAGAATTCAGCATTTTAGTTGATCTTTCCTTAGGAGCGGGATCGGTGATGATCCCTCATCTAGTGATCTTCTTCCTTAGACGTGGGATTAGTGATGATCCCTCACCTAATGGTTTTCTGAGTTTGAAATTTCTTAGGATATTTTGCCTCCACTTCGCGGTCTTGATTGTGCTTGAGTTTTGAGCTATGTAGTCATTTATTCGGTCTTCCTACCTAGATAACTTTCGAGTTCAATTCGTCCAATCCATCCGAATATTGCCTGGTCAAAAGGCCGGATAACATATATAAAACAATTTTATTCTCAAATCTTATTCAAATTTCATAATTAATATTTCATAAATATCAATTAATTTAATTATTTTATAATAATTATAAACTAATTAAATCATTTGGTCTAAAGAGAATTCATCATTTTGGTTGTGTGACTCTTAAGTGTAAATCGGGTTAGCGATTAAAATGGAAATATTCAAATGTTAACGTTCACACGCCACTAAGCATATGGTGACATTATGGCCAAATTAATCTCTTACTTAGCTTCAGTAAAATCTAATTTCACTTTATTGAGCATAACCCAATCGTGGCATTTATTTACACCAATTCTCTTCATCAAAACTATATCGCTTTGGACTTATGGAATTTGGTAATGGTCAAAATTCCAATGTCATCCACATTCAACTCTATAGTTCAAACACAAAATTCTTATTTCAATAATAATAATTATTATTAATTGAATGCTCTAGCCAGAGAACTTGGCTTTGGGTTAATTTGAGTTGATCAAAGTTGACTGTGACACTTACCCAATATAACCAAGGAGACGAATCCTTTCTTGAACAGTGCTTCACTTCCAATACTTCCACTCAACCTAACTATAGTCGCTCGATGGACACTGTGCCATGATTTGACTATAATTAAAGCGAAGCTTTCAAATTGAAAATCCATAGTATTCTTAAGTCAAGAACTATGTAAATCAGTCACATCGATTTTTTTTGTTTGACTTTAGTTGTATTAACCAACAAAAAAATATTGAGTGAGTCGCTCCATAGTTATCCAAAAATTATCAGTATGTAACCCATTGGTTCCTCCAGCAGTCATGAGTAATACACTGCCTAACATTTGGAGAGCGTTACATACTCTACTCATAATGGATACATCGATATCCACTCTCAATGCATCTTTACTATGAACATTTAAAATTTTATATTTATTTTTATTGTGATAAATTACTCATGGTTGCAACACTTTGTAACTACTATCACAAAATATATCATTTATAGATTTTCAATTAAATATACTTTAATTTAATTAATAAATTAATATGACACATTATATCGAGTATATAACAGAAAGAAAACATCTTTATTTCGAACAAGATTGATCAACATGTTAGATATATGTAACAAATTACATAGTTTCCCCTAAGGCATACCCCTAATTATATCACAACCAACAAATTAGAGGCTTGCACGGTCTACTATACTGTGCTTAAATAGTGCCATCTCGATACTCGACTAGTAACTATTATTACAGAAAAACCCTACTAGATGTAAATGATCGTACCAAGATCCTCTGAATTCTAAGACATATGCTCTCAGTGAATCCTTAAGTACACGGTTCACCCTCTCGGTTTGACCATTAGTCCATGGGTGCAAAGCCATAATCAGGTTTGATTCTATGCCTAATGCGCGCTACAAACTTCTCCAAAAATTACTGGCAAACAATGGGTCTCTATCTTCCCAAAACTAATTGTGATCCCTTGCAATCCCACCACATTCTTGATATGTATCTTCGCTATGCTAGATCTCGCTCTTGTCGACTTCACTGCGATAAAATAGGCACTCTTACTCAGTCTATCGACTATCACCCAAATACTATCATTTCCCATTCTCGTCTTAGGCAATCCATTTACAAAATCCATAGACACTGAATCCCACTTCCAAGTCGGCACTTCTAAGGGTTGGAAATGGAAGTTGAAGTTTCTTAGGCATGACAAACTTCACCTTTTGTTTCCAAAATTGGCATTTCAAAAACTTCACATTCAGCTTATGTTGTCTTAGTCTCTCCAACACCAGTCTAAGATGGACTTCATGGTCTTTCTCATTTTTAGAATACACCAATATATCAGCAATAAAGACCAATACAAATCTATCCAATTGATCATGAAAGAACCGGCTCATAAGGTTAGTGAAGAATGCAAGGGCGTTGGTTAGTCCAAACCGCATTACCGACCACTTATATGAACCCTACCTTACTCTGAATGCGGTCAATTGAACACTATCTTCAGCTGCCTTTAGTTGATGGAACCCCATCGCTAAGTCTAACTGTGAGAACACAAGAGCTCACTCAACTGATCAAACAAGTCGTCTATCCTAGGAAAAAGGTAACGGTCCTTCACCGTCAGCTCATTCAGCTTTCAGTAATTAATACATATTCGCAAATACCCATCTGACTTCTTTACGAATATTGAAAATGCTCCCACTGGTGTACGGCTTGGCCTAACAAAAATTTTATCTTCAAGTTCCACTAGCTGCTTCTTTAATTCTTCCATTTCCTTGGGCAGTATTCTACAAGGTGGTCTATGAACAGGTTTTTCCCTAAGCATTAAATATTAACTCGATTGCCCTTCTTAGCGGTAATCCCATTACAAGTTCAAAAACATTAGCAAATTCTTGGACTACCGACACTCTTCTAACCTCACCATTATCTTACTTGGTATACAATATTAAGTTTGACCTCTCCTTCATCACATCCAAAGCTATCAAGATTATTTCTTCCCCCCATGGATTCCATAACGCGATAATTCTATCGATATAATAGATTCTAGCATCACTTCACACTAATCAGTCCATAATAAAATTACCCCGTACCGTAGGAAATTAAACACATATGGTTCCCAAACAAACAAATGTCTATACAAATCAAACAAAAGACCTATGCACCTTAACCCACCGATTTGATTAACTACATGTAAGGATGTAATCAAATAAGTAGTTTCTAATTCTAAATTATCAACCAAATCTTTCTAAATAAAAGAGTGTTTAATACCAGTATCAAATAGAACTCTAACTAACATATTAGAGATCAAAATCATACCTCCAAGCACACACTTCCCTTTCTCCTCAGTAGTTGGTCTGGATGAAGGCCTTCCAAGGCAAAAACCCTCAGTTGATTTAGCTTAGGACAATATTTCTCCTTATGCTCGGGCTTTTCATAGACAAAGCACTTAACCTTTACTACTCCAACCAGCCTAGACACTTATTTCAATAGTGCCCCTTGTGCCTATAATTATAGCAGTTAGCTTTACAATATCTTTCCACTTTCTACCACCATAAGCCTTACCTTTCTATTATTGGCCTTCTTGCCCTTCTAATATGGAGAAAACTTCTTCTTCTTTGCATTCCAAGCCTTCTGCCCCCATTCTTTACCTTTTAGCATACATCAGTTCATACCTCCTTGCCATGTCCACCACTTCATTGAAAGGAAGTGCTAGATGATCCTTCATTTTATCACTCAATCTCATCCTAAATCCCAAGATAAATTTTTGTACTTTCTTTCTTGAGGCCTTAATGATATCAGCTTCATAGTGTATTGAGCCACCATACATATTCTGGCACAATCATACTTCCCTGCTGCAAACCAATAAACTTCCAAAGCATTGTTGATAGTGCCGATCTAGGAATGGATTGTTCTTTTGACATCATCTTAAACCACTCCAAGGTAATTTCTTGCTCGGGAATCTCAACCGTCATCATTGCCCACCGATCGCTCGCAAGTCCCTTGTACTATCTAGATACAAGCTTGACCTTTTTGAGCTTCTATTAACTTCAAAACTTTGCAAATTATCCTGCACATCAATAGCCGATCACTTATCTCCAATGCATGTTTTGTTTAATCAAATATCTCTCTTCTTAGACTTCTGAATTCCTTGTTCATCTTAGCAAAGTCTTCCCTAATTGACTGCACCAAACTCCTAAGTACATTCTTGGCTTGTCATAGTACTTATTGATACCCTAACTTCACTAAGAGGTGCATAAAAAGTGCATTCGTGTCCAAGTTCCCTACAGCCTGGCATGCATTCGTTACATGCTTCATTACGAACTTTATAAGTCACTTTCCCTCCTTGGCTATTAGTCTTCTACTATCTGCTCTCTACTACATTCACCTGTGTATGTCCTATATTCAAATGTATGCTACGTAGGTCCATTCTTACCTTCTGCATAAGCAAGGGTTTGTGAGAAATGGAAGAAAAGAAAGCGATAACAATAATAGAAAGGTAGATATATCCTCATATATATCTATATCAAAATACATACATACATACATACATATATATATATTGTGTGTGTATATATATATTGTATTCCCTTCCTAAGGTTTTTTTTCTAGTTTTCTAACTAACAAAGTAGTAACATCCCCTACCTTGAAACCCAAAAATAGTCATGGATGATGCAGTAGTCATCAAATCATTTCTATATGACAAAGCAAGTTCAATATTAAATTGTACAACATAAGTAAATAGAGAAGCTAAATAACATCTTTCATCACATCAATTTTATTTATGTAATTTATTACATCATTTAATCCATATTATTCTCACACAAGGGTAAATATAATAGGAAATAATAGTAGTGTTGTGTCCAATATGTAAAGATGCCAACATAACACATAACCAATTATAACTCCTAGCTTTACACAATGAAAATTCTCAAAATATATTTTATTATCTAAAATAAGCCTTATGCATGGTTTTTGGAGTCTTTATTCATCTTTCTAAAAAGATACCTATCTAGTCCTTAAACTCAATCTACTCAAATGAGTACCCATGATTTTTTTGGAAATAATAAAAACACGGGTCAAACATAAAGTGAGACCACACCACTAGAATGCGAAATGGGTTTTCCTTTCACTATTTCATTTATCATTAACTACAGTATATTTTATAAGAGTATCACATCACGACCAATCATATTCATCATAAAAGTGAGATTCCTTGCACATGTATCCGATTAGTTTTATATAGACATATCATCTTAGATTACCACTTAGGCCTTACTCCTACCAGGTCAATACTAGTACTTGATGCTTTAAGGTTTATTTATGTATGTTACCCTCAATTTTATCATGAAAAAATAATTTTGTTGCTAAGGCCTTACACTATCGCTCTCATATTTTGTCATGTATAGGAAATTGGGTGCTACATAAGCCTTATGCCTACGTTCTCGCTTATTCGTCTTGAGTAGACAATTGAATGCTACACATGTCTTACTCTATCATTCTCGTTTAATTGTGGTGCATAGAAAAATTTGATGCTATACAAGCCTTGGTCCTTCGACTTTACCAATTGTAATGTCTTGAGTTTGACATTTGGTATCCACTAAGGCCTTTCATCAATGATACTAATTATACCGTCGTGAACTATGTAGTTATTATTGGATAATACCGCTGATATACCATTGATATATCCATATCGCTCCTCACTCGATATTTTTACTAAAATATCGCCTAAAGTATCATTATCGATATATCGTTTGATATTTATAGATATAACGCTCCGATATTTAATGTAAAATCCCTGATATTTTTTAAGAATATTGTTCATTATTGTATGTCTTGGAGAAAATAAATCTATAAATAAACATCTTCAGATTCTCGATATTTATTTTTAGTATATGGTGAATGACAATATGTAGAAATTCCAATGCATTAAGTTTTTTCTTTAAGTTTTAACCATAATTTTTTAAGTCTATTTCATTCGTCTATTATTAAAGAAAACTTTATTTATTCTACTATTTTATTAGTTTTATTTTATGTGAAGACTTTACCATTAAAAACTAGATTTTTTAAGAGTTACTTCTCCTTTTAGTTATATTTTGGTTTGGCGTTTCTAATTAGTAAGTTAAGTTATGAAAATTGATTTTATTAGTTATTATCATGCACCAAGAACTAAAATTTGAAGAGCAGTAAAGTTGTATATAAATCGATGAAGAATAGGCTAGAATTTGTAACCAATATCAAATCAACATTACTTATTTGATGAATTAAGTGAAAATGAAAATGAAGAAACTACAAATATGGAAAAAAATTGCAAATTAATATAGATGATTAGATGACTTAAAAAACAAATATAGTATAAAAATAAATAAAATAATAAAGATGCACATCATGCTAATTTCTCGATTTTTATAAGCTTATTCTATGACTTATGGTTAATTAGATATCATGGTAAATATATTATGTAAATTATATAGAATCACACTTTAAAAGTATTTTGGCAACATAGATCCAAATATTAAAATTTATAACATTGTAAAATAGTACAATATGGTTTATAACATGTTCTATACAAGTCTGATATGTCGTCGGTATTATCCGATATTATCATGGTATTTAATATATCTTATATCAGCACTTGATTTCTAATATTAACTACTTATGTCATGAGTTTTCCATTTGGTAACCACACAGATCTTTAATTAAATATATTGTCAAGTTATGGATGTTTGCGCCAAAATTGGTTACAAACACCCAATTGTCGTTAAAAGCACCCGTTTACGATCACAGATCTCAGATAGCAAGTATGTAGAGAATATAAACGTGAAGAACACTCAAAATTAAAAAGGAAAGCAGTAGAAACACACGATTTATAGTGGTTCGGCATTGTAGCCTATGTTCACTATGTAGAATTGCTGTTTTATTGATTATCACTCACTGGTTATAAGAGTATAGATGATAATAATCAAGTTACAATAGAGTTCTGCAGAGTAACGGTTAGAAGAACCCAAAAATATCCCTTTTCTTAAGCTCTTGGATTACTATTTATAGGTGTATGCTGCAAATATCTCGCTTAGATCTTGGTAGACTCCTTCTCTCATGTGGGTGGGCCCACTTGATCGATCCCTGGTCATTTCAACTCAATCCATGATCGATACGAATGAGATTCGTATCGATCAAAATCTTGCCCAATTGAGCTGAGATCGATCATGAACATTCCCGAGGTTGTATACAAGCTTCTGTGAAAATTGAGTAGCATTTGGACTTGTAAATTGTGAGATATGATCGATGCAAGTTTGTATTTGTAGCACGTTATCGAATTCGTATCGCTTCCATTCGAATCGCTTTACTTTGTATCGATGAAATGCACATGCTAACCAGATGATGTGACACTATCTTCTAGGATCGATCCACTTTTCATGTCGAGCGACTGAGTCTTTCTCTTGAACGTGTCTCGTTTGTATCCACCAATTTAGCATCAGTCGTATCCACCAGTTTAGCCTCGTTCGTATCCACCCATTACAACCCATTTCGTATCGATCCATGCGTATTCTTCGTATCGTTCATCTGGTGTTGGCTTCATATCGATGGAAAGTGATAGTTTCGTATCGATCATTTAGTAGATGATATGAAATAGACATCAACATGATCAATACGAAGTAGATAAATATGGGCTACTTCGTATCAATGAAAAAGATTAGGTTTCACATCAATCCTGTGTCCTTGCTTTCGTATCGATCGAGTGGTCATTGGTCCATATCGATCGCTTGGCCGATTGATACGAGACATACATAATTTGGATCGATACGAAAGCAAGAAGTTGTGTAGGAAATAAGCTTGGGTTGGTCCCCTTGCACTTTGCATCGATGCTCAGCTTATAGCTTCGTATCGATCCATGGTTCATAGCCTCATATCGATCGTTTGACCGATTGATACGAAACATATGGCAGGTTGATCGATACGAAGCTGGTGAGTATGGAAGTAAATAGGTCCATATCAAGTGCACGATGGTGATGGATCTGAGGCACATGAATATGAATAAGATGGACATGATGTTGTTGGATACAAAGCGGATGGTCTTTGATCGATCTGTGGCCCTGACCTAAATCAACCATCCCCTTACCCTGAAGAAAACCACTCAGTGACTCGAACCAGGTGATGCGATGACTCGAAGTAGCTTGTTCCTCAAAGACCCAAGGTGAATAATTTTTTTACCCGAAGCTGCTCTTCTGAAAACTCGAAGCAAACATGGAGAAGACTCGGAGCAGACTCCAAGCAACCTAAAGCGACTCGATCATTTTTGAAACCATATTTTAGACTTCTTGCACTGCTTATTCGTATATTATTCTATGTTTTGAATTCATTATCGTGTATATTATCTATGAAAATCCAACTTCGATCATTAAGCAGTCGAGTGGGTTAAACCCACCTGTATGTTGCCTTGTCAAAAGGTGGGTTAACAACGGACACATAATTGCCACTAAGGCGTTACATTGCTAATCATCAAATAAGGCTTCGTATTTAGACATCTTATTACCGCAAAGGCCTTCCATTTGCATTTTCATTCTTACGAATGGTTTATCTTATTATCATTTAGCTTCATCAAGCTTGATCTTAATGTCATTATCTAATTAAATTGTTCTTCATTAATTTATTATTTCTCGAACATCGTTAGGATCAACCACCTCTTGCACTTAGCCTTCTTTTCCTTTGTTAATTATCTTAATCCAACTTGACAAGGTTATCGCATGTTAAACCTCCTAGGTCCTCACGTGTTTGTATCACACTAGCCATTGTAAGTAGATTTCCTTAGAGCCATTACATGTTGGCATAACTCAAACTATCGTGGGCTGAATTCCTTAGAGCTTTGGAGTATTGACCTTTAAGTTGTCGTTGCATGTTGATAACCTCCCAAGCTTTCGAGCAATGAGCTCTACGTAGTTGTCGCATGTTGATAGCTCTCTAAGCTTTCGAGCATTGAGCTTTAAGTAGCTTTCATGTGTTGATAGCTCTCTAAGCTACCGAACGTTGAGCTTAAGTAGTTATCGTGTGTTGAAAGCCTTTGAGGGTTGAGATCAATAGAGCTTTCGCATATTGGTTGTAACAACCTAGGATTTTGCCACTTTGAAATAGGCTATTTAAATGTATTTTATATGATCAATAAATGGATTTTTATTAGCAAATAAACCAATTTTATTTATTTAACAACGATGATAAAATAGTTTTTAAATTTTGTTTACCAACATAGATAATTCAAATAGAAATAGAAAATATGACCGAAGAACGTTTTTCGAAATTTTGACTTTTCGACACTCGAATGTCATCAGGAACATTGTGCACACTTGGTGAAACATGAATACATTTATATATGTTAGTATTAGTATTAATTAAGCATACTTATGTATATTAACTTATATATATACACACACCTAAGCATGGATATGTCAAATTATGTTTTAAAAAGGCATATATATATATATAAACACATTAATATATAAAAAAAAATCTCCATATCTTTAATATACACACATGGAAGTTCTAGCATGATTCAAGGCATAGAAGGGAGTAATGCTTACAAGTAAGGGAAAGGAGAGGTGTGGGGTGCATGAATATGTTCATATTTGATACTAATCACTTTATGTATTTTGATAAAACTCCTAAGCCTATATATACCCCTTTAATTTCTACACCCTCTTCTTTGTTTTCATTTGCATTCTCATATCAATATTATCTTCTTATCTTTATGTATTTTCATGGCTTCCATCTCCAAATTCCCAAGAGAAAAAGTTAGTAAAAACATAATTAAACACCTTCCATTCATTTCCAAACCTCTTCTCTTCACAAAGCAAGCATAAAACCACCCAAGATATGCATGACCGAGCCAAACATAAGCTAGGCAAAGCCAATTTTTCTCATTAAACCTACCCAAAGCACCACATTTGAAGCTAAGGCATTCTAGCTAGGTCATAGCGAAGTTTGGTTCGATTTAAAACCTATTTGGTGAGTAAAGATCATGTTTTTAAAACTCAAGCTACTAACTTTTTAAAATTGCAAAATTTATGAGTTATAATATTGCTTAAGTATGTGGTAATGTTATAAGTTGTATATGCATAAATATATGTTGATTTGGAGTTGATTGCTTATGTCGAAGTTTGAGTAAGCGATAAAGATTATACCTTGAATATTGGAAAAGTTGGTTAGTATTTGTGAAGTAATATTCTTTCTTATGATTGTGATATAATATTATGATGTGATATTATGTTCGAATGTTGTATTTTTTGTATTTGGGTTCATGACACGAAGGTAGCAATTCGCTAACCAAAAGTGACGTAGAAATCCACTTATTGACGAAAGTTTGATTTTTGTTTCAACATGAACAGTTTTCAAGCTTAAAACTTTGATTTTTATTTTAAAAAGTTTATTTTCATAATTTAAAGAAGATAAGAGTTCAAAGTTGAGGTTTTTATAGCGTAGGAATCCAAAATTCAAAAAGTGAAATTATGGGTGCGTATAGCGATAATCACTATACGCCCAGTTCGAAAATTTTAACTAGTTTTCTAATCCAAAATTGTTTTCACTTAGAAATATTTTTGGAAATATTTTCTAACTTAAATTAAGTAATTAGAGAACAAATATTTAATCATTTATTTATTTAGTGATTACTTAATTGATTTATTAATTAATAAAGGTAATTAGTACTTAATCCTTAGTTAAAAATGGTTTTAAACTTAAATGATAATCAATTAAGTTAATCATGATTTGTTATTTAATTAAAGTTAATTATTATTCAATTATTAGTTAAGCATTAATTAATTATTATCTAATTATTTATTTGAGATAATTATTAATTAATTACTATTTTAAAAGGGGGATTATCTAATTAATCTTTGATTAAAGTTAATTATGTTTTAATTAAGGTTTAATTACCTTTAATTAGAGTTTAATTACTGTTTAACAAGGATTTGATTCTCATTTACAAGGGTTTTTATTTATTTTAAAATGGATGAGATTAAGTAATTTGTTTTGTTTTAAACTATTTTCTTTTCGAATTAGTTTTATATCAAGGGTTTTCTACGTTACTTACTCTAAAGTAACCTCATATGATCAGGAGAACTAAATGACATCCACTAGAAAAAAAAACACCATTCTTCTATTAAAATTAACCTGGACATTTACCTATGTTGCTTGATGGTTATGTGTTGATCCCTTGTATACATGTTGTTATGTAATGCTATGTTAGACAGGATAAGTAAAACTAAATGAAAAGCACTGTTGTGGTCATTAAGACTCTATTTCATTTTTTAAGGATAAATATTTCATTTTCTTTTTGAAAAAGTTTCAAAGTTATTTCAATTTGACCAAGATATTTAAAGAATGATTTGACAAATGGTTTTACTAAAGATGTTTTTAACTAATGAGAATGGTTTTCCATGTTATAAAAAGAAGTTTTTTACAAAGAGACTGATAAAGCAGTTTGGAAATTTATAAAGTGCTTTGGGTAAATGGATTTGAGTTTTTAAGCAAAGAAGATTTCATAAATAGGGGAGATTAATAAAATGGATTGCTTATTAAAGGAAGCTAATTTAACTAAGGTTATTTTGGAAAATTGTTTAAATAGGAAAGGTTTATAAAGAAGTTTTACAAATGATTTTGGGGTATTTATAAAAGAATTTTTAAAAAATGATTTGGATATTCATAAAGGGTGTGTTGTACCAAAATTGGGCACAACACTCTTCGGATGTGATTGAAGAGATTAAAGTGTAGAAAGTAAATGGAAAAGGAGGTTAATCTAACAATCACACCAATAAAAGTTTGGCTCAATTTGAGCCGTGATCAATCATAATGAGTCTTCAGGAGATATGCAAGCTTGTATGAAAATTTCATAGCATTTGGACTTGTATATTTTGCGTTATGATCGGTCCAATGTTGATTTTTTAGGCAGGCTAATGGCTGTGTATCGATGCTTTCGTACCGATACTCCTTCGTATCGATAGGCTACATATCGATTAGTTGTGCACTGATGACGTGGAGCGACAATTATGCGGAGATCCATCTTTTATGCTTGCAGTCCGATACTTTAGTTTGACTACTTCCTGTCATATCCATCTAATGCCAAGCTTTTCGTATCTCCATCGCTTTCGTATTGATGCCTGGATGTTGCCTTCGTATCGATGCCTGGATGTTGGTTTTATATTGATGCCTAGATGTTGGTTTTATATCGATGCATGGTTGACCGATAAGAAATGGGTATTAGTGGGATCGGTACGAATTGGGCAGTGGTTGAGCATATGAACTTTGATCGATGCTATTGCTTGATGGATACGAAGGGGATGGACAAAAAGTTGATTGATAGAAACAGATATCTTCTACATGGATTAACTAGATAATATAAGTTGATGTTGAGGCTAATATTGCATTTATTTTATAGCTTCGATCCCCCAGCCTAAAGGAGTGCGATTTAAGGAGATAGTAAGTGCTTTCTAATCGATGCCAGCTGAACTTCGAGAAATCAATGAAGTTCTTACTGATGAAAACATGATCGCTGTGGGGCATATAGAGAGAGATCAAAGCATTGGACTAATAGGAGTTCCCATGGTGGCTGCGGTAAGTTAAGGAGGAAGAAGAGATCCTGAAGTCATAATCACTTAACGGGGCGATAACGAGAGTATGCCAGCCAGGGATATGCCCGTAGTTGCACCTTTGCAGAATCTCTAATCATCAGAATAAAAAAGAAAAAGGCAAGTCTCTCACCTACAAATCCAAGAGGCGTAAGACCGTTGTACTTTCTTTGCCCATTGTGACTGCTATAAGTCTGGAGACTTCTTCTCCTCAAATGGAAAGTTCATTGAGAGGATTATCAGACATCCCTATTCTAGATGATGTATCTTCATTCCAAGATCTTTGATTAGAGGGACTCCCTTCCCCATCACGAACTGGCATAGGCTTAACTTCTTTAGACATAAGGGAGCCAACTCCTACAAGCAAGGCTACCAAAATCGGTTGGTTGGGGGGTTTGCACATGCATACATGCACTTCATGGCACTGCACAATTTCTAATCATATGTTTTCTAATCTTCGGAGATGGCTATTTCTGCTTCTCTTTTCATTTTACAGACACGATGGTAAGGTAGGTGTCTATGCTCACCAATCTTCGCTCTACACGCCATTCATCTAGGTCTAACTCTGAATCTCATAGGCATGAAAGTGAAAGAGACTATAGTCGTAGCCACCACTCTAGCCAAGTGCATGAGCATTATGATAGGGAGAAGGAAAGGTCACATCAAAGTAGGCGTCGCTCCCGGTTTCGATTGCCACCATCTAAAGGTTCCTTAAAACCATCCGGCTCAGGCAGGAAATCTTCTGAAACTGCATATCAAGTAGCACCTCCTCATACTTCGAAATTTGGCGATCACCGCTGTAGAATTGAAACGGAAACTCCCATCGCTACAGAGCAAGTCGCTGCGGAGCCCACAAGGGAGGGAGCCATTGCTAAGTTAAAAAAAATTGACTATCTGTTTTGATGTCTTCCACTTTCCCCCAAACTTGAAAAGAATTCCCAATGACATATAAAGACTGGTGCAGAAATACTTGCATGATGCATGCAACCAGTGTAGGGAATGGGTTAAGACGGCCGAGAGAGTTTCTACGATATCTTTCGAGCGGGCTAAGACAACTGAGAAACTGTAGGCCGACCTTTCTCAAAAAGATAGAATAATAGAAGTGCTTAATAATGAAGCTGAATCTTCAAGGAAATCGAAGATGGAGGTCGATAAGAGAGCCAATGAGGCTAGACAGTCCATGGAAAACATGCGAAAAACTTATATGGATCTAGTATAGGAGACGTGTCACCATAACACTTTCATTACTCTGGAAAGAGACTCTGCACGGAAAGAGGTTGAGGAGCTAAGAGCGAAGCTAGCCGAGGCCATCAAGGAAAAATGTGAGGTCAATAATGTCGCCCAAGAGGCATGTGAATACGCAGTGGTACTTAAGGAGGAGAGGGATGCAGCGAACTTGAAGGCCCAGGAAGCCGATGTCAGGATGGATAAGGAAAATAAAGCGGTGGAGGCCAGGATGGAGAATGAATTTGAAGATCTCCTAGATATGTACAACACTAATGTCTTAAGAAATCGCAACTTAAATTGGCTCGGTGAATATTATCCTTTTCAACTATACAAGGCCTGGAGTCGCTTGGTAGATGACGAAAAGGCGACTCACGATGCTACGACTATCGATGAGTTTGAACTAGAAGCTCAAATACTTGTTAGAGATGAATCAAAGGTTCTCCATGATACAATTGTCGCTCTAGAAAAAGAAAAGTTGGCTGCCAAGTATCTAAACGATGGAGAAGGATCTGGAGTTGAGCATCATGAAGTAGGTTTCAAAGTGCTCCCAGTCATTCAATCTGAGCCTACTTCTTCTATCTATCCTCCAATTGTCCTAGGATATGACCCTTATAAGCCGCACCTTTCTCCGATACATGATGTCGGCTCAGATGGCACATTAACTCAACGTGAGAGTCAACCCGAGGTAGGTATCTTGGATACTTTTTCCATTCATCCAAATGTAGGATTATTGTCAGTAGAAGTTACTAATATTTTCTCCTATCTTTATTCAGCTCTAGATTCTACATCAATCGATCCTCCTACAACTTAAGAAATGCATACGAGCAGAAGGCAATAATGACAGAGGCTACAACTGCAACGGTCACCACATCGACTGGGGAGATACACGATAGCAGCTGCTTGCTTGATGAACAATTGATGAAAGCACTCCTTAGCCATCAAAATAACCCATATATAGAAGTTCCTTTCAAGATAGATTAAGATGTGATCATTACGGGCTCCTATGGCCCAACCAGTAGCGTCCCAATGGGTATTCAAGTGGATCGGGTTGAGCAAATAATGGAAAAGATCAAGACTGAGATGGAGCAAGCCACGTAGGCTCGTTTGCTGGTGATGGCTGGCGGGCCCCGGTCCAGTCCAGTTTCTTCAGGTGGGTACCATCATCGATACCAGCGTGCCTCATTCTTCTGGCATTGAGGGTGCCACCATCCCTCTAGTTCCACCCACATAGGACATTCCAGTTACCGTGAGTTTTAGGGAGGAGACTGCTTCAACCCTAGCCGAAGACAAGCTAGCTGGAGCAGGCCAGGGAGGTAAATGCTCATAGAGACATCTGAGAGGCAGTTCGAGCAGGTCTACGCTGAAGAAAAGCAAAAAGGATAGAAAACCAAAGTTATAGACTTGCACTTTTGCTTCTTCTCTTTTTGGTAAACAGCTAGAATAGGCTTTTCTTTTGCTTTCGTAAGCCATGTACAGACACAGGTTTGGCCCCTGCTTATAGAAATCCATCGAATAGATTTTTGTACTCATCTTTTTCAAAGAATAGTGGAAATAAAATTTCCTTTTGTTTTTCATCACAACTCTGTGTTCATTTGGTTAAGTATTTTAGGACTTGTGTTGCCATTCAACGTACATGTAAGGCTATATTTTTCGAGTCGAACTTGAGTCTGACCACTAAATCCTAAAGTCATGGCTTCGGGTCATAATCAAACGTCGAGTCGAATCCCAACATTGCACTGTCTCAGTAACCGGCTGGTACTTGAGTTATGCCTCCAGTCTCAGGGAGAATTAAAGTAGTCAGTCAGTAGTCGTTTTCCGCCTTTGCTAGTTTAATTTAACTTAGTCGGAACAAAGTTAAAGCGAAATGAGTTTAAGTGGTCGGATCACACTTGCTTATCTGTTAGTATTTGTATCTGCACTCTGGGGATTGAACTTGTATGTCGGTAGTTGGTCACGCCTGCTTATCGCTTAGAATCATATTTGTGCTTCGGGGACATGAGCTAATTTATAGGCGATCAGTCACACACGTTTGGTATTTGGAATTATTTCCACACTTTGGGGACATAAGTTAATTTACAGGCGGTTGGTCATACCCATTTAATGTTTGGAACCAGATCCGTGCTCTGGGGACATGAGTTAATCTATAGGCGGTCGGTCACGCCCGTTTAATGCTTATACACTAGTCTGCACTCTTGGGGCCTAAGTTAGTTGATGGGTGGTCAATCATACCCATCTAACTTTAGGATTATATCCTCACTCCATGGACATAATTTGTTTTACAGGTGGTCGGTCACACCCGTTTAGTGTTTATACTCTGGTTCGTGCTCTCGGGTGCAAAGTTAGTTGATGGTTTTCCAGTCCCACCCATTTGGTGTTTATACTTCAGCCCACACTTTGAGAATCTAGAGTCAGTCGACAAACGATATGTTTAAGTATTAGGATCTCATTCGCACTGCGGGAATAAGGAGTTGATCAAGGTTTTGGATGGTCAGATCACATCCATCTTTACTTGGAAAGCAAAGTCGTAGATGGACGAATCCATCCTCTTTGAACTTGGAAGAATGAAGGCGAGATCATGGATGGACGGATCCATCCTCCTCTAGGTTGGATATTGGAGTTTTGTACTTCAGCTCGCACTTTGGGAGCTGGAGTTCACTAGAGGATTGTTGTGTTTCAATCCTTCTTGACTTTATCATTGCTTGCCCCCGAGCTTGATGTTTCACTTAGGAGTGACCGGTCGGATCACAATCACTCCCTATTTGAATGAGTCCCATCGTATAATGGGACTTAGCTCTTTGTTCATCGTGATGGTTGCACTACGCATTTCAAGAAATTGCTTCTCTGGCTTGTTGAGTCTGCATTATATTGCTGAAATAAGAAAGTACGACAAAGTCAGTTGCCTTATTATAAGTTCAAATTCAAAAAATGCATAAAAAATTTCAAAGGTAATGTAGACTAAATGAATAAAAACCAATTATGTATAATAGCGATGAAGACTCTAACTGTTCCATGCTCTTGGTAAAGTGAGACCGTCGACTGTTGATAGTTTGAATGTGCCGCCTCCAAGTCTTCGCTCAATGACATACGGTCCTTCCTATGTCGGTTTCATGTGTAAAGGGACTGGATAAATTCGCTTAAGTGTGAGATAGCCAACTTCAAAGGTTTTGAGTTGGACCTTAGCATTGTATAATTGGGCGACTCGATTGCGGTGTGCGAAGGCCCTCAAATCAGCCTCTTCGCACTTCTCATCCAGTTAATCCAGAGATTCTACAAGTAGGGTGGCATTTGTCTTTGGATCGTAATAGATCACACAGTGAGAAGGTACTTCTAGTACAATCGGAATAATAGCTTCGGAGCCGTAGGAAAGTGTAAACGAAGTATGGCCAGTCGCGGACTTGTGGGTAGGTCGATATGCCTATAGGGCCATAGGAAGCTCATCGACCCACTTACCACCACCATTTTCCAGTTGTTTCATTATAATGGAGTAGATAACTTTGTTGACAGCTTTGACTTGCCCATTCGCTTAAGGGTGAGCTACTGTTGAGAACTTCTTCTGGATGTGGTAACGTTGACAGAAATCTTTAAACTCGACACTATCAGATTGGGTCCCGTTAGCTGTTACAATGGTGTGTAGGAGACCAAAGCGACAGATGATGTTGCATACAAAAAAGTTGATTACTTTCTTCATCGTGACAGTGGTAAGAGGCTCAGCTTCCATCCATTTAGTAAAGTAGTCAATTGCAACGATGGCGTACTTCGCACCATCCTTGGCTAAAGGTAGAGACCCTATTATATCAATGCCCCATGTGGCGAACAACCATGGACTGACCATCTGAGTAATTTCTTTAGACAGGGCTCTTGGAATCCTCGCATGTTTTTGGCACCTATCTCATTTCTTGGCATAATCTGATGTGTCTCGATTCACGGTTGGTCAGTAATATCCATATCTGAGTATTTTTTCGAAAGGGTTTGCCCTCCAATGTGATCACCATACTCTCTTTCATGCACATCATGCAACACTCGTATGATCTCATCATGGGCAATACACTGGAGTAAAGGAACAGAATATCCCCTCCTATATAGGACTCCATTCTGGATAATAAATTGTGAAGCTTTTCAAAGAACCTATCTTTTCTCACTTCTACGCTCAGGTAAAGCTCCATGCTCAAGATAGTTTCTGAATGGAGTCATCCATGACTCCTTCTCGGTGTTGCTTTGTACATTCAGTCTGTCTCTATTTGATCGATACTTGGAGTGGTAAGTGTCTCAACGAGGACAAGTCCCATTTGTTGTGCTTCGCTAGTGCTGGCCAGTTTCGCTAAAGAATCAACTTTCTGACTTTGCTCTTGGGGTACATAGTGGATAGCATAATAGTCGAACTGATTCAACATTTCCTGAACTCGAGTAAGGTAAGTGGCTAATCTCCGGTCTCTGGCTTGATATTATCCTTAAACATGATATACGACCAATTGCGAATCACAATAAGTCTCTATAGCAACGACTCCTAAGTCTCTAGCAAGTCTAAGTCCAACGAGTAGGGATTCATACTCGGCTTCGTTGTAAGTTGCGTGGAAGTCAAACTTCAAAGCATAGCATATGGATCGACCTTTTGGGTTTCGAGTACCACTCCAGCGCCTGAGATACGGTCGTTTGATGCACCGTCAATGTATAGCTTCCATGTATGCTTAGGAGATTCATTGGTTTCGGGCAAGTCTTTCGGTATGGTGAATTTAGCTGTGAAGTCCCCCAGAACTTGTCTTTGAATGGCTTGCCTCGGTGTATAAGCAATATCAAATTGACTCAACTCTATGTTCCACTTAAGTAACCTACCAAATGTCTCAGGTCGTGTTAGGATCTATCGAACGGCTGATCAGTATAGACAGTGATTGATGAGCCTGGAAATATGGATGAAGTTTTATTAAGGCTACGACGAGACAATAAGCTAGCTTTTCCACCTTTGGGTATTTTCTTTCTTCCCTCGTTATCCTTTTTCTGATATAATAGATCGGTCATTGAATCTGATCCTCTTCTCGAATCAAAGCAGCACTGATTTCATATGCCAAAACCACCAGAGAGACATGTAATCTATCGTGATCAACTGCCTTCGACAAAATAGGTGGTGTCACCAGATGATGAACTAGTTCTTGGAATGCACCTTCGCACTCCTCTGTCCATTTGAAATTTTCTTTTCATTTTCTGATCAAATCGAAGGATGAAATGCACTTGTCTATGGATCTAGAAATAAATCTGCTTAAGGCAACCACCTTCCTGTTGAGGCTTTGCACCTCCTTTATGGTTCTGGGAGTTTCGAGATTCCGATTCACCCAGATTTTCTCAGGTTTGGCTTCAATTCCTCTAGCACTGACGATGAATCCAAGGAATTTTCCCGACGCTACCTTGAAATGACATTTCAACGGATTGACCTTTATTATGTACTTTCAAAGTGTGTTAAACATTGTTTCCAAATCATTGACATGGTTGATGGACATTCGCGACTTCACGAGCATGTCATCCACATACACCTCCATGGTCTTTCCGATCAGGTTAGCGAACATTCGGATTATGAGCCTTTGATAAGTTCCTCCAGCGTTCTTGAGTCCGAAAGACATCGCCTTATAACAATAGAGTCCCAAATCAGTGATGAAGCTAATATGTTCCTAGTCAGGTAAATGCATCAATATTTGATTGTAGCTGGAACAGGCGTCCATGAAAGATAAGAGCTCGTGTCCGGCTATTGAGTCCACTAGTTGATCAATTTTGAAAGAGGGAAACTATCTTTGGAGCAGGCTTTATTCAATTCTGAGTGCCCACACATGTTCATCATTTCCCATTTAGCTTTTTGACAAGCACTGGATTAGATACCCACTCTGGGTATAAAGCATCACGAATAAACTCATTTGACTTGAGTTTATTTACTTCTTTCTTTAGGGCGGCAGATCTCTCTAGATCCATACCACGCCTTTTTTATTCGACCGGGACATGCCGCGGGTCAATATTTAATGAATGGCTCATGATTTTTGGCGAGATACCACACATGTCCGAACGAGTCCAGGCAAACACATCAAGTTTTGTCTGGAGAAAATCAACCAATTCATGTCTCATCTGGTGGCTAAGTTGAGATTCGACCTATACCATTCTGGAATCGTTATCGTTGTGGATCGGAACATCGATCGTCAACTCCACCAAGGAAGCCTAACAGTCTTTGGCTTCCTCCTTATCATTATTGTCTTTAGGATCGAGGTCCTTAAGGAACTGGTTGTGGTGCCTAGGCCGAGGCCCAGGCGTTAGCTGTCAATTCTTTGAAAAATAGACATGGAGAGATTCCTCTACACCCTTGCCTTTCTCTTTGCGTTGCGCATCCCGTAGCTCAGCAACATAACAGGCACGTCTAGCCGCATGATCACTATGTACTACTCCAACCGCATTATCGGTGGGGAACTTCAGAGTCAAACACCATGGCAATCGCTGCCCCGAATTATGTAAGGGTTGGTCAACCCAAGAAAACATTGTAGGGGGAATGAATGTCTAACACAATGAACTACAACATCCGGAATCTCCGACGATCTCTAATACCCAATTCAATGGGTAGCTCTACCATGCCAGCTAGTATGGTTGCACTTCCATTAAAACCATGAATATGTGATTGACATGGTTTCAAGTCTTTTGCTTCCATCCTCATTTGGTCATAAGCACGCTTAGAAAGAATGTCCATAGAGCTTCCACTGTCAACCAAGATCCTATTCATCCAAATAGAACCTATTTGGACTGAAATGACCAACGGGTCAATAGTGGAGGCCACGGCTCTGTAAGGATCTTGATTTCTGAAAAAGATGTCATCTGTCATCGTCCTCTATTGTTTTGCTGGGGCCCCATCATCAACATTACTACAACATTCAAAGTTCACAGCCTAATTGAACTGGTATATGACTCCATTTCCTTCTAGCTCCGATCAGTCGGATGAGAACCACCACTCATTTTATTTATTACTAACCTCCTGCCGGTACGCACGAGTTCTTTGGGCCGAGGTTGGTCTTTACCTTGATTTAGATTAGATAGGTCGGCACCTCCATCCTTTGGAGCCCGAACAAACTGCTCTAACTTCATTTCTCTAATCAACTTCTCGATGTTGTCTTGTAAATGACGACACTCATTAGTATTATGGCCGTAACAATCATAGAACCTACATAATTTCCCAGTTTGAATTTGTTTCTCCAATGATGGTTTCGGAGCTGGCTTCTTATACCGTCCGGTATTACAAGTCTGAAGGCAAACATTATCCAGCGATGTGTTTAGGGGAGTATAACGGTCAAACACAGGAGATCTATTTCTCGGTCCATGATTTGGGTCTCTCTTCTTTCCCTGACCTTCGTTACCCTTCTGTTGACCTTGCTTATTCTGAATTTTCAGTTGCACTTTGCCGAAGTTGTCACCGGTCTGCTTCATAACAACATTACTTTGAATGCCTTCACTACTGGGCCCCGCTATGTCCTGCTTCCTAGATCGTCTAGCGTCTTCTCTCCTCAAGAACTAGGCCGCCTTAGCATAGAAAAAATCCAATGAAGTGGAGGGTTTCCAGTCCAACCAATCATCAAACTCGAAATTGGGATCGATCCTTTTAGTCAACACCACCAAAATAGAATTATCAATGGGGTTGCTGACCTCAGCACAAGTAGCATGGAACCTTTCCAAATAATGTCTAAAGGTCTCGCCTGGAGCTTGAGTAACACTGGACAAGGTGTTGACATCCTTTGGTCTAGTAGCATGCGTATGGAAATGCTCAACAAACTTAGTAGCCAATTGATCAAAACATGAGATGGATCTATATGGTAATCAAGTGAACCACATAGTTGCAATACCTCCCAAAGTGATAGGAAAACTTCTACACTTAACTACATCGTCAGCTCGAGCGGCGTTTATGAGTCATTCACACTTTAGGATATGACGGTTAATGTCCGAATTCCTTCATACACCGGCAAAGTTGGCATCCTGAATCGACGGGGTAGCTCTGCATAAAAAATGTCATTGGTGAATAGAGTATGACTTTGAGAGATTCCCCAATCATCGTTCGTAAAGCCTTGACTTTCCCTGATCACTTGGCATACCATGGTTGGAATGTCAGGCATCTGGATGTTCGAGGCCAAGGCATGGTCGGGTTCCATGTTATGGGGACGGTATGGTCGCTGTTTGCGGTCCGTTCCTCACCACCTTGGCTCTCGATCTTCAGGGAAGCGAGGATCCTAAGCGTGAACATGTTGATGAAGGGCTGGATATTGTTGGTTCTGATCTCGGCTTCTAGATCAATAGTGGCAGCACCTACATGGTCATGAGTGTTGTGATAAGGAAGTGCCCCTCCTCGGGAGGAGGGTCCGCTTGGTGCCTTATATAAGGACCAATCCTGGCATTTTCGAGGTTCACAGCATGCTAATGCTCGAATACTTCTGCATAGTTTCCATCCAGACGACGGTGTATAGATCTGTGATTGAAGTCAGATGAAGCTGAGCTTTTGGTTGAGGAATGAGAGACATGATCCCTTCTAGATCTCCTTTGACTTTCTTTGTTCATCTGGTTTGCGAGCTTCGTGTTTGCATGGATCTGTTGAGTGAGCTCCTGACGGTTCTGAGTAAGCTCTTGCATGAGGGTTTGGAACTCTTCCCTTGTCATAGGGCCTTGTGGATCAGGAGCTCCAGTTGATGTATGGCTTGCTGTGGTCAGCTGCTTAGGATTTTACATATCCATTCCCTCTGATCTACAACATTTGAAGCAGTTCTAGCAGTATGAACCATGATGAATGTAGCTCTTTCCTAGATCTGGAGTAATTTGAGTAGAATGGAAGGAACTACAATAAGGCAGATCTGGATCTCCTTCTTAGATTTTAGCAATCCAACAACGGCAAGGGATCCGCTGAATCAGAGAAAAGCAGGATTTTCCCAGAGAAAGCACCAAAGTGTTTGTATCAAATTGGGCACAACACTCTTTGAACGTGATTGAAGAGATTAAAGTAAAGAAAGTAAATAGAAAAGGAGGCTAATCTAACAATCAAACCAATAAAAGCATGTAGAAATAGAAAAGGACGAGAAACTATAGTGGTTCAGTGTTGTAGTCTATGTCCACTTTGAATTGGTTTGTTGTTAATTAATGATTCTCAACTGATTACAATAGTACAAAGAACTAGCTCCTAAGTTACAATGGAGTTGCAGCATACTAACAATGTAGAAGCATCCAAAGTCTTTTTTCTGTAGGCATAGGGGTGCTATTTATAGGAATGGATCTAGAAATATCTCCCCAAAACCTCGGAATACCTCTTCTCACAGATGGTTGGGCCCACCAGATCGATCTGGGGTCATTTAGGATCGATCCAAGTGCATTTCGTATCAATCATGATTGGCTCCATTTGAGCTACGATATATCATGGTGGGTCTTCGGGTGATATGCAAGCTTCTATGAAAATTTTATAGCATTTGGACTGGTAGTTTTTGAGTTATGATCGATCCAAGGTTGATTTTGTAGGTAGGCTGATGGCTGCGTATCGATGCTTTCGTATCGATAGGCTGCGTATCGATCAGCTGTGCATTGATGACGTGGAGCGACAATTATGCAAAGATCCATCTTTCATGCTTGCAGATCAATTCCTTTGGTTTGACTAATTCATTTCGTATCCATCTAATGCCAAGCTTTTCGTATCGATGGATCCCCATTGCTTTCGTATTGATGCCTGGATGTTGCCTTCGTATCGATGCCTAAATGTTGGTTTCATATCGATGCCTGGATGTTAGTTTCGTATCGATACTTGGTTGATTCGATACAAAATGGGTATTAATGGGATCGATACGAATTGGGCAGGTGTTCAGCAGATAAACTCTGATCGATGCCATTGCTTGATGGATACGAGGGGATGGACACGAAGTTGATGGATACGAAGCTGGATGGATATGAAGTTGATGGATACGAAGCTGGATGGATACGAAGTGGGATTAACTTTGATGGATATGAACTGATATCTTCTACATGGATTTTGATTGATCCACAACTTCAACATACGAACTCCGATTGACCCGAAATTTAGAATATTGTCTTTCATAGCCTTGTTAGTCGGACCATGCTAAGTGTAGCTCGATTTGGACTCGGACCAAATTTTCCTATATCCATCGTGGACTCATAGATAGCCAATCTTCGGGACAAAAAGACTTCAATCTCTAGTCAAATCCTTGGTATCACGGTGTTGCCAAAAGGCGGGATAAGAGGGAGTATATAAAAAGGATTGGATAGTTATTAGAAATTTATATGAAAAGTTTGGATATCTATAAAAGCAATTTATATAAATAATTTTGAATATTTATAAAAGGGTTTCTATAAATGATTTGGAAGTTTGGAAAGTATTCTGAAATGGATTTAGATTTCAAGTAAAAGAGATTTCATGAATGAAATAGATTTGATTAAAAAGGATTTATCGAAACTAACCTTTTAAAAATGGTGGTATGGAACATCCGTTCCACACTTAACATCGAGGGAACAGTGTTTAGGGTCGTACTTACCTCCAATACTAATCATCATTTGTTTAATCCTTTTAACATGAGTTGGAAGTCAGAAGTTATTCACAAATGTTTTATGAATATACTTATGTAGAGAGATAATTATATGAATGTTTTAGACAAACATTTTGAAAGGAGATTTATTAAATAAAGCTTTGTTTTGAGGCTTAGTGGTTGCTACGGGTAAGTAAATATCAAATGGAATTAGTTGTTTTTATTTATTTGGTAGTTAAATAACCGTCTATCAAATATGAACCTAAAACGTAACTTTGAAAATATCAAGGAGAAACATGTGAGTTATATGGCATAGTCATCCTCGATGATGTTGTACCGGGCGTATAAATCTCGTTTCATTCTCCTAGGACAAATGATAAGGAAATCTGTTCACTAACAGTTAGAAGGTGATCTTCGCTCTTATCTTTGACTTCTAATTTCCTAAAGAACCGGGTTGAGTTTACTGTAAACTATCGAATGTTGTTTCGAAGAAACCGAGATCGAATATGTTATCCAAAAACCACACTATCCAACTCAAGCCTTTCAAAGTGACGACATCTTGAATATAATGGAATTGAAAATAAAGCTCTTTGAAGTGCAAAGGCTGCTTGCTACTAATCCCGAGGGCAATTCCAAATGGATTTAGTATAGGTAGTACTTTCGGTTTGTCCATCTCCTAGACAACTTGTATGGATGAATACGGGCATTGCATTGTCTCCTATAGGGCAATGTTAGCATTCCAAGTGGGAAGTGCTATGTAAAGGTAATACTAGCCTCAAGCCTCATCTACCAGGAAATGACAAAATCGAGCATGTAGTAAGGCCATGTGGGTCGCCCCCATCAAGTATGGTTATCCCAAATCTAGATCGATTGCTATCTACTCATGTTATATAAGTTAGTTAGGGACAGACTGTTATAACTATCCTAGGCTATAATTTGTATTAGTATGACTCTGATGTAACATTTTGAAATGACTTTTTAATATACTATGTTAAGTAATATATATTGTTTCGTTGCGTTGTTTGATTTTGTATTGTTTAGTTTCTTCTTTTCTATCTTTTCTTTCGTTCACCCCTATTGACTTGTCTTTTGGACGAATAAATGATCGACACACAAATACGGAGGATGTATTAAATGACATCTTTGGTAGTAAAAAAAGGCTTTTCATTACATTTGGTATCAGAGCTTAGGTTGAGCAAGCACCTAGGCTTTGGTGGGGTAAACTCGTTATAGATAGGGTCAGTAGTGCCCTAGAATGAGTCTGAGTATAATATATATACATACATACATACATACATACATACATACATATATATATATGAGTGCGTATTTGTTAGTAAATAAAAATATTTTGTACTTTGTTGTTTGACTTGTTTAGTGGAATAAAAATTCTAGGGGATGCGCCTGACCAATGTTATCGATAGAGATTGCCTAAACACTTGAACAAGTTAAATATACATTATATTATTTTAAACTTGGTAAATGAAATAATTTTACGTAGGAATATATTTTCTATATAAAAAAGCGATGATTTTAAAAATCTATGTAGTTATCTATGAGGAGAGTGGGTTCGGAGTTAATAATATTTAAATTATTAGCATTTAGGGTTTAACTAGTCATGCTCATCCAGTTTTGAGCATTGACTATTGTCAAACTTAATAGTAGATTTTCTTTTTACATCATGGGTTGGGTGGATATGTAGAAACATTGAATTGAACACCTTGTGAATTAAGTATCATAATTTGACTATAAGGCATTTGATGATATGTAGGGTTAAAATTTTCATTTCAATAAAGGTGTTTATTAAAAGAAAATATTTAGATAGTTTTATAAGATGAATTAAGTGAGATGATTTTACAAATCAAAACTATTAAATGTGTTTTAAAAATGAAAAGTGTTTTAAGAATGTTAAATTCCGGTGGCTTTGATAAATTCCAAATTATTCTGGAAAATAGCAATAATCTTTCTTAAGGATATTTTAAGATACAGATATTTTAAAATAAAGTTTGAGAGTAAGTTTTTCTTTGGATAGTTCGAAAATAAGTCTTAATCTATTTTGTGATGATCAGAATAATCTTCCAAGTGACAATCGAATGTTTGCTTAGGTAGATATGATGGTCACTTAGCAAATTATCCTCCTTATCACTGTACAATCAGGACGAGTTCAAATTCGAATGAATCCAAAGTAAGTGGATCATTTTGTAAAAAACTATTTGTCTATAAATAGTATTGTGTCTAGAAGAAATTGGAGGAAAAATTATTTTTATTAACTAGTTCGAGTGTCTCGGAAATGGCTAAAATTGGGTAAGAGATGTGTTTGGATGGCAAACACTTCCCTTGAGTATTGCTCGTTTTAGTAAAGGGGTATATGGTATTATTTGGTAGCACCCGGTTCCTTGACATCGTTTTGGAGTTACTCAGGCTATATTATGTTTTCAAAAGGTTTGTGAAATAAAACTTGGATAACATGTTCTTAGATCCGTTAAAAGGAAGAGTTTTCAAAATAAAATGACATCTTGATAAAAAAGTGGATTAATAAATGAATTTTTAATTAGGTTAAATGTAATAAGGATTGTAAAATTTGTTTATTTAAACCGTGTCTTTTGATTTTGACGTCTAAGATGTGAAGAATTATTTGATGTTATTAGGTCGACTAATAGACAATTTTACCTTAATAGTGTCTAAGAAAAAGTAGAATCTAGGATGGAGTTTGGATACTAGCATCCTACTCTTCTTAGCTACTTACTGGACCAATTAGGGTAAAGAGGTTGATTTATTTAACTTAGTTTCAAGACCTAAATTTCTTTGGCCTACATCTACTAGTTAAAATTAAATAGAATTAAAAATCAGATGCTTGTATATACTCTTAGGAGGTAGAAGAGTATTATATAAGTTAATAAATTAAAAAACTTATTCTTATGAAGCATGGTGGGAGGGTAGAAAGTAGTTAGATAGTAAGAATCGTTAGACCAATACGTAGGTTGTATGAAGATCATTTCTCCTTTTCACATAGTTTCGATCCTATATGACTGGAGGTGTTTTACTCCATTCCAAATAAAGATTTGTCACTCAATTGTTGACGGCGAGCATTGGTGAGTATTCTTACGTTCAACCAAAAGTTTTCTACCATAGTTTGTAGCTATGCAAGAAGAACAGAGGTTTCTAATTAAGAGGTCTGATCAAATTCCGCAATAGGAAGTAGGGTAAGCGATACTAGTTCGGAAGTGAAGTTATGTGTTCGAGTGAATGATCAAATTAGATTTTACATAGGAATGATCTATGTACATCATACGGACCGTTGAATAGTTTAAGTGTTTCTAGGAATTAGGGTTGTGGTACAATCTCGGGAAAGAAATTGTTTTAAGGGGGAAGAGTGCAACAACCCAGGATTTTTCCACTTTGAAATACGCTATTTAAACATATTTTATATAATCAATAAATAGTTTTTATTAGCAAATAACTATTTTAATCATTTAATAATGATGATAAAATATTTTTTAATTTTTTTTACCAATATAGATAGTCCAAATAAAAAATAGAAAATGTGACCGATGAACGTTTTCTGAAATATCGACTTTCGACACCCGAAAGTCATCAGGGACGTTGTGCACACTTGGTGCAATATGCACGCATTTATATATGTTAGTATTGGTATTAATTAAGCATACGCATGTATATTGACTTATACATATGTATACACACACATTGAAGCATGGATGTGACAAATTGTGTTATAAAAGGCATATATATACCTAACACTATATATACACAAAACATCTCCATATCTTAGTAGACACATGTGGAAGCTCTAGCATGATTCAAGGCATGGAATAGGAGGGAACGTGTACAAGTAAAGGAGAGGGGAGGTGTGGGGTGCTTGCATGTGTGTATAATTCTTATCACTTTATTATTTATAAAAATTCCTAAGCCTATATATACCCCCCTCATTTCTACATCATATTCTTTGTTTTTTTACATTCTCATGTCAAAATCCTCTTCTTTTCTTCATGTATTTTCATGGCTTCCATCTCCAAATTCCTAAGAGAAAAGGTTAGTAAAAACATTTCAAAACATAACTAAACACCTTTCATTCATTTCCAAACCTCTTCTCTTCATAAAGCAAGCACACAACAACCCAAGACATATATGACCAAGCCAAACATAACCTGGGCCGAGCCTATTTTTCTCATTAAACCCATCCAAAGCACCACATTTTGAAGAAAAGGCATTCTAGCTAGGTCATAGCAAAGTTTGGTTCGATTTAAAACACATTTGGTGAGTAAAGTTCATGTTTTTAAAACTCAAGTTACTAAAATTTTAAAGTTATAAAATTTATGAGTTAAAATGTTGCTTAAGTATATGGTAATGTTATTACTTGTGTATGCATGCATATATGTTGATTTGGAGTTGATTGCTTATGCCAAAGTTTGAGTAGGCGATAAAGATTATGCCTTAAATATTGGAAAAGTTGGTTAGTATTTGTGAAGTAATATTCCGGATTATGATTGTGTTATAATTTTGTGATGTGATATTATGTTGGAATGTTATATTTTTTGTAGCGATTCGCTAAGCAAGAGCGACGTAGTAATCCGCTCTTTGTCGAAAGTTTGATTTTTGTTTTAAAGTGAAAAGTTTTCATGTTTAAAACTTTGATTTTGGTTTTCAAAAGTTTATTTTCATGTTTTAAATAAGATAAGAGTTCAAATTTGAAAATTTTAAAGCTTAGGAATCCAAATTTCAAAATGTGAAATTACGGATCCGTATAGCGATAGTCGCTATACGCGCAATTTGAAAATTTTAACTAGTTTTCTAATCCAAACTTGTTTTCACTTAGAAATCCTTTTCGAAATGTTTTCTAAATTAAATTAAGTAATTAAAGAACAATTATTTATTTATTTAATGATTATTTAATTTATTTTATAATTAATAAAGGTAATTAGTACTTAATCATTAGTTAAAAATGGTTTTTAAATTTAAATGTTAATCAATTAATTTAATTGTGATTTGTTACTTAATTAAAGTTGACCATTATTTAATTATTAATTAAAGATTAATGAATTATTATTTAATTATTTATTTAAGATTATTATTATTTATTATTATTTTTAAAAGGGATTTTATTTAATTAATCTTTGATTAAAGTTAATTATGTTTTAATCAAGGTTTAATTACCTTTAATTAGATTTTAATTATGATTTATTAAGGGGTTGATTCTAATTTATAAGGGTTTTAATTTATTTTAAAATCACTTTGAGATTAAGTAATCAGTTTTATTTTAAGTTATTTTCTTTTGAATTTTTTTTAAATCAAGGGTTCTCTGTGTCACTTACTCTTAGGTAACCTCATATGATTAGGAGAACTAAATGATATCCATTAGCAGAACAAAACACCATTCTGTTATTACAATTAACAAGGACATTTACTTAAGTTTATTGACGGATATATGTTGATCCCTTGTATACATGTTTTTATATGATGTGATGTTAGGCTGGATAAGTAAAACCGAATTAAAAGCACAATTGTGGTCACTTTGCCTCCGTTTGATTTTGTAAGGATAGATATTTCATTTTCTTTTTGAAATGGTTTCAAAGTTAATTCAATTTGAACTAGATATTTAAAGAATGATTTGACAAACGGTTTTACTAAAGATGTTTTTAACTAATGGAAATGGTTTTCCATGTTATAAAAAGAAATTTTTATAAAGTGCTTTGGGTAAATGTATTTGAGTATTTATCTAAGAAGATTTCATAAATAAGGGAGATTTATAAAATAGATTGCTTATTATAGGAAGCTAATTTGCTTAAGAGGATTTAGGAAGTTGTTTAAACTGGAAAGGTTTATAAAGAAGTTTTATATGGATATTCATAAAGGGACTTTATAAAAAGGTTTGGATATTTATAAGAAATTTAGATGAAAATTTTGGATATCTATAAAAGCAATTTATAAAAATGGTTTTGCATATTTATAAAATGGTTTTTATAAATGAATTTGGAAGTTTGGAAATTATTTACTAATGGATTTGAATTTCAAGTAAAACAAATTTCATGAATGAAATAGATTTGATTGAAAAGGAATTATCGAAAGAAATATAAAAAAAGGAATTTGAGATATGGTTTTCTCTAAACCAACCTTTTAAAAAATGGTGGTATGGAAAATCCGTTCCACACTTAACACCAAGGGAATAATATTTAGGGTTATCCTTACCTTCAATTTAAACAACATTTGTTTAACCCTTTTAACATGATTTGGAATTAAGAAGTTATTCACAAATGTTTTGTGAATATACTTATGTTAGAGAGATAAATATATGAATGTTCTAGACAAACGTTTTGAAAGGAGATTTATTAAATAAATACTTATTTTGAGGCTTAATGGTTGCTATGGATAAAATAAATCACAAATGAATTGGTTTTTCTTTGTTTATTTGATAGTTAAATAACTAACTATCAAATATGGAGCTAAAACGCAACTTTGGAAATATCAAGGAGAAACATGTGAGTTATATGACACAATCATCTCCAATGGTGTTGTATTAGGCATATAAATTTCATTTCATTCACCTAGGACAAATGATAAGTAAATCCATCCACTAACGGTTAGGAGGTGATCTCCGCTCTTATCTTTGACTACTTATTTCCTAAAGAACCGGAGTTAAGTTTACTGGAAACTATCGAATGTTGTACCGAAGAGATCAGGATAAGATATGTTATTTGAAAACAACTTCGATATAAGTCAAGCGTTTCAAAGTGAAGACATCTTGAAGATAATGGAATTGAAGATGGAGCCTTTTGATGCGCAAGGGCGGCTTGCTACTAATCCTAAGGGTGATTCCAAATGGATGTAGTAGAAATAGTGCCTTTGGTTTGTCCATCTCCTGGAAAACTTGTAAGGATGAATGCTAGCATTGCATTTTTGCATGGAGGGCGGTATTAGCATTCCATTTGGGAAGTGCTATTAAAAGGTAAAATATAGCCTCAAGCCTCATCAACCGAGAAATGGAAAAAATGGGGCATGCAGTAGGGCCATGTGGGTTGCTCCCATCAGGGTATGGTCATCCCAAATCTAGATCGATTACTATCTACACATGTATCCTTCAGGGCCCAAAGTGAGGTGATCATATTCGATACTAATTTTAACATCCCCACTTGGAGGCCCAAAACTTACGGCTACGGATGCTGCAGTCACCCATACTAATTAATCCTCGGTGACCAAATACGGTAATGTTAGATACATTGATATAACAAAAACACATGGATAAGGAAAAAATTTGAAATCATTAAACAACTTTCACATTCCATCTCAAATCATTTCAAATTCATTAAATAATTCCATATTCGAGAGCAATGTTTAGAGAAATTATAATTATTACAACATATGCCAAGAGTGACATATGAAGAAGCCCCCTCGGATGATCAGAGTCTAAACATAGGCGATTAAACAATTTTGCCTTTACAGCACAACATAGAAGAATCAAAAATGGAAAAGAATTCCTACTAGCTAGCTTGCCTCCTACATGTCTCCAAATGCTTATTTATCTAAAGGAGAAACTGAAAACCTCAACTTTCAAACTACTTGAAATCAATTGAGCACCCGAGAATTTAAGATGAAAACATAAACTTCGAGTCAGACATAAAGCCTGGTTTGAATAATAACCTATCATCTCAAACCATTTTAGATATCTACTAAGACCATGCCGCATAGCGGAACGGTTTTTCCCCTCACTAGCATCTTTCTAAAAATTAATAGTAATGATATATTATACTCCTGCATCCATAATGGTTAAAACATAGTAATTTAAAATATTGTGATGATATGAAAACAAGTAAAACATTCAGGATTTCCCATCCCCATTTATTTTACTACCTATCATACTTATAGTTTCTAGGGTCACTATTAACCTATTAGTTTTTACGAGCTGACTAATAACCTGTTTATAATTTATGGACTACTTATCCTAATTCATAGTTTTCATGGGATAGCTAAGTCACTATTGGCCCCTGCCAACAACTTCATTCAATTATTTCATGTGTTCTCACTGAACCTATTGGTATCTCCAATAACTCCCCTTTTTATCATAATTTTCATGGGTTGACTATGAACCTATTGACTCCTGTCAATAACTAATCCGAATATAGTTTTCATGGGTTTACTACAAACCTGTTGGCCCCTGCCAATAACTCTCTTTAAGAATAGTTTTCATGGGTTTAGTATGAACCCGTCTAAACAGAAAACTTCTTGATTAGTCTTTGGGCATCCTATATTCTGGTTTACCTGACCTTCTGGATGAAATTCTACTCATACAGGAGTTAATTTAATTTATATTCACTACTGGTTCAACCTAGCGGTTATTCTGCCATTTACTCCCAAAATACAGTTATGGTTCCATTACATAGTGAATATGTGTTTAGAAGAAGCAAACATAATAACATATCAATACCAACATCTATGGTTTAATATCCTTGAAATCGTTTTTCACATGGAACATGGTTAACCCCTTTAACCTATTATTTTATCAAGGAAAGCTTCTTCAGAAACTCCAAATTTAAAAGCTCTTTTATAGTGTCATGAGTTTTTCCTTCAAAAATTGAGATTAGGTATATTGTTTTGAAAATTAATACTTTCGAAACCTTAGAGCTTTACTTTAGAAACCATTGGAAAACCTCTTTCGAAAGCATTCAAATCTTATTTTCAAAGAACTAAGCATATGCCTTTCGAAACACTTTAAAACATCTCTTTTGAAACCATCAAAACATAGATTTCGAAACTACTAAAGCACTACTTATTAACTCATAGAAGCAAATCTTCAAAACCATTTGAAAGTACCCCTTTCGAAACCTTTGGGTTTAAACATATCTTTTGGGTCAAAGTGAATATAAGCGAAAGTTCCCTTTTTCAAACCCTTAAATTTCAAATAAAAGAGTTTGGGGAAAACTGATGGCTTTAGAGCCATCCTTTTGAAAGCTTTAATCTTTTAAGTAAAAAAAAAATGGAAGGATAGCTTCGAAACCCCTTTCGAAGTCATTGCCTTCGAAACCTTTAGTATAAATGGAAATTGGAGCCCATTCAAAAGCATTATAAAGTGTCTTATTACATTTATAAAACAAAGGCTACCTTTTGAACTCGTTGATGACTTTAATCCATTCGAAAGGTACAAAGGCAGGAGCAAGGTTTCGACTAGGTTTAACCTACCCTTTCGAGAGCATTAATTTAAAAACAAGGAAACTCGTTCAAAAGCTACCCTTTAAACAAAAAGCGGCAACCTCTTCGAAAGCTATATTAAACCCTTTCGAAAGCATTCTTTTGAAAAAAAGGCAAGAGGCACCTCTTTTGAAATAAAAACAAAAGACCTTTGAAAGCTAATAAAATTAGTCTCAACCCATTCGAAAGCATAGTTTCGACTCCATACCATCCGTCTTTCTCCAATCCACTATGTACCGATGCATTGATACCTTGTGTATTGGTTTTGACTTGGTTAGGGTAGAAATACAGGGTCGAAAGGTTACTACTGGAAGTGGAGAAACCATGCTTCTGAACAAAAACTATTTTATTGCCTTTTTAGGTAAATGCTTTTCAACTTACTTGCCTATTTGCAAAACTTTAATTGGTTGCCATAAACTTTACAAAATTCTTTTCCTAAAATATTGCCGAATTCATTTCGGATTTACTTAAAAACAATTTGCAAAGAAGCCCTTCCCTTAAGCAAAACATTTAAGTCCTACTAAATTCATTTAATTTCCATAGTAAAAGACTTAGGAAAAATCCCCAAAAATCATAAAAATTCACTTTTAATATGTTATCTAACATATATAAATTTCAGACCCAAAATCCATCTTACAATAGCCGAAATAAATTTTAAATCCAATTATTCATATTTTCCATTGAAAATTCAAAATAAATCATCCATGGCTTGGATAATTACGAAAAATTAAACCATCTCTAAAATAGTGTTTTACATAACATATTAAATCCTCAAGGCATTCGAAACACAATAGACACGATTTTAAACATTCATAATTCGTGCTTGTTTGAACCAACATATCATGAAATCCAAGCATCTCGTCATCAAAATCATCATAAAGGTTTTAAACAAGAAAACCGAAATCAAATGCTCTTTAAAACGAAAAAAGAGGTGGTTTTGATTATTATTCACCTTACTTAGGACATGAAACATGAGATCTTTGATTAATTCCCCTTGCTTGATTGCTTAGCTTTAATTGATTTTTCCCTTTTTCTTCCCTAGGTTATGGCCGGCTTGCTCTCTTTTTTATTTACGTTTTTGAATAATGAAATATGAAAGTGCAGAGAAATGGAAACAAGGTTTTAGGGATAATGGGATTATGAGTGCGGCCGTTACCCATAATGCACTTTCCTTAATTTCTTATTAGTTAACCTATGAAAACATTTTCATAACCCATTCTTCTTCTTTATTTAGCACGGCTCTAATAAATTTTCAAATCTCAATCCCCTTATCACACTAATTTTTACAATCTCTTGAATAATATTATTAAAAATTAAGGGTGTTACATGCTCCCTACCTTAAAGAATTTTGTCCTCGAAATCCAGTAAGGACTAAATGCTAAACATAGCAATCATCTATAACAGCTCCTAACTATCACACTAGCCTACCTGACCAGCATCAGTCTATATAAAGAAAATATAAAACATACCCTCGTAGAAGACTAAGATAAGTATCTCTAATCCTATCTTCTGTCTCCTAAGCACAGTCCTTCTCATTGGCGCTCCACTGAACTTTAACCAACTTGATTGCCTTGTCCCTTAACCTTTTCTCATCTCTCGCCACAACCTGAACTGGTTGTCTAACATAAGTCAGTTTCGGTTCTATTATCAAATCTTTCAGCCCTGTCGTAGGAATAGTAGTATTTGGATCACACACATACTTGCGAAGATGAGACACATGAAACACATTATGGACACCTACCATACTGCTCGGAAACTCTACTCTGTATGCGAGCTTTCCGATCCACTATAAATTAATACGGACCAACATATCTCGGTGCCAGTTTTCCTGACTTTCCGAATCGTACCATACCCTTCATGGGTGATACCTTGATAAAACCCTATTTCCAACTGAAAATTCTAGGTCTTTATGCCTTTTATCTGCATAACTCTTCTATCTGCACTGAGCATCCTTCATCCTTTCTCGAATCAACTCAATCTTCTCCATCGCCTCTCTAACCAGATCTAGACCTTAGACTAATCTGTCTCCAGTCTCTATCCAACGTGTTGATGATTTGCATGGCCCTCCATAAAAAGCTTCAAAAGGCACCATTCCTATACTAGTTTAACTATTATTGTAGGAAAACTCCACTAAGTGTAGGTGATTTTCCCAAGATCCACCAAAGTCCAGTACACAAGCTCTTAGTAAGTCCTCGAGTACCTTATTGACTCTCTCTGTCTGCCCATCCGTTTGAGGGTGATACGTAGTACTCATCTTAAGCCTGCTACCTAACATATCCTGTAGATGCTTCCATAATTCACTAGTAAACAGAGCATCGCCGTCATTGACTATACTACTAGGAAATCCATGCAGTCTAACTATATTCTTCATGAACAACTTAGCTAAAACAGGTGTCGTCCTGGTTGACTTAACTGGAATGAAATGGGCGCCCTTGGTCAACCTGTCCACTCTAACCCATATACTTTCATTTCCTCTATTCGACCTTGGCAACCCGTCTATAAAATCCATGGATATTGAATTCCACTTCCAAACTAGTATCTCTAAAAGTTGAAGCAATCCACTCGACATATGATGTTCAGCCTTCACTTGTTGATAGTTCGCACATTGCCTAACCCACAAGCCAACATCCTTTTTCATACCTTTCCAGTAGAAGCTCCTCTTCATATCTTGCTACATCTTGGTTCCTCCAGGATGAATCATAAATTTGGATCGATGGCATTCTTTAAGAACTTCTCTTCTCAAGTCCTCAACATTTGGGACACATAACCATCCCTTCTTTCTTAACCATCCTCTCTGGTCAAGACTACAATCTCTTAGATCACCGATCTCAGTTGCTTAGAAGCAATCATTTCAATCAACACTGGTTGAACTTCTAAACAGGACAACATGGTGGTGCTCTGACTAGAACTAACAGTCAATCTTAACTGCACACTACAAGTAGTCAAAGCTTCTAAATCTTTCCATTCTGCCAACATAGCTAACACCACATTCTGATGTCTTCTACTAAGAGCATCCGCTATTTTATTTTATTTCCTAGATGTGTACTTTATACCAAAATCATAAGCTATTAAAAATTCCAACCACCTTTTGCTATCTCATATTCAACTCCTTCTGCGAGAATAAGTATCTTAAGAACTTATGATCTATGTATAGCTCAAATCTCTCCCATAAGAGATAATATATCCATATCTTTAATGTGACAATCACCACAGCCAACTCCAAATCATGTGTATGATATCTCACTTCATGTGGTCTAAGCTGCCATGAAGCGTAAGTAATGACTTTACCCTTCTGCTTTAGCATAGCTCCCAATCCAATTCTACATGCATCAGTATACATTCCGCATGCATCGGTATATACCATCAACCCTCGGTTTCCGTCTGAAACTACTAACACAGGTGCATTGGTCAACAAATGCTTTAACTTAAGGAAGGCTTCCTCATATTTGTCGGACCAAACAAATTTCACGTCATTACTAGTTAACTTAGTCAAAGGCGCAGCTATCCATGAGAAATCCTTAATGAATCTTCAGTAACAGCCAGCAAGTCCAAGAAAACTTCTAATCTCATTCATAGTCTTTGGTCTCTTCCAATTAGCTTTGATCTTATCTGAATCGACTTACAAACCCTTCTCTGAAACAACGTGACCAAGAAACATAACTTCTTTCTTTCAAAAATGACACTAGAAAAACTTTGCTTTCGACCGATGTTGCCTCAGCGTCTGAAGCACTACTCTAAGATGATCTTCATGCTCTCTTTCATCCTTAAAGTATACTAAAATGTCATATGTAAATGCCAACACGAACCTACCCAAATACTCTCAGAAAATTTGGTTCATCAAATCTATGAAGAAAGCTGGTGCGTTCGTTAACTCGAATGGCATTACTAACCACTCGTATGAAACATACCTAGTCTGAAATGCTGTTAATGGAATACTATCCTCTACCACTCTTAACTGATGGAAACCTGTCACAAAATCCAATTAGGAAAACACTCGGGATCCATACAACGGATCAAATAAATCATTTATTCTCGGTAAAGGATACTTATTCTTAATCGTCATCTCATTCGACTTACGATAGTCGATACACATCCTTAATGACCCATCCAGTTTCTTTACGAATACCACAGCCGCACCCCAACGTGAACTGCTTGGTCTAATAAAATTTCTCCCTTCTATATCCACTAGCTGCAACTTCAATTTCTTCATCTCAGTTGGTATCATCCTACTAGGTGGTCTAATAACAGGTTCAGTTCCTGGCATAAGATCTATCCGAAACCCAACAGCTCATTTCGGTGGTTATCCTGTAACCGGCTCAAAATCATCTGCAAATTCTCTTGCTATTCGAACCTGACATAAATCTTCTCCCACTTCCATAGCTGTAACAAACATGAATTTTCGACTTTCGAAAATTCGACATCGACACTCACTTTATCGACTGCCGAGAAATCGAAGGCCGAAAACCCAAAATGTTATGGGTTTAAGAAAAAGAAAAGAAGAAAAGAGAAGGAAAGAAGATAGAAGATAGAGGGAAAAGAAGAGAGAAAAGTTTAATTAGAAGAAAAAGAGAATAGAGAATGGAAAAAAATAGAAAAATAGAACGGAACAGAACAGAACAATATCAGAATCTCACAATTCGCAGCGGAACAACATATAATAATAAATGAATAATCTTTAAACAAAGAACTATATCAGTTATTACATTTCATCACATTTCATTACATCATATCATCAGAGTGTACAACAACATACAAACAGTGCAGCGGAAAAAGAAATACTATATAAACTAGTAATACGCCATGCCATCCATCTTGCCTCCAGCAACTCCAGAATATCCAGAATATCCTGATAAACCTTAACTCTTGACTGCCCGTGTGGAAATTGGTGGGCACCCAGAGTTTAGGAAGGAAAACAATAAACTCCAGGTCAGTCATGTGACTGGTGTGAGAACTCAAAACAGTTTATTTATCTTTAAAATCAAAATAGAGGAATATTTTTAAATTTAATTCGCAATGCTTTTAAAAATGAGACTACCATAAGGCCTCCCGCACACACACACAATGCAAACGCAGAATCGGAGGAGATTTCTCCTTATGATAGTCAAAGATGCTTGATACGCATTTAAAATAACATTTGATATTATTACTAGTGCATAGTGTAGAAAATTCATTTCGAAAGTAGAATATAAATCTTAGCCAGCATAGGTACCATTATATTATGCCTACTAATAGCTACCATATTAGATGGCAGGTTCTACAACTAAAACCGTACAAGTTTCGTATTGTTTCTTTGGATTTCCAACAAATGGTCAGGCCAAGGAACTTCCCATTGCCACATGAGAATGCCTCTGGAAAGACATCCCCGAGAACCAAACCGGAACTCTGCCAACACAAGGCCGGGTTACCACTAACTGGGTAACTACTGACACGAGCACGCCATTCCCCGATCGTAAACGACCTTTCTCACGGGATCCCGAAAACCAACAACCACAAAGTAATAAATTCGTAGTAACCACATAGGTTAAATATCTGGGCTCCATACCATGATACCACCTCTATCCAGAAGGAAATGTACATACCCTAAAGGGAGCTACCCCTCATAACCTTGCCGCATCTTTCCTGTTTTGACCATTTCCGGGGTGTGAGGTTCGACGATGTCACGTCCACAAAACATACTTTATACAAAAGCCATGCTTTGGGTCAACAAATGATCAACACAATGATCACCAAGATAGACGATCAAATAAACGATCCTATCACAATAATCAACACAATGATCATTTACAGCAACACTCAGCATGTCACATTACCAAATTGGGAATATATCGCTGATAACTTCAACTATATAACCTCTGAGCTCGTACGTCTCAGAGAAGGGTGTTAAGCTAAAAGAATAAATTCTCCGCCACCAACAGAAATATATTTGAAAGAAATCGGCTTTATATCTCAACTTGTAATGTAAGACATACAATCCATACAAGTCTGTTTCGGGCTCGAACAAAACCGAAGGCACTTACAAAGAAGTCCTTGCAATCCGGATATTCACAATCCTGATCGGATTCACCATCACATATGGAGAACTCTATACCGGAGCAACTCGGTGCAGAGTAAATCGACAGGTCATCCTATCGCTCTCGCAAATACCGGGTCTTCAACACCGATCTTCAATGCAATTATAACGACGTATCACATATTCAGAATGGGTTATACGACCCCATGGTCCTTTCCCGGTTAACCCGAATAGTGAGCGCTTATTCAAAAATAAGTGTGACATTCAAATTCAAACAAATCACATCAAATACCCATTCAAAGGGAAATATTGATAGTCGGTTATTGAACTATCACTGGATATGCACACATCACCAGTTTCCAAATAATTTTCCAAATTATTTATTTTCCAAAATATCTTCACTAGATATATAATTTCAATATTTCAAAAATAAATCAATATTTATTTTTCTAAACCAATCCCACTTTCTTTTATAAATTCCTTAGTGAATTTACATTTCAAAATATCCATGCATGTGATTTCAATAATTCATTTCAATTTATCTTCAAAAAGATAAATTCTCTAAACGTTTCATTTCACATTGGAAAAACATTTCCATACTTATACATTCATAAGTAATTCACAAATTTTATTTATTTTCAACACTTAGAAAATATTCAATATACTTAAATCAAGATTAAGTATATATTTCATTCTTTAAGGAAATCATGCTCTTAAACATATTTATTTGGGCCAAAACGAATATTACGTAAAACATTGTTACGACAACCCAAAATCACTAGTATAGGGATTCGAAATTAAAATAGATATATAAATCCCAATACTATACAAAACATTTCCTTTCGGAAATCATTTACTATAACAACAGTGTTATAGTCCATCATCTCCTTTTATTTCTCGAAAACGTCTATTTCAACAATAAATGTTGAAATCTATGGTTTCGAATCTCAACATATTTTAAAACATCGTTAGATCGTTTTAATTCTATTTAAAACATCACATTCTAAATAATTTCTTTAACTTATTATTCACCATTTAAAAACGTGAATATACCTTGTTAATAAATTTCATCACTTCTATTCATTTTATTTTAAGGAATTATTCACTGTCTAAAACATGAATATAACTCCACTAACAAATTTCAACAATTTACTTATCAAGATAAGTCTTTGCGGATTTATAAAACAATGTTAATAAATTCCTATTTCTATTTATTTTATAACAACTTCCTTTCATAAATTTCCTTTATTAACTTATCTCAATTCATATCACAATGATATATTAAAAATTCATATTATAAGTCAAATACTTATAATTTATTTATTTATTTATAAAATCGTTCCTTTAAGCTTCACAAATTTTATAAATCTTATAACTTATAAGATTCATTTATTTATCAAAAGTCCATTCTATCTAATAACTTTATGAATTTTATTTTATCTTCCTTTACAAATTTTACAAACCTACTGTTTATAAAATTCTATTTATAACTTCATCGTTATAATCCTATAAATTTCATTCATTATGAAATTCGTTCACAATTCTTTCTAATACTTAGAAAAGCTCGTTTTACACTTCTAATATTTTTAATTTATAAATATCAATTTATAAATCTTTTAATATAAAACAATTTATATTACTATTTTTAAAACGTCTATAAACTCTTTTATAATTTCATCATTTGATTTATAAAATAATCCAATTCTATAAATCCTATTTTTAAACTTTTTACAATAACTTCAAAAATCCCGATTTAAACTATTTTATAAAATCATTAATCCCATATTTTCAAAAATCAACTTTTAACTATATTTCTCAAAAATCATAATTTTTATAATATTAAAATTATAACGTTTATTTATTTATAATGGATCAATTCCATAAATATTCATAAAGCGTATATTTTCAAAATCACTTTAGAAATCTCTTAAAATAAAAATCGTTATTTTTAAACTTCAAAAATTGGATCCGACGATGCTACACATCAATAGTCAATCACGACTTTCAAACATCATATATTATCCATGATAAACAATCAAATATCACAATATATGTAAATAAACAAACACTTGTGAGGAATCCAATTGGATCCCTCCAACCTGTTTCCCTGCATCCACAGACATTAGCACAATACCAATTCCGTTTCAAGACGGAATATCGCGGTATATGGGATTTTATAAAATATATCCGCTTACTAACGGCGCATAGGGTCTCATCCGCTAAAAGAAAATGCGGGAAATCAATCAACTGCAATATATACATATGCCAATATATATATTGCTATATATAATATAATACCAATTCCACTTCAAGGTGGAATATCGCGGTATATGTGTGTAATAAATAACCTCCGCTTACTAACGACGTATAGGGTCTATTCACATCCAATATATATAACAATCATCATTCAATCATTCAATCAACACAGTCAAACAATTTTAAATCTAACTATTTAAAATTTAAATAAACAATAAAATTCCTTTTGAGTGAGAAGTTCTCACCTTTATTCCCGTTTGCCATCCACTTCCAATTCAACTTGTTTTCTTCATTTATACCTTGTATAAATATTTACACAATCTATTAATATTCGAACAGATCGAATAATAAATTTTCATTTTTGATTGTTTTAATTATTCAATGGTTTTGTTCTAAACCAATTTCTTTAAAAAATTTATTCAACTAATTATTTCATCTCAAGTTAATGATTTTTATTTTAAACTAAAAATTAAAAATTCAAACTGATTTCCTTTAATTAAATTTGTTTAACTAAAGGTTACAATTTTAAAACTAAATCCCTTTTTAATAAATTGTTTTTGGCTTTCAAACAATTTCTTTTTAATACTTTGATTTAACAAAAATTAAATTCAAACTATTCTTTATAAATTCAATTTTTGTCGAACAAATTTAATTTCTATTTAAATAAATTTTATTAACTAATTATTTAATTTAAACAACATTTTCTTTTATAAAATATCCTTTAGTCCTTAATTACCCATTTTTTTTCCAATAATAAATAATATTTTCTTTTGATAAATCATTTTATCAAATAAGTAAAATTTCTAACTAATTTTCTTTTACAAAATATTTTCCATTTGAAACTAAAATTTCTATTCAACTAATAATTTAGTTTTAAACTAAATTTTCTTCAATCTTTTAAAATTCCTTTGTTTAATAAATTATTTTAACTAAAAATTAAACTTAATTAACCAAACTCACTTTCAATAAAATTATCTAATCGAAGAATTAAATCTTAAACTAGAATTCCTTTAATTTATTTATCCAATAAATTAAATTCCTATTAGGTAAATTAAATTAGCCAATGATTTTATTAATACTCGAATTAAATCGAACTATTTAATTTTCGTTCTTGATTGTTTAATTAATCAATTGTTTTATTTAAACTAGTTTCTTCTTTAAATAAATTTATTAAAACTAAAATTTAAATTTCTTTTAATAAACTATTTTTAATTGTTTTTAACTTATAGTTATAAACTAGATTTCTGCAGAAATATAAAATTTGGTAATTTTAAATAAATTCAAAATTACCTTACTGTGCAACTGCAGAACCCAGCTCCCAATTTTCGATGCCTCCACTGTCGCCGTTGGTCGCGCGCTCGAACTCGCCACCACTGCACTCCATCGCGCGCGCGTAGACCTAATGACAGCATTCACCTCACGCGTGAGCGCCTCCATCCATTCGCGACTGCCATGAACGCGAACTCATGCCGCCTCTAACCCCTACGCGAGTCGCCGATATCCCACGTCGCCGCCATCACCTATCGCTTGCGAGACCATCGCGACTTCGCCCCTCACGTCGCCGCGCCTTGTCGCCTCCACGACATCGCGAGTTCCCCAATCGATGCCTTCACGAAATCGCGCGCATCCCCAGGTCGAGCGCCACCGCGACATCATGCTCGCGCGCCTCTATCGCTTGCGCGATTGGATTTAGGGCTTCGGCCTCCATTTTTTTTTATTTGAATCTGAGACGTGAATGAATGCGAAAGAGGGTGGTTTGATTTCGAACTGGAAGCGCGAGATTTCATTCGTATATATTTTTTACTCAACGCGGCCATTAATTTGTTCTGTGAATTAATTTTGAAGCGAGGGAGTGGGTTATTTAAAAAGGTGAAGAACGTGGCTGCACGATCTTCATCGTGATATTAGGCATAACTTTAGGGAAAAGAACGTGTGTTCGTTTGACCAAATTTAAATTTAAATTTAAATTTAAATCGTTGAAAATTTCGACGTGTTTATGTGTCGTGTGCTCACATATTAACTCCAAAAAATACGAAATTTGAAATCCGGCAATAATTCAATATTCCGGACCCAATGGAACTGGTTTTGTCGAATTCCGAGACTGTGCCTCGGACGGCTATTTTAAATTCAATTCAAACGATAAAAATTCCAAAACTGAACAAAGCAGTTTCAAATTCAATTCTGAAGCTTCTATAATCTTCAATATTATCAATATGAATTTTACAAGCCTTTGAAATATTTTTAATTGGCTTAAAATTGAAGATTCAAATTTTTTTCAACTCTCAATAGATTAAATTCTATAATTTAATCGATATATTCATTCCGATAACTTGAAATTCAATTCAAACCATCATTCAAATATTTAAAATTAATTAAATATTTTCAAATTAAATTGTTCAAAATCCTGGGTCGTTACAATAGCACTCAACAAAGCACAAGCACTTCGATTAGAATCCTCTACTGAGAGTATCATTCGGTTATGACTATCAGGGTGTTTCAGTGATATTTCCCTATCCTGGAAAAATATCTTAGCCTTATGTTTACCCAACCAATCCATACCCAAAATGATCCTGAAATCTATGAAATCAAAAACATACAAACTACACACAAACTTATAACCTAACAAATCAAGTTCTAACTAGTCACATCTCATCCCCAGAGTTGCATACCCTCTTATTGGATTCGCAACCCTTAAGGAAGTAATAAGGTATATGGGCTCTAAGCATAACCGATTAACCAAACACTGAGATATAAATGAATGCGATACATTGGTATCAAATAGTATCCTAACTGGTATACACTGAATCAAAAGCATACCTTCCATCACAGTCTTTCCTTTCTTAGTAGTAGTTGGCCTAGTAGATGATGGTCCAATAGCAAAGACCTTTTCCTTGTCCACCCTGACTGTTTAAGGACGCTGATTCTAATAATGCCCTATCTGGTTGCAGTTAAAGCACTTCATGCCCTTCTTATCTACGGCCTTCTTACCCTTGCCTATCTGGCATTAATGAGCATAATGACCTTTCTTATCACATTTGAGACAAACCAGATCAGTCTTTGCCTTCTTGGCAGCTTCCCCCTTCTGGGTTTCTTTCTTCTTAAAGAATTTCCTCTTCTTAACCTAAGAACCCTGGGTTTCAACTGGCTTCTCCTTCCCATAATTATCAAGCATTTCCTCATGTCGGATTATCATCTCCACAACAATATTACAAGGATCATGGAGATGTGGCAGGGTTGCCCTAGCAATCTCGGGTCTCAATCCCTGAATAAACTTCTCATTCCTATTGATGGTGACGTCAATAGTCACATACCCATATCTAGACAACTCATCAAACCTAATAGCATACTAAATTACCGACGTCTCTCCCTACACCAAATCCATGAACTTTCTCAACAATGCTGACTTAGAAACTTCAGACAAAACCTCTGCTCGAATCTCCTTCAAAATTCTACCCAGGTTAACTCTTCCTTTAGAACTTCGTCAGTAGCACTATTCCACCAATGAAGCGCTGCTCCCTGTAACTGTCTAGAGGCTAGTCTCCTCTTCCACTCATCATTCAACACCGAATCAGCGAAGATTCTCTCACAATGCAAAAGCCAATTCTCAACTTCTATAGCATCCTCTGTGACCAAAAATGGCTTTCCACCAAGACTGGGGTAATCTTTGCTCAACTTAGCATAGTTTTTTCCAATTGGAGCCACGGGATTAACTCCTCCAACATTTTCATCAACTCCTGCAACTGCTCCAACTTGCATCGGATTGATGAAATACCGATACATCATCCCCATATCTACTGGCAGATTTCTAGCATCTACGTTGGCATCTGTATTTTGATTAGCGTTCGCATGTCGACCTGGGTTCCTAATAGTGGGTCGAACATGTTCATTTGTTGTGGTGCTTTCTCTACCAAGATTTCCTCCTTCATTTTCTAACTCCATATCTTCCTTTCTTGTAAATCGGCATATGAGCCTTAGTAAGATACAGAAGAGCGGTATAGGAGAGAGGGGAGTACGTACTTATATATATATATGTATGTATGTATGTATGTATGTATGTATGTATGTATGTATGTATGTATCAAATACAAGTACTTTACTATAACATTAACCCAAACCCCGATCTTTTTTGCTAATTCATTGGATTATGTTTTGAAAAATCTTTTAAGTTCAAATTTCTTAAGATTTCATTAACCTACACTCTGATACCACTTGTAACATCCCGCACTTGGACGCTCAAAACTAACGGTTACAGATACTATTGTCATCCAAAGTTATTAATCATCGGTAACCAAATACGGTAATGTTTGATACATTGATATAACAGAAACACGTTGATATGCAATTTTCTTAAAATCATTAAACAACTTTCATATTCCATTTCAAAACATTTCAAATTCATTACATAATCTCATATTCGAGAACCACGTTCAGAGAAATTATAATTATTACAACACACGCCAAGAGCAACATATGAAGATGTATCGTTGGATGATCAGAGTCTAAACATAGGTTATTAAACAACTTTTCCTTTACAACACAACACAGAGGAATCAAAAATAGAAAAGAACTCCTACTAGCTAGCTTTCCTCCTACACATCTTCAGAAGCTATTCGCCTAAAGGAGGACCTGAAAACCACAACTCTCAAACTACTCAAAATCAATTGAGCACCTATGAGTTTAACGAGAAAACATAAACTTCGAGTTAGACATAAAGCCTTATATGAATAATAAGTACCATCTCAAACCATTTTAGATATCTAGTGAGACCACGCTGCTTAGCGGAATGGGTTTTCCCATCACTAGTATCATTCCAAAAATTTATATTAACCATACACTATGCTCCTGCATCCGCTCCTGCATCCACAATGGTTAAAACATAGTAATTTAAAATATTATGATGATATGCAAACAAGTAAAACATTCTGGATTTCCGATCCCCATTTTTTGACCACAATTTCATAGTTAAGTTTCTAGGGTCACCATTAACCTGTTAGTTTTTATGGGCTGACTAATAACCTGTTTATAGTTGATGGGCTACCTATCCTATTTCATAGTTTTCATGGGATAGCTAAGAACTTATTGGCCCCTGCCAACAACTTTATTCAATTATTCCATGGGTTCTCCCTGAATCTATTGGTATCTCCAATAACTCCCCTTTAATCATAGTTTTCATAGGTTGACTATGAACCTATTGACTACTGTCAATAACTTAATCCGGATATAGTTTTCATGGATTTGCTACAAACTTGTTGGCCCCTGCCAACAACTCTCTTTAAACATAGTTTTCATGGGTTTACTATGAACCTGTCTAAACTGACAACTTCTTGATTAGTCTTTGGATATCTTATATTCTGGTCTACCTGACCTAATGGTTGCAATTCTACTCATACAGTAGTTAATTATATTTATATTTACTGCTGAGTCAACCTAGCTAGTTATTCTGCACTTTCTCACCAAAATACAGGTATGGATCCATTACACAGTAAATATGTATTTAGAAGAAGCAAACATAATATCATATCAATTCTAGCATATATAATTTAGTATCCTTGAAATCATTTTTCACATTAAACACGGTTAATCCCTTTAGCCTATTATTTTATCAAGAAAGCTTCTTCAAAAACTCCAAATTTAAAAGCCATTTAAAAGCTCTTTTATAGTGCCATGGGTTTTTCCTTTAAAAATTGAGATTGGGTTTATTGTTTTGAAAACTAAAGCTTTCGAAATCTTAGACCTTTACTTTCGAAATCATTGGAAAACCTCCTTCAAAAGCATTAAAATCTTCTTTTCAAAACACTAAGTATATGCCTTTTGAAACACTTTAAAACATCTCTTTCGAAACATGCTTTGGAACATTTTGAAAGTATTAGAGCATTACTTATTAACTTATAGAAGCATAGCTTCAAAACCATTAGAAAGTGCCCCTTTCGAAACCTCTGGGTTTAAACATATCTATTGGGTTAAAGTGAATATAAGACAAAGCACCCCTTTCAAAATCATTAACTTTCAAATAAAAGAGTTTGGGGAAAACCGATGGCTTCGAAACCATCCTTTCGAAAGCTTTAATCTTTTAAGTAAAAAAATTGAAAGGATAGCTTTGAAACCCCTTTCGAAGCCATTGCCTTTCGAAACCTTTAGTATAAATGGCTACCGGAGCCCTTTCGAAAGAATTAGGAGGTGGCTTATTACATTTATAAAAAAATGTTATCTTTTGAACTCGTTGACGACTTCAATCCATTCGAAATGTATAAAAGCGACAGCAAGGTTATGACTGGGTTCAATCTACCCTTTCGAAAGCATTAATTTAAAAACAAGGCAACTCATTCAAAAGCTACCCTAAAAAACAAAAAGGCAGAAACCTCTTCGAAAGCTATGTTAAACCCTTTCGAAAGCATTCTTTTGAAAATAACGCAAGCGGCACCTCTTTTGAAAGCAAAACAAAAGATCTTCGAAAGCTATTAAAATTGTTCTTAACCCCTTCGAATGCATAGTTTTGACTGCATACCTTCTACCTTTCTCCAATCCACTATGTACCAATGCACTAATACCTTGTGTATTGGTTTTGACTTGGTTGGGGTAGAAGTGTAGGGTTGAATGGTTACTACAGGAAGTGGCGAAACCATGCTTCTGAACAAAAACTGTTTTGTTGCCTTTTAGGTAAATTCTTTTCAACCAACTTGCCTATTTGTAAAACTTTAATTGATTGCCATAAACTTTACAAAATTCTTTTCCTACAATACTACCGAATTCATTTCAAACTTAATTAAAAACAATTAGTAAAGGAAAAATAATTAAAACATTTAAGTCCTTCAACTAAATTAATTTAATTTCCATAGTAAAAGACTTAGGAAAAATCCTCAAAAATCATAAAAATTCACTTTTAATACGTAATCTAACGAATATAAATTTCAGACCCAAGATCCATCTTATAATAGCTGAAATAAATTTTAAGCTCAATTATTCATATTTTTCTTTGAAAAATCATAATAAATTATCCAAGCTTAGATAATTACAAAACATTAAAATCATCTCCAAAATAATATTTTACATAACATATTAAATCACCATGACATTCGAAGCACAATAGATATGATTTTAGCCCTTAAAATCAGAATAAACATTCATAATTATTGCTTGTTTAAATCAAACATACCATTAAATCCAGGCATATCATCATCAAAATCATCATAAATGTTTTAAACATAATACTCAATGTCAAATGCTCTTTAAAACGAAAATAGAGAAGGTTTTGATTATTATTCACCTTGCTTAAGATAAAGAACTTGAAATTTGATCTTTGATTAATTCCCCTTGCTTGATTGCTTAGCTTCAATTGATTTTCCCCTTTTCTTCCCTAAGTTATGGCCGGCTTGCTCTCTTTTTGATTTACGTATTTGAATAATGAAATATGAACGTGTAGAGAAATGGAAGCAAGGGTTTAGGGATAATGGGATTATGGGTATGGCTATTACCTATAATGCCATTTCCTTACTTTCTTATTAGTTGACTTATGAAAACATTTTCATAACCCATTCTTCTTGTTCAATTAGCACGACTCTAATAAATTTTAAAATCTCAATCCCCTTATCACACTAATATTTACATTATTCTATTTAATTTATCTAATTAAATCTCTTGAATAATGCTATTAAAAATTAAGGCTGTTGCACTACTTGCCTTTACGGACTTAGTTGTGCCTAACTATGTTGAAATGTGAGATGCAAACATTTTAGCTATCTTCATATTTTACTTTGACCGTTAGACATTATTACAATATCAATGGATTCTATAGAAACATTTTGGTTATCGTAGGATAAAACCCATCCATGTTTATGTGCGGTGTGGTCTTATGAGATGTCATTGATTTAAAGTTTTTTATAAAGTTAAAATGTATGCTTTACTCACACCGAACCTGTATCTGGCCCGGAGTTTATTTTCCATTTTCCTAAACTCATGGTTGCTTAAATTTGAATGGGCAACTAAGTAGTTTAGGTTTCTCAGCAGATTTATGTTGAAGGAGCTTGGAGCAAGTGTCGTCATCGATAGCCAGTTTTTTTCTTGTTTCCATTGTATTACATGTATATTGTATTAGTTAGGTATAGAAAGGCGGTTATAACTGTCCTAGGCTATAACTTGCATTAGTATGACTCTGATGTAATATTTTGAATTGACTTTGTAATATATTATGTTGAGTAATATATATTTTTTCGTTGTGTTGTAAGATTCTACGTTGTTTAGTTTCTTCTCTTCAATCTTTTCGTTCTTTCACCGCTAATGACCTGCCTTTCGAACGACTAAATGATCGGCATACGAATACCAAAGATGCAATAAGTGTCATCTTTGGTATTAAGAAAGGCGGTTCGTTACATTGGTTTTCCCAAATCCAACGCTAGTTGACAGTCTAAATGCTATCACAAGTTGATGGCTTCAATTGCTATCGTAGGTTGATTATTCATTAGCTATCGAGTGTTGAAGAGTGGCATTTCCGTAATTAATTGAAAGCCAATTCATTGTCTTATTAATTAGTTACTTTGAACCAAAAGATATTTGGTTACACTAGAAGTAACCAATAGAGAATGTTGTACCGTTCGGATTATTCTTTCTAAAATCAAATCCGAACCCAAATGGGTTAGGAAGGCTTTTGAGAAAAATTGTATTCAGCTTTGGTTTGATTACAGTAGCTTTGGAAAATCGGAGAATGAATGTGGAATTGAAGCGTAAGGACTTTATTAATTCGGGTTTTGGCTAAAACCCTATTTTAACCTAGTCTTCATAAATCTCTAACTCCTCCTTCTATATTCGTTCACCCTTCATTTATTAACTTTTCTTATTCATTCCATAATTAATTTAATTTATCATTTATTTAATTTATGATACTCCAAAATATGGAATGTTACAGTATTCCCTCCTTATAAGAATTTTGTCCTCGAAATTAAATAAGGCAGGATAAAGACCACTTTATCAAAACAATGTACACATGATACAATAATTACACTAGTTCCCTACTAATACATATCATCATCATTCATTAATTATTATGTATTAGTATCATTGCAAACACATACAAAAATCACATCATATAGTCATACTAGTGTCTCCACTAATCTATGCAACATGCATAATTGTCTAATCGTAAATGTCAAAAAAAAATTTGAAGTAGTCATTTCTAATCCTATCCTCTACCTTCTAGGTACAATCATCAACATCATCACTCCACTAGATGCGAACAAATTCAATAACGTTGTTCCTAACTCTTTCGTATCCCGACCTACTATTCCCTTTGGTCATCTAACATATGTCAAACTTGACTCTATAGATAAATTTTCAACTGCCCTCGATTCCACCACTGAATTCGAATCATGCATGCGTTTCCCCAAATGTGATGTGAAAAACATTTAGCACACCCGCCAAACTGTTTAGTAACTTGACTCGATATGCAAGCTTACCAATCCTCCCTATTACGAGAAATGGTCCCGCATATCTGGATTCCCATTTCCATGCCTTTCCAATGTACATAAATCCTCTCATCGAAGAAACCTTCATGAACAAACAATGAGCTACTCCAAACTCAAGCTCCTTCCTTCTCTTATCGGCATAGATCTTCTGCCTTGAGTGTGCTGCCTTCATCTTAGTGCAAATCAACTCTATTTTCTCAGTAGCATCTCTTACTAAGATAATAAATTGGCAACTTACACGGTCTATCATACTGCATCTCAAATGGTGCCATCCAAATACTCAACCAGTACTTTATTATAGTGTTAGCACTAGAATTGGTCACTAACACCCTAGAATAGATTTGTGTAGAGAGATTAATGAGGATAGTAAATTAAAATAGAGGAATATCATGGTAGAATACAAAAACAATATTAGAAACAAGAACACCAGATTTATAGTGGTTTGGCGTATCTGCCTACGTCCACTTTGAATGTAATCTTTATTGCTTTTTCCAGTAATTGAATACAGATGCAATCCACAAACAAATAGCTCGAATACAAGTTTGAGTAAGAAGAAGTTGAGTATAGAAAATGGCAGAGCTTCTATGGAGTTCTCAAAAAAAGGTCCCTTCAATTGTACCCTGCCTCTCTATTTATAGACGAAGATCGGCTAGATGCCTTATGCAGGCCCAAGACCAAGGTCACTCGGCCCATACATGGTAACTCGAGTTGGCCGTCCCAAGCATACCGAACGACTTTTGATCGATCGACAAATGTCGAACCAATATGGCCGATCGGTGGCCATTTAGCAAATGACTCGAAGCAAGGTCTCAAGGGACTCGGAGTAACTTATATTGGATCTCAAAGTAAAGCAATGCTGATCTCCTCACTTCGCTATTTACACCAAGAATAGGTTAACTCCCTCATCGTGCCGAACCACTCCTGACCAAATAACAATAGCTTTCTAATCACGACCGAATGTTCCCTACTAACACGTCTAGGTCGAACGACATTTGCTGGACCATCCAGACCGGACCGCTTCGTCTTCATGCACCTTTGTCAAACCGTTATAGCTGAACCACTTGGAACAAAACTCTTCAAGGTCGACCCACATAATGCCAAGCCACTCTTCCCTGAATATCTAGACCGAACTATCCTGCCTTTTCTTCATTGGCCTAGCGATACACGTCTTAGTTCCTCTAAGGCCGGGCCACCATTGGCCAAACGACCAAGGTTGGACCAAATCCATACCGACCCACTAGGTCCGAAACCCTCCCAATTGAACCATCTTGCCTTGCCCATTTTGGCCGAACGAACAAGCCTATACTCTAACGCCAAACAACTTCAGCCGAGCTAGTGCCAAACATGCTGATCCATGTGTACAAGCCGATCCAAATTTAAGTTAAACCTGGTTCGTATGCTTAGAATTCCTTCTTAGCTTGAGTCCCATCTAGGTTAATCCACAGGCTCTATGAACATCGCCATATAGCCGGGCCAAAGCGCCGAGTAACGTTTGCCTCCAAAGCGCGTCGTGTGAGTCAATATGATGAGCTTTGAACCACTGAGCAGTCCATGCTTTCGAAATCTCTTTCTAACTTCTCTAGAAGCTAAATCTACGCGACCTTTTAAAGGTTATATGCCCATGCGTACCCTTTCTACACTTTCACCAGTCCATTCATCATTCACATTTCATTTCATTTAAAAAAACAAAATTGAAATGGCACAAGGAGGCCGAACCACTCGTTCATTTCCTTTGTTAAAAAGGGTCACCGAACTAGCAAACATGTTGACCTGTTCCATCTGGTATAGCCCATTCGTCTTCTTCTTTCCCATATAAAATCTCAGGCCCTTACTTTCTCTTCCCACTTTTACTTCATTGCTCTCTTCTTATTAGTTTTTCTCAAATAGCTCCATTTCTTTGCTGAACTGTTACACCCCTCCATTTAATCACCTCTCCAACATGTTCCCTAACCATTCTAGACTTTAAGTTTCAAGAAGCATTCATCTCATTCTTAAATTATCGTATAGGTGAGGTTCCGTGAATCACTGTAAATTCCTAAACGATATCCTCTAGAACTTGAATTAGGGGACCGTGCCATATAGGAATATGGCTCAGCATGGTGAGCACGAGAGGAGAGGAGTGTAGTGAATAAGTGTTCGGGCGTCGATAATGAAATGCTTTTTGTATAAGTAGACGTTGATTTGGGGGGACAACCATGCACGACTTTAGGAAGCAAAGTCAGCAAAGTGTAGGAGTAGGCAGTTGGTTGTTTTTCTTTAGTGAGGAGGTCGTCGTTCCGAGAGAGGGGGAGAGAGAGAGCATCGTTATTCTATGAGGTAGTGTGGGTTGGTGGGAGTCTAGGAAACGAGTGGATCGGTAGGAGTTTATAAGTTTAGTGGGCATAGGCTAAGCGAGGCTGTTCGATGATGAGAGAGTGATAGGGAGGAGAATGAGTGATTCAGTGGTTTTGGTCTAGAGAGATGTTCGGCTTCGGACCTTGGGATCGACGTTGATAATAAAAATCACCTCAACTTGAGCACAACCTATGTCAAGTCCACATGTTCCCACGCTTGATCATAGAACAATGAATAATGACAAGAACTCAAGCACATGAGCATATATAACTAGTTCAAACTAATAATTTCATAGTTTTAACAATCATAAATACGAATTTAGCTCAGGAAATAACAGCCTTCAACATATGATGCCAATGTCCGATTCCGAGATCCCTACTACCAAACAAAGGAAAAGCTTTCGAAGACGGTCAGCGATGACGATCTCCGAAGACAATAGTTTAATGCTCAATTACACTTCATCGGTCTTTAAATCTGTAATTATTTTATACTCATATTTGAATGATTGCATTAGTCCATACACCACACGGGGGAATATTTTCGTCATTATATCTGATATCAATTGTCTTTGAAGTATAGTTCAAACAGGTATCTGTCCATATTCATCGTTCTTTAGAGACGTCCTAAAAATCGAGCTCTACTACAGTTTCTGATAAGCCTAAGCCAGGTTCTTAGTAGGAGGTAGTAGGAACTTCGAATCCACCGACGACCTCTACATAGGGTACTTCGAATCCATCTGCGGCAGTTATAGGCCTGGCTCCTGATGTTATAGAGGGAGCCGTTATTTTGGATAGTCCTATTGACAAGCTTCAAAAATCGGCGAAGCCGCACTTAGTTAGTTGTGCTCAACTCATGGAATCCCTTTCGACGATATTTTAGTTCCATCGGGACAAGATCGTCCTCATCTCCCCCAACCGGGTATACAGCGTGCAACAAATTTATTTGCTAGGTCGGTAGCGTTCCACCCTTCAAATCTTTTCTCTACGAAGTGTTATGGCATATCGGGATTGCTCAGACATAGCTAAACCCCCAATAGTCATGCGTTTATTCATGGCACTTGTATTCTCTTTATAAGCACTTTATCCAGACTCCCTACTCCCGAGTAAATTCGCTATATTTACATATTCAAATGGCGGTCCGGCAGTCCATCCTTTATATTTCTTGAGCCACATTCCAAATGTCAAATCCTGATGGAGGCATGGAGTAAATTTTCCCAGTATAAGCAAGAGTGGTTTTACATACGCTGCCCCCCTGGTTTTACGAGGAGATGGCTGGAAGGGAATAAGTTTCATTCCTAGGCTAATATTTGTCTAAGGCTCGAAGTGCATCCTTTCTAAACTTCTTTCATCTTTTACAGGTGTCCACCCACAACCCGAAGGCGCTGGGCATTCTGAGGCCGTGGAGGCCATTCGAGCTATTCTAGTAGGAGACTGGTATATCAAATCTGTTATCTCCAAAAAGTCTCTTTCAAAGTTTGGATTACTGGTAGAGGGTCAACGAACTAGCCTTCCAACTGGCGCCCTATAACCGAAACTGCCATGGAAAAAGGCAAAGGGCAGGCTGGGCCTTTGGTGTCCCCTATAAGATGGGACCCCGATATATCTGAGGAAGGTGAAATAAAAGAGGCTGAGGTGCAAGAAGCAACCGTTGAGAACTTAGGTTCTGATGTTGCACCAGTAATCGATGCACTGGCATTGACAAATCGCTTCCCCTTCGAAGTGACAAAAGAGCCTAGCCTATAAGTTGAAAAAGAAAATAGTTGGTGGAACTTCCAAAGTTACAATTATTTGGGTTGAGAAAGAGTCATCTTCCTAACATCTAGAGGGTTCATTAAAAGGTCTATCAGACCTGACCATCCCTGACAACTTATTGAACTACGGCTTCAATGACCCAGGGGACATGGGATTCAATTCGCCTGTGAAAAATGATAAAGGCGATCAAGCTCATCATCATGGGGAGAAAACTCCAATAAGTAAAGAAAAAGAAATCGGTCCGTCAGGGGAAACACTAGGACACATACGAACACTCACACTCACACTACACCCTACGCTTAGTTTTTAGCCATCATACGATTCTTACTAACTTGTCCTCACTTGGTTTCTATGCAGGTGATATGGGGTGCACTCACGGCTTCGACCGCCTTTGTGGTTCCTCTATCTTCCACCACTCCAGTCGAGATTTTGGATCAGGTAGATGTCGAGATAGGAATAATAGTGGTGATAAGGACTACCGCCCTAGAGATTTGTCATCTTCTCGAAGAAAAACTTATAGCCACTCTTTATATCCCAATGATCCTCCCCATCATTCAAAGCACGGTATGAGTTTACTTCATATTGATAAATGGAACCATTTTGTATCGATCGTTTGATGTTTTACTCATATCGTTCGTTGTTCGATTGAGATGAGTTGTGCAATTAGGATACACGAAATAGTGGTTTGATGGATACGAAGTTGACCTTGGTGGATCGATAGAAGCAAGCCGGAGATGATTGATATGAACAGTCGTGTGCTAGATGGATACGAACAAGGCCTTTCAGCTGATGGATACGAAGAGTGCAGTCCTCCTGATCGATATGAAGATGAGAACATCTGATGGATTCAAACCAGAACGGTATAAAGAAGGACTTTCTCTGATTACTTAATGGACGCGAACAAGAGGATTGCTTGATTTATATCGATCATATCTTGAGCATACTAACTCGGATTGACTTGAAATTTAGAACGTTGGCTTTCATAGCTTTGCTCGTCTCATCATATCAATTGGAGCTTGGTCCGGACTCGGATAAAATTTACCGACATCCATGGTCAACCTATGTATAATTGATCTTCAGGATGAACTGTCCTTGGTTTCTAGTCAATTCCTTGATATCACGGCCTTGCCAAAAGGCGGGATAACATTTGCGCCCTAAAGTATGTCTTGTGAGAACACGACATGCTTTGAAAAGCTGCAACACTTCATTTTGAAAAGTTCAATCTAACTCGTTAAACGGTTATCATCTTTTTGTCAAAATTTGTGATCTTTGATTGACTAATAGAAGCATAAACCATGAACTGTTGACTGCCAATTGTCGTACCATATACTGTTGTAACTGAGCGTTGTATGATTTGTTGTTGTAATCGTCAACAAACGAGTATTCAATTCCTATGAATTTAAAGATTGGATGTTAGTCTATTATACATGAATGTACGTTAGCCGACTCCCTTTATTCATACGTTCACGAGTCGTTGCCAAGTTTCTAGTCCTTTTTTCGATCGAATTTCGTATCAATCCTCTCCTGAATCAATGTGAAGTTCAATCTGTAACAATGTTTAGTGGTTGTTCGGGAATTTTCCTTCGTATTGATCCTCTTCGGGATTGATTCGAGGACTTGAAAATTTGCATTCATATCTATGGTGATCGATACGAATTCATTATCCTTTTTTGAATATTTCGAATCGATGGGCAAAAATTTGGTCAGAGTCTTAATGTAATTCGTATTGATGGATGCGAGTTTCTGGATCTCAAAGTTGATGGATATGAAATTGGTGTTTTGTATCGGTAGTTAGATGGTTACGAATAGGTGTCGCCTTAGATAGGTGGTTCATGGATACGAGTAGCTCATTTCGTATCGATCAGAGGAGAAATCGGTTTTTACCGGTTGAAACAACTGAGATACGAATCATTTTTCGTCTGGATACAAACCCATATATATATACCATTTGTACCTAGCCGAATTTCTCATTTGCCCTTATTTTCCTTTCGGCCTTCGTATCGATAGACAACACAAGAAAGAAGAACTTTTTTCGTCACCAAATCGAACAGCTCATTAATCCTTCGACCTGATTGTTTAAGCTAGATAATTAACCAATCAAAACCACTCTAAAATGATGGGACTTGAGTTTTTAATGCTGGCTCGTCCAAAGTTATTGCCAATCTCGACATCGTTGATGCCGGAATTTGGTCGGAGTGAACTAAAGATGGAGCAATGGCCTGTTAACTGATTGGGGAAGGAGTAAGGAGGGATACGAAGGAATCGGTGTGGGAATGGCTAAGTCCTGCTTTCGTATCGATAATGGAGAGATGATGGTTTGTTTCGAATCGATCTGCATAATAGGACTTCGAAATGGTCAAGTGGAGGTCTTCGTATCGACTGATGATGGAGCTTCGTATTGACTCAAGACGATCGATACGAAGGCTACAGTCTTGCTGACTGATGCAAAGAGGTTGCATCTGATCGATATGAAACCCAATGTTCTCGACCGATATAAACGATGGTCTAGGGGATAGATACGAAGGCAACTTATGTAATCGATACGAATTTGTGTCTCGATGGATATGCATAGCTTCCTTGACCGATACGAACTTGAACTTTGGTGATCGATTACGAGTTGAACCGTGATGAATTTGAAAAACACTTGCACATTTGAACACATGATTCCGATGGGTTTCAATCTTGCATAACTGGACTTTGACCGTTTCAATGCATATTTGACTACCCTTCGAAGCTCGTTGATGTAACCGTAACTTATCACAATTTTAAAATCTTTTATCTCAGATTGGTTTCTAAAGTCTGAATGGCATAGTTGTGATGGTCAGGAATGAAGGTCACTCTGATTGAATTCTGAAGTCTTGTCGTTTGATTATTTTCTCAAACTTTGTAGAATTCTCTTGAATGCTACTTAGCACTGTACTACATGACACATTCACACACACTTCACACTGGGGAACACACAGGCTTATTATTGTCTAATGATGGTGTTTGATAAGTTGATTAGCAATGGAATCCACAAGTTCTCAATAGCAAGAGTCTCAGAATCCACCTACTCCAATAATTGAGGTGCCGACCATCGCGGCCGAAGTAATTGACCCATCTCCGAATGAGCTGCCCAGAGCAACTTTTATTATGAATCCACAAGACTCTATGCCATCCAATGTCTCTAAAGGCATGTTGGGATGGATATGTCAAAGTCATGGTTTGTCATTGGATGACGTCCTACTATCGGGAGCGAATGATTGACTGCATGCTCCCCCAAAAGGATTTACTGCTTTCAACAGGCATTCATGTACAACCGGGGCACTTCCACCCTCCAATCAATACTTTAGAGAAGTGCTAGCCTTCTTCGGGATTGCCCCATCACAACCACACCCGAACGAATACGCATTGCCCAACGGTCTATTCATTGTATTCATGGAGCATCTTTTCTGACCCCCATTCCGATCGAAATCAGATACCTTTTTAATGTTAAGAGTCAGGGAGATAGCCCTTCTTTAACGTTCCTGGAGTCGGTCAGGAATTGTCAAGTGGTAACGGGATTCTAGACTAGGCAAAGTTACTTTAAAACAGAATGGTTCTATGTCCAATAACCTCCAAGATTTGCTAGCCGATGGTTAGTCAGACGTAAGTGCTACAATCTTTTCCGGTAGTTACCAAGATAATCGTAGTTGATGTTAAAACTGATATATTTTTTTACAGCTGCAATTCCACGACCTGATGGCGCACACTTTAAAGAAAATACGGGTCCTTCAAGAAGTTCCAAGTGAAATGAGGGACATCGATTCGATTCTAACAGACAGAAATTTGAGAACCGTCGGGCTAATCGAGCGGAGCCAGAGTATAAGACTTGAAGGAACACTGAAGGAAGCCCCGACAAGGTGAGTTAAGCGTGAAATACCTAGGGTCGTAATAGATGAAGAGGGCGATGAGGAAAATACACCCACCGATGATGAACCCATAGCCGGGCCTTCGGACACCTTTCAAGATTTTGAGGGAAGGAGAAAAGGCACGGCTGCAGCGCATAAGCGCCACAAATCTTTGAGATGGAAATCTGTAATCATGTCTTTGCCTGCTCTTGGTATTAGAATTTCGGAGGCTCCTCGCTCGTAAGTATGGAACCTTTTCGAAGGGCTTGCCGATATCCCAATCCCGGATTATGTGTCACTTCAACATGACGTCGGATTAGAGGAGCTTTAGAGTGCCTTAGACTTAAGCGAGTCTCTTGCCACAAGCGTGGCCGACATTTCTGGTTGGTCGGGGGGTTGCACATACATATACACTTCATGGCACTACACGATTTTCGATCATAAGCTATTTACTTCAGAAGATTATTAACTTTGTTTCTCTTACTTTGCAGATACAATGTCCGAACGTGGGTCGATGTTGGGGAGCCTTCGCTCAGCTCATCGATCTTCTTCATACCATGAGTCATATAGGAGAGAGGCAAAAAGGGACCACGATCGTGGGCACTCTAGCCAGGAATGATATGAAAGAGATAGGGACAGGGACTAGATATCGATCTCGATCCCATTCTCCGCCTCCTAGAATCCTACACAGCCTCCCGTTTATGTCACACATCCCCCAAAGCCTCCATGTCACAAACCGTCTTCTCACGCTTCGAGGCCTGATCCTCACTGCTGTAGAACTAAAACTACAACCTGTAACGATCCCCATTTTTGAGTAAAATTAAATTTGGTAATTGGTATAAATTTGTGAATTTAAATTTTAAATTAAATTAATTTTTCCAAGATTAAATAAGATATTTATTTATTTGGATATTGATTTTAAAATTTAATTGGGGCTTTGAAATTCTATATTTAATATCTTATAAATAAAAAGTAACATCCCAAAATTTATCAATTTAAATTAGTAACATATTTAAACTTTTGGAATTTAATTAGAAAATAAATTGAAAATTTCAAAACAAATAAAATGAGTAATAAATTATATATGAATAAAACTCCAATTTCTTTTGAGTTTAAAATTTTGAAATAATAAATGTTTTAAAAAAACCATTTGAATTCAAATTACATATATAAGGTATATATGAGTAGATTTGAGTGTATACATTGAAATTGAATTTAAATTGTATAAGTATAGGTATGTGTATATAAGTAGACATAAATGGATTTTAATTCAAGTGGATTGAAATTTGAATTTAAATTTAATATAAATGTTCTTAAAAATAAGTGGCATTTAAAATCATTAAGGAGTAATGTATATAATGTAAATATTGGTTAAAGCAATTCTTTTAACATTGTATGTATATATACACAAATGAATAAAGGGGTACATTTATTTATAAAGTGAATATGATATGAAAATTTATAAAAAAATAAAATCCTTTTGTCTTGTAAAATCACAAATGCTAAATATACATCAAAGAGATGGAGTAAAGAAATTTATATACATTGAGATCTCATGATTATCTTTTTACAAATGGCATCCAATAAAATTAATTGAATAAAATAATAAGATTTAAAAATTACAAAAAACTTTTCAGCTCCCCATATGCAATTATTTAGTTTCTCACCAAATCTGAAAGAACAGTAAAACAAAGATTGAGAATCACAAATCTCAATATCAAAGGCAACAGTAAAAAGAAAAAAAACAGGCCGAGGAATTCATTCTTCTCTCATCTTCATACCTAAATCCAAAATATGAAAGCAAGATCAAAATATGCAAATCTGAAGGCAATCAAACCACAATCAAAATACAATTCCAACCTGAAGCAAACAAGAATCAAAATCAAAGCAAGTTATGAATTCAACCCAGTTTTTGTCAAGCTACAGATTCAAAAGAAAATCAAGCAAAACCTAGAAACACTTCCAGTTTCAAAAAAAAAAAAGCTTGCAAAAAACCTCAAAACCTGATCAAAAGCAGGGTCTCCGTTCTTTGCTTTCATTTCCCATCAAGGTGAGCAAACCACCCTTGTAAATTCTTCAAACTTGATATATTTGTTTTGCATGCGATCAGTCTTTAATATTGTGAAATGTGTTTGCATGCTTGTATATATGTATGGATGACTATTGTACAAAGATCAAGCAAAATTCTAAAATGAAATCATCATTGCAACTTGAAATTAAGGCATGCTACAAGTTCAAAACCAATTCCAGAATCTTTTCAACATCGTTTCCAAGTTATTTTGTCCTCTGTTCTTCTCTGTTCTTTCAGAAAATAGGTGAGCAAAACTACCCTTTTTAATTCTTAAGTTTGTTATATCTGGAAGTGTGTGGAAATCTTTGAAGTTATGAAGTGAAATAGGCTTGTGTGATTGTGCAAATGTGCCTGCATGTATGTATACTTGTCTGCATTTCTGGAAAATATGCAGATAGCCTCTGTTCAACATTTACAGGTTTTAAACCTGTTTAAAAAAATCATAATCTCATCCTAGAATCATCTGTAGGCTTTGATGTCTAAATAAATTATTATTGTAGGATCATGATTTAAATTTTAAAATTTATTTCAAATTAAATTATAAAGGGGTTTTCTAGAAAATCAGGAAACACAGTAATAACCAAATATATGTCAAAAATCAAAGTTCATAATCCCAGACTTTGATTATCCTAACAGATTCGTGTTGGTAAATTTTGATTTTTAAAGATAATATTATGATTTTTAAGTAAGCCAATGGTGAGAAATCTCATAACGAACGGGAATGGGATTTCTTCGAATTTCTGATGATTGACGAAGTTATTAGCCTCGAGATTTTCGCTGAAGCGGTTATGAGGATGGGGATCTTGGCAAAAATGATCGAAAAAATTTCCTATCATCGAGAGGGCAACTTGATGATGAAATAAGGTTTAGTGAATGGTTTTGGACATTGTTTAATTCGAGGTCTTGTCGTAGTCGAGCGTGAACGGGAAGCTATCGCACCCAGGGGGATAGGAGCAGGGGATCATGGCGAAGCTTTGGTCTTGATTTTGCGTCCTCTGGTGAAGTAGAGCGGCGTTGCCAAACATTTTCCTGGTGATCATTTTATTCGTGTATAAAGCCATCACGTTCGAATTTAATCCACGGCGAACTGTGGGGTTCCGAGGGGTTGTGATGGTCGAAGAGATGATTTGTGATGTGTTGAACGTCTCGTCGATTGTCAGAGTGTTGGCTGGGGATGGTGCACGTGCACCAAGCACTTATGTATCTAGGTTGTTAAAAGCGTTGGAGAAGAAGAAGTGGAACTCGGGGAGAATTCGAAGTTTTTCGCGAAATAACCCGAAGTCGAGCTCGGGTAAACGAAATCCTGGATTTGGTTTGATAAATCTGTTTCCAGATTTCAAGTGTAAAAGAAAAAGATGTTTTCAAGTTTTAAAATGCAACAATTCTTTTAGCTACAAAAATAAATTTCTAATTTAACAAAGTTTTAAAACATATTTAAACTAAACAAGTTTCCAAAGGAAAATAAATGAAGTTTCAAATTTTAAAACACGTTTCAAAGTTTAAATGTTAAAGTAAATATTTTGAAATCATTTTGTTTCTAAATAATCATATATTGGGTTGATTGTTTAATTTAAAATCTTTAAGTATTTTCAAATGTGATTTAGGAAGTAATTGATTAATTAATTAGCTAAAGGTGATGATTAATTAAAGGTAAGTTAATCTATGATTAAAAGATAATTTTTTTTAAAAGATGATGAATTGAGGATTAATTAATTTTTGTGATTAATTAAGGAATAATTATTTTGAGTAAATTTATTAAGGGTAATAAATTACTCAATAAATTAAGGGGTAATTATTTGGTGTAATTACATTAAAGGAAAATTGATTTATGTGATGAATTAATTAAAGGAAATTAATTTAGGGATAATAATAATTACCTAATTTAAAGTATTAATGATCAAAATTGATAAATCAGATGATTAGAATTTATTTGTGATTATTAATATAAATGATTAGAGATAATCACTTATTAATTAAGAATAATTTATTAAATGGTGATTAATTAAAGGCTATTGAATTTATGTGATTAATTAAATTATAATAACTTACGGTTAATTAATTAATGAAGAATGATGATTAATTGAGGAGTAGTTAATTTATGTAATTAAATAATTAAAGGATAATTGAAAAATTAAAGGTTAATTATCTAATGATTAAAGGTTAATTATTTAATAATTAATGGTTGTTTAATTTATTAATTAACGTTGTTTAATAAATAATTTCAGGTTAATGAATAAATAATTAAGGAATAATTATTAATCAATGATAATTAATCAGGATTAGTAGTTTATTCATAAATAATTTATCTGGTTTAAATTAATCAGATAATTAATTTATCTTACTTATGGATGTTTGGATGCCATTGAATGTTGAATTATTTGATATCTCTGCTGTGTGATGCTTTGCGATATGAATAGAGCTGTGACGAATGTAATTTATTTATCTATAATGCATTTATCTATCTGTAATTCTGTGTATATAGATAAGCGTTATAAGATACACCGCTTATCGATATTGCTGTGATTGAATCTGTGCTAATTGATGATGTGGCACTTTTATTGTGTAAAACCCTTGGACCACACTTATACACACACAAATATGGATTGTACGTGGAAATTGGTTAAGTCGCGGATTTTTGAAATAGTTTTAAAGATTGAATTTTTAAATCCAAATGGTTTTGGAAATGGATTTGGATTAAATTAAAAAGCTTTTGAAAAGGAATTTCAAAGATAAAAGTTACTTTTGAATAACTTGATTTAGGTTGGAAATTTGATTTAAATTTGAATTCAAAATTTGAAATGGAATTCTATTTATGATTTAAAAATAGGAAAAAAGGGTTATACAAGTTTATATGGGTTTTAAACCATTTTAAAAGTGTTGTTTTGGGAATTTGAATTTAACCCAAAGATTTTAACATGTATAAATGAAATCGGATTTTTCCGAAATAAAAACTATTTGTTCAAATAATAAAAGCTTTCATATAACAAATGAATTTCCAATTTGTATTAAAAGGATTTCAAGTTTAAATGAAAATGATTTTCCAAGTTATGGAAACGGGTTGAAAGCTATAAGTTAAATCTTTAATTTAAAAATTGGATGAGTTAATCCTAATTGAAATGGAAATTGTTTTGGAAATCTATGAATGGATCTTTGTGAAACTGGGTGAACTTTGTGAAATGAATCTTTTTGTTTAAAGATTTGAAATGGTAATTGGTTTAAACCATTTGAAAGGGAAGTTTTGGATTTTAAAAGTTGTGACTTAACAGAAATCCCATATCCATATATTTTTAAATATTGCGCTCACTATTTGGTTTAGCCAGGAGAGGACCTTGTGTCATATAACCCATTTCGAATAGTGATACGACGATAGCATTGAAGACCGTTGGTGAAGACCGGGTATTTGCAAGAACGATAGGATAACCTATTAATTATCTTTGCACCGAGTAGCTACGGTATAGAGATTCCCTAAGTGATGGGAAGTCCGATCGGAAATTATGGATGCCCGGATTGCAAGGGCTTCTTCGGAAGTGCCTTCGGTTCTGTTCGAACCCGGAACAGACTTGTATGGTTGTATGTCTATTACTACACTTTGAGATATTAAACTGATCTCTATCAAATACATTTCTATTTTGTGGCGAAGAATTTATTCTCTTAGCTTAACACCCTTCTCTGAGACGTACGAGCTCAGAGGTTATGTAGTTGATAGTTATCAATGATATACACCCAATTTGATGGTGTGGCATGCTAAGTGCTGCTGTGTATCATTTTTTGATCAAAGCATGACTTTTGTATAAAGCGTAGCTTTGTGGACGAGACTGCATCAGGACCTCACACCCCTGAATTGGTCGAAACAGGAAAGATGCGGCAAGGTTATGAGGGTCTCTCCCTTTAGGGTGTGTCATTCCCTTTTGGAAAAGGGTAGTATCATGGTATGGAGCCCAGATACTTCACTCATGTGGTCACTGCAAATCTATTACTTTGTGACTGCTTTATGGTTGTTGGATTAGAGGTACCTCGGATAAAGGTCCCAAAGGACCAGGGGATGGCATGCTCATGTAGTAGTTACCTAGTTACAGAGGTAACCCGGCCTTATGCTGGCAGAGAGCTGGTTAAGCTCTCAGGACGTCCCTTCAGAGGCGTACCCATGGACAGTAGGAAGTTCCTTAGCCTGGCCATTTGTTGGAAATCCAAACAAAACAATACGCGCCATGTACGGTTTTAGTTGTATAACCTGCCATGGAATGTGGCGGTAACCTGCTATTGAACATGGTAGCTATAGTAGGCATAAGTGTGAAATGCCTATACTGGCTAAGATTAATATTATACTTTCGAAATGGTTTTCTACACTATGCACTAGTAATAATATCAAAGAAATTTTCTCGTATTAAGCATGTTTGACTATCATAAGGAGAAATCTCCTCCAATTCTGCGTTTGCATTGTGTGTGTGGCGAGAGGCCTTATGGTAGTTTCATTTTCTAAAAAGCATTGAGGATTTATTTTAAACTTTTTTGTTGTTTGTTTTAAAAGATAAAAACTGATTTGTTTGCTCATGCCAGTCCCATGACTGACTTGAAGTTTATTGTTCCCTTCCTAAACTCTGGGTGCCCACAATTTTCCAATATGGGCAGTCTAGAGTTGGGTTTTTCAGATAGTCAGGTTTAGTAGATTATCTAGAGCTAGTTCAGTCTTTGGATCAGGACTGCACTTGCTTATCTTTATGCATCGTTATTGGGTGTTCGAGCTATTTCTGGATTGGTGCCTTGAAGATGGAGATTACCGATACTGGAGTTCTTTCTTGAAGACCATATTGGAGATATTGTTCCACTGCTGTTGTTATCTTTTCTTTCTGCTGCTATTGTCTTGTATCATATCTCTGATGTATATTGATATCTATTGTATCATCTGTTGTATCATATTGTATCAGATATTGTATCAATGTTGTATATTGACATATTCTTTTCTTCCGCTGTGTTGTTCTTAATGTGTTATAAGCTCCGGCGAAGCAGATTCGACGTTTGGATCTGCGGCATTTGAATACTAGTGTCGTATTCGGTGCCGATTTTCGAAGGTCGAGTCAGGGTCGTTAGGCAACCCCTGTTATACTGAGCAGGCCATCACCGAGCCTACAGTGGAAGGAGCGACTAAGATCTCCCAATTGAAGAAGGATTTTCCGAATATTTGGTTTGATGATTACATCTTCCCTGCACTTTTAGAGAATTCCAACGGAAGTAGAGAACACAATGCATGATTATATTCATGATATCTACACTCAGTAAAAGGAGTGGGGGAAGCCATAGAGAAAGCATCGTAGCTGGCCTTTGAGCGGGCGACTACCAATGAGAAATTAGAAGCCAAGCTGTCTCAAAAGGACCGAATCATTCAAGTGCTTAACGATGAAGCCGAATCCTTTCGGAAATCAGAAATAGAGGCCACTCAAAAGGCCGATGAGGCGAATTTGGCAATGGAGAGGATGCGGTAGACACATTTTACCCTAGTGGAGGAGATTATGTACAAGTTATTTTCAAAAATCTACTAGCAGAGGGCCAAACCTGCACCTATACATGACCAACAAAAGCTAAAAGAAATTCCTATCTACTCAAAAATGAGCCGAGGAAAAACATCTATTCTTTTTTCTTCTTCGGTTTCCCCTTCGATGTTGACCTGCTGGAGGTTTCACTTTTTTTTCTCTTCGAGCCCTTGCCTTTCGACGGTCGAACTCCAGTTAGGGGAATTATATCCACTTCCTCCTTCGAACTCACATGTATAGGTATGCTACTAGAAGGAAGAGTTAGAGGGACCGGATCTACTGTAGGAGACGGGAGTGGCACGTTGTTGTCAAAAACCGTACCACGGGAGATATCATCTTTAACGGAGCCGGGCCGGGTCCCGCCATTTCACCTCCAAAGCTGCCGGTCCGGGCTAGTGCTTCCATTTCAGCATTAATCTCGGCTATAATCTCCTCCTTGTGAAGTGTTTGTGCATCGCCAGAAATGCCTGCAGCTGGAACCAAGGAACTAGTTGTCATGGCGCTTCCGCTCATGGCGAACGACAGATCCACAAAGAAATCACTATAATGACCGAGAATTTCCTCCATCATCTGTTCATCTCAGGAATGTGTGCACCCTGCATTCCGTCAATAGACGCGGTAGATGTTCTAGTGACCGCTTCGGTTACAATAGCCTCCAACACATGATGTGATTCTTGAGTGGCAGGAGGCATGACAGATGTGGCTCCGATCACTAGAAAGAAACAAAGGAAACTGTTATTAAGTATTTCGAGTAAATCTCCCGATCATAAAAGAGCATACAAAATGTTCAGAGTACCTTCCGCGGTTTGACTTGCTGGCGGTTGAACGACCTCAAAAAATTTCTCGCTAACTTGAGATATCTGTGGCTGATCTGGGTTGTAAGCAGGAACAGATTGAGAATCAACCGCAGAAGTCGATTCAGGCTGTGTTGGCACAAGTGTTTCGGGACTTGTGCCACGGTGTTCGACACCAGAACCTTCTACAACCTCTAAGTTTTGAGCGCCAAGCTTCTCATTCTCATAAGAAATCATAGCTTCATGGAGAATTTTCTTTTCGTCTTCGTTCAGCACACGGCTCTCAAGCTCGAATTCGTCAACCGATTCGCCCTGATGGGCAGCCTTCTCATCCTCTACTAATCGGCCCTAGGCGTTGCATAAGTGTGTCAGATAGTTATCGAGCCAGGCTAAGTTCCTATACCTCAAGACATTAGCGTTATAGGTAATGAGGAGATCTTCAATGTCAGCCTCTAGCCTGCACTCCGCCATTTGGACCTTCTCCTTGACCTCAGTCTCCACCTCTCGGACCTTAGAGGTGGCCGCATCTCGTTCGCCTCGAAGCACTACGGCCTGTTCACATGCCTCCTGGGATACGCTATTTGCATCATCCCTTTCCTTGGTCATTTCGAAAAAATTGGCTTTGAGCTCGTTAAGTTCTTCAAGAGTTGCATCCCATTCGATTGTGACAGTGGTGTTCTGGTGGCCCATCTCCTCCACCAGGGAAAATGTGTCTGCCGTGTCCTTTCCATTGCCAAATTCACCTCATCGGCCTTTTGAGTGGCCTCTATTTCTTATTTCTGAGAGGATTCGGCTTCATTGTTAAGCACTTGGATGATTCGTCCTTTTGAGAGAGCTTGGCTTCTAATTTCTCTTTCGTAGTCCCCCGCTCAAAGGCCAGCTTCGATGTTTTCTCTGCGGCTTTCCCCCACTTCTTGTACTAAGTGTAGATATCATGAATATAATCATGCATTGTGTTCTCTACTTCCGCTGGAATTCTCTTTAAGTGCAGGGGAAGATGTAACCATCAAACCAAATATTTGAAAAATCCTTCTTCAATTGGGTGATCTTAATCGCTCCTTTCCCTGTAAGCTCGGCGATGGCCTGCTCAATATAACGGGGGTTGTAGTTTCAGTTCTATGATAGTGAGAATCAGGCCTTGGAGCGTGAGAAGACGGTTTGTGACGTGGAGGCTCTGGGGGATGTGTGACACAAACGGGAGGCTGTGTAAGGATTCGAGGAGGTGGAGAAGGGGATCGAGATCGATGTCTATAGTCCTGTCCTATCTCTTTCATATCATTCCTGGCTAGAGTACCCACGATCGTGGTCCCTTTCTACATCTCCCCTACCTGACTCATAGTATGAAGAAGATCGGCGAGCTGAGTGAAGGATCCCAAACATCGACCCACATCCGGACATTGTATCTGCAAAGTAAGAGAAACAAAGTTAATAATCTCCTGAAGTAAACAGTTTATGATCGAAAATCGTGTAGTGTTGTGAAGTGTATATGTATGTGCAACCCCCTGACCAACCGAAAATGTCGACCGCGCTTGTGGGAGGAGACTCGGTTAAGTCAAAGGCACTCTACAGCTCCTCCAATCCGGTGTCATGTTGAAGTAACACATATTCTGGGATTAGGATATCAGCAAGCCCTTCGAAAAGGTTCCAAACTTTCGAGGGAGGAGCCTCTAGAATTCTAATACCAAGAGCAGGAAAGACACGATTACATATTTCCATCTCAAAGATTTGTGGCGCTTTTGCGCTGCAGCCTTGCCTTTTCTCCTTCCCTCAAAATATTGAAAGGTGTCGGAAGGCCCGGCTACGGGTTCATCATTGGTGGGTGTATATTCCTCGTCACCCTCTTCAGTTGTTACGACCTCAGGCATTTTATGCTTTACTCGCCTCGTCAGGGCTGCCCTCAGTGTTCCTTCAAGTCTTATACTTTGGCTCCGCTCGATTAGCCCGACGGTTCTCAAATTTCTATCTGTTAGAACCGAATCGATGTCCCTCATTTAACTTGGAACTTCTTGAAGGACCCATACTCTTTCTTTAAAGTGCACACCTTTAGGTCGTGGAATTGCGGCTGTAAGAAAAAGAAGATATTAGCTATAACATCAACTATGATTATCTTCGTAACTATTGGAAAAGATTGCAGCACTTACGTCTAACTAACCTAAGGCTAGCAAATCCTAGAGGGCATCGGACATAGAACCATTTCATTTTAAAGTAACTCCACCTGGTCCAAGAACCCGTTACCACTTGACAATTCCTGACTGATTCCAGGAACGTAAAAGAACGGCTATCTCCTCGACTCCTAACATTAAAAAGGTATCTGATTTCGGTCGGAGTCAGGGTCGGAAAAGATGCTCCATGAATACAACGAACAGACTATTGAGCAATGCATATCCATTCAGATGTAGTTGTAACACGGAAATCTCAAAGAAGGCTTGCACTTTTCTAATGTATTGATTGGAGGGAGATCCCGGCTGTACATGAATGCCTTTTGAAAGTGGTAAACCCTTCTGGGGGAGCATGCGGTCTATCATTCGCTCCCAGTAGTAGGACGTCATCCAATGACAAACCATGCCTTAGGCATATCTGTCCCAACATGTCTTCAGAGACATTGGACGACATAGAGTCTTGTGGATTCACAATAAAAGTTGCCCCAGGCAGCTCATACGGAGCTGGGTCAATTACTTTGGCTGTGATGGTCGGCACGTCAATTATTGGAGTAGATGGATTCTAAGACTCTTGCTGTTGAGAACTTGTGGATTCCATAGCTAATCAACTTATCAAACACCATCATTATACGATAATAAGCCTGTGTGTTCCCTAGTGTGAATTGTGTGTGAATGTGTCATGCAGTGCAGTGCTAAGTAGTACTCAAGAGAATTCGACAGAGTTTGAGAAAATATTCAAACGACGAGACTTCAGAATTCAATCAGAGTGATCGTCATTACTGACCGTCACAACCATGCCATTCAGACATTAGAGACCGATCCAAGTTAAAATTCGTTAAAATTGTGTTAAGTTACAGTTCCATCGACGACCTTCGAAGGGTGGTCAAATATGCGGTGAAACTATCAAAGTCCAGTTATGCATGATTGAAGCCCGTCGGAATCATGTATTCAAATGTGCATGAGTTTTTCAAATTCATCAAGGTTCAACTCGTAATCGATCACCAAAGTTCAAGTTCGTATCGGTCAAGGAAGCTATGCTTATCCGTCGAGATACAAATTCGTATCCATCACTTAAGTTGCCTTTGTATCGGTCCCCTGGCACATAGTTCGTATCAATCGGGAACACTGGGTTTCGTATCGATCAAATGCAACCTCTTCGCATCAATCAGCAAGACTGTAGCCTTCGTTTCAATCATCTCAAGTCAATACGAAACTCCATCATCAGTCGACACAAGGACCTCCGCTTGACCATTTCGAAGTCCTATTATCCAGATCGGTTCAAAACAAACCATTGTCTCTCCATCATCGATACGAAAGCAAGACTTAACCATTCCCACACCGATTCCTTCGTATCCCTCATTATTCCTTCTTCCCTAAGCAATTAACATGCCATTGCTCCTTCTCGACTTCACTTCGACCAAATTTTGGCATATGTTGGGGTCGGCAACGACTTTGTATAAGCCAGCATTAAAACTCAAGTCTCGTCATTTTAGAGTGGTTTTGATTGGTTAATTTCCTAACTTAAATAATCAGGTTGAAGGATTAATGAGCTATTCGATTTGGAGACGAAAACAGTTCTTCTTTCTCGTATTGTCTATCAATACGAAGGCAGAAAGGAAAATAAAGGCAAATGAGAAATTTGCCTAAGTACAAATGGTATATATATATGGGTTTTATCCAAACGAAAAATGATTCGTATCCCAGTTGTTTCGACCGGTAAAAACAGGTTTCTCCTCTGATCGATACGAAATGAGCTACTCATATCCATGAACCACCTATCTAAGGCGGCATCTATTCGTAACCGTCTATCTATGGATATGAAACACCAATTTCGTATCCATCAACTTCGAGATCCAAAAACTCACATCCATCGATACGATGTGCATTAAGACTCCAACCAAATTTGTGCCCATCGATGCGAAATATTCGAAAAAGGATAATGAAGTCATATCAATCACCATCGATATGAACGCAAATTTTAAACTCCTCAAATCAATCTCGGAGAGGATTGATACGAAGTAAAATTGCCAAACAACCATAAACATTGTTACAGATCGAACTTCACATTGATTCAGGAGAGGACTGTTACGAAATTCGATCTAAAGCAGGGAGTAGAAACATGACTACGGCTCATGAACGAATTGAATACTCGTCTGGTGACGATTACAACAACAAATGACAGATCACTATCATACAACACTCAGTTACAATAGTATGTTGTACGATAATTGGCAGTCAACAGTTCATGGTTTATGCTTCTATTAGTCCATCAAAGATCATGAATTTTGAAAAAAAGACGATAACTGTTTAACAAGTTAGATGGAACTTTTCAGAATGAAGTGTTGCAGCTTTTCAAAGCACGTCATGTTCTCACAAGACGTACTTTAGGGGGAAAATGTTATCCCACCTTTTGGCATTGCCATGATTCAAAGAATTGACTAAAAACCAAGGACTATTCATCTCGAAGATCGATTATACGCAGGTTCACCATGGATGTCGGTAAATTTTATCCGAGTTCGGACCAAGCTCCAAATGATATGACGAGACAAGCAAAACTATGAAAGCGAACGTTCCATATTTCAAGTCAATCCAAGTTCGTATGCTCAAAATATGATCGATGCAAATCAAGCAATCCTCTTGTTCACATCCATCAAGCAACCAGAGAAAGTCCTTCTTCGTATCGTTCTGGTTCGAATCCATCAGATGTACTCATCTTTGTAGCGATTAGGAGGACTGCACTCTTCGTATCCATAAGCTGAAAGGGCTTGTTCATATCCATCATCTCTGGCTTACTCATATCGATTCACCAAGGTCAACTTCGTATCCATCAAACTACTATTTCGTGTCTATCACAATTGCACAACTCATCTCGATCGGTCAACGATCAATACGAGTAAACATCAAACGATCATTACGAAATGGTCCCATCTACCAACACGAAGTAAGCCATTAAGTGATCGATACGAACAGAAGGATGACAATCGAACGAACAGAGCTATGATGATCGGTACGAACAAGATAGTTGTGATCGATACGAACAGAGCAAAGACTATCTATACGAGCAGAGCTATGACGATTGATACGAACAAGGCAGTTTCGATCGACACGAACAAGGCCATGTATAGGGAAGACTCGATCATTCGGCATAAAAAGTGGATCGATCAGAGGAGTTAGCGCCACGTCAACTTCCAAGCACATGCCTAAATCGACTCAAACAGATCAATACGAACAACATCGATGCGAAGAGAACAGTGATCGAAAAGCCCAAACTTGCATCGATCATAACTCACAATCTACAAGTATAAATACCACTAAATTTTCAAAGGAGCTTATGTACAACCTAAAGAATGTTCATGCTCCATTTCGACTCGATTGGATCAAATCTTGATCGATACAAAATTCATTCATATCGATCATGGACCGAGTGCAAATCTTATGGGATCAATGGCGTGGGCCCGCACACGTGCCAAAAGATGTCTTTCGAGATCTGAGCGAGATATTTGCATCCTATGCCTATAAATAGCATCCCAGAGCCTACAGAAAAAGGACTTTTCAGCTCTCCGACGTCCAGTTTCCGACGAAACCATTTTTGCATTTCAAGACCAATGTTGTACTCAAAATTTATTGTTGTACTCCACTGTAATCAGTTGTAATCAGTAAGAAAATATCATTAAAGTCATCAATTTCATGGTGGACATAGGCAATATGACGAACCACTCTAAATCATTGTGTTTCTGCGTGTTTTTCTGATCTGTTTTTGAAGTGTTTGTTAGATAATCCGCTTTTTACATTTATTTTCTTCATTTTATCTCTTCAAATACTTCCGAAGAGTTTGTGCCTAATTTTGGTGCAAACAATTTCTATGAAATGTCAATACGAAATCGATCACCTAAAACTTGAAGCTATTCACGACAAAGATGTCATTAAGGCCCAGGATGAAGAACTATCCCCATACAAATCTCAACTTGAGGCCTCACAAAAAAATGCCAAGGATACAGCCGAGGCAGTTAGTCGTTTGGAGGCCACTCACAAAAAGGAACTTAATGAGGCAATTCAACATAGTGGCGCTCTTGCCTTGGGAAAAGTCTCCATCCAGAAGGAAAAAGATATTCTCGCTCGATGAGTTGAAGAGCTGGAGGAGCTGGTCCTTAAAGAGAAAGAAGAGAAAACTGCTGCACAAGAAGAGTCACAACAATATTGCGATGAAGTTGTCGCAGCACGACTCTTAAAGACGAAGCTTAATGAGGAACTTTCTAAGGCCGAAGCGCTAAAGGATGTAGTCCGTGAGGGAGGTAAAAGAATGACACTGATAGAAATCGATTCTCGCCTTGAGGCAGCTGGAAGACAAGAAATTAAATGCTTATTTGATCCGCTTATAGCTGAATATAATGCTCGAGATCTCATGCATCGAGACCTATCTTTTCTAGGAGAGGGTTACCTGAATCATTGGTCGAAGCATAAGATACTTTAATAAAAATTAAAAGAGTTAAGCTGGGCACCGAAGAGGTTAATGAAGATGCTCTGGTGAAGGAAGTGCTTCGAGGAAACGAGCCTTCCGACTTGTCAGCGGCGAAAGCTCTTTTTAGGAAAGACTCCCCCTCATCAAAGGGGAAGGAAGACATTGTTGGCCTTTCCGCAACTAAGTCTCCAGTTCCTTCTTCCACTCCAGCCGGCTGGTTGCTCATCATTCGATCGTTTCGAGCAGCATGTTGGCTATGACCTAGAGAAGCCCGAGCTTGATGCTCACGTTCTATGGGCGAGACTCCCAAAATAGCTGAGAGTCAATCAGAAGTCGGTATGTAATTTTTCCTTTTAGGGTCTAAAGAACCAGCACTTTTGACGAATAATAGATGTATTCTAACACTTATCCTTAATGACTCCATATAGGTCATTCTGATCCCGAAACCAACTCCAAGGAGCGATGTCGCCATGGAGAAGGAAGATAAAATTGTGGAAGAACTCCACACTGAGAATACTCCTAAACCCAATGCCTAAGTAACCAGAGCACTCGATGAGGACAAACCCGAGAATCCCTCGCCTGTGGATGAACATGACGAGGTTGAAATCATGGGCTCTTCTGAACCTACTTCAAAACTTAGCATGGGGGAACGAATTGTGGAGGAGGAGAAAAAGAAAGTCGAAATTAAAATTGAACCTCAGGTGGTGGAACTTGATGATCCTCTAAATAAGCCCCTCAAGGTAATTCTCCCGGGTGGAACCACGCCTCTGGAGGTCCCTCTTCGTTCCCCGAATACCATATCATTAGGAATCAAGGTGTCTAAGAGGAAATGATCAGGTGAGGAGCCTTTGGAGAAAAGGAAGAAGGAGAAAAAATAAAAAAGGTAGCTATCCGCCCATACCTCATTCAGCTCGAATAAACCTGAATCATGTAGTTGTTTCTATTTATTTTTATAGTCGTTGTGGTTAGTCTTTTGCTCCAAACTCCAGAAAAGTTGTAATGGAACTTAATTTTGGATTAGTAAATAAAATTTTGTTTCTTTGTCTTCCACGACTTTCATTGTTTAATTTATTTTCCAACTTGTAGTTGAAATTTGAAATATTGTGGGTTGCATAAGATCTAGTCCGCTTCCACATGACATGGAAATTTTTTGAATCGTTTATACTCTAGTCCGCACTCCGGTGACTCAGAGTACTCTAGTCCGTGCTTCGGGGACTTAGAGATTTTTTGAATCGTTTATACTCCATGACTTAGAGTACTCTAGTCCGTGCTCTGGGGACTTAGAGATTTTTTGAATCGTTTATACTCTAGTTCGCACTCAGTGGACTCAGAGTACTCTAGTCCACGCTTCGGGGACTTAGAATTTTTTTAATCGTTTATATTCCAGTCCACACTTCAAGGACTCAGAGTACTCTAATCCGCGTTCCAGGGACTTAGAGATTTTTTGAATCATTTATACTCCAGTCCACACTCTGGGGACCAAGAGTACTCTAGTCTGCGCTATGGAGACTTAGAGATTTTTTGAATCGTTTATATTCCAGTCCCCACTCCCGGGACCCAAAGTACTTTAGTCCGCGCTTCGAGTACTTAGAGATTTTTTGAATCGCTTATACTCTAGTCCGCACTCCGAGGACTTAGAGTATTCTAGTCCGCGTTGCGGGGACTTGGAGATTTTTTGAATCGTTTATACTCTAGTCCGCATTATGGAGACTCAGAGTACTCTAGTCCATGCTCCAGGGAGTTAGAGATTTTTTGAATCGTTTATACTCTAGTCCGCACTCTGGGGACTCATAGTACTCTAGTCCGAGCTCCAGGGACTTAGAGATTTTTTGAATCGTTTATACTCCAGTCCGCACTCCGGGGACTCAAAGTACTCTAGTCCGTGCTTCGGGGACTTAGAGATTTTATGAATCGTTTATTGACTTATAATTTTGTATATGTGTTCATACGTCAGAAAGAATAACGTAGCGTAACTTTTTACCAAGGGATTGTAACATATAAGACATCAATAGTTCGTAGAAAAATTGGCTTCAAGCCTTTATTAATTATTATAAAAAATAAGGACAAGCTGAATTGTCTTATTACATGTTGGAAATAAAGAACAATAAAAGGAAACATACACTAGAAACAACTTCTATTAAAATGCAAAGGAAATAGACTAAGTGTAATAACGATGCAAGTGCTCGCTATTCCAAGCTCTGGGGAGTGTCACGCCATCAACAGTCGCTAGCTTGAAGGTTCCTTTCCAAGCTTACGTTCGATGACGTACAGACCTTACCATATGGGATTCATATGTGATGGGATGAGATTGGAAAAACTCGCTTCAAAACAAGATCACCCACATCAAAAACCCTCGGTCAAACTTTTTCATTATAATAGCGAGCGACTCTGTGCCTATATGCAGCCGCTCTTAAATCGACTTCTTTACGTTTTTCATCGAAACAGTCCAACGATTCCAATAACAGATCCTGGTTTGTCCTAGGATCATAATGAGTCACCCGGTGAGAGGGAACTTCAAGTTCCATGGGTATAACAGCTTCACTGCCGTATGCCAAGGTTAATGGAGTGTGGCCAGTCGTGGACTTGTGGGTGGTTCTATAAGCCCAGAGTGCTGTTGAAAGCTCATCCGCCCACCTACCTCTAGCCTTCTCCAAACGGTTTTCAATATGGACTTGATTATTTTATTTACGGCTTTAACTTATTCGTTGGCTTTTGGGTGAGCGACTTTCACAAACCTTTTTTCAGTGCAATATTTTTGGCAGAATTCTTTGAACTCTCTACTCTAAAACTGAGTTCCTTTGTCCATGATGATACTTCATGGGAGGCCAAAATGGCATATAATGCTTCGTACAATAAATTGATGATCTTCTTAGTGGTGATCGTAGCTATTGCTTCCACCCATTTGGTGAAATAGTCAACCGCAACAATCGCATATTTTGCACCACCTTTGAAGATTAGTAAGGAGCCGATTATATCGATCCCCTATATTGAAAATGACTAAAGACTAACCATTTTTGTGAGTTCCATCGGTGGAGCTCTCGGGATCTTTGCATACTTTTGACTTTTGTCGCATCTTCTTACATAGTCAGCGGCGTCTCAATTCACGGTTGGCCAATAATCTATAGCGGAAGATCTTTTGGCTAATGTCTGCCCACCCAGTATGGTCACTACATTCTCCTTCATGAACCTCTTTCAAGACCTGCTTTATCTCATCATCGGCGATGCACCAAAGTAAGGGAACCAAGAATCCTTTTTGATACATTACTCCTCCCTGCATTATATACCGTGAGGCTTTGCGAATGACTCATCGTCTTTCGTTCTTTCTCTCGGGAAAATTTCCGTGTAACAGATATTCTTTGAATGGGGTCATCCACTAATCCCTTTCAGTTTCCATCCCAAACACAACATCCGCTTCAATTTCGTTTATACTCGGGGCTTTTCGAGTGGGCATTATTACGTCACTGCCACTTGACTCGTCTGACTTGGTGAACTCTGCAAACAAAGTCTACTAGTGCTTGCTCTTGAATTTCCTTCTGGGGCATGTAGGTGATATCGAATTGACTAGCTCAATGTTCCACTTTAGTAACCTCCCCAAGGTTTTTGGTCGTTGGAGCACCTGTCACAAAGGTTGATCGGTATAAACATTGATCGGGTGTGCCTGAAAGTACTGACGGAGCTTGCGTGATGCAATCCTCAAGTAGCAGGCTAGCTTTTCAATCTTAGGATAATTTCTTTCTGCCCTCGTTAAACATTTACCAACATAGTACACTGGCTTTTGAATTCGATCCTCTTCACGAACCAAGGCCGTGCTGATGGCATGTTGGGACACGACCAAGTAAACATATAACTCTTCATGGTCTACAGGCTTTGATAGAACTTGGGGACTCTCCAAGTGTCTCACCAGAGCTTGGAATGCATCCTCATAGTCTGGCGTCCATTCAAAATTTATCTTTCCTTTCCTTATCACATCGAAGAAAGGAACACACTTGTCGGTCGCTTTGGATATGAATCGACTCAACGCGGTGACTTTTCCATTCAGGCTTTATACTTGCTTTATAGTTCTGGGTGTCTATATGTCACGAATAGACTGAATCTTTTCTGGGTTAGCTTCGATTCCCCACGCGTTGACAATAAAAACCCAAAAACTTTCTCGACGCAGCACCAAAGGAACACTTCAGTGGATTGATTTTCATTCCATAGTATCTGAGTATATCAAACATCTTCATTAAGTCTCGAATGTGGTCATTTGACTGCCATGACTTCACGAGCATGTCATCCACATAGACTTCCATTGTTCTACTAATTTGGTCTTTAAACATCTGATTTACCAAAGGTTGATAAGTCGCTCCTGCGTTCTTCAACCCAAAGGGCATCACTACATAATAGTATAGTCCAACATCCATGAAAAAACTAGTGTGCTCCTGATCTAGGATGTGCATCGGGTTTGATTGTATCTCGAATACGCATCCATGAATGAGAATAATTCATGTCCTTCCGTTGAGTCGACCAACTGATCAATTTTGGTAAAGGGAAACTATCCTTAGGGCACGCCTTGTTTAGGTCCAAGTAATCAACACAGGTCCTCCATTTCCCATTCGCCTTTCTCACTAGTACGAGGTTAGATACCCATTCAAGGTAGAGGGCGTCGCGGATGAACCCATTGGCATTGAGTTTGTCCAATCCTCTCTGAGAGCAGCAGAACTTTCCGGGTCCATACCTCTCCATTTTTATTTCACTGGCACATACTTTGGATTAATGTTCAACATATGACTTGCAATAGTGGGAGAAATCCCGCACATATCAGAGTAGATCCAAGCAAAAACATCTAGGTTCGCTAAGAGGAAATCGGTAAGATCCTCAATCATCAAGGGTCATCATGGTTGACTGGAATGTCAATCATCAGTTCAGTCGGTGCTACTTGAGACTTCTTGGGTTCTTCATCATCATCTCTCGGATCTATATCTCTGTATATCCGACCCTGCTGCCTGAGCCAAGGCTCGGTTATTACTTGTCAATCTTCAGCAACATGGATGCGGACAGAGTTTTCCACAACCTTACCCTTCTCTCTTCGTTGGGCCTCTCTCAGCTCAGCCACATAACATGCACGACCAGTCGCTTGATTGCCATGCACAACACCAACTCCTCTGTCCGTCAAAAATTTCAAGGTTAAACACCATGGGCCCAAAGCTGCCCTAAACTCCGCCAGTGCCGGTCGGCCCAAAAACACATTATACGGGGAATCAACATCCAAAACAATGGACGGTAGGATCCTCACCCTCCTATGTTCACCTTCTCCTAACTCAACTGGCAATTCTACGAAACCTATCGATCAGTGGCCGCACCATGAATCCTTCGCCTCCATCTTCATTTGATTAAACATCTTTTTGAAAATAATATTCATAGAACTCCCAGAATTATCCTTCTCACAAATGCTAGTCTAATCATAGCCGAAATGATCATCGGGTCGATGGTATACCCGGTTGGCATTCCTTCTCTTGAATACTATATAATCTGTCATCACTCGCTGCTGTTTCGCTAAAGTCCCATCTTTCGAGTTCGAGTAGCATTCGAAATCCGCATGCTTTAGGGAATTAGCATAGCGTTCCATTTCTTGACAACTCTTTCCTGCTGGATGAGGCCCACTGACTATCATGTTTATGATCAGTCTGCCTACAGTCCGAACGGGCTCCTCAGGTTGATGCAGAGCCAGCCCTCGATTGGGATCAGATGTCCCTTGTCCGTCTTCCTGCGGATTCTTAACAAACTGCTGTAACTTCTTTTACCAAATCAGTTTTTCTATTGCATCATGGAGGTGTTTACATTCCTCAGTGTTATGCCCGTAGGTCTCGTGAAACCAACAGTACTTCCTAGTCTGTTTTTGTTCCTCAGTGGATTCCTTGGTGCTACTTTCAGTATTGGAATGTACTACAAGTTAATAAATATATATTTGCCAGAGATGCATTCAAAGGAGTGTATTCGTTATAGGTTAGGATCCGCGGTTTTCACTTTTCTGCTTCCCTCTTCCTTTCGAAATTTCCTCCTCTGGATCCTTTAGACTACTCGGGCTTGTTTTGAAAACTGACCTGGACTTTTCCATAGTTGTCGCCAGCTTGTTTTACCACAATATTGCTTTGCACCGTCTCCTTGTCAGGCCTGGCGCATTGCCTCGCCTCATCCACCTGGCTTCCTCACTTCTCATGAATAGGTACGCCATTGAATAAAAATGTTCCAAGGTAGCCGGAGGTTTTCCAGCCAGCCAATCACCGAACACTGAATCCGGATCTACTCCTCGCATCACGTTCATAAGAATAGCATGGTTTTCATAAGAATAGCATGGTTTTTGGGGTTGCTAACTTCGGTTGCAGCAATGTGAACCTTTGCAAATATTCCTTTAATGACTCCCCTAGAGCCTGGATTACATTGGATAAAGACATCACGTCCTTTGGGCGAGTGGTATGGATCCTAAACTGCACCATAAATTTTGTTTCTAACTCATCAAACCTGGAGATCGATTATGGAGGAAATCTGGCGAACCACATAGTGGCCATTTCGGATAAGGTTATTGGGAAACATCTATATTTGGTTGCATTATTTTCCCTGGCCGAGTCCGTCATCCATTCGTTTCTCATTACATGTTCTCAGGGATCAGTCTTCCCTTCATAGGCTAGAATAGTCGGCATACTGAACTTCTGGGGGTACTCAGCTTGTAGGTTAGCATCTATGAACAGTGTATGACTCCTAGTTGTGCCCCAATCATCGTTGCATAAGCCCTGATTTTCCCTCATCAGCTATCTGACCATAGCTGACAAATCCGAGGTCTGGATGGGAGGTGGCAAGTTGGACTCCGTCATGCATGGCCGTTTTGGCCGGTGCCTCCTTGATTGATGATCTCCCAAATGAGTGTCCTGGGGATCTGCTTCATTGCGTCCCTGATGAGCCAATCTATCAGCTTCCACTCGTGTTCTAGATCCTAATTTTCCCATTCCAACTTGAGTGCAATTTCCCAGGTATAGGCGAGGCGCCATGGTTCCGAGTAAAGAACCTGGACCATTCCTGTTGGATTGATTTGTTGTGCCTATTTGTGCTGCTTCAATTCTATGACATCGATGCCTGTCATGCCCATCAGACGAAGTGGAGCTGTCGGATGATGAGTATGAAGCAAGGCTTCCTCCCGCACCCTGATGCTATTGTTGAGTAATCTGGGTCATGATATTAGCGTTAGCTTGAATTTGCTCGTTAAGCTGTCTCCTGCTTTCCACGAGTTCTCTCATTAGCTCATTGAACTCTGCTATGGTGACAACTTCTGGTTGGTTTATGACGGTGGCAGTCCCTTCACCTGGATTAGCTTGCTGATTGCTAGGTCCCACTTACTGGACGCTGGTGGTCTCGTTGACATCTGCATTGTGGGAGGCTGACCTGGTACGTGGCCTTCCCATTTTAGAGTTATCCGTCTGAACTCAGAATAGAATCTACGAACACCTGAGGATGAACTAGATCTCCTTCGGGGGATTTCTTCAATCCAATAGCGATAAAATAGATCCTAACAGCCCAAGAATGCACCGTTCTCAATGAAAGCATCAAAATTTTAGCACCAGAATTGGTCACTAGCAACCTAGAATAGATTTGTGTAGAGAGATTAATGAAGATAGTAAATTAAAATAGAGGCATATCATAGTAGAATACAAAAACAAAAATAGAAATAAGAACACCAGATTTATAGTGGTTCGACGTATCTGCCTACATCCATTTTGAATGTAATCTTTTTTGCTTTTTTCAGTAATTGAATATGGATGTAATCCGTAAACAAACAGCTCGAATACAAGTTTAAGTAAGAAGAGGTTGAGTACAAAAAATGGCAGAGCTTCTCTAGAGTTCTCGAAAAAAGGTCTCTTTAACTGTACCCCTCTCTATTTATAGACGAAGATAGGCTAGATGCCCTATGCAGGCCTAAGACCAAGGTGACTCGACCCATACATGGTAATCTCGAGTTGGCCGGTCCAGGCATACTGAATGACTTTTGACCGATTGACAAATGCCGATCCAATATGGCCGATCGGTGGCCATTTAGCAAATGACTCGAAGCAAGCACTCAAGGGACTCGGAGTAACACGTATTGGATCTCAAAGTAAAGCAATGCTGATATCCTCACTTCGCTGTTGATGCCAAGAATAGGGTAACTCCCTCATCATGTACCGAACCAGATACACCGAACACTCGTGCCGAATCACTCCTGATCAAACGATGATAGCTTCCCAATCACAACCGAATGATCCCTGCCAACACGTCTAGGCCGAACAACATTTGTAGGACCATCCAGACTGAACCGCTTCGTCTTCGTGCACCTTGGCCGAACCACTCAAAACAAAACTCTTCGAGGTCGATCCACATAATTCCGAGCCACCCTTCCTAGAGTATTTAGACCAAACTATCTTGCTTTTTCTTCATTGGCCAAGCGATACATGTCTCGGTTTTTCTAAAACTAGACCACCATTGGCCGAATGACCAAGGTTGGACCAAATCCACACCGACCCACCAGGTCCGAAACCCTCCCGATCGAACCATCTTGCCTTGCCTATTTTGGCCGAACGGACAAGCCTATGCTCTAACGCCGAACAACTTCGGCTGAGCCATTGCCAAACATGTTGATCCATGTGTATAGGCCGGTCCAAATTTAAGTTAAACCCGGTTCTTATGCTTACAATTCCTTCTTAGCTTGAGTCCCATCTAGGTTAATCCACAGGCTCTACGACCATCGCCATGTAGCCAGGCCAAAGCGTCAAGTAACAGTAGGCAAACTCTACTAGATGAAAACGATCCTCCTAAGATCCTTCAAAATCCAAGGTACATGCTCTCAATGAATCCTCGAGTATACGGTTCACCCTCTAGGTTTGGCCATCAGTATGTAGGTAGTTTTCCATAATCATGTTTAATTCCCCGCCCAATGCACTCTGCAAACTTCTCCAAAACTTATTGGTAAACAATAGGTCTTTATCAATCATTACACTACTTGGGATCCCTTATAGTCCCACCACATTCATCATATATAGCTTTACTAAGCTAGAAGTTGTTCTTGTCGACATCACTGGGATAAAATGGGCACTCTTATTCAGTTTATTGACTATCACCCAAATACTACCATTTCCCATTCTCGTCCTAAGCAATCCATCTACAAAATTCATAGGTACTGAATCCCACTTCCATGTCGGCACTTCCACGGGTTGGAGTAAATCGCTCGGCCTCTAATGCTCAGTCTTTACTTATTGATAGGTGAAGCCACTCTTCACACATTCTTCTATATCTCTTTTCATCCCTTCCCAAAATTAGATTCTCTTTATGTCACGATACACCCTCGTGCCACCGGGATGAATAGTGAACTTCGGTCGATGGCCCTCATCTAAGACTTCTTTCAAAAAGTCTCCAATGTTAGTACCATAGAAATTGATTTTGATGATAAAAAAACTTGGTAACAAATATAAATTCATATAAAATATGGATATCGATTATTTTGCAAAGTTATATAGTATATAGTGTGGGATATTATACAGATTTTGAATTGAAGACTGTACGATATAAAGACTTAAGAATCGGACATGAAGGCTGATGAGTATAAAGATCAGGATATGAAGATTTCAAGACTATAGTACAGTGTATAGAGTCATAGAATATTGTTAAAGTCCCTGGTAGCAATCTTTGATCATATTTTCTCTTTTTCTCATAGTTTACTTTTAAATCAATATATATTTTTAAAATATGTTTAAAATATTTTATAAATTTCTAAAAGTTTAAATGTTTTTAAACTATGTTTAAACTATTTTGCAAGGTATCAAAATATTTTACAAAGCATTAGATTTTCGAAACATTTTAAAATAAACTAGTTTTTAAAATATACAGGATATGTCGACATATAGGCAGATTGTATGTTGACATACATATCGTAGTTTTCAAATTTTGAAATGAAGTGTACATTCATTGTAATGCTTCACGAATGGACATATTTGTTTGTTCTCTAAATATAGGGGATTTCCAAATGAATTTTTAACAACTACATTCTTATTATCTTCTCTCCTCTTACTCTGCCAAAATTTCTATTGAAAATACATTCAATTTTTTTCGAATTCAAACCAAAATCAATTCAACCTTTACTATATTAATGTTATACTATTTACTCTTTGACTTCAATCATCTCTCTCACTATATGAAAGATCAAAGTGATGTCCAAGAGGCTATAGGATCAATTGTGTCCAAAGATCAAACATTATCATTGGAAAACCCGTTAAGACTCTAGTTATAGTTGATTGGGTGTGACTATGTCTCGATTTAAATCAATTGGATGTGCTTGGTGTCCCGAAAATCCAAGTGGATGTGCTTGTGTGCCGAGTCAAATCAAATGAGTGTACCCAGAGCTTGGAAAATATGAAGGGTGTGTCCTATAGCCTTAAAATTGAGATTGTATTGAGGTTTCCTTCTGCTCATTGAAAGATTAGCATTTGGAAACAAATCCGTACAAGTAATTGTATGGGACTCGATGTAGGCTAACACCGAACTAGTATAAAATCCCTAATGTGATTTCCTTGATTCTCTACCTTTACTTTATTGCATTTATATTTACCTATGTTTGAATCTATGATTGTTTATTCTGTGTTAATGAAGTACAATCTTAAAAGAATCAAAAATAATCTCATTAAAGTTAGAAACACTATTCACCCTCTTTAGTGTTTAGTTAAGCCTTAAGATCCATAATTCCGCCAATATCATTTGGTATTGAAGCATTAGGTTTTCGAAAATTCATAATTTGGTTTTTGAAAAGTTTAAAATGGCTAGTAATACTTTTAACAATTTTGTAAAAAACAGTTTTGTGAAACCAACATGTTTTTAGAAACTGATTATTTTGAAAAGTCACTTAATTTCTTAGAAAGGTATGTTATTGAATTACAGGAACAAGTTTGTTATAAGGCTGATGGTGAACGGTCACTTGAAAATTAGATATCAAAAATCAAAATGGATAAATTTATATTGGATAGTGGATGTTCAAGACACATGACTGGAAATCCAAAGATATTAAAAGATATAATCTATAAAGAAGGTGGATAGGTAAAACTTTGGAGAAAACTTAAAAGGATACGTGATTGGCATCAGCAAGTTAGGTAACTTTAAAACTCCTACTATTTCTAATATTTTGCTAATTAGGAATTTAAAACGTAATTTGCTTAATATTAATCAATTGTGTGATAAAGTTTTTAAATTAATTTTGAAAAAGGTAACTGTCATATCGAAGACAATGAGTCAAACATTATCTTTGAAGGTATTAGGAAACGTAACATCTATATTTTAAATATGAAAGTGTCCAGTGATGACTTATGTCTTTTGGCTGAATCTAATGACCAGTATATTTGGCACAAAAGATTTGGTCATTTGAATTTCAAACATTTTTCTAAAGTTGCTAGATATGAACATGTTAGTGTTATTCCTAAACTAAGTATTAATATTAATAATTTATGTGACATCTGACAATTTGTAAAATTTTATATAAGTTCCTTTAAATTTAAAGATACAATTTCTACTTCTCATCCCATTGAACTTCTTCATCTAGATCTTTTCGGACCATCATAAATACAATCTTCTTAAATTATAAAAGTGATGTTTTTGAAATGTTTAAAAAAAATTCTAAAAGAATTCAAAATCAAATGTCATCTAAAATTAAAACAATTAGGAGCGATCATGGTGGAGAATTCAAAAACGATAATTTTGAAAACTTTTGTCATAAGAAAGGAGTAACACATAACTTTTCACTTCCAAGAACACCACAACAAAATGGAGTAGTAGAACATAAAAATAGGACTATTATATTTTAAATATAATTCTAGTACGACCTTTGATTAAGAAAAACTCCTTATGAATTATTTTATAATAGAAGGCCTCAAGTATCATATTTTTGACTTTTTGGTAATAAATGTTTTATATAAAATACTAAAGGTAACTTACACAAATTTGATACTAAACTGGATGAAGGTATTTTCTTGGTTATTCTAATAGAAGCAAAGTTTATAGAATTCTCAACACCAAAACTAACACCCTCGAAGAAACATCACATATTTCATTTGATGAAAATTTTAAAATTAACAATACTAATATTGATGAGGAAGAAAATAGTGATAATGAAATCACTAATAATGAAAATAATGATAATTCCAAAAAATTTCATCCAAACAAATGAACAAAATATTTGAAACATTACCCTATAGAAAATATTCTAGGAAACGCAAAATATAATGTAAAAACAAGAAATCAATCGAATAAAATGAGTATTGTTGCTTTATCTCAACTATTAAACCCAACAATCTAAAGAAAGCATCATTAGATGATTTTTGGATTCTATTTATGCAAGAAGAACTGAATCAGTTCATCAGAAATAATACTAGGGAATTAGTCCCAAGACCCAACGATAAAACTATAATAGGAACTAAATGGATATATAGAAATAAAATGAATGAATAAGGAAAAGTCATTGGAAATAAGCATGTTTAGTTGCTCGAGGTTACAGTTAAGAAGAAGGTATATATTATGATGAAACTTTTGCTCATGTAGCCAGATTAGAGGCTATCAGAATTTTACTTGCTTTTGAAAATCATAATAATTTTAAGTTACTTCTAATGGATGTCAAAAGTGCTTTTTCAAATGGATTTATTAAAGAAGATGTATATGTAGAACAGCCTTCACTTTTGAAGATGAAAAACTTCCAAATCACATTTACAAATTAAAGAATGCTTTATATGGTTTAAAAAAGCACCTAAAGCATAATATAATAGACTTAATTTTGTTTATTACAATCCAATTTTGAAATAGGAAAGGTAGATAATACTCTTTTTATTTAAAGAAATGATAATAATATTCAACTTATACAAATATATGTAGATGATATTATCTTTAGATCAATAAACGAACAATTAAATAAAGAATTTTTAAATATAATGATTATGGAATTTTAAGTGAGTCATATGGGAGAACTAACCTACTTTTTAGGATTACAAATAAGATAATTAAATAACGAAATCTTTATAAATCAAGGAAAATATGTCAAAGATTTAGTTAAGAATTTAGCATGCCAAATATTAGCAGAAAACCAACTCCTATGGCAACTAGTGAGAAAGTAAAAAATAAAGAGAACTCAAAAGATGTTGATCAAAACCTATATAGAGGTATGATAGGATCATACTTTATATTACTGCTAGTAGATCTGATATAATGCATAGCGTTTGTTTCTGTATAATATCAATCTCAACCTAAGGAAACTTATCTAAAATTCATAAAACGAATATTAAGATACATAAATAATAAACTAGACTATGGACTTTTCTATCCAAAAGAAGATTCTTTTGATTTAATTTCATACAGTGATGCTGACCATGCTAGATGGAAATCATACCAAAAAAGAACAAGTAGAACTTGTCACGTTTTAGGACACTCTTTGGTTTCTTAGTCCAGCAAAAAGCAAAATTCTGTATCTATTCCCTCAACAGAAGCAGAATATATTTTAGCTGCACTAGCTTGTTAATAAGTAATTCATATGCAACAAACTTTCAAAGACTTTGGTTTAATTTCACAAAATCAAGAATATACTTTGATAATACTAGTGCAATAAATCTATCTAAAAATCTAGCACATCATGCTAGAACCAAACATATAGATGAAAGATGCCATTTTCTTAGAGATAATGTAAGTAAAGAATTACCTTCACTCAAATTTATAAATACTGAAAATCAAATAGCCCATAATTTAACAAAATCATCACCTCATGCATCTTTTATTAAGCTTAGAAGGGAATTCGGAATATGTTCATTTATCGAGATATAGATATAATTGTATTAAAATTAAAGAATTAGATGAAAAATAAAATTGGCAAAATGATACATACGTTGACATGCCCATTTCCTATATGTCAATATATACTGGAAAATTCTGAAAATAAATATCCCTCCAAAATTCAAAATTCAAAAACCGTGTATATAACTACCAAATTTTGAAATTAAGTGCAGTTTTTTATCTTTCTTCTTCTCTAATTTTTGAAATAAAATAAACCCATGGCCTCCTCGAATTCCAAACGCCTAAGAGAAGTTAATCCACCTATTTCTTTCCCAACACCCATGCAAGGCCCTTTCCAGAACATAACCATGGCCGAAGTAACAAAAATAGAGGATGGTATGAAGCATGTATTGCATATGCTTACTGAAATAGAAGTGGTTCAATTTGTCTCTTAATGGAACAAGAGAAACAAGGCTAGATTCTATGGAATCTTCAGAAATACCTATTGGATAATCCAAAAAATTCAATAATAATCGAAGAAGATACTTCAATTCAATAAACTCAGGATCCTATGAATGAAGAGGAGGAAGAGGAGGAGGAGGAAGAAGAGGAAGAGGAAGATTAGGGAAATAATGTAGATAAAAATAAAGTCAAATACGTTGGATAAGTTTACATCGATCGAGACGGAAATCTCTACGAACAAAAGGATTTTTTTTTCCTTCACTAGCCACTCTGTCTCGTCCACAAGTCCTCCATAGTTAGGAGAAAACCATACTATAGTTATAATTCGTAATAAATTCGGTATGCTAGATTTAATTGGCTTTACGTGATTTTTAAGTTTTTAGGATTTGGGTGTTTTCAATTGATTTTGTGGATTATTAGTTTTGATGTTTGATTAGTTTGATTGTTAGTTTGACTTATATATAAATGTATTATGTATAGATTGAATTAAATAAATAGAAATCCACTTTATTTCATACACTGTTCACCACATAATCATATATCATCATGTTTATTAGTATAGTTTATCATACAATCATTTTTTACTTAGATTATTGATTTTGAATAAAGTATGTCATCATATATCATTATGTCCTTTATCTATGGAAGTATTATTTATTTTTCACCCATTTTTTTGATGATAAAGAGGGAGAAAAATATAAATATACTTATGCATATATTAAGGGGGAGTCATCTAACTCGGGCGGAGTTATATCATTTTTATATGTACAAAATAATAATGGCTGTCATCATCAAAAAAAGGTGACTATTAGTACCTCATATATTGATTTTGATCATAACAATCTTGGTAACAAATAAACAATCGTATAAAATATGGATATTAATGATTTTGCTAAGTTGTATAGTATATAGTGAAGGATATTATATAGGTTTTGAATTAAAAACCGTAGTATAAAGACTCAAGAACTAGACATAAAGACTCGTAAGTATAAAGATCAAGATATGAAGATTTCAAGACTATGGTACAATGTATAGAGTCAATTAGCACTAAAGTTAATTAGGGAAGAAAATTAATTAAAAGCAACGGTTTAAAATTTCCCAAAATAAATGACAAGAGTTTGACCCCCTTGACCATAAGAGATCGACCTCGACTACTTGAAAGGAAGAGGTCGACCGCTTGGCGGCGGTGGCGGCTAGGGTTTTATGCTATTAAACAGTTTGTCTGTTTTTCATCTAACGCGATCCTTCGGTTTTGGCGCGTTTCAACTCCTATATATAGGACCCTATCCTCTCCCTCTTTTTATTCATAAATATTTGCAAAATATCTCGAACCTCTGTCATTTTAACTCTTTAGTTAGATTCAGAAATTCAATTAGAAATTCAAGTAAGGATTCTAATCCTTTTCTAATTATTCTTTTAATCTATTTTCTTCTCCTCCAACCTCTCTAAATCTAACAAAATTATATATACCTATCATTCGTTGTATGTATATATCAAAAGAAGGAGATCTAGAAAAGATTTGCTTTGGCGTTGCAAATCTACAAAAGAGTAGCTAAGGATAATCTATGAATAGAAACCTTAGTATATTTATTTCAGTAATTGATTAGTATATATCTATGGATTTGAATATGCCATAGGGATTTTGGGATTGCGAAAATACAATAGATAAAATACCCCAAAATTCATTTTTATTTGGAAACATTAATTCCAAATGGGCATTCCCAGTTATTTATATTAATTTAATGGGATTTATATTCTTCTTTTATTTCTGATAATTTCATAGTTTATTCCACTTCTCATCCTTCTTTAATTCAAATTGTGAGTTTTCAGTAATAAAATCAGGGCTAAAAGTATGAATTCTATTCGTAGTTTACACCACTTATTCCATACAAAATTTCTTGGTTTATTTCTATGTAAAAGATGAGTTGAATAGAATATGAAGTTAGGATTGTAATTCCTAGTGCTTAAGATATTCAATTAGAGTGATGCAATAAATTGGGTTTCTCATTTTACAAGTCTATGTATTGTGGTTTTGATATGAATATTTAATTCCTTGTTATAGCTATTGAAATCTTGGGAATTTAAAGGAAAAAGCACGTTGTATTAGTATTATGGTTAAAATAAGTGACATTTAACACTAGTTTAAGGCATATAAACTACATGCTAGATTAGATTAGGTAGTAGTCGTCATTAATTTTCCCTTATAGGAAGGTAATTGATATTTTGAGGCACAGTAAGGTAGATTCCTTATAAGTCCTTATTTATCAAACGGAGAGATGAACATAATATATGTATGGAGAATATTTAAATTATAGCTAAGTCATAGGGATACAAGGTCATTATGGTTGAGCGACACAAAGTCTGCCCTTCACTTTGAGGCTACCAGCAGTTGGGGATACTTTTTTATTAATGTGAGACATCTACTATGATAAATATTTATGATGACGTGAGGCTAGTGCCAAATTGTAATGATCTGCCTTTCTTACATCTAAAGACGACATTAAAACATCCTCAGTATTCGTAAGCCGTTCATTTAAGTGTTTGAAAGACAGGTCATTTAGGGTGAAGCAAGAAAAAGACAGAATAGAATCTCACATTGTGACGAGCAATATATAATATACATAAGATCTTTACAAAAAGAAATCTTCTTTATTATACACAACTTTAGAGTACACCAACCTATTGTCAGCCTGGACAATTAAAACTACTTGTCCTTACAATTGCCGATAAATTTAGATAGAAATCAAAGCAATAAAAACAACAGAAGAATACATGATACGTGAATAAATCTTGGAGAATCTAGCTTGTCTCCTAAAAGCTCCAAAGGATTCAGCTAAATCTAGAAAATATGGCCGATCCAAGCATTATAAGAAAAATAACGCCAAGATTATTCTGGTAAAACCAGCATGAGAAACTCAAATCACAAAGAATTTCAGTTATTATAACTTATAAAAACCTTTAAAATCAAAGGTATCTCATAAGATCACGCCGTACATAAATACAGATGAGTTTTTATCTTTCGATAACCAAAACACTTTCTACAGAAAATCCAGTAATATTATAATAATTTCTAAGGTACAAATACATATTAATCATAGATGAAATTATTACATTGATTAAATTCTAGCATAATATGTATACAATCAAGTCTAAAGGCTCATATTGGACAATGGATTCCAACTATGAAAGGGTAAGGTCCACCCACTGAATGAGTACACATCTAGATAAAATGTGCTGGAGGCTACAACAGGTTGCACCTCTGCTACCCTGGATTGGCCTACCCCTTACTAGATAGTACCGAATATGACAACCCCTTGGTTAGGGTCAACAACCATAATAGGCACCAAGCATACATAGATATTAACTCTAGATAAGTGATGATCATACACTAATGGAAGTGAGCTACATAGCCCTGATGCACGTCTTTACTTTAGTCATTTACCGATTATGAGGCTTGAGGCTATGCTTTTACCTTCCCTTTTAGCAAACCATCTTGGATTGCTTACACTGCCCTTTAAGCAGAAATGCAATGCCAGCATTCATCAATACAATTTCGTTCTAAGTCTGAATGAAACCAAGAGCACTACCTCTACTACATCCATTTAGGAATCACCATCGGGATTAGTAGTAGGTATCCCTTGCACTTTGAAAGCTCCATCTTCAATCATCTTCAAGATCTCTTCAGTTTGAAATGCATGAGTTGGATCAAAGTGGTTTTTGAATAATTTGTACTTATCCGATCCCGATCTCTTTGAAACAACATTTGATAGTTTTTGGTAAACTCAAACCCAGTTCTTTGAAAATAAACATGCAATAGATAAGAGCAAAGATCGCCTCCTAACCGTTGAGTGAACGGATTTCCTTATAATTTGTCCTAGGAGAAAAAAAAGAGATTTGTACACACAGTACAGCACCATCGGAGAAGACTGTGCCATATAACTCATATGTTTCTCTTAAATATTTCCAGAGTTACGTTCCGGTCTAGATTTGATAGTAGGTTATTTAACTATAAAAAAACCAACAATCTAAAGATTTAATTAGCCATAGCAACCACTATGCCTCATTTTAAATAATCTTTCATTTATTAAAACTCCTTTCAAAATATTTATCAAAATATTCATATACTTATCTCACTGGCATAAGTATGTTCACAAAACATTATGAAAGATTTCTTATTTCAAGGTCATATTAAAGGATCAAAAGCAAAAGCTGCTTTAACTAGGGATAAGGATAACCCCAAACACTACTCCTTCGGTGTTAAACATGGAATGAAAGTTCCACACCACCATAATTAAGAAGGCCGGTTAAGGGAAATCTAATCTCAAATTTCTTTTATAAATTCCTTCCATAAACCCTTTTAAATAAATCTCTTTCATTATGAAGATCTTTTTTTACTAAATTCCAAATCCATTTATAAAACTCTTTATAAATCTCCAAGTTTATTTATAAAACTCTTTTATAAATATCCAAAGTCATTTAATTAACTTCTTTCCAAATTTCATGAACTCATTTTGATTTATAGAGTTCTTTTCATAAATTTTCCTTACAAATCAAAACACCTTGCATAAATCTTAATTTGACAAAGTTCCTTTGATAAACAGACAATTATTTAAAACGCTTTTAGATAAACAAGTTATTATTTCAAACATCCTTTATTAAATTTGTCTTTAAATGCATTAAAAAAATAATAACTTTAAACAATCATTTAAAAAGCATTAAATTACTTCAAAACACCTTTAATAAAATATTAATTATCCTTTACATATCATATTTAAAATGATAATAAACTTTGAACATTATAAATAAGTAATAACTTTTCTTCAAAGCCCTTTAAATAATATAATAATTAAATTTACAAACCATTATTAAAAATATGCTTAAATAGCTGGCTTTACAAATCCAGAAGGAGGCTTAGTGACCATAATGGTTCACATTTAATTCAATTTAACTTCCCAATTATAACATGTATATTTACATAACAAGCCAATATGTAAAGGAAATCAACCAATAATAATCAATCAACCATATAGGTAAATGTCCAAGTTACCATAATAGTAGAACTGGATTTAATTTCTACTTAACATATGTCAAACAATATCTATTAGGTGAATTATAGTAGAACGGCGATTTATTCTGCTAATAGATATCAACTATAATTTAATTAGCAGAACGGTGATTTATTCTGCCAAACATATGTCACTGGGTTTCATGTTCTATTGGGGTTACTTAAAGGTAACCGATAAAGAAATCCCTTAGTTTTAAACGTTCTTTAAAAGAGAGTTGCTTTTAAAACAAAAGGCGATCTTTAGAAATAAAGTGGTTTAAAACCTTAAAACTTCTATTTAATTATTTAATAACATTTAAACTCTTTATTTAATAATGATTAAAAATTTAATTAAAATTAAATCAATAATTAACTTTTAAATAAATAATAATTATCTTTTAAATAAATAATTAGTTTATAAATAATAGCTAAATAATAAATTAAAATTTTATTTAATAATAATTAAATCTTAATTTAGTCTTAATTTAATCTTACCTTAATTAGTAATTAATTAACGATTAAACCCTTTTATAAATAAGTAATTAATTAATAATTAACCTTTAATAAATAATGATTAACCCTTGATTAATAATTAAATAATAATTAACCTTTAATTAATTAACTAATTATAATTAACTTACTTAATTTATAATTACGTACAAATTGTCTTTATTAACTAATGATAATTAAGTACTAATTAACTTACTTAGTTAATTAATTAAATAATCATTAAATACATGAATTAATATTCAACTTTTATCGCTTATAATTTTTTTTGAAAAAACTTCTTAAAAAGATACTTAAATGAAAACAAATTTAGAATTCAAAAAGAGTCCGTTTCACATACTGCATAGCGACTGTCGCTATACGACCCATAATCTTCAAAACTTGAAATTTTGCTTTTTAAGTCTTCTTTTAAACTCAAACTCTTGGAAGAACTTCACTATGTGTAAAATATAAAGGTTTTTTCTTGGAATTAAACAAGTTTAGAAGTTAAAAATATTTTGAAACTTAAAACCAAAGAACATGGAAATTACACAAGGGATTCTACGTCGCTTAAACTAGTAAAGGTGCTAACTTTTTAGCTATTAAAGATCAAAAAATCATATTCAGATCTCAACCACAAGCGTAAGCCAATATTCCAACTTTCTAACTAACATAAATATTAGACTTCATTCAAGTCTAATTCCAAACATGGCATATAAGCACATATAAACCAAACCCAAACATCATTATAATCTACGCACTTATACATACATACAAGTTAATATTAATTTTTACCCAAACAAACATAATATTTACAACTCAAGTCAAGCATGTGTTTATGTGTATATAAGCTTATAAAACTTAGCTAAAGCGAGAAACTTTACTCACCAAAAGTTGACTAAATAAACCGAACTTTTTCTAGAATTGAGTGCGACTAGGTCTTCGCTTTGTCTTTGAAAAAATGGAGTCTTTAGTTGCTTGAATGGGAAATATGGCTTAGCTATGGTGTGTAGGTGGCTTGGCCAAGGTGGTCAAGGGTGGGTGTATTCTTGTTTTTGGAAGGTGGAGTTGTAGAGAAGAAAGGAGAAGCTTAAATAAGGATTTATGAATTTAAAAGTGAATGAAACTAGATTTTAAAACTTAAGAATTTTCTTTGGGAGCCAAGGAAATATTTTTTGAAGTTTTGGAGGAAGTTATAAAGTGAAAATAAAGTGATAAAATGAGAAGAAAATTATGGAATTTAATTTTATATGAATTGCATTAAAGGAATTACCAAACTATCCTTATGGTTTATAACCTCCACTTATAGTTATTAACCTCACCCTGTTTGTCTCTGCTCCCTTTGCTCACATTAATATGTACCCATTCCCTTCCATTTTTATGAGAAAACATACATTAATAGCTAATGTACCTAATGTTTCTGAAGAAATGACATATTACGTCACTTCATATTTTACACTTATATTTTGTTTTAAATTTACATAATATGTCACATCATATCCTATTATTTTTCTTAAGTAAGTATATATAAATATATATATTACAAAATGTAATATAACTTATTTGTGAATGATGTGAATATTTATACCATATAGTTCACAATGTTTCCGACAACTTTTAGACGATGAAATGTCGAAAATTCGAAAGACGATTTCCATTCACGTTTTTTTATTTTTCTTTGAACAAATTATTTTTGTAAACTAATTTTGAAAACTATTTCACCATCATTAGTTATTATTTAAAAGGGGTTTATTAGAGTTACAAAATCTATTATTTGAATATTTAAAATTAATTAAATTTTCGCAAATCAAAGTAGTGAAATTTCAAGTCGTAACACTAATTCTACAGGGTAAATCTACCCAGCTAATCTGGCTACTAGTTCCTATGAATAGTTGGACTAATGTAAGACGTTATTATGAGTATAGGTCATAATACGTGGGGTCTGCTTCGAGGTCTTGAGGTATTAAGTGGTAGTTTGAGGGCCTGACTCTTTTCCTTAAACTAAGTATTAAATAATCAATGGGGTAGTTATTAGACACGTTAGGTGGTATCTTGATAGGGGTCTGCTTTGGGATAAGGTAGTAGTGACCGACTGAGGGTCCGCGTTTCCATAAAGAAGTATTAAGTGGCTTAAGAGATTTCATATGATCGGCTAAATAGTTACTAGTGAGGGGTCTGCCTTGAAAATAGGTATTAAATGATGGGGTTTGCTTTAATTAGGGTCTTAAATGGTCAGAATTTGCCTATTTTCCAATAATAGTTATTAAGTGGCTTGGGCATTATCTCTTGCATTCTTGGACATTTATGACGTGAGATTTAAGTTATGGGATTTAGAATCTTTCTTCGAGAATGGAAGGTATTAATTAGTTAGTTGTTGACCCGCCTCCTTTCCATATAAGCAGTATTAAATGATTTTATGTATGCTAAACATATTCTTATTTTGAAATTTACTACCCAAGTACTAAAATTATAAGACTAGAGGTTTTTATTCACTTGACATTTGTTGTTCTGACTCGTGCCTCACTTTTACATAGGTTAAGGACGGAGTGACGACGGTGATAATGCTCGAAGGTGGAGTGGCTTAAGCTTGTGGTAGTTATTATTATTTTTATGATATTTTTATGTTGTACCCATGTAATCGAACAAATGAAGTAACAGATCTTACGTGACCATGTTTTGTATTATAAAATTTCAAATGGTTTTGAAATAAATGGTTACAAATTGATATTATGTTTTGTTCCACTCGATGTGATATCCAAAAGAATAGTTATTGCTCTTTGTTGTTTTTTTTTCAACCAACGGCCAACCTTAGAATGGATCTAAGTTTCGATGGACCTTTTTAGGTTGAAATTTAGGCATGTTTCGAGGTAGGTTGTTACATATCAGGGCTTAGGTTACCTGATCAATAGGAAAACTATACATATGAGTGGCGTACTTGTTATTTTTGAAAAGTTTTTTCTAAAAGGATTTTCAAAATTCTTACTATATATGTATGTGTGTGTGTGTATACATATATCTATACTCCTATTTCTTTGAACATATACGCACATACTAGCAACCTTTTTTCTTTTATCATATAATACTATCTTAGAGAATCATCACTAAAGATTCAACCTATAGATAATTGATATGGCTGATAATCAATCTTTTTCCTGATAAGGGAATTCTGCCAGTGGAAGACATCCCATTCGTCGAATCCCCGAATGGTTTAGACAATATCTTAGGACCGTCGAGCATCTTCCTATTCCTCCAGCTACACTAATGGAACTTGTTGCCCCGTCTTCCAATGCAACACCCTATCCTATTGACTTCCTTAATTTATGTAAGGACTTTCTTAATATAGGAGGGAAGACATACGTTGGAACTGAAGCATATCTGGAAGCCAAAGCATGGGTTAATGATTAAGAAATGATATTTAGAGAGCGTGGTTGGCAATATTTAGAAAGGATATTTAGAAAGAATATTTGGAAGCTAAAGCATCACTTTGAATGTGTCCTACGCAAATCATGAAAAAACATAAGAAAATAATACATTGTGTTTCCCACTCTACCGGGGAAGATAATAAAACTAATAAAGGGGCAACTGAAAAGTTAGTACACAACACTACACTATACAATAACATTACCTTGATGTCTTCCCTTAATTTTTCTTTAAGGTCATTGGGCACCTTTGTCTAATGATCAATGTTTATTGGCACCATTCTTCGAGCAAGCAGCCCAATACAGGATTGCAGACATGAACGAATATCTCCACATGGATTGGTCGTACTATTGTATGTCAAACACGTCTTTTCCTTCACAGCTTTCATCATTAGATTCTTGTACATTTGGACAATGCCTCGTTTCCCCAGGTTCTTAGTGGACTCATGGCTTGTACCAGTACCAGCCGAGATAACTTGACTATCTCCATATGTCGTGTTTAATTCATTAAAACCGTCACCTTCGACAAACTCCTCATTAACTTAGCTAGACTCCTTTTCAGCATTTTTTTTGAACTGGTACTTTATATACAACAAATCATTGGGACAACATCTCCCATGTCAAATAAACGTTCGAAAGCAAGTTTCGAACTTGTGACATCCTGCACCAAAGCCGAATCAATTAACCACTTGGACAAAGGTGTTTGTCTTTTCAACATTCTTTTCTAAGGCTTTCTTTTTTTGTAACATTCGCATTCTTCTTCGATCCCATTGTCCACTGAAAATGGAACATAAAATAAACCACCAGAAATACGAATGAATAACAAAAGACTATAAGTGTAATAAGAATGTATAATAAAAGAATAAAAACTACAAATAAAAGAAACATAAATCAGGAAGAAGAATGCATAATAATAGAATAAAACTGTAGATAAAAAAACCAAAATTAGTAAGAAGAATGTATAGTAACAACTACAGATAAAAGAAACTAAACAATAAATCCTATATATTATATAACACATGGTTTAAGAATCCCCTAATAAAAGAATTCCTACTGCATATTAAAAGAATAGAAAAATTCCTACCATATCCTATTCCACATCTAGAACTTCATTTTGATCAATCCTAAATCCCTTAACATTATCTCTCATATGAATCACATCACCCTTATACTCATGTTCACCAGAATCTTCATTCTCATCTTCATAGGCTGTCATAGGTATTGCTGCAGAAAATGGATCATGTTCCATGCAAGTGTCGCCTAGATCATATTCATATTGAATCACGGTAATCCTTGTTTGGAGTCCTAAATACAACCGACCATTTCGCATTAAGTGGATCTTCCACGTAAAATACTGGCTTCACTTCACTAGCTGAAGCATACTTGTCTCGCTTGTTACCTTGACGTTTAAGGTTGACTAGGGTAAAACAAAACTCATCACCTTATATAACTCCTTTCACATTCTCCACACATTGATATAAAAACAAAGGAGCCTTAAATTTTTAATAACATAGCTCCTAAATCTATTCAATGACCCCATAAAATGTCATGGCATAAATCGTCGGGTTTTTATCTTTAGCACTAGACACTTGCATTGTATTAGCTACTAAGGTCATGCCTCTATTTTTGACAGCTCTACTATTGTCTCGGTCTTTTGTAAAGAACTTAACTCCGTTGTAGCGGTACCCTTTATAGGTAAAAACTATCAAACTTGGTTTGCCAACCAACGATCTCAATGTTTGTGGAATACATTTAGGGTTGGCCTCCAATTCGACCTCTACCTACATACCAATCATTAAGCTAATTTTATTCATTTGCGATCTTGTTACAAGATACTTCTAATTTAACCAGAAAGAATCAAAACGCAATGAACCTTTTTTTGAAACCAATCAACAAAGGTGCGATTATGTTCATCTAGAAGCCATTTTTTACCCTCTTTTTTTCTATCGTATTTCTGCTCCATAATTTTCTTGTGTGTTTTGTATTCAAAACAAAATTCACATGTATGACAACCATGTTTTGTTCAAATGCCATTAGGAAAATATTAAAGTTGCCAAAAAACTATGAATCAAGTTACATACATCACATATGGATCCACCTCATGATTGTTGGATAAGACATGTAGGTGCGTTTGGTCTTGATCTTCTTCATCTAATTGCCTCAATTTAGCTGCCAAAATCGTCCCAGACAAGGTACCTATGTTGCTAGGCATTCCAATTGGACCATAATCTTGCTTGAAATCCAACCAAAATTGAGCCGATTCTTCAGCAATATGACTCTCAGCTATGCAGCCTCTCGGGATGTAAACGATTACGCACATACCCTAATACCTTCATAAATCTTTTAAAAGGGTACATCCATCTATAAAGCACGGGGCCACATAAACGAACTTCCCTAAGTAGATGCACACTGAGATGTGTCATTGTATCAAAAAATGATGAAGAGAGTATTTTCTCTAATTTACACAATGTCACCACCAAATCAGATTGAAGTTTATCTAGCTTCAAATGTTTATCACCTTAGTGCATAACGCGTTAAAAAAAGCAATATCTTATTATAGTGATCTTAACATGTTTTGGAAGCACTGAACGAATGGCAACAGGAAGCAATTGCTGCATCAATACATGGAAATCATGAGACTTCATTCCATATAGCTTCAAATCATACATGGACACCAAATTTTTTATATTTTATAGATGGCTATCCGAAACTTTCATACACGCAAGAGACGTAGCCACTTTTAGCTTCTCTGCCCATGACAAGGTATAGGGAGCAACAGGTAAATAAGTCCTCTTCCCTTTAAATTATGGAGCCAAATCAAGCCTAACCCCTATATCTTAGCGGGCAGCAACACTATCTTTTGTCTTGAAAGGCCTATTCAACAATGTCCCAATCAAGCTATCCATAATGTTCATTTCAATATGCATCACATCTAGACAATGATGAACATGCAACCATACCCAATACTTCAAATTGCAAAGGATTGACTTCTTCTTCCAACACCTAGTTTCTGCATCTGAGTTTTTCTTCAAGTTTGGTTTCTCAAACACATAATTAATGTATACAAATGACTTCAATACTTCCTCTTCAGTTCGCGATATTGGTGCATCATCCCATTCTTGCTCATTATTGAAGGCCTTCCTCTGCTTATGATATGGACGATGACGAGACAAATGGTGACCTCCCTACGACATTTGTCTACTATATGGCAGATGTATGGCAGCAGTATTGTCACCACAGATTGGACAAGCTTTGTACCCTTCAGTGGTACAACCCGATAATTTTCGACAAGCAGGGAAATCATTAATGGTCCATAACAACATAGCCCTAAGGGTGAAGTATTCTTTCTTATGCACATTATATATATCACAAACTCCATTCAATAATTTCTGCAAATCATCAATTAATGGCTCTAAGTAGATATCTATATCCCATCCAGGTTGCTTTGGACCCGAAATTAGCAAAGATAACAACACAAACTTCCTTTACATGCATAACCAAGGAGGAAGATAATAAATTACCAATAGTACAGGTTAACAACTATATCTACTACTCATATTGCTATGTTGATTAACACAATCTACTGACAACCCTAGCCTAAGATGTCTAGGTTCACTACCAAATTCAGCACACTTATAATCAACCAACTTCCAAGCAGGGGAATCGGTAGGATGACGCATGTAGCCACCAATACTACAATTATCAGCATGCTAAGTAAGCATTTTAGCTGTATCATGAGATTTAAACCAGCGTTTAAATCTAGGAATAATTGGAAAATACCAAGACACCTTAATTGGTCGTCCCTCCTTTTCAGTTTGATCTCTCCTTTTCTTCCACCAAGATAGCCCACACATAGGGCAACATTTTGCATACACGTAGTTATTCCTATACAAGATGTTGTCATTAGGACATACATGTACCTTCTCGTAATCAAGTCCTAATTTGGTGAGTGTTTTTTCACTCATACAGGGTTTGAGGTAGCACATTCCGATCAAGAAGTAAGGATTAAACAATCTTAAGTACCTCACTGAAACAAGTGTCACTCAATCCAAAATTTTATTTTATGCTATGGAGTCGAACTAATGCATCTAATTTAGTGTTCTCACTGCCATCATATAATGGCCTTTGTGCATCATCAACAAACATACTAAACTCTACTGAATCATCGTCATAATCACCTTCACCAAATGCTGCTTCCCATATGTCATCATTGTCAACACCAGATTAGGGTAATTAGTCGTGTTAAATTCATTAAATGTATTATTGTGCAAGGTAAAAGGAGGTTCTCCATACCACATCCAGTTTGTGCAGCCCAAACTAAAACCAGATGTTATACATTGTTCCCTGATTCTTCTAAAAGACTTATGCTTAAAATTCATACATTTTATGCACGAGCATCATAATTTCTTAGCATTATTGGCATTTCTCTTAGCAAAACTCAAGAAGGTTTCAAGCCCTACACTATACTTCGTACCGAGCCTTTCTTCATTAATCCAAGATTTATCCATTGTTGAACATAAAAAATTTAACGATCCAGAATTTCTATCATTTGAATTCGGAATATTTAATTGATTTTAAATATTGAAAAGTTAAATTTATAAGTTAAATAAATTGAATTTGAATATAATGATTTAATGGTTAATTAAATTATTTAATTAATATTTGAAATTGATTAATATTTTAATCTTGAATTTAGTATGAAAGAAAATGATTTTGAAGGTTGATTTATATTCTATTTGAATAAGAAGGGAGATAGGAAACTTTTAAATTGGAATTAAAAGTGACTAAACTGATTTTGGAAATAATTCGTTTTAATTAACGTGTAAAAATAGCCTTCTGGAGCACTGTCTCGAATTTCGATGAAACCAGTTTCATTGGATCCGTAATAGTGAACTATTATATATCGTCGAATTTTGTGGCGATTGGACGTATCATTTGGTCGTGCGAGTTTGTAATGCGTAGGAATTATTTAAAGGAAATTAAATTAATATAATTTGATTTTTAAAAGTTAACATCTGTATATGATGGATTTAGCTTTCGGTATATGTTCCATTGTATTCGAAATTTGGGTATACCATATAAAACGCTAGGCGGCACGCTTGGTTTGGAGTTTGAAATTTTAAAGTATGAAATAGTGCCTTAAAATTTTTCTATAAAAGGGCATCAACCTTTCTTCATTTGCAAAACCCAAACCTAAAAGCTTCAGTTGCCATTAATGTGAGGACCCACAAATCTGTACTCCTTGAATAGACACTAATCTCCAGTGATTAACTCAAGATGAACGGAAATACGAATTCTTAGGGTTTTAATAAAAAAAGAAAAAGATAGAAGAAGAGAGAAAAGATAGAACAGAACAGAAAGAAAACAGCAGAACAATATCAGAATCTCACAATCGCAGCGGAACAACATATAATAGATAAATGAATAATCTCTAAAACAAAGAACTATATCAATTATTACATTACATTACATTTAATTGATTCACATTCAATCCATTAATTTATTCAATTCAATTACAAAAGTTGAATTTCATTACATAACTCAAGTCCACATTTATCACTTAACTTTATTAATTTACTTCGATACCAAAATCAACTTCATTGAACATCACTTAAGTTATATTCCATTTAAACATTATTTGGCTTTACTTAACTTAAATTCCAACTTATAAATCCAATCCAGATTCCAATTCTAAGTAAATTTCCATTTAACTTTAAATTCATTTTTTATTTACAACTCATATTCATAAATATATTCATATAGTTTCACTTCTTATATATATAAGTTTATTTCACAATTGCAAATCACATTAATTATAATTACAATATGATAAAATAAAATTTTACAAATCATTTTCAATCATATTAAACCCGATTTTCAATTATTTCTATAATTTCAACTATTAAATTATCGATTTAATTATCCAATTAAATCCAATTATTCGAAAATAAATTATTCGACTTATAAATCTCACTTATTAATATTTAAAATTAATTAAATATACAAATTTTAATTGACATAAATTCTGGGTCATTACAAAACCCTAACATGCAACGGCCATCAATTCACGGCAAGTTCAGAGCAAAATTAGCCGAAACATTCAATATGAAAGATGGAGAGCTAATCACCATGAACACATCCATAACCTTGGATCAATGATCGACATACCATAGTAGTTGAAATCTTGCTCCATTCAAGGAAGATTTTATGTGTTTGCGTGCACAGCGCGCGCACGTGGCGAGGCGGTGGAGCGGTAGCGGCAGGGGCGGCGGTACTGTTGGTTATTGCGATCGACCCTTTAGAGAAGAAAAAAGAAAAAAAGCATGTCGCCTGGAATGAGCATGAGGAGGAAGGAGGGAGAAGGTTTATTTTAAAAATTTATTTAATATTAAATTAGTTTTAAATTAATTATTCAAAAGATCATTAGTCCATATTTAACACATACGAGGTCCAAATTGAACTTGACAAGTTGGGTTGCGATCGTATCAACAAAGGCTACGCTATGGAGTTGAATTGGATAAATTTGGAGTTAGTTGGAAATTTTGGTTAACATCGAACGTCTGTTCAATTTTCATTCAAAACCGAAATATTTGGCGACTTCTGAAATCAATGGGAGTTAATCTCACCTTTTTGGTTAACCAGAAATATTATATAGTCAATAAAAATTATTTATTGGATGTGTGGATATTTTATTGTTGACTGTTGTTAACTGTTTGGATAATTTACTAAATTATATTGTTAGTTTGGATATACTGCCGTCCCTGGAGCAGATGGGACCCTATTACGTTTCTGAGTAAGAGGGATGACCCTTTGTATATGAATCCCGCCTCGACGCAGTTGATTTTTATATTATTTAATTATATACTGTATGTGGTACATGGGGACAGGTTGGAGGGATCATGCGGGATTCCTCAAACTATTGATTTTACTTTTCATATATATTGTGATATATAACTTATTGGATACCATATTTGATGACATGGATATAATTTTACTTGTTTAATGCTTTAATAGCATTGGGCCTTATTTTGGTATTTTAAATGCTATAAAATAATGATTTAATATAAAAAGGGATTCCAAAGTGATTTTGGGAATTACATATGTTTTAATAATTTTTATTGAATTATTTCAAGAAGTAGTAAATTTCAAAATTAAAAGTATACTTTTTTAGATATTATAAATTTATAGTTATATAAATATTTTAAAATAGAGATTTTTGAGCTGTTATAAAGGTCTTTAAAATCTTAAAAGTAAGTCCATCTTTTATAATAAAGGGTATGGTTTTAAAGGAAGATAGAAAAATTTTGTACAAATATTTATTAACTATTTTATACAAAGTAATACACATATACACACATAGACTTATATTAAGCTTTAGTTATAAGTGTGGGAATTTATAAATGTGATAGATTTATAAAAGTAATAATTTACAAATGAAGTGAAGATTTGTAAAATCGTATTTTGTTAATAAAAAGAACATGTATTTATAAACGGTGTTATAAATTAAAGGAAACTTTTATCATTGGATAAATTTAGAAATAAATCACAAAATTGTGGATTGGTAATAAGACGTGGAATGATATTTTAGAAAATAGGTGATTATATTTTGGGAATTGAAGGTGAGGGTAAATTAGGAACGTTAAAATGAAAGGAATTTATCTATATGGGGCAATGTTAAAAAAGGATGGTGATTGATGTTTTTAAATGCGATTTATAAATAAGTGAAATTTACAAAGGAAATAGAGTTATAAATAGAGTTTATAAATAAAGGGTTTTATGAAAGGTAGTTTATAAAAGAGAAGGACATTTATAGATATAACTTTATAAATATGGAAATGATCATGTTGGAAATTAAGTATGGATTTTGATCAAAGAAATACAATTATTTCTTAAAGTGTTTATTTATATTAAAATTGTTTTAAATTTGTCTATTAACATTTTAATATTTTGAAAAGTTAACTATTCAAATTATTAATATGGGTTGAAATTAATTTTAATTATTTATGAATAAAGTTTTGGAAATTAATTATTACTATTGATAATAATGTTGAAGATAAATTATTATCATTTATTTAAGAATGTTTTGAAATTATTATTTATTATCTATAAGATGTTTTGAAGTTAATTACTATCTATTATATTGTTATTGTTATATGTTTTTAAGTTAATTGCTATTTGTTTAAAATGTTTATTATTATATGGTAGTGTTTATAAGTAAATGGTTAGAATTATTTAAAAAAAAATTCGAGATAATAAATGCGTTTTATAAATAAAAGTGGATTATAAAAGGAATCTTCTTAATGTTTTGGGAAAATGGAAAGGAAGACCGGTTAAAAGATAAAAGAGTTTTATAAATGGTTTAGATATTTATAAAAGAATTTTAGAAATAGGTTTATAGATTTATAAAAGGGGTTTTATAAATGCTTTGTGGATTTGTAACGAAGTTTTAAAATGATTTAGAATTGAATAAAAAGGGGAATCTTCCCAAAATGTTAGTGAATATACTTATATAGTTGAGATAAGTATACGAATATTTTTCCAAGTACTGATAAACTGGGATTGTGGGTGTATATTATATATATATATATATATATATATATATATATATATATATATATATTATCCTACCTTTTGGTAAGGCCGTGATACCAAGAAATTAGACCTATTATAGTTGTTTGCTTGTTTCAGAAAACAGGTGTACTCGAGGCTATGAATGAAATACGGTCGGCCAGGACCTCGGCCCCGATCCGAGTGCAATCAGTATGGAATAATTTACAGAGCTCCAAGAAGTCATATTTCAAATTTCAGGTCAATATGAATTTGTATGCTCAAGTTATAAGCAAAACAAGCACTCTTGTACTCCATCGAGGATCAATACTAGAAACTGTTCAAATTAGCAAGGATCGATCAATATCTCAAAATCTACAAGGCCAATCAAGTTGAAACTTTTAGAAAGTCAATAAATATTGTAGGAAGCGCACCCAAAAAATTACAAGTCAAAACAATGAAGTGGAAAAATCCTTCATATCCATCTTTTTCGTATCGTCTGATTGATACAAAAATGTTGCTTTTTGACACGAAACAGGGTATATCTCACTCATTTCAGATCCAAATGACTCCAAACTTTAAGGACATGCTTAGAATACTCTAAGAAGCTTGCACAATCGATCTCAAGCCAAAATTCAACATAAAAGTATTTTCCATATCGATCATTTTCGTATTGATCATATGGATACGAAAAACGCCCATCTCATTGAGGATCGTTAGCTAATCCCATTGGATCGATCTCAAACTTTCACATAATGCTCCTAAGCCTCTAGGGACCCACTATAGCAAGTTTCATCATAATATGACTAGTGCTCCTATCGATAAGAAATTGATATGGATCGATATGAGGGCCTCGGCTACTCCATAATTACAATCTTGATTGATCAATAACTCTGCAACCACAACTCCAAATACAATGAGATTTTCATAGCAAGTTACATAAAACTTTAGAAGCGCCTGTTATCGATCATGACTTGATTGGAGCATTTCTTGATCGATGCGAAATGCTACGGGTCGACAAGGACCGATCCCAAATGACCCCAGATCGATCATGCGGGCCCATCTGGGCTTGAGAAAGAGTATTCCGAAATCCAAGGCAGATATTTCAAGTTCCACTCCTATAAATAGCACCTCCATTGCAGATAAAAGGGACTTTTGGCTCGAGACTCTACATGCTACTACTTTTATTTCTGAATCTAACTATACTCAATGATTAGCTATTACAAGCACTGTACTGGAGTAAAAAAGCAATAAAAGATCGATCTTCAAAGTGGACATAGGCAAAAAAAGCGTCGAACCACTATCAATCTTGTGTTTCTTATTATTAATCTATTTTTAAGTGTGATTGCTATATTATCCTCATTTTAATTTTACCTTTTTCATTCATTTCTCTACAATCACACTTAACAGGGTCCATGACCATTTTTGGTGCAAACAATACACACACACACACATATATATATATTTGTTGAAAGAAATTTGATTCAAGAATTATAAAGTGAATTTAAATTAAAGAAAGATTAATTAAAAGAAGGATAGTGGTTGCTCACGTGCTTAACCAACGTTTGCTTTTCCTATGGAATTAAATACCTGATTGAATATTTGTTTATTCTATGGTTAAATAACCAACTATTGAATTTGGACCCAAACGTAACTTTGGAAATACCTAGGAGAAACACATGAGTTATATGGCACAGTCATCTCCGACGATGCTATACTGTGCGAATAAATCACGTTTCATTCTCCTAGGATAATGATAAGGAAATCTGTCCACTAACAGTTTGGAGGTGATCTCTGCACTTATCTTTGACTGTTTATTTCCTAACGAATCAAGGTTGAGTTTACCGAAAACTATCGAATGTTGTTTCAAAGAGCTCGAGATCAGATACGTTATTCAAAAACCACTTCGAACCAACATGAGCATTGTGAAGTAAAGGCATCTTGAGGATGATGGAAATTGAAGACGGAGCACTTAAGCATTTCGTTTAGCCCGAGAACGAATTTGTATGGACGAATGCTGGTATTGCATTATTGACTGGAGGCCAGCGTTAGCATTCCAAGTAGGAAGTGGCCTCATCCCTCATCAATGGGGAATGAATAAAACATGGGAGATGCATTAGGGCTATGTGGGTCGCTTCCAAGTAGGGTATGATCATCCCTATCTAGAGTTGCTATTATCTCTCGTTTGTATACTTCAAGGCCCATCAATGGAGGGGTGATCATATTCAGTACTATCCAGTAAGGGGTAGGTAGGTTCTGGCTTGGCAGAGGATCCAGGCGAGGTCCTCTGTGTTATTTTATCAGAGATGCACCATGACGCGCGGTACCCTAGTAGCCCAGTCATTGTATGGAATACAATCTTTGATATGAGCCATTACGATTTTGATTGTATCTAACTATGTTGGAATGTGAGATGCAAGCATTTCAGCTATTTTATATATTTACTTAGAACCCTTAGACATGATTATAATATCAGAGAATTTTATATGAAATGTTTTGGTTATCGTAAGGTAAAGACCCTTACGTGTGGCGTGGTCTTACAAGATACTTTTGATTTCCAATGGTTTTCCATAACTTTAAAATCCAGTTGAGTGTATTTTCTCACATTGGTTTTCCAAACTGACTCGGGTGTTATTTTATTATAATGCTCGGATTAGACCGAGCATATTTACGGATCTGTTTTGCATGCATTTGAGCTTAGAAGACGAGTTAGAGGTCTGCATGATGTATTCACATATATGTTTATTTCCGCTACCTTTTTGGGAATTATTAGCAATTGTGAGGGCAGGTTGTTATAACTGACCAGGCTGATGATTGTGATTTATTGTTGTACTCTGATGTGTGTATGTATATAACAGTTTCTCTTTATAAAGATCGTTGATATTATATTATATATTGCTTCGTTGCGATTGTGAGATTTTGTGTTGTTTTGGTTTCTCTTCTTCTCCTCTCCTCTTCTTCTTTCTTCTTTCTTTCCCATGACTACCTCCGTTTCTTTTCGATCTGGGTTGGACATGTGCTATTTATTGTCAGCTTAAATTTTGCAGATTGTCAGTTTGTTACCCTTAGTATCTGAGCATAGGTTGAGCGAATACCTTGGCTTTGGTGGGAGTTTACTCATTTGAGATAGGTTAAGTGAGACCCCAGGATAAGTTTGAGTGTATGTATATGAGGACATATTTGTTAGTGGTTACAAAAATGTTTTATATTGTGTTAATTTATTTGTTGAGTAGATTATGAATTCTGGTCGGTACATGGGACGCCACAATATCGATAAGGGTTTCTAAACACTTAAACAAGGTAAACCAACATAGTATTGTTTGAGAATTGGTAAATGAATTTTTTTTTTTATCTAAATTATATTGTATATGAAAAGGAATAATTTTCAAAAATTATTATAGTTATATATGATGTGTTTGGTTGTCAATAAATCATAATATTTGATTATTATCATTTGTTGTTGTTATTCTAATAAAAGTTGGTGTTATTATAATCTAAACAAGGATAAACATTTCTAAATTAAGTTATATAAGAAAATAAATTTATAAATAAAAAATTATAGAATATTGATTATAATTAAAATATGGATCGGATATGACCCCTTTGTAAAGAAAAATCTTTTTCGAAACTAAACTTAATGAAGGAACATTCTATCCACTCTCCTAATTTTCTGCGACTGACTGGGACATAGGGGATTAAAACAGAAGATGCTGAATTGCAATCAAGGATTGGGCAAGGAACTGCTACTCAAACGGTACTCCCAAAGGGTGGACAACCAAGCTTATATGCCAAGAACTTAGAGTTAGTTAATGTATCATGCTTCAAAGGTGGATTGCAACTTCACCCAATTAGCCGACTTTCAAATGACTGACTTGACAACCATGGTGTGTAACCTCAAGAGGGCTTCTTGATTGCCTCATATGGGTCTCCTATTTTGATGAAATCTTAGGACAACCACCAATCCATGAGCTCACTCTAATTGACTCACCATCCAATCGACGTTCCAACCACTCAAACGTTGGACAATCGTGCATACATCATGCACTAGTGTTACAAGTTGTCATAGCTTGAAAACAGACCTGATTAACAACAATTGGAGTGTCCTTCCCAGTCACGACCTATTCATTGCAACCATTATACATGCAAAATTTCCATGCCAATATTGAGTTAATGAACTTGATAAAGGATCAACACGCACATTGGTGTACTCTGGAGAGGCAGCCTCTGGCACTATTTTATGAATTCGGAGTGGCATATTCTCTTCTCTTGAGTGACGGAGGCCCTCAAAGGCAGTTGCCTTCCCATATTACTGAGAGGAGACTATCAATCATACTAGGAATGACCAAATATATTTCTTAGATTACTAAAAGGAGATGAAGAAGATAGCGGTCAACGAGTTGATTATGTTCTACAACCAGCTACTATCGATACCAAAAAAATATGATGAATTCGTCATTAGTGCTGACTTCTAGACTTTGATGGTAGGACTGGCAAACCGCCGTTAATGACTACATCAATATGGTAAGGTCGAAGAGCTAACCTAGAAAGGAAAGCTTCAGAAATATGTGCAAGACTCATAAAACGATGGGCAGGGAACTCCCGACCTATATCAATCAAGAACTTTGATTAATTTAAACCACCTACATTAGATGTCCAAGTTAAAAGGGCTGGACCGAAGTGCAATAGTGAGCATATGACATTGCTTCACTAATCAATGAGATTTAATCCGAACTTTTTAAATTATTTCTATTTCACTTATGTTGCAAAATATGACCAACTTGAATTAAACTACTTGTAAATGGTGCAGGTAACTAAGTACTCAAGGTTGGGTGCCAAACAACCTCCACGGACTATGATCAGGTCATTGAGGTATCATCATGACGAGCATGATTCAACCACCCATCAGCTACTATATGCCCTTGACTTTGGGGCAAGGCATCAAACCGGGAGAGACCGACAAGGTCGGGACTCTAGTACAAAGTGGATGCTACTGACCATCCACTCATCGCCTATGCAATTTAATTGGAGATCTGAGAAAGACATGGAGTGATATGTCCCAACAATGCACTCCCCGTATCATACTTGAAGCTTGCCAAAATACTTATGCTTCTTTCGATGCCCAGTAAGATCGGAACCACACCAGGGGTGGACGTGACATGACCATCCATGCATCAAATCCTACATTGGACACAAGGGGTTGTTTGAGAACACAAGTCTAAAGTGGATATGATTTGGCCATTCACTCTCCAGCTCGCTAATCATTAGGATATATCATTTCAACTTTCTTCCCCGACCTATCCAAAAAAGTGTGAAGTATCAAGTGGATGCGACTCGACTGTCCACTCTCCAATTCTTTCTCCTAACACTAAGGGCAAAGAGATGACTCTAAGTGGATGTGGTCCAACCATCCACTCTTTCGCCCAAACTCAAAGTTATCCAGAGCATTACTTTTACTCCTTAAGCTTGGAAGCAGAATCTAAATCAAAGACAACACAATATGACCATCCATGTGTCGACTCCTATCCCGGATGCAAGGGGCAGTTTGACAGCCCAAGCTTAAATTGGACGTCATCTGACCTCTAGCTCGAGGAGGATGGATCTGTCCATCCATGACCTCACTTTCCGGCTCGAGAAGGATGGATCCATCCATCCACAACCTTGCTTTCTAGCTCGATGAGGACGGATCGAGGAGGATTTTATGTGTTTAACCACAACCTCGCTTTCCTACTCGAAGAGGATGGATCCGTCCATCCACGAACTCAATTTCTAGCTCAAGGAGGATGGATCCATCCATCCAAACCCTTTCTTTCCATTTCGAGGAGGATGGATCCATCCATCCACGACCCTTCTTTCCAGCTCGAGGAGAATGGATCCGTCCATCCACGATCTTGCTTTCCTGCTCGAGGAGGATGGATGTCCATCCACGACCTCAAGTTCCAGTTTAAGGAGGATGTGATTCGTCCATCCACAACCTTAACTAACTCTTATCCCTAGAGTGTGGGTATGAGTATCTTTCCTAAACTGACATGGTCGACCGTCTTTTAAACCACTCCATATTCTCAAAGTGCAAAATGGAATATAAACATTAACGGGTGTGATCAACCACCCATCAGCCAACTTTGGTCCCCAGAACGCGGACTGGAGTATAAACGCCATAGGGGTGACTGACCGCCCATCAACCAACTCTAGTCCCTCGAGTGGGACTGGAGTATAAACATAATAAAGACATAGGTGGATCGACCTTCCATTGACTAACTCTAGCTCCCAAAGCATGGGCTGGAGTATAAACTCTAAATGGGTGTAGTTCGACTGCCTATCAACATAATCTGTTCCCTAAGAATGGACTACAACATGAGCAAGAAAAATGGAACACGATCATATGAAAACTAGTCCTTCCAACCCTTGACTGGGGGCAGAAATGCATTCATCCAACCACTAAGCTCGATGGCGAAGCGTTAAAGTTTGAACCTGACATACAACAACTACAAGGAGGCCTTAGTACCGAACCAATCAGAATGACATCGAAAGTTGAGGATAACCAGCTATATCATATTGCCAGATCAACGAACGATATTGATCTAGAATTTTAATACCATACCTTTGATCTACAAGCAATGTTATCTGAGCTATTTATATTGCGTCGCTGAACGACGGTCAATATCGATCCTCATCGACTCCAAATTGATGTGACCCAAATGTCCATCAAATACCTTTGACCACCGGAGCATGGATAGAAGAATAAATAACAAATGAGTGTGACTTGACCATTCATCCTCCATCACCTTCCTTCGATTCATCAGGAAAAGCATGAGACCGGATGAGCATGACTTGACTACATTTGAGCTGACTTTATCTCTAGATCTGACGGGAGAACAAAATCGAAATGCACATGGTTGATCGCCCAGCTCCAAATGAATGCAATGTGACCAATCATTCGTTGACTCTTACAATGATCCGACTAAAAGAGCAATTCAAAACAAGCGCAACCTAAATGTCTGCACACCAATTCTTGCCCTAGATTTGACAAGGGAAGCATCAATCCTGCATTGGATCTGACTCTACGATTCATCCTTTAGTTTCTGCCCAGAGTGTGGTGACATAAGAAACGAAGTAAATGAGATTGACCGTCCAGAACTTAGTTCATGTTCTAATATCAATGAAGCGATGAAGTATTCTGCCTAGAGGGAAGAATAGAACATAACGCAAGTTAGGCACGATTCAGCCTTCCATTGGTCAACTCGATCCCATGATTCAACAGAACGGAATACAAAAGGGAAGCGAACATGATCTACCTTCCCATTTGTCAAGATATTCCCAAGACTTAGGGGCATGTGCGAGAAATAAGATGAATGTGATTTAATCGTTCATCAAACAACTCTGGCTCTTACAGCTTGGACAATGGTATAAACACAGCTGGAGCTAGACTCAATCATTCGCAAAATACATCCATCAACCCAAGACTGGGGGCACGAGTGTGATCATCCAAGAGCTGGATGCAACCACTCGATCCTATGTCTCGTGCCTAGTATTTATAAAAACTTGATGTTATGACCGAAAGGATGCTTGGAGATAGAATCATCGGAACGATACCCAAATTTATGGGCAACTTATCATCATTTCGGCCCTTACAAATGAGCAATGGATCGCGAGTACATTGAATGGAAAGTGTATCACTCAGAAACACAAGTAGATTCATGTTGAGACTTGGTTTTGATTCATGACAGAAAGCTATCACTACAACATATAGATTTGACGACTGCTACGACAAAAAGAGAATATACGCTACATGGAGACAAGACACCAAAATCGGTGCATCAATTTTTATATTATCTTTCTTTTGAGTCATAGGTCAATTTTATTAAGATCTCTCCTCGTTTAACATATATTAGCTTATATATAATCTTCTAAATGATTTATAGATATAAGCATAGAATATATATATATATATATATATATAACCTATGAAAACTGTGAAAATTGCGCAGAAATCACCACATCGGTCGATTGACCTTGTAGGTCAGTCAACTGACGTATCAATTTCTGCGCAACATGCACAGGGGCACAAATAAACAAATAATACGATTGAATATCCAATCGACTGACCTAGAGTTTCAGTTGACTAAATTTCTACAACAGCTATTTTATGAAAAGACACGACTTTTTGTGAAGAGGTACAAATCTCTACGAAAAGATTTGGATGCAACACTTCAACCGGAACTCTTCGTCAACAGTCGCTGCTTTCTAACATCTATAAATACATACTCTAACTTGATTTCAAACTATTGAATTTTCTTATCTTTCTAATCTAACACTCTTGAATCTACTTGCAACTATATTTTCAAATATTCTGCATTAAAGCAATATTATACCTTTCTATTCTTTATAAACTTCAAATATATATATTTATACTCGAGGACAAGATCACGGGAAAGGTGTACTATAAACAAACTTATTTGTGTTTTCAGAACACAAAAAGTCAAACAATATTTTGTATTTACTGAAGTCTTGTTCTGCTACTCAGGCATGTGAAGTCCTCTTCGGCTACTGAAGCGAAATCCTGTTCCACTGCTTAGGAACTTGTTCGGCTTCTCAACAATTGTATAACCTGTTCCTCCGGGTTAAGTGAGGGTTATTGTTTTAGTGATATTCCAGAAGGAGTCTGGGACTGGACGTAGGACGGAGCTCCGAACCAGTACAAAAATTCCTGGTGTCATTTTATTATACTTTTTTTATATTCCACACTATTTGCTGTATATCTATCACCACTATAGTCTGTATTATCATATAACCATATTACATAATCCATAGCTCACTTTCAATTCAAACTCATAGGTGGAGCCAGCAATGTAGCATCACGCGATACAAGGTTAAACTTTACCAAGCCTGTGATTCAACATGCCTATAAGGCTGATCACTAACCATGGCAAATAAGCACATGAAGCATCTACGACCCATCACAAGTATTGAAGATCAGATCACAACTCAGCGCAACGATGATGAAAGAGTTAACTTTTTTACTCCAGGTGAATCTTGATGTGTTTGCTTGCACTGAATCTCATACATACACGCATACATACATACATACATACATATATATATATATATATATATATATATATATCTGTGTGTGTGTGTGTGGACTCTCGCTAGCCATTGAGAACCTTGCATTAAATGTCAACTAGAGGCATGTTTCGGTGAATAAAAACGATGCGATGTGGATCCGGAGAGATCTGCTTCACTTGAAGAGGAGGCAAATCTACTAAAAACAAATGGGTTTTTCTATGATGCCCTCTACCCAAAATGAGTATCCAATCCTTTACTTATGAGAAAAGCAAACGGAGAGTGGCGGACATACGTCGACTACTCAGATTCGCATGAGGCATGACAAATCACAACTTTCCACTTACAAGGATTAACCAACTGGTGGACTCGACCATTGGACATGAATTACTCACTTCCATGGACGCATACTCTAGATAATCAGATACTGAATCATGTCCCAGACCAAAAATACAACAGTTTCGTTACTAACCTAGGCCTATAGTACTATGTTGCAATCCTTGGATTCAAACTTAAGAACATAGGTGTTACTTACCAAAGGACGGTTAACAGATCGTTCAAAACAAATCAACCGATCGATGAAATTATATTTGGTTAATATGCTCATGAGATCACGACTATCAAAAGATATTCAGTGCTCTCCAAAAAAATGCAGAATGAAACTCGATCCTTTGAAATGCTCATTCCGCGTTGCGTTAGAAAAATTCTTGGGTTCCATCATCAATTCTCGTGGAATTGAGGCTAATGTCCAAAAAATTCCAACAATTAGAGACATCCATATAACAAGGACAACTAAGTAAGTACAGAGCCTAAGTCGGAAGGTAACCATCCTAAGCTGATTCAACTCTAGGGCTATCTACAAGTGTATTCTCTTCTTCACCAAAAGAGGGAACATAACTTTTGAATGGACAAACAACTGTGTTGATGCAATTCCAACTCTGATTAATCACCTACAGAGACCTCCCATTTTTCCCAAGTCATTGGATCGTGAAGATTTATACATCAATTGGGCCGTGTCAATAAACGCCATAAGCACCGCACTATCACGCGAAGAGAATTACATCCAGAAAGTTGATTTTCCCTAAAATAAATAACGACGCTTAACATGAAGCTATGACTGTCAGGATTAAATTTATCAGAGGATTGGGAGTGAAATCTCTACAAGTTTTTTGCGAGTCCCGGATAGTAATATCTCACGGTAGTGGAAATTATCAAGCTAGGAGGGAACGACTTGCTCCTTGTCTCATCCGAATGCAAAAATCATTGGACGATTTTGAATATTGTATCGTAACACACTTCCTAAAAGAACAAAATGAAAGAGCCGAATTACCAGCCAAGCTAGCTAATTCAGAGGATACACAGAAACTGGGCTCGTTCGTAGTTGGAGGACTTAATGCTCCAAGCATTGACCATATAAAGATCGATAAGGTTTTAGAAATGGAGCTTAAAAAATAAAAAACAGAGCCATGGATGAATCCTACCAATGATTATCTACAATAAGGAATCCTTCTTGAATAGAGGAATGAGAAATGGTATATCCTCCAAGAAGCTTCCTGCTACATCACCCATAAAGGAATCGTGAACAGAAAAGGTTCCTTCGTATCTCTACTTTGATGAATTGCTTATGATATAATCAAACGTGTATCGAGAGAATTCCTACACGAAAATTCATTTATGGTGGAATACCATTTCTCTTGCCATAAAAAATGCAAATGATTGAATTACATTTCACCAAATTGGCAACGATCCGCGAGCAAATAAACATATCCGGGTGCCAATGACATAAATGTGTACATGAACGTGCGTGTATGCATCGTAAAAATTCGATTATCTAAAACCGATAGAAATTTAATACTCACCTTGAATCAAGCAGAAATAGAAACAGCCAATCATTGACACTTGATATTCACTGAAGATGAGAACTGCGTGATCATTGGTAGGCTAAAACTTAGTATTTATACTATTGAAAATCGACAGGGGTCAGAACTACTGGGAACTACGACTCTTGGTGGAAGGATAACAACAATTCAACGAACTGAATGGGGTCCTTTCTGACTGGAGATTGGAGCTTTTCAAAGCATATCATGTTCAAACAAGACATACCTTAGGGTAGCAAATGTTATCCCTGTAGGATCTAGATTAACCCTAGAGGGGGGGTGAATAGGGTTATAGCAAATTTTCTCGAATTAAACACAGAAATAAACTGCAGAAATAAATATGCTGAAAAGTAAATCACACACAAAATTTACCCAGCTTCGGCAACCCCTGCCTACTGCTGCATTCCCAGATTTCTATTAGAATTAAACAGTATCCCGCTTACAAACACTCTACTAGACTCGCAAACCTTTTTTCTCCCGCTCACAAACACTCTCATAGACTCGCACACCCTGCTCCGCCTATAGAGTTTCGCTTACTCGCAAACTCTGCTCCGCCTATAGAGTTTTGCAAACTCGCACACCCTGCTCACTAAACTAATTCTAACTAGACAATCTGACACTACCTACAACCTAAGTGGTGATTTACAAATTCTTTGATTCGAAAAGAAAAAACAACTTCAAAAATACAAGCAGGAGCAAAAATTAAAATATAAACTTGAATCCCTAATTTTTGCTCAAAATAAAAAAAAAACCTTTAAAAAATTAAACCCTAATTAAAATCCCTTTTATAATAAAGTCGGCCCTTTTATTTTTAGCCCGATCCAATTCTTTTGTCTTGTGAAAAATGTGGGCCCCTTTATTCTTCCTTCTAAAACAATTGCGGCCGACTTTGTATTCTTTGTTCGTTCTGAAATTAGGGCTTCGGCTCGCGATCCAAATTTGGGGCTTTTTTGGAGCACGCCTATGTTGATTCTCTGGTTAACGTGTTGCCCCTCTGTTGATTGATTCTCATTCCTTGGCTTGCTCGTTCTCTGATGATCGAGTTGTTGATTTGGTATGTATTTTTTTTTTGTTGCTGGTTTGATTGTTTTCTTTTTACTCGATGCCGATGATGATGACTTGGGTTCAGTATTTATATGAATTCGAGTACACTTGCTTTCGTTCGTATCAATTCGATACTTTCCCAATTTTTCTATTGCTTGATGAGCACGGCTTTCCTGATATAACTTCACCTTGATACGCACGGCCTTGTTTGTGCAGCGTTCGATTTATCTCTGATTAACACGGCAGAAACTTTCCTATTTTAATTTGCTTTGACTTTGGACTTTTTCTAAGATACGAATTTGATTTTTTTTTTAATTCTGACTTCGGCCATCTCTGTAATGTTCGTCTTTGGCCATCTTCTCTGGTCGGTTTAACATGAATTTGCAAATTTACTTCAGCTGTCACTTGTCTTGACTTGATTATTGCTGTTCATTGTTGTTTGCATTGTTCATGTATCTGGTCGAGTTCATTCAATTCATTGATCCTTGAACATGCTATATTGAGTCACTTCCATACTAGAGCATTGAGCCTTGCTGTCCTGTGTCTCACTTCATTGATCCTTTACTATGTTGCATTATTCACTGATGCACTCGAGTGGTTTCAAACATGAACTTGTTCTTTGCTTTTGATGTAGCTGTTAGTCTGCATTTTTCGATTTCGAACTTGGACTTGTAGTTATACACTGCATACTGCATTGCCTTGTTTGTTGTGAAGTTGTGCACTTGCCTGCACTTGTACCTCTGGTTCTTCATGCATGTTCTCTGTTCATTGGTGCATTGAGCATTCTCACTGTGTTGCACATTTGTGATCTTCATTTGTGAACTTTGGCTTTACTGAGTTTGTTTGTATGTTTGTATTTACTTGTAGTCTTGGCCATTTCTCATGTACATATGTATGTATGTGATGCTTTGGTCATTGCTTGTGAAGTTTGGTATTGCATCATTTTGTACTTGTGGTTCTTTGTTTGGTCTGGTCTGGTCTGCATACATGATTGTTGCAGTCCATTTTGCTGTTGGTCTTCATTCTGGTTGTCACTTGAAATTGTTGACCCTGATTTTCATTGTGGGACTGTTCATTGCTTTGAGTTATTGTACTGATTTGAACTTCTGCAGTGTTATACTTGAGGTTCACTGTGTCACTGCATTTGGTCTGCAGTTGGACTTGATTATTGAAGTATGTTGCACTTTGGTCTTGCATGTGTGATACTGTGTCTTTAAGCTGCTGTGTTGATCACTGTTGCAACTGGTTTTTGCATTGCTGTTTGGTTTAAACTTGTTGTTGTACAGTTACTTACTTTGTATCACTGCATCCATTCTGGTTGGTGCAGTATTCATGTTGTTGTTGGTGGCAATCTTGTTCTGCACTGGTGTAGTTGCTATGCAGTTGCTATGCCTTGACACAGATGCTTCACTTGTTCATATTGCCTTTGTAAACTTGTTGCTTGAGTCGCTTGCATTTGTTTGAGATTCTGGTGGTCATGTTGCTTTCATTGCTGTGCACATTGTTGCATTGTGTTGAACCCAGTTTCAAAAATCGGGTTTGACCTTGTGCTCGTGTCGTGATTTTAAATATATTGCACGTGCGTTGAACCCGGTTTTTCATTTGGGTTTGACCTGTGCTCACCTGTCCCTGTAGCATTATCAAGTGTATACCGATGTGCACAGCCTTGTGACATGTACAGTGATACACTGTGCATGTCACATTGTTCGTGTATGATGAATTCAAATGTAAATGATGACGAACAACCCAAATAACTGAGGCAAATATTATTTTCAAAAAACCATATTTTATTTTTTATTGCAAAAATATTTCTTTTTCAATTTTACTGCATTAGTGAATATTTTTGCAGATTGCTCAAATGCTGGATTCAAACTGGAATGCAGTTGAAGACAAAATACGAGTGTGAGTGATATGTAGTGAGGTTATTAATGTAAATAAAATCGTGATGTATTTGTGATGTAAAAATGTATATGTATAGTGAGAGCTTGAATTTGTACTATTCAAGATTGGAATAAATATTTGTTTGAATAAAATTTCTGTTTGAATTCAAATTATGTGTAACTTGTTCAGTTTGAATTTAAATTCTGTGTAATTTATTTTATTCAACAAATATTTATTTAATCTATGAAAAAAAATAGTACATTACCAAATACATTTAAACGAATGTATATATGTTTATTATCATCAAACAAAAATCATATAAGCGCAAAGCGCATATTCATACAATCTCCCCCTTTTGATGATAACAAACATATATTTAAGACTTTGACTGAGTTAAATGTATTTGCTCAATTATATACACTAATTGCTCCCCCTATTTAAATGCTTCCTCTATACATGATGCTCCCCCTACATATATGCATACAAATAGAAATATATAAATGAGCCTATATGCAACTGGAAAATTATTTGACCTTTGCTTGATTCTATTTGGCAAAATCTTAACTTTTCTCTCCCCCTCTTGTTATCAGCAAAAGAATACTAGTGTTAGAGAAAAATAGAGATTAAGTGATCAATATTAATCCAACATTAAACTCAAATTGAATATAAATATTTAAACTTCAATAAAAATCAAAAAAAAATCATAATTACCCTTGTTAGGCGCATATTCCGTTTTTAGAAAGAATGGAAATGATATTCTCATATAAAATCATACAGATGTATCTACTTGTGGTACATTTATATCAGGAATTTGAATATCTACTAATCATGCATAACCGTTAGGACTTTTAAATGAGATTAGTAGTATTCCAATTTAATTTTAAAAATGAAATCAAGTATCTTCTAACCACGCATGACCGTGAGGACTTTTAAATCGGATTAGAATCAACTTTTCTATTTAATCAATTAATTTTGATATGCTTTCCATACATGCATAACCGTAAGGACTTTTAAATAAGCATGGAAGCACATAATCAAAAATCCAAGTAATTCACCCATGCATAACCGTGAGGACTTTTAAATGAGAGTGAATACTTTGGATATTTATTTATTTTTACAAAAAAATGTGACATGAAAAACAAATGATTCCTGGTTATAGTACCACATATCGACAAACTATATTTAAGATTTGATAAACCATGGTCGATAGAAATATGATAGATAAAGAAATGGTCATGGAATCTTTACCCAACAAAAAGTTTTATAACTCTTGTTTGAATTCCTAAAGAAATTTTCCAAATATGCTCTCTTGAGTAATGTATGTTAAATATCAACACTTATCATCTTTTCAATCACTATTTATCTTTTTGATAATTAGGAGGGAGTCGGATTAGTCAAAATTTGTCATTTAAAATCAAATAAAATGACTAATCTGAAAATATGGTCAAACAATTATTTCTCGAGGGGGTTATATGAGAAATTTTTTTGCTATTTGAAAATTATTTGAAATGAAAAATATGCAGATATTTTCTTTGAAAAACGATGCAGTTACTAAATGTCCCACCATAAATCACGTTCAACTAGTAATTTTTTTATCAAGTAGATTACCAGTGTAATCTGCATCTGAGTTTCTCTTTCAATCCAAAATATCACTAACTAAAATTGATAAATCAGACCATGAAGTGCATCAAAAATTTCAAACTCAATTTTAACAACAATTTAAATGACATTCTTTGAATTTGAATTGAAGCCGTGGAAATAATCAGAAAACCGTGAATATAGAGTTAGCCGTATTATAACCAAAAATATTATCATCCAATAAAACACTATCCAAACTAATATATAAGAAGAAATTCAAAGAATGGTGTTTTTGGCATAAATGTAATTGGCCAACTATGTTGAACAAGTCAGAATCAAAAACATCATCTTTACAATATCTCAATATTGGCTGATTTCATTCAGAATATGGTGCAGATTATCACTTTTAATTTATCGATCAAATAAATATACCTTCACCTGTTTTACCTTTATGATAATTTCTCGTGATTGCCCATTGTGATTCTGTCACCTTTGTACTAGGCTAAGGAACTTTGCTTTGTTGCCCGTTGTGTTTCTGGAACAGCCAAAATCCAGAGAACACCGATGTTGTTCCTTAGCCTGCCACCATACCTACACGATGAAAGATTTTTGTGACCTATTTATAGGTCCATGATTGTTAGTGACAGAAGCATTATGAATAAAAAAAACCTTTGGAACCCAAACTTGTTTAGTCCTTTTATTCTTGTTCCAATAGACATGAAATTTGTTTGTAGAATTTTTAGGAACCCAAACTTGTATAAATTTTGTGTTCTTGTTCCTATGACTACAATTTTCAACACGATGTCCAATTATTTCACATCTATCAAAGACACTCTTACTTATTGCATTACCATCAACTTGTGTTTTCCCAAAACCTAGTCCTTTTCTGTTGTTAGCAAAAATTTGATTTCCCAATAGCATGTTGAAAGATTTTTCGCCTCTTGAAAAGTTATTCAAAGATTTATCAAGATTTTGGACTTTGCTTTTTAGTGTTGTGTTTTCAGTGACAAGTGAGGTGCATCTATTTATAAAATCCTTTTTCCTAGTGTCAATGATTTCCTTAAGACTCAAGTTTTCTTTTTCAAGATTCTCAAAGCTATTCTTAAGTCTTGTCAATTCTGAATCTAAAATTTTACATTTTTTATATTCTAGGTTTTGAATATTTTCAAGTTCAGTTTCTAACCTAAAATTTTCACGAGCAAGTTCTCTCCTATCAGATTTCAGTTTTTCAATTTTAGATTCAAGAGCATCAATTACTTTAGTAAGATCAAGACACATAAAAACAAGATCTTTATAAGAATAGTCACCTACCTCACTAGATTCCTCTGAGCTTGCTTCTTAATCTGATTTTGCCATAAGACACAAGTTAGCCTCCTCTGAGCTATTATTTGAAACTTCCTCTCCTTCTTCATCATCCTAAGTCACTGCAAATGCCTTCTTCTTCTTTTTCTTTCCTCGATTGTTTTTGAGAAGTGGGCATTCTTGTTTGAAGTGGCCAGGCTTGTTGCGGTTATAGCACGTCAATTCATTATCGGAATTGTTAGACTCTCTTGACCTATTACCGGAAGTTTTCTTCTTGCGTGGCTTGAATCTTGACCATTTTCTAAGATTATTGACAGCCATTGCAAGCTCTTCAATTGGATCTTTTTCATCTTCATCGCTCTCTTCTTTGCTCTTTAAGCAATCGTCTTCTTCTTTAATTCAGAGTTGTTGCGTTCCTCCTTTGCTTTTAGCTCAAGCTCATATGTCATCAAGTTGCCAATCAACTCCTCCATGCTTAGTTTACTCAAATCTTTCGATTCTTGGATTGTCATGACCTTTGCCTCAAAGTTCATTGGTAAAACTCGTAACACCTTCCTCACAAGCTCTACCTCAGTGAATACCTTCCCGAGTGCTCTAGCATTGTATACCAAAGTTGAAAAGCATCCAAACATGTCCTTTATGCTCTCGCCTTTGTCCATCACAAAGTTCTCGTATTCATTACTGAATAGGGCTAGACGAGACTCCTTGACTTGAGAAGTTCCTTCGTGTGTCACCTCCAAAGTGTGCCAAATTTCTTGTGCTGTTGTACAATGAGAAATTCTATTAAATTCATTTTTATCAAGAGCACAGATCAAAGCGTTCATTGCTTTGGCATTTGTAGTTTTTAATTTCTTATCGTTAGCATCCCACCTATCCTTAGGTTTAGGAATCTCGGTACCACCAACAGTCATAGTGGGAGGTTTATAGCCAGTTTCAATGATGTCCCATACATCATAATCAACAGAACTAAGATAAATAACCATCCTAACTTTCCAATAAGCATAATCATTCCCGTTAAACATGGGTGGCCTAACAATAGATTGCCCCTCAGAAAAAGCATTATTTGATGAATTCATGACTCTAGAGTTAAAGAAAAATAATATGCGCTAATACCACTTGTAGGAACTAGATTAACCCTAGAGGGGGGGTGAATAGGGTTATAGCAAATTTTCTCGAATTAAACACAGAAATAAACTGCAGAAATAAATATGCTGAAAAGTAAATCACACACAAAATTTACCCAGATTCGGCAACCCCTGCCTACTGCTGCATTCCCAGATTTCTATTAGAATTAAACAGTATCCCGCTTACAAACACTCTACTAGACTCGCAAACCTTTTTGCTCCCGCTCACAAACACTCTCATAGACTCGCACACCCTGCTCTGCCTATAGAGTTTCGCTTACTCGCAAACTCTGCTCCACCTATAGAGTTTTGCAAACTCGCACACCTGCTCACTGAACTAATTCTAACTAGACAATCTGACACAACCTACAACCTAGGTGGTGATTTACAAATTCTTTGATTCGAAAAGAAAAAAACAACTTCAAAAATACAAGCAGGAGCAAAAATTAAAATATAAACTTGAATCCCTAATTTTTGCTCAAAATAAAAAAAACCCCTTTAAAAAATTAAACCCTAAATAGAATCCCTTTTATAATAAAGTCGGCCCTTTTATTTTTAGCCCGATCCAATTCTTTTGTCTTGTGAAAAATGTCGTCCTCTTTATTCTTCCTTCTGAAACAATTGCGGCCGACGTTGTATTCTTTATTCGTTCTGAAATTAGGGCTTTGGCTCGCGATCCAAATTTGGGGCTTTTCTGGAGCACGCCTATGTTGATTCTCTGGTTAACGTGTTGCTCCTCTGTTGATCGATTCTCGTTCCTTGGCTTGCTCGTTCTCTGATGATCGAGTTGTTGATTCGGTATGTTTTTTTTTTCGTTGCTGGTTTGATTGTTTTCTTTTTACTCGATGCCGATGATGATGACTTGGGTTCAGTATTTATATGAATTCGAGTACACTTGCTTTCGTTTGTATCAATTCGATACTTTCCCAATTTTTCTATTGCTTGATGAGCACGGCTTTCCTGATATAACTTCACCTTGATACGCATGGCCTTGTTTGTGCAGCGTTCAATATATCTCTGATTAACACGGCAGAAACTTTCCTATTTTAATTTGCTTTGACTTCGGACTTTTTCTAAGATACGAATTTGATTTTTTTTTTAATTCTGACTACGGCCATCTCTGTAATGTTCGTCTCTGGCCATCTTCTCTGGTCGGTTTAACATGAATTTGCAAATTTACTTCAGCTTTCACTTGTCTTGACTTGATCATTGTTGTTCATTGTTGTTTGCATTGTTCATGTATCTGGTCGAGTTCATTCAATTCATTGATCCTTGAACATGCTGTATTGAGTCACTTCCATACTAGAGCATTGAGCATTGCTGTCCTGTGTCTCACTTCATTGATCCTTTACTATGTTGCATTATTCACTGATGCACTCGAGTGGTTTCAAACATGAACTTGTTCTTTGCTTTTGATGTAGCTGTTAGTCTGCATTTTTCGATTTCGAACTTGGACTTGTAGTTATACACTGCATACTGCATTGCCTTGTTTGTTGTGAAGTTGTGCACTTGCCTGCACTTGTACCTCTGGTTCTTCATGCATGTTCTCTGTTCATTGGTGCATTGAGCATTCTCACTGTGTTGCACATTTGTGATCTTCATTTGTGAACTTTGGCTTTATTGAGTTTGTTTGTATGTTTGTATTTACTTGTAGTCTTAGCCATTTCTCATGTACATATGTATGTATGTGATGCTTTGGTCATTGCTTGTGAAGTTTGGTATTGCATCATTTTGTACTTGTGGTTCTTTGTTTGGTCTGGTCTGGTCTGCATACATGATTGTTGCAGTCCATTTTGCTGTTGGTCTTCATTCTGGTTGTCACTTGAAATTGTTGACCCTGATTTTCATTGTGGGACTGTTCATTGCTTTGAGTTGTTGTGCTGATTTGAACTTCTGCAGTGTTATACTTGAGCTTCACTGTGTCACTGCATTTGGTCTGCACTTGGACTTAGATATTGAAGTATGTTGCACTTTGGTCTTGCATGTGTGATACTGTGTCTTTAAGCTGCTGTGTTGATCACTGTTGCAACTGGTTTTTGCATTGCTGTTTGGTCTGAACTTGTTGTTGTACAGTTACTTACTTTGTATCACTGCACCCATTCTGGTTGGTCCAGTATTCATGTTGTTGTTGGTGGCAATCTTGTTCTGCACTGGTGTAGTTGCTATGCAGTTGCTATGCCTTGACACAGATGCTTCACTTGTTCATATTGCCTTTGTAAACTTGTTGCTTGAGTCGCTTGCATTTGTTTGAGATTCTGGTGGTCATGTTGCTTTCATTGCTGTGCACATTGTTGCATTGTGTTGAACCCAGTTTCAAAACTCCGGTTTGACCTTGTGCTCGTGTCGTGATTTTAAATATATTGCACGTGCGTTGAACCCGGTTTTTCATTTGGGTTTGACCTGTGCTCACCTGTCCCTGTAGCATTATCAAGTGTATGCCGATGTGCACAGCCTTGTGGCATGTACAGTGATACACTGTGCATGTCACATTGTTCGTGTATGATGAATTCAAATGTAAATGATGACGAACAACCCAAATAACCGAGGCAAATATTATTTTCTAAAAACCATATTTTATTTTATGTTGCAAAAATATTTCTTTTTCAATTTTACTGTGTTAGTGAATATTTTTGTAGATTGCTCAGATGCTGGATACAAACTGGAATGCAGTTGAAGACAAAATACGAGTGTGAGTGATATGTAGTGAGGTTATTAATGTAAATAAAATCATGATGTATTTGTGATGTAAAAATGTATATGTATAGTGAGAGCTTGAATTTGTACTATTCAAGATTGTAATAAATATTTGTTTGAATAAAATTTCTGTTTGAATTCAAACTCTGTGTAACTTGTTCTGTTTGAATTCAAATTCTGTGTAATTTATTTTATTCAACAAATATTTATTTAATCTATGAAAAAACAAAATAGTACATTACCAAATACATTTAAACGAATGTATACATGTTTATTATCATCAAACAAAAATCATATAAGCGCAAAGCGCATATTCATACAATCCCGGCTTTTGGAAAGGTCGTGATACCATGAAATTTGACTGATTATAGTTGTTTGCTTGTTTCAAAAAACAGGAATACTCGAGGCTATGAATGAAATAAGGCCGGCCAGGACCCCAACCTCGATCCGAGTGCAAGTAGTATGGAATGATTTACAGAGCTCTAGGAAGTCATGTGTAAAATTTCAAGTCAACCATAGTTCGTGCTCAAGTTATAAGCAAAACAAGCACTCATGTACTCCATCTAGGATCAATACTAGAAACTATTCAAATTAGCAAGGATCGATCAATATCTCAAAATCTACCAAGCAAATCAATTTTAAATTTTCAAAAAGTCAATAAATTGTGTAGGAAGCCGACCCATAAAATTACAAATCAAAACAATGAAGTTGAAAAATCCTTTGTATCCATCATTTTTGTATCGATCTAATGGATATGAAAATGTTGCTTTGACACGAAACAGAGTATATCTCACTCATTTCGGATATAAACGACTCCAAACTATGAGGACATTCTTAGAATACTCTAATAAGCTTGCACAATCGATCTCAAGCCAAAATTAAACATAAAAATATTTTCTATATCGATCATTTTCGTATCAATCACATGGACACGAAAAAAGCCTATCTCGTTGAGGATCGATAGCTAAACTCACTGGATCGATCTCGAACTTTCACACTATGCTCCTACGCCTCTGTCGACCCAATCCAGCAAGTTTCATCATCATACAACAAGTGCTCCTATCGATACAGAATTGATATGGATCGATACGAGGGCCTCAGCTACTCCATAATTGCAATCTTGATCGATGATTAACTCCACAACCACAACTCCAAATGCAATGAGATTTTCGCTGTAAGTTACATAACACTTCAAAAGCTTCCATTATCTATAATGGGTTGATTGCAGCATTTCTTGATCGATACGAAGTGCTATGGGTCGATCAAGGACCGATCCCAAATGACCCCAGATCGATCATGCGGGCCCACCTGGGCTTGAGAAAGAGTATTCCGAAATCCATGGCAGATATTTCGAGTTCCACACCTATAAATAGCACCTCCATTACAACTAAAAGGGATTTTTAGCTCGGGACTCTACATGCTACTACTTTTAGTTCTGATTTAATTATAGTCGATCATTAGCTATTACAAGCATTACTAGACTAAAAAAAGCAATAAAAGATTGATCTTCAAAGTGGACGTAGGCAAAACAGAGCTGAACCACTATAAATCTTGTGTTTCTTATTATTCGTCTATTTTCTAATTGTGACTACTATATTATCGTCATTTTAATTTTACTTTCTTCGTTCATTTCTCTACAATCACGCTCAACGGGATCTGTGACCGTTTTTTATGCAAACAACATATATATATATATATATATATATATATATATATCTTTGCTAAAAAAAATTGATTCAATCATTACAAAGTGAATTTAAATTAAAGAAAGATTAATTAAAAGAACACTAATGGTTGCTCGTGTGCTTAATCAACGTTTGCTTTCCCTATGGAATTAAATACCTAATAGAATATTTGTTTACTCGATGGTTAAATAACCAATTATTGAATTTAAACCCAAACGTAACTTTGGAAATATCTAGGAGAAACACATGAGTTATATGGCACAGTCATCTTCGATGATGCGGTACTGTGCGTATAAATCACATTTCATTCTCTAAGGACAATGATAAGGAAATATGTCCACCATTGGTTTGGAGGCGATCTCTGCTATTATCTTTGACTATTTATTTCCTTAAGAATCGGGGTTGATTTTATCGAAAACTATCGAATGGTGTTTCAGAGAGACAACGATCGGATATGTTATCAAAAACCACTTCGATCCAAAATAAGCATTGCATAATAAAGACATCTTGAGGATGATGGAATCTGAAGACGAAGCACTCAAGTGTTTCGTTCAGTCCCAGAACGAACTTGTATGGATGAATGCTGGTATTGCATTGTTGCATGGAGGAAAGTGTTAGCATTCTAAGTGGGAAGTTCTATAAAAAAAAGTAATATGTAGCCTCAAGCCTCATCAATCGGGAATGACTAAAACATGGGAGATGCAAAAGGTCTATGTGGGTCGCTCCCAAGTAGGGTTTGATTACCCATATCTAGAGTCGCTACTATCTCTCATTTGCATGCTTCGAGGAGCATTAACGGAGGGGTGGTCATATTCAGTACTATCCAGTAAGGGGTAGGCCAGTTCTAGGCTGGCAAAGGACCCAAGCGAGGCCCTCGGTGTTTTTTATTTGGAGATGCACCATGACGGGCGGTACCCCAGTAACCCAAACATTGTATGTAATCCAACCTCCAATACGAGCCATTACGATTTTGATTATGCCCAACTATGTTGGAATGTGAAATGCAAACATTTCAGGTATTTTATATATTTACTTAGAACCCTTAAACATTATTATAATATCAGAGAATTTTATATGAAATATTTTGGTTATTGTAAGATAAAAACCCATCATATTTATGTGCGGCGTGGTCTTACAAGATACTTTTGATTTCCAATGGTTTTCTATAACTTTAAAATCCAGTTGGGTTTGTTTTATAGGAAATTATTATCAAGGACAAAATTTCACAGTTTTTTAGCCTCAAGGACGGACCTTCAATATTTTATCCTGAAGGACAACTTTCTGTAGGTATCAGTTTTTAGTTATTGATAGCAGTTTTTAGGTATCAGTTTGTAGTTATCGGTATCAGTTTTTAGCTCGGTATGTTGTCCTTATGAATAATTTTGGAAAATGTTTGTCCTTGTGAATAATTTTTAGAAGAATGTTTGTCCTTGTGGTAAAAATATTGAGGTCGTGTCCTTGAGGCAAAAAATATAGAAATTTTTGTCCATTAAATTAATTCCCCCTTTGTTTTATCACTTTGGTTTTCAAGACTGACTCTGGTGTTATTTTATTATAATGCTCGTATCAGACCGAGCATATTTACTGATCTGTTTTGCATGCGATGGAGCTTAAAAGAGGAGTTAGAGGTATGCATGATGTATTCACGTATGTGTTTATTTCTGCTACTTTATTGTGGGAATTATCCGCAATTGTGAGGCGGGTTGTTATAACCGTCCATGCTGATGATCATGATTTTTGTTACACTCGATTTGTTATGTATATAATAGTTTCTCTTTGTAAAGATCATTAATATTATATTATATAATGCTCTGCTGCGATTGTGAGATTCTATGATGTTTTGGTGTCTCTTCTCTTCTTCTCCTCTCCTCTTCTTCTTTCTTCTTTCTTTCCCATGAGTATCCATCTTTCCGTTCGATTTGGGTTGGAAATGTGCAGTTTATTGTCAACTTAAATTTTGCAGATTGGTGGTTTGGTACACTTGGTATCAGAGCTTAGGTTGATCGAATGTCTTGGCTTTGGTGGGAATTTAGTAATTTGAGATAGGTTAAGCGAGACCCTAGGATGAGTTTGAGTGTATGTATATGAGAACATATTTGTTAGTAACTATAAAAATGTTTTATATTGTGTTAATTTATTTGTTGAGTGGATTATGAATTCTGGTCAGTATGTGGAACGCCACGATATCGATAAGGGTTTCTAAACACTTAAATAAGGTAAACCGGCTCGGTATTGTTTGAGAATTCGTAAATGAAATAATTTTACCTAAATTATATTGCATATGTAAAGGAATAATTTTTCAAAATTATTATTGTTATATATGGTGTGTTTGTTTGTTAGTAAATCCTAATATTTGATTGTTATCATTTGTTGTTATTGTTCTAATAAAAGTTGGTGTTATTTTAATCTAAAAGAGGATAAACATTTGTGAATTAAGTTATATAAGAAAATAAATTTATAAGCAAAAAATTATATAATATTGATTACAATTAAAATATGGATCGAGTACGAAGCCTTTTCTAACAAAAATCTTTTTTGAAACTCAACTTAATGAAGGAACATCTATCTACTTGATCGTTATGTGTGACTGATCGGGACATAGGAGATTAAAATAGCAGATGCTGAATTACAGTCAAGGAATGTGCTCCCAAAGGCTAGAGAATCAAGCTAATATGCCAAGAACTAGAGTTGGTTACTATATCATGCTTCCAAGGAGGATTGCAACTTCCCACAATTAGCCAACTTTCAAATGACTGGTGTTATCCCACCTTTTGGTTAAGGCCGGGATATTAACAGATTGGTTGGAAATGATGGATATCAAGGTTGGAGATCGATTGGAAACAAGGCTATGATCGACATCATCAAAATTTAGTCGGGCTTCAATCAAGACGGGATCGATTGGGAATGATGAACAAGGCTAGGAAAGCCCACATTTCGAATTTCAGGTCAATCGGAGGTCATACGCTCAAGTTATGGGTGGATCAATGTTAAAGAGAAATGGTTAGCATCGATACCATTCATATCGCTCAATGTGGAAGACTTCGGATTGATGGATGTCATTTGAATCGATGCGCTTCGTATCGATCAACATAGGATCGGCTACCTACCTCGAATCAATGCTTTCGTGTTGATTGGCAATGTAGTCGATGCTTTCATATCGATCAGGATGGGTACGGGTTTGGATTAACTTGTGCGCTTTGCATTTAGTTTGGATCGATCAGTCTTCGTCTCGATGCATTTCGTATCGATCGAAGTAAGAGATTGATACAAAGAACATGGTGCTGGATCGATACGAAGGCTGCGGCGCTAGATGGATACGAAGGCTCTATACTTCGTATCGATGGGTGCTAAGGAAGCGGGCAAGATGGAGCGAGGGATATGGAAACAAAATGATATGGCTTGGATCAATACGAACAAGGGAGCAACCGATGGATACGAAGAAGTAAAGCTTTGATCGATACGAAGGCTCTGGACTTGGATCGATGGATGCGAACAAAGGCACAGTTGATGGATACGAATAAGCCCACAGGCATTGGTGGATGGATACAAGGCATGGAGGTAGAAGGCTAGGGTCTGATGGATACAAAGAGCATAACATTCAATCGATATAAAGGAAACACATTTGAATGAAGATGTGGTCAACTCAGCATCAAAAATGGATCTCCACTTGGTTTTCGAGCCATGTCATCGATGTGATTGTGATGGATATAAAGGGATTGAGACGAATTCATGGATACGAATGCGATAGCCAACCGGTGAACATAAACTTGCATCGATCATAACTCGCAATCTACAGATCCAAATGCTATGAAATTTTCAAAGGAGCTTCATGATACACTCAACAACCTCCATGATCGATCTTAGCTCGATTGGACCACTTTTGGATCGATATGAAGTGAACACGCATCGATCCCAAATCACTCTGGATCGGTCTGATGGGCCCACTTGCGCAAGAGAAGAGGTATACTAGGTTTTAGGGCAGATATTTTTGGATCTACACCTATAAATAGGATTCATATGGCAACTAAAAAGGGGATCTTCTTCTCTCCTAAGCGAAGCTCCGCCATTTGTTGCTATTGATTTTCAAAGGCTTATAACCGTAACTACAATATAAAATAAATAAAAGGAATAAAAGGATTGATTCAAAGTAGATGTAGGCCGGATTGCCGAACCACTATAAACCTTATGTTCTTTCCTGCTTTCTTCCATTTTAATTTTACTATTTCTTCATTTTTATTCTCTACTTAATCTGGATCTGAGATCTACATTCGTGTACATTCACTAGTGCTTTCACTACTTCTGGGGTTTGTGACCATTTTTGGCGCAAACACTTTGGTGCTTTCACTAAGAAGACTAGCACCCGCTATATAGGATTCAGAGTTTAGATTTGGAAAGCTAAAGGACCATATCCAAAAGGGACCATGGTTAGGCAATCAGCTAGAAAGACATTACCAGGAAGGAGTCCTCATGAAGGGAGTCAGTAGGCCTCCTCAGGAGCAAATCAGACCTCATCTTTCATCACCTGAGATGAAATGGAGATGATGATGGGAGCTATTCAGGAAGAACTGTTGAAAAGGCAAGAGGAGATGATGTAGAACCTTCTTAGACAGTTTGGACAGGCAGGAGCAACTGGAGCTACTGGAGTTCAGATCCATGGAGATGGAACAGAAGGACTCAACAGGCAATCGGATGGAGCAACTCAACAAGGCGCAGCCCTTAATCAGCACACAACTATTAATCTGGATGGATCCAAGCTCAGGGGAACACCACCGGGCAATGATGGACCGATTCATGGAGGAATTCTAGGTGACACCATACAACAAGATGCTGGCAGGAGCACAAGAGTACGTGATGAAGAGTATGTACCAGAATCCCTTAGGGACTCGGGGGAAACTCTTGGTGGACAATGCTGGATTAGCTGAGATTATCAGGCGAATTATGCACGGAGGTTTGGAAAATAGAGATCTGGAAGGTGTAAACAGGAGTTCATTTACCAGTGAAAACAAAATGACCCGGAATCCACCAGAGTTCAAGTTGCCTACTCTGAAGGTATAAAACGGCAAGGATGATCCTACCAATCATCTGATGAGATACACAAGACATATGGAAGTGCTGGGGGCATCGAAGGAAGTCATGGCCTGGTGTTTTCCTTTATACTTGACGGATATAGCTACTATGTGATTTAAGCAATTGGAAGATGGATCTATCAGGACATGGACGGAATTGGTGGACATATTTTTAAAGAAGTTTTGGGTTCATATCAAAAGGCCAAAGAATGTGATGATGAACGTCAGTGAAGCAAAGGATAGGGGAATTTCTCAGGGCTTTCTTGTCTCGGTTCAATACAGCGGTTACTTCTGTGGATCGACCGGATCCATCGATGGTTTTAATGGCGGTAGTGTCAGGAGTTGGGGATAAGTCAGATTTCAAAGTATCATTGATGCGGGACCCACCAACGGATCTCGGGAAATTATTTCGTGAGGCCGAAAGATTTCTTCGACAAGAGGATGCATGTTCAAATATGAATTTAAAGGAAGTAAATGCGGTCAAGGACGGAGACCGACGTAAGCTCGGGTAAGGATAAGGATAAAGGAAAGAGGAAGTCGGATGACAGCTTTGGCAGGGCAAGGAAATGCTGGGGAGAACCCAAATTCTCCACTTACACAAGACTGAATGAAACATTGGAACAGATATACCTGGAAACTCGGGATCGCCTTCCTTATCGAAGGCCGGCAAAGAGGGAACCCTCGAAACGCGAGAAAGCCTCCGGGAGGCACTGTCTCTTTCATGATCTAGACGGGCATATACCAAAAACTATAGGCATCTGAAGGATATAATCGAGGAGCATGTAAGGAGTGGTCAGTTGCAGCAATATGTCGAAACTCGAAATGCGGCGATGGAATAGAAGCAGCCACCGTCTACCTCAAACGAAAATGACGCGAGGTCCAGGAATGATGGTCAATTGGTTATCAACTGACAGGAATAATATGGAATAAGTAGCAAACTCTAGGCGAACGGCCAAGTCACTTACTCGTGTATTGGAACGGAGATAGTCTCTAGGCATGCTTTGAGATGAAGATGAATCGTGACACTATAGTTTGTGAAGTATGTTTTTTCTTTTTTGGTTTGGACATTTTCTTTTTTCTAGTTTGATTTCGGAGTTTGATTTGAACTCTTGGTTTTGTTTGCTTTCTGGTTTGAGCTTTGGTTTGGATGCTTGTTTTCTAGTTTGGATATTGTTTGGATTTCTGGTATGGATTTTTGGTTTTCTGATTTGATTGGGATTTAGGATTGGATTTTGATTGGATTTTTATCTGGTTTTTGGTAAATGGTCGTCGGGTATGGATTATGTCTGGCAAGGGGTAAGTCTCTTCATCCGAACATGGCGAATTGGCTTATTCAGGTCATCGAGTATGGACTATGCTCGACAAGGGCCCGAAGAGACTAGGATTTGGCCTAGGACTTAGGCCCCATAATATCTATTGGTTACTATTTTAGGTCGTCGGGTATGGACTATGCTCAGCAAGGGTCCGTAGCGACCAGGATTCGGCTTAGGACTTAAGCTATGGTATTACTCAACGTTTAGGGGCACTGAACCAAGGACACCAAGGTGTTCTTCAATACAAGTCGTCGAGTGTGGACTACGCTTGGCAAGAACCCGAAAAGTTTATGGATTCAGATGTCAGCTATGAACAGCTAAAGATTTGGGTATGGCCCTAGAGTGGTCCCGAATTTGGATATTGACCTGAAGATGTCCTGAATTCGGTTATTGAATATGGATGGATTAGAACTCGGTTGTCGGATTCAAATGGTTATGAAATTGGCTAAGGATTTGGTTACTGGACTCAGAATCGGACATCGACTTGGAGCAATCGCGGATTTGGATCAGGATATGGCTGTGGCACTCAGATAGGATGGCTTGGTAATGGATTGGATTATGAATCGGATGGTATGGCTATGGATGGAATATGGACGTCAAATGTCCGAATCGGAGCTTTTCAAAACACACCTTCTTACCACAAGGCATTTTTTGGGGGCAAATGTTATCCCACCTTTCGGTCAAGGCCGAGATATCAAAAGATTGGCTGGAAAGGATGGATATCAAGGTTGGAGATCGATTGGAAACAAGGTTATGATCGATGTCGTCAAAATTTGGCCGGGCTCCAATCAAGATGGAATCGATTGGGAATGACGAACAAGGCTAGGAAACGCCATGTTTCGAATTTCCCGTCAATCGGAGGTCGCACGCTCGAGTTATGGATGGATCGATGTTAAAGAGAAATGGTTAGCATCGATACCATTCGCATCGCTCAACGTGGAAGACTTTGGATCGATGGATGTCGTTCGAATCGATGCGCTTCGTAACAATCGACGTAGGTCTACTTTGAATCGATGCTTTCGTGTCGATCGAGAATGTAGTCTATGCTTTCGTATCGATCGGGATGGGTACGGGTTTGGACTAACGCATGCGCTTGGCATTTGGTTCGGATCGGTCAGTCTTCGTCTCGATGCATTTCTTATCGATCAAAGCATGGGATTGATACAAAGAACATGGTGCTAGATCGATACGAAGGCTGCGGCGCTAGGTGGATACAAAGGCTCTGTACTTCATATTGATGGATGCTAAGGAAGCGAGCGAGATGGAGCAAGGGACATGGATACGAAATCATACGACTGGGATCAATACGAACAAGGGAGCAACCAATGGATACAAAGAAGTAAAGCTTTGATCGATACGAAGGCTATGGACTTGGATCGATGGATGCGAACAGAGGCACAGTTGATGGATACGAATAAGCCCACAGGCGCTAGTGGATATGAAGCATAAAGGCGAAAGGCTATGGCTGATGGGTATAAAGAGCACAACATTTGATCGATACAAAGGAAACGTGTTTGAATGAAGAAGCGGTCAACTCGGCATCAAAAATGGATCTCCCTTGGGTTTCCAAGCCACGTCATCGATGCGATTGTGATGGATATGAAGGGATGGAGATGAATTCATGGATACGAATGCAACAACCAACTGGTGATCACAAACTTGCATCGATCATAATCCGCAATCTACAGATCCAAATGCTATGAAATTTTCAAGGGAGCATCCAGATACACTCGAGAACCTCTATGATTGATCTCAGCTCAATTGGACCATTTTGGGTCGATATGAATTGAACAAGCATCGATCCCAAATCGCTCTGGATCGGTCGGGTGGGCCCACTTGCGTAAGAGAAGAGGTATTCCAGGTCTCGGAGCAGATATTTTTGGATCTACACCTATAAATAGGAGTCCTATAACAACTAAAAAGGGGATCTTCTTCTCTCTTAAGCAAATCTCTGCCATTTTTGCTATTGATTTTCAAAGGCTTGTAATTGTAACTACAATATAAAAGGAATCAAAGGATTGATTCAAAGTGGATGTAGGCCGGATTGCCGAACCACTATAAACCTTGTGTTCTTTCCTGCTTTCTTCCATTTTAGTTTTACTATTTCTTCATTTTTATAAACCCTACTTGATCTGGACCTGAGATCTGTGTTGGAATATCGTGAATCTGTGTACATTCACTAGTGCTTTCACTACTTCTGGGATTTGTGACCATTTTTCACGCAAACAACTGACTTTACAACTATGTTGTGTAACCTCAAGAGGGCTTCCTGATTGGCTCATATGGGTCTCCTATCTTAATGAAAGCTTAGGACAATCACCAATCCACGAGCTCACTCTACCCAACTCACCTTCGAACCGACGTTACCAACCACTTAAACGTTGGATAATCATGCATACATCATGCACCAGTATTACAAGCTGTCATAGCCTAAAAACAGACTTGATTAACAACAATTAAAGTGTCTTTCCCAGTCATGACCTATTCATTACAACCATTATACATGCAAAATTTCCATGCCAATATTGAGTTGACGTACTTGATGAAGGATCAACACGCGCGTTAGTGTACTCTGGAGAGGCAGCCTCTGACACTATCTCATAAAGTAGGAGTGGCATATGCCCTCCTCTTAAGTGACGCAGGCCCTTAAAGGCAGATGCCTTCCCATATTCCTAAGAGGAGACTATCAATCATACTAAGAATTACCATATCTATTCTTAAATCACTAAAAGGAAATGAAGAGGATGGCGGTCAACGAGTTGATTAAATTCTACAACCAGCAGCTGTCAATACAAAAAAAATGATGAATTCGTTACTAGTGCTGACTTCTAGACTTTGATGGTAGAACTGGTGGATAGCGTCAACGACTACGTCAATATGGAAAGGCTAGAGAGCCATCCTAGAAAGGAAAGCTTTGATGATATGTGCAAGCCCCATAAAACCATTGACAAGGAACACCCGACCATTATCAATCAAGAACTTTGATTAAATTGAACCATCTGCATTAGACTTCCAACTGAGAAGGCCTGGACCGAAGTGCAAATTATGTTGAAGATATTTTTTTTTAGAAATATTTTGAAATAGGATTTAGAGGAAATACAAAGCACTAAACTCACATCAGTCACTGGAAAATAATCTTGGTGATGACTGCAGCATCATTAGTATTCATTTTCGAATTTCTAAGTGGTGAATTGCTACCTTAGTGATTTTCCATTGAAGTTTAGTTTTGATAAAACAAATTTATTTTAGATTCCCAAAGTGTAATTTGATATATAAAGGAGTTATGTATATATACGATTTCAAAATGATTTGAAATGAAATTGGGTGTTCAAAATCCTGAAATTTTTTATCTAAATGTTTTAGGAAAGCATAAGATAATAAGTTTTTGAACTTCTAATTTAGAAATGGTATTAATAAGAAATAAGGTTTGGAATTGAGATATGAAATCAAAGATTAACTTAAGTAAGTAAATGGAGTTAAGGAAATTAAATTTGATTTACAGTGAGTTAATGAGATATCAACTTGAGTTGTAGAATAAAATACGACTTAGGTTGTGGAATGGATATGAATTTGAGTTGTAAAATGAATTAAATACCGTTGGAATGTTGTTTAATAGAATTGCATATGAACTTAAGTGTTGAATGATAATGAAAAAAAGAAAGGTTGTATAAAAGGTTTCAAAAAGAACTTAAGCAAATAATTTTATGGAATGGATGTTAAGTGTTATTAGTATCGAAAGAAATATACTAAGTGATATGGGAAAAAAAATTGACTTAGGAAAAGTTGAAATGTACTATAAATGATCCATAAATGAATTAAATATGGAATGAAATGTTATTAAACATGACGTGGATAAGGTGAGTGTGAATAAATTGGATGTAAATAGGAAATGTTAATAAATGAATGTAGACGAATCGAGTGTAAATAAAGTGAACGTTAATAATTGAATATTGGTAAAATGAATGAGGATAAATTGGAAGCAAACTAATTGCATGTTAATAAGAAATGGAAGTGTATGAATTGGATGTTGACATTTGAAAAATACAAATCGAAATGGTTATGAATAAATTGTATAGATATTAGTTATTGGATGGGTTCTTTTATTATATATAATTATTTCTATGCTATATATTGATATTACTTTCTATATACATGTTCGCGTTGGTAGTTGAGTGATTAGTATGTACGGATGGCGTATGCTTCGCATTTGTTGCTTTCACATTATATTGGCTACATATGCTTGCTAATACTAATATAAGGTACACATCTCAGATTATATATCGTACTTTTATATTTTTCCGTACGGGATGCCTGATCCTCGAAGATGAGATGTATATTTGTGATTATATGTATATATATATATATATTCCTTTCAACATGTGTATATATATATATTGTAAATATTTCCGATCGAGCCGCAGAAAGGAGACGCTGGTGAAATTTTCTGTAAATTTAAGACGTTAGAATTTTTTTGAGAATATGAAAAAAAAATGATATCTAAAACTTGATACTCTTGCTATAACGTGGCATGGTATTAGTTAGTATCTATGAGTGAAATTAGAAACTTAGAAAGGTGATAATAAAGTTTCAATAAATTGATTTTTGAAAGTTAAAGCTTAGAAGAATTTGGGAATCTAGTATAACTAATTGGATTTGAAAAGCAAGTGGGTATGAGGCATTTTTTTTACCTTGGAAATTTCGGGGACGAAATTCTTTTAAGGGGGAAGAATGTAACGACCAAGAATTTTGATCATTTGAATTTAATAGTGTCTATGCTATAGGATCGTGTAATATGGATAAACTATTTGTGCAGAATAAGTAAGTAGATAGTAAAAGCAGTAAAGTAAATGACACCAGAAATTTTTATACTGGTTCGAACTCCCGTTCTACATCCAATCCCAGACTCCTTCTGGATTTAAACTAGCGATCCTCACTTAACCCGGAGGAATATGTTTACACCGCCTGAGCAACCGAACATGACTTCTACCGCCTAAGCAACCGAATAGGACTTCTATCGTCTGAGAAACCGAACAGGAGTTCTTTACAAATAACAAGAGTATCTGACTGTAGTGTGCTCTTTAAATAGCACTGATAAGTCAATTAAGTATAACCTTCCTATAATCTTCTCCTTTATGATATATAGTGTAATGTGCTTGAGAATTATGGAAGATAAAGTGATCAATGATCAGAGAATGTAAGCAATTTGAGTGCAATATGAAAAACTAGAGCATAGATAAGAATTCAAGAATATTAAAATAGTTTTCAGTGATTTGTTTGTTGAATTCTATAATCTATTTATAGAGTGCAAAAGGTTGCAACCATAGACGAAAAAATATATTGAAAAGAACAGGTGCAATCGTAAATGTTTCTCTTCAATGAAGAGAAGTGTCATTCCTTAAAAAAAGATGTCGGAGAATATTCGGTCGTCTGAATCAAAATAATTCAGCATCTGAATTAGATTAAAACGCATACAGCAAGGTTTTAGGCTATTTTTGGCCTTATTTAGATGTCTGAATATATTCATTTGGACGGCTGAATATTGTAAACCAATATTCTTATTTCAGCATTCAGAAGTCTGAACGAATGTATTCAGCTATCTGAATTCAGCCAGTTGTGCATGTTCGTGCATGTGTGTATATGAATTTTTACATATATCAATTCAGGAGAGATTTTAACAAAATTCTAAATGAAATAAAGACTCTAGACATAACATAACCAGCTTCAAAAACTCTGAATATGAATCTGCAACAAATCTCCTGTAAAAATGATTAGTATACATAGAATATTTTATATAGCTTGTCATAATCAAAACGATGTAAAATCGAGATTCCAACATTCTCCCACTTTTTGACGATGACAACTATATAATCAATAATATAAATATTCATAATATTGTTACTTCCCCTATCAAAATGCACAATTATTAACTTTCTTCCCCTTTTTCATCGACAAAAAAAATGCAAGAATAAGTTTACTGCAAGAAGGAAAAGCAATATATATAATGCTTAATTGAGATAGCATAAAGTATTTCATACAACTTTACAAACATAGTTAAAACAAACACAATTAAAGCAAACATAATTGAAACAAACATAATTAAGATTGGCTAAAAAGAGAAGGATCGTCATTATTAGAACTTGAGCTCGAAAAGGACCACGAAAATGGGGATGGGTTATAAACCTCGGTGGATGTAGAACCGGAAGAAGAAATTCTATCCCATATTTTATTTAGAAAACCCATGATCAAGTTGAATTTTCTCTTTGTTTTCTTTTCAAGAGACTTAATTTCTCGATGAATTTTCGATTGATTCTTGGAGAGAGTGATACTAGCTTGTCTGGAGAAAGTGTCCGGGTCAATTACTTGAATTGAATCATCGTCCTCTTTTTCTTATTCATGTTGAGCATGAGAAGAAGAAGCAATACCACTGTCATGAGATTGTGAAGTACCTTGTTGAACATTTTGAGACCACTGTTGAAAGGAGATGATTTTTTGTGGCAGAGGCCAGTGAGGAAGGCCCATCAATCCTAAAGTTTTTGCGCCTAACTCACTAATAGTCGAAAAATCGAAGTCAGACATTGAAAGCCGACATTAAGAAGGATACGCGTAATATAAGCACCATAATGGATGGTCTTATATTTTCTTCGGATTGTGATGTCTTGAAATTCATCCAAAATAATTTTTCCCCAATTCACTTGTTAGTTAGAGTAGATTGAGTAAAGAACTTGGAAATTTTCTTTATAAACCTTTTCATAACTCCCCATTCTTGGTTGTGAAAAACGAATAAATGCACGGTGAATGAGGCGAGCTTGTGGCCTTAAGAAGGTAAATTTTAAATTACTCAAATTTGTAAGTCGGACATGAAACGATGTGAAACTTCACCTCGATGATCTATATCAACTTCAATGTCATCAATATAATTCCTTGATAGGGACAATTTAGAATATTACCTAGTCTTTGTAAAGGCAAGAAAATTTTTACGCCACAAACTATTGACCAAATACAATCTTGGAGATTTTGGGGATTATGGTGATGTAAATTCAAATTTGCAAGAAAGAGTTTGATCAAAAGATGATTAATTTTGACAATTTTAGGAGCATACCCAATTAGACTATCAAAATGGAATTGCTCCGCCAACTCTCTAATTCGGTAGGCCGCAAAATCTGGGAATTTCATGAAAGCTCCTTCGAAGACGTTGGAGTTCTTCATGGAATTATACTGGGAAGTTGCAATATCATTCCATAGCTATTGTCGAATTTGATCTTCTGATGGTCCGGAGGTTGGTTCTCTAGTTTGTTTGGATCTTGGTGCCATTAGATAGTAAAAAAGGGAAGATAAAAGTTTGAGAAGCTTGAAAATGGTGGCTAGGTTTCTGAAATGAATAAGAAAGAAATGGAAAAGTCAACAAATAGAAGGTAAAAAGCAGGGGCAGAAGTGGAAGAAAAGAAAGTAGAGGGAGGTTAAAAAATGTCTCAGATGTAATTCAGCCGTCTGAATATATTTATTCAGACGTCTGAATTGCTCTGAGTTTCAACCCGCAAAGAAATAGTACATTTTCGACCTAATTCAGACTCTGAATTATTTGCTTCAACCATCTGAACCTAGGGATAAATTTTTCTACCCATAATATTCAGCCGTCTGTTTTATGTAAAACAACCGGCTAAATTTGCACAGAAACTCATATCACCCTATTGTTTATAGCAAACAATATATATAAATGAACATTTGAATAATACAATTTTCAAACAATTAGAAAAGAAAATTAACATATGAACAATAGTATATAAAACAAAATTGAAAAGATTTGAAAGAAGAGCTTGGAGTATGACATGCATCTTCTTCTATTTTAGTGTTCTCTTGAAATGGTCAAAGTGGAGACCATCTGTTGTTGCGTTCTCAAGAATTTGGTGGTATCGGTGGATGCTGCAGTGATGGTTCCCAAGAATTGTAACGATTTGGAGAATGAACAGGAGACGGTTGATGAACCATGTTTTTGGAGGAAGAACCATAGAATTTTAAGGCGACTTGTTCCAAAAAGCTTAACCGCTTAGCATTAACTTTTTGTTCATAGTACAGTTCGTGCTGTAATTCTAGTATTTCCCGTTGGTAATGATGGATATCATCTATTTTCTCTTTTACAGATGGTGAATCAAAGAATAGAGACCGTCTTGTTTTTTAATAGGCAGAGTATATCCAGTATGAGTGGAAGGAGGAACAATCGAAACTGGTTCGTAAATTGGTGTTGGAGTTGGTAAATTTACTGATCCCAAAGAAAGAGAAGTATAAGAGAGATCAAAGGATGTTGAATTGTGTGAGACGAAATTTTGAGAAAAGTATTTGAAATTTGAATTTTTATTTGAAAGCTAATGCAAAAAGAAGAAAGAATAACAGATATATATATATATAGTCATATATAAATAGATGAATTTTGTGGTTAGGATTATAATAGCCATAGAAAAAATTGGATGAATGTAAGGTAAATGAAAAATACAAACAAACTTAATGTTTTATCAAAAGACAAAGTAGAGTAGTGGTAGAACAATAGACTATTGAGTTAAAGATCCCGAGTTCGAGTACAGGAAGACCTCCCTTTTTTCTAAAAAACTTATAAATCTTTTATCGATACAATTCCTAATTCTCTTCTTAATTTTATAAATACATTTTCATTTAAAGTTTTTGTAAATATATCAGCCAATTGATTTTCAGAGGATACAAATTCCAGTCTGACTAAATCCTTTTCAATATTATCACGAAGAAAATGATGACGTATGTCAATATGTTTAGTTCACGAGTGATTTACAGGATTTTTGGATAAGTTTATAGCACTAGTATTATCACAGAAAATTGTTGATTTAGATAAACTAACGCTAAAATCTTGAAGTGTTTGCTGCATATAAATGACTTAAGAACAAGCTAAAGCAGCAGAAATATATTCTGCTTCACAAGTTGAAAGTGAAACACAATTTTGTTTCTTGCTAAACCAAGAGACTAAAGATTGTCCAATGAATGGACAAGTCGCACTTGTACTTTTTCGATCCGTCTGACATTCTCCAAAATCAGCATCACTATATGAAACTAATTCAAAAGGGCATTCTTTCAGATAGAAAAGTCCAAAATCTTTGGTTTATCTTAGATAATGCAATATGCATTTCAAAGATCGCATATGTAATTCTTTAGAATTTGCTTGGAATCGAGCACACAAACAAACAAACATCATTATGTCAGGTCTACTAGCTGTTAGATAAAGTAATGATCCAATTATACTTCGATATAATTTTTGGTCAACACTTTTGCCAAACTTCATCTCTATCGAGATGAATTGTTGCGCTCATTGGTGTTGGTTTAGCAGACGTTTTTTCCATATCAAATTGTTTAATTAGATTATTATAATATTTTTCTTGATTAATAAAAATTCCATTTTCTATTTGTTTAATCTGTAATCCAAGAAAATAAGATAATCTTCCATATATGACATTTAAAATTCTTTGGTCATTATCTTTGAAAATTCCTGACATAACTTTTCATTTGTAGATCCAAAAATAATATCATCAACATAAATTTAAATAATTAAAATATCCATTTTAGTTCTTTTAATAAAAAGAGTTTGATCAACCTTTCCAATTTCAAAACCAGAATCTATTAGATAGCTTTTAAGACGATCATACCAAGCACAAGGTGCTTGTTTTAGTCCGTATAAAGCCTTTTGAATTTATAGACATGGTCCGGAAATTTTTCATGAGTGAATAAAGGAGATTGTTCAACAAAAACATTTTCTTTCATATAACCATTTAAGAAAGCACTTTTAACATCCATTTGATAAAGTTTGATATTATGAAAACATGCAAAAGCCAGTAAGATACGTATTGCTTCAAGTCGTGCAACTGGAGCAAATGTTTCTTCGTAGTCAATTCCTTCTTATTGATTATATTCTTGTGCGACTAATCTAGCTTTATTCCTAGTTATATTATCTTGTTCATCAGTTTTATTTTTAAATACCCATTTAGTACCAATGAATGTTTGATCACTTGGTCTAGGAACAAGTTTCCAAACTTCATTTCGTTCAAATTGGTTTAGCGCTTCTTGCATAGCTATAATCCAATAGTCATCAGTGGATGCTTTTTTTGCATTTTTGGGTTCAATTTTGGAAAGAAAAGCTACATGGCCCATTTGATTAAGTTGATTTCTAGTTCTAACATGTAAATCAATTTCTCCAATGACATTTTCTACTGGGTGGTCATGTAAAATCCTAAGAGGAGATCTTAATTCATTTTCATTATGATCAATGTTTTCATTTTGTTCAATATTATTAGAAAAGTCTTCATCTTCGTCAAAACCATTTTGAGCAACTATATTTGTGATTGTCTTAGAAGTATTCTCAAAAAATTTACTAAATTTTAAACTTTCATCGAATGAACCATGAAGTGCTTCTTCGATTGTTTTTGTTCTTTTATTGAAAATTCGATAAGCTTTGCTTCGATCTAAGTATCCTATGAAGATTCCTTCATCGGATTTTGGATCGATTTCCAAGATGATCTTTTGTATTTAAGATGAAATATTTTGAATCAAAAGTTTTAAAATAAGAAAATTTTGGTTTTCTATGATAAAACAATTCATATGGAGTGCGTTTTGTTAAAGGTCGAATGGAGACACGATTTAGAACATAGCAAGTAGTTGCTACAGATTCTGCCTAGAAATGTTTTGTAATATATTTCCATTTAACAAAGTTCTTGCACATTCTTGTAATGTTCTATTTTTCATTTCTACAACACCATTTTGTTGTTGTGTCCTAGGGAAAGAAAAATTATGGTAAATTCCCTTTTTATTACAAAAATGTTCAAATGCTTCATTTTCAAATTCATCTCCATGATCACTTCTAATATTTTTAATTTTTAAATTTTTGAGATTTTGAATTCTTTTTTCAAAATTCTTGAAATTTTCAAAAGTATCACTTTTATTTTTTTTAAATAGTTCAAGTGAATCTTGAAAAATCATCTACTATAACAAATACATATTTACGATGATTTATAGATTGAATTTGAATTGGACCAAAAAGATCTAAATGTAATAGTTCTAATGGTTGTACAGTAGAAATATTTTTCTTTGATTTAAAAGATGATTTTGATAGTTTTCCTAATTGACAAGCATCACAAATATTGTTTGCTTTAAAGTTCATTTTTGGCAAACCTTTTACCAAATCTTTTCTAGATAATTTATTTATAGTTTTGAAATTAATATGACAAAATCTTTCGTGCGACAACCATGGATCATTCTCTTTAGCTATTAGACACATATTTGTATTATAATTTATATTCATATTTAAAACTTAAATATTTTTATCTTTAAAACCTTCAAAAATAAGATTCTTATGTTGATAAAAAATACTACACTTATTTTCAGAAAAGGAAATATTGAATCCTTTGTCACACAATTGGTTAATACTAAGTAAGTTGTGTTTCAAATTTTTAACTAGTAAAACATCTGTAATAAGAGGTAAACTAGATATACCATTATTGCTCATATCGCCGTTACCGATGACATATCCTTTGGAATTATCTCCAAATGTGACCGAACCTCCATTTGAGTAGTTAATGTTTGTTAGCATCTCTTTGTTTCCTGTCATGTGTTTTAAGCAACATTGTCTATTATCCATTTTCCTCTCTTCTTGGATGGTCCTCATCTTTTGTAGCCATAAAGCAAACATTGGCTTGTTCTGAATAACTGTTCGAATCACTTTCTGATGATGACGATGATTCTGTATCGTCCCATGTGACGGTGAAAGCTTTCTTCTTGAATCTGTCTTTCTTATGCTTATAGTTGTCTTTCTTTTTCTCAGGACAGGCTTTCTTGATGTGATCTTTCTTATGACATTCATAACATTCTAGAGCAGATGTTGATGGTTTGTTTGTGTTGATACTGTTGCTGGAGTTATTCTTGTTATATCTAAATTTGTTGCTCTTTCTAAATTTCAAAAACTTTTTGAAATTTTTGGCAATGAACGCCATATCTTCTTCATCTGAGCCTCATTCATCATTTTCTACTTGGAATGTCATATTCTTCTTATCTTGAGCTTGTACTCGTTTTGCCTGGAGACTAACTTCATAAGGCATTAGATTACCAATCAACTCTTCTGGTTTTATGGTCGAAATGTCGTTAGCTTCTTCGATTGCTAAGACTTTTCATTCCCACTCATCCATTAGTGAGTTGAAGATTTTTGAAACAATATCAAAATCTGTGTAAGTTTCTCCTAATGCTATTATAGAATGATATATATCTTGAAATTTAGAGTACATTTCATTTATGGTCTCATCTTGTTTCATTTTAAGATTCTAGAACTGATTTTTGAGCATAGAAATTTTACTTTGTTTAACTTTGTTAGTACCTTCATGTGTAACTTTAAGAGTACGCCAAATTTCATGAGCAGTTTTACACATGCTTATTCTATTAAACTCATTTTTTGTCTAATGCACAATACAACATATTCATAGCTTTAGCATTTGCAGTAGCATCTAATTTTTGTGTGTTAGACCATGCTGAATATTCAGTAGTAGGAATAATATATTTAGACAGCATAATGTTCTAGGTTTCAAAACTACTTACTTGTATATAGATTCTCATTCTAGTTGCCAAATAGTTACAGTTAATTCCATTAAACAGTGGTGGCCGTTAGGCCTCTCAATGAATACCCGAAATATCCGAAATCCGTCCGCATCCGTATCCGAAAAGCGGATATTTATCCGATATCAGAAAAGCGGATGCGGATATCCGAAACATATTTCCGATACGGATACGGATATGGCTATATCCGTATCCGATGAATATCCGTCAAGTTCGAAGTTATTTTATTACTATTTTATATCCATAATAAATATCCATCCATCCAATTCCTTTCCATTTAAATTTCCAAATAAACAAGCCTGATTGTATTTTGGCCCATATCTATACCACGTACCCTACCTGTATTAAAAGTAAAACAAAACCCTAATAGCTAAAACCACAGCCGCATTTCAATTTGAAGGAATTTATTCCACTCGTGATTTCATTTCCACACAGTCGACAATCGCCACGCCGCTGTTCTCATCGCGTCGCGCTGCTCCTCATCGCGCTGCTCCTCATTGTCGCTGCTCCTCATCACGTTGCTCCTCGTCACGCTGCTCCTCATTGCCGCGACTCTACTCGAAACCCTAGTTTCGACGCTGAAGCCTGAAGCAGTTAGAAGCTCTCTCGGAAATTGTCTCGGTAATTTCTGAATTTACTTAGATCTTCATAATTATCTGTTACATATCTTGTTCTCTATGTCAATCAATTTGAAGCTCTCGACTAAATTTTATAGGATGTGTCAAATTATCTATTTTGTTATTTTTTATGCGATTTCATTTTTCCAGTATAATAATTCAATTCAAAGAGAGTATTGTACCTCTAAGATGAGTACTTGCAACTAAAGATAGTGGAAATGGCAAATCTATGTCATGGTACTTTTGTATTGGCTTCTGCTCTGTTCCACTTTTGCTTCTTCCCCAGTTAAACAGGCTAATGGTAGTTGGTTTCCACACTGAGAGACTGCAATTTTGCAAGCAAGCCATGAAAATGGAATGATATTTGTGACTAAAAATATTAATAAATTTACCTTAAATTCAACTTACGGGTCCTTACCATCTATTTTTTGTTTGGTTATTCATGTACGCATGTTTCCTATCTCACTCTAAATAATTTCCGGACCTAGAAATTTTTTATTTATATGATGATAGAATCTTTATGTTGCCCATTGCCTGTATTTCAAGATTATTTTCAAACTCAATCAAAATATATTTGTCCTATAACATTATGAATGTAAGCAGGTTTGGTGGTACGACCTCATCACCAAGTGGACTGATTTAAGTCCGATACAATTGTAATTTTTTCTTTGTACCAAAATATGAGAGTATACCATTTCTGGTTGATGACGTGTATTGTTTGAATTTTATTTTCATTTTCGTTGCTTTTTTGTTATGAGGTTTCAGTTCAATTTTTGATTTATTGAAGATTCAATACCTAGTACGTTTTATTAACAGGATGGATTCAAGATCAGCATGGTTTGTTTCATATTATGATATTTCTTATTTACCTATTACAATAGCTTCTAAGATGTTATTGATCATCTCCACTTAATAATTAGTTTAATATGCTTTAGCTGTACAAGGCATTGGTTTCGACAAAAGTAGTTTCGAAACCTTGTGCTCTGCGAAGCCTTGTGCTTACTGCTTGCTGTTTTGAAACAGCAAGCTGCAAGCCTTGAGCAAGCACAAGCTTGCTGTTTCGTTCCAATGGTTATGGAATTATCGTCACTGAGTTTGTAAAGGTCTGGATTGTGTTGGAATTATTTGAAATTAAGGGTTGCTTGCTTATTATATTTTGGTTAGTTATGAAATTTAATTGTTTATAAACTAATATACACGTTTATACTTTTCTAGAGGGTCATCTTTTGAAGCTTCAACCACTCCATGGAGAAAGAACGCAATATTTTAGTTTATATGTGTGCTATTAAGATAAATTATCGTATTTGATACAATTTAAAACATGTATGATGCATTTGCTCTATGTTTTTTATGATTTTATGAGAGTGAATTAGGCTATGGATTATATGATGAATTATGAAACATTATCGGATGGATTTTATGTGATCGAATTAGCTATTGTTAATTTGATGTATTATTACAATTTTTCATCTTTTGTTTAAAGCCAAATTAAACATGCACTATATTGAGTTAAATTTCAGTAGTTAAATTTCAGTTACATTTTGAAGTTTGAATGCGGATATTTTCGGATATTTCAATGTCCGGAAATATCCGTATTCGTTAAGCCGGATACGGATATTATCGGATATCTGGAAATATTCGCGGATACAGATATTATTTAATAGATATCCGTGGATATCGGATACAGATTCAGATACAGATTTTTATTTTCGGATATGGATATGGATACGGATACAGCACTATCCGTATCTGATTGCATCCGTTTACAGGCCTAGGGGCCATGCAGTAGATTGTTCTTCTAGGAAGGTAGTGCTAACAATAGTGCTGTGTTATTTTCCATATTATGACAATATCAGATACGATTTTATGGTGACCAATGCTCCGATACCAAATGATAGTGTCTGTGCTATAGGATCGTGTAATATAGATAAACTAATTGTGCGGAATAAGTAAGTAAATAGTAAAAGCAGTAACGTAAATGACACTAGAAATTTTTATACTAGTTCGAACTCCCGTTCTACATCCAATCTCAGACTCCTTTTGTATTTGAACTAGCAAACCTCACTTAACCCGGAGGAATAGTTTTACACCGCTTGAGCAACCGAACAGGACTTCTACCGCCTAAGCAACCGAATAGGACTTCTACCGCCTGAGCAACCGAACAGGACTTCTTTACAAATAACAAGAGTATCTAATTGTAGTGTACACTTTGAATAGCACTGATAAGTCAATTAAGTACAATCTTCCTACAATCTTCTCCTTTATGATATATAGTGTAATGTGCTTGAGAATTATGGAAGATAGAGTGATCAATGATCAGAGAATGTAAGCAATTTGAGTGCAATTTGAAAAACTAGAAAATAGATAGGAATTCAAGAATATTAAAATATTTTTCAATGAATTGTTTGTTGAATTCTGTAATCTATTTATAGAGTGTAAAAGGTTGCAAACATAGATGAAAAAATATATTGAAAAAAACAGGTGTAACTATTGATTTTGAAAATGTTTCTCTTCGGTGAAGAGAAGTGACTTTTCATAAAAAAGTTGTAGGAGAATATTCAACCGTCTGAATCAAAATAATTCAGCCACCTGAATTAGATTAAAACGCAAACAGCAAGGTATTAGGCTATTTCTGGCCTTATTCAGACGTCTGAATATATTCATTCGGACAGTTGAATATTGTAAACCGGTATTCTTGTTCAACATTCAGACGTCTGAATGAATGTATTCAGCCGTCTGAATTCAGCCAGCTGTGCATGTTCGTGCATGTGTGTATATGAATTTTTACATATATCAATTCATGAGAGATTTTAACAAAATTCTAAATGAAATAAAGATTCTAGACACAATATAATCAGCTTCAAAAACTTTGAATATGAATCTGCAAAAAATCTCTTGTAAAAATGATTAGTATGCATAGAATATTTTATATAGCTTGTCATAACAAAAACGATGTAAAATCGAGATTCCAACAGAATTTTGAATATTTAATTGATTTTAAATATTGAAAAGCTAACGTTATAAGTTAAATAACTTGAATTCAGATACAATGATTTATTGGGTAATTAAATTGTTTAATTTAATATTTGGAATTGTTTAATATTTTCAATCTTGAATTTAATACGAATGAAAATGATTTCGAAGGTTGATTTAAATTCTATTTGAATAAGAAGGAAGATATTAAGCTTTTAAATCAAAATTAAAAGTGATTAAACTAATTTTGGAAATAAATCATTTTAATCAATGTGTAAAAATAGCCTTTTGGGGGCACTGTGTTGAATTTCGGCGAAATCGATCATTGGATCCTTAATAGTGAATTATTATATGCCATCGAATTTCATGACGATTGGATGTATCGTTTGATCATGCGAGTTCGAAACGTGTAGAAATTATTTAAAGGAATTTAAATTAATATAATTTGATATTGAAAAGTTAAGTTCTGTATATGATGGATGATGTGCATATAAACGTGCATATTTTTACCACCATATTTAATCTATTTAAACTAAATAAATGATCATATCGGGTATTTTAACTTGTTTAAACCAAATTCAAATTATTTTCAAATTATCACAAATTCATCTTCATCCAAGGGCAAAATAGTCATTTTTGTGCATAAATTAACTTGAGAATATTTAATTAGAAATTTGCATATTATTTTGTAAGAATTTGATTTCAATTACAAGCTGTTTCATGAAGAATATATGCATGCACAAAAAGAACACAAAGAATTGAAGATGGAAATAATTCAAAGAGAAGATCATGGAGGACCCCACCTACCCACCTACGTTAATGTACAAATTAGAGGTTAATGTACATGCTTATGGAATTAATGGCTTCATGTACACTTAAATAATGATTAGTAGAAGCTAATGATTACTTGGCCTCCATACTTTCTCAAGGGTATTTTGGGCATTCTCCAAAAATATGAATTAGGGTTTAACACATGTATATATACCCCTTATGTTTCATGTAACCCTCCTCTTCCTTAGTCTCTCTTTTAGGCTCTCTTCTCTTAGAAAAATAAAATGAAAGCTCTCTTTCTTTTTATGGTTACTTAACCATTTCTTATTTTATGTAATTCTTTTTTATGAAATTTAATACATGTTCTTTTCCTTTTCTTGTTTATTTCCTTTCATGTTGTAATGTAGATATCTTTTATTTTATGCAAGTAGAATAGTAGTTCTCTTTTCCATTAGCTTTCATTTTCCTTTTCTTTTCTTTTTGCTTCCATGTTGCTAGTTACATTTGTTAATCAAATGACAAATATGAGAGGCTAAACCCCTTCAATTTATGGGTAATGAAGCTATCTAATTACATAGCTTCAACTATTTGTTAATTCATGCTCTCTTTTTGTGCTTAATGATGATCAATGAAGTGTTTTATTTGTTGTTCTTGCTTTGAATTTGATAGCGTATATTATTTACACCAAATAGACTATGCTTAAACGATCACTAACACAAATGCCTCTTCATCAAAATATGATTATGGCAAAAGAAAGTGATTCAAAATTAAAATTTTATAGTCTATATTTCTAATCAATAGTTAATAGGCTATACTTAAAATAGATTTCGTTTTTATTTTCTTTGTCAAGTTTCATGAAAGTTAATAAGTGCTTTAAGGGATGTGTTATATTTTGATGGCTTATGTTGGCTAATCAATAGCACAAATATGCCATATTTATGATAAGCACATCAATTAAAGCACTAATGACCATAAAAGAGAGATCATGATTTCATATATGTTGAACTATATGATCTAAAGAGTGGATTTATTCTCTAAATCGTCATTTAACTCTTATATTTTCTTCTCTTTTCTTTTAGTTAGTTAGCCAATTTTCTAATTCTCTAGCTTAACTTTCACTCGACTTTGGTATAACTTGATTGAATAGAATTTTTAAAATCAAAAATTCCCTGCGGATCGACCGGTATTCGCCACGTGCTACAAGTGTATGCCATGCGTTTGCGGTTATTTTTATTATAAAATTTGTTCGGCTATTTTCTAACTTGATAGACATTTAGCCGTCCGAACGAGTTTTTGGTGTCATTAACGGGGATTTGTTTTGATTTTAATTTCTTTTCTTTGAATTTTTTTTTTTGATTTTTGTGTAATTTTATTTGGTGCGTTTGTTTTCATTTAAAAAAATTGTGTGTTTGTGTGATTTTTTGTGTGCATTGTGTTGTGTGCTTTTTTCTAGTCTCTTTTCATTTTGCATCTCTTCAATTAAAAAAAAAGGGCATACACAATTTCAAAAAAAATATTTTATTTATTTTTGCAATTTCCATTTACATTTCACATTTTTATTTACATTGCTAAAAAAACATTGCATTGCCTCCATCAAACACACTTCTCTGTTCACTGTTCATTGTACATTTCCTCTCTGTTCACTGTGCATCTTTTCTATTGCAGCTCCACAGCCCAATTGTGCACAACAGACCATCAAACAACCACTCCACTTCATTCACAGTTCTTCGAGCAGCCTCTAACCAGCGGCAACTTCACAAACCGTCTGCACACTTTAAAAAACTTCCACTGTCACAAACCAAGCATCACAAACCATTCTCTAAACTGTATACTTCAACAAACACATACCAGCTATCTTCACAACTCCGTTTTCAATCCTTGTCCCCCTCTACATCAAATACCACCATCAATAGTAACACTGCAAACCAAGCTCGAACTGCCACATCAATACAACAGTGATCAAACTCACAAACCCAGAGCATCTCTACATTCATGCCTTCCCTAACAGAACCATCATTCACCTAACTTGCAATCATTTATACACAACATAAAACATACCTAAAACCAATCAAATCCTGCCGCTACATCATCATCATAACAGAAACTTCCCCGACATTGCACTATTACATCCACTGCAAAACCATCATTCATTTATAATCACCTAACCACCATCATTCATTTACAATCATCATCCATTGCTGCTTCTTCAATCACCTAAACTCTTCACCACTTCTCACTCCATTTCAAAAGCCTCTGCCTCATATCATCTCTGTGCACACTCCTAAACAACCACTGCGACAAACTATCACCACACTGCCTCCTACATCACCAACTACCAGCCATTGAACTGCCCTTACCACCACTTCATCCGCAAAACGTGCCAGCCTGCACATCCCACAACAGTGCCACATCAAACTTGTCATCAACCATTCATTAACACAGCCGAATTTCAACCAGTCCACGTTTCACCTGAACTTCGACAAGCCATTACAGCCACTACATCAACCATCACGCCATCTACTGCTCTGTTCGGTTGCCTCCTTGCATACGACCTCGACAGTTCATCAGACTCCGACAACTTCTTAATTCCACAGTCATCAACAGTTCTTCATCTCCAAAGTCGATTGCTTCACTCAAAATCATCGAGCCCTAACCCCAAGTTCGAAATCCGCTTCAACCAATAGCCCCGAGCAATCACCACATCAACGCTGCTACCTTGCCATCGCCATTCGACCTCAGCAATGATCGCCATCACAACCTGCATCCAATTCCGCCCCAAATCGCCATTGACTTCCTGAAACTACGAATAGCCAACTCGAACAACACAATCGCCCACTGCCGTACCCAAGCATCGAGTAGGATTAACACGCAAACAAGTTTGTGGATCGTGATTAACACGCTAGCAATTGCATTGAAGTTTGTGAATGTTTTATTTTTCTTTGAAATTCGATTTTAAATGAAAGAACAAAAAGAAATGACTTAACAGAGAGAAGTAGATTTGGAATTTGGTTCAAAGCAAAGTTGGACTAAAATTTATTTTTGGGCCGGGCCCAAGTGTTATATATATATATACACACACACACACAATAAAGCAAAACCTTTGGTAAACAGGTCAAAGTGAAACCTTTTATCAACTTTCCATTTTGCCCATACTCCACAATCCAAATACACAGAGCTGCGTGGGCACACCTGTCTTTTGAGCATCCACTCATCCCCGTCCCACAACCAACATTATCCCACGTCTACTTAACTACCTCTCCCCCTTCTCTTTCCTTATTCCTCTCTGCATTTCTTATTCTCCCTCCTAACTTTTCTTCCCCGTTAAAAAATTCTCCATCGCGTTTTCCATCTCTTCACCCCGCCAAAGCCGAATTTTCCCCAATTCTTTTCTTCCGCCGTTGTCAACCAGCCGGTTCCAGATACGAGCAATGATGTACGGCTTCTGGTCGAGCACTGATGTACGGCTTTCGATCCTTCAGAATGGTAATATACCAAATTTTCTACCTTCTTCAAAACTCTGCAATTTCAGTTTCTCTTTTAGGTTTCCAACATCGTTTCTTTCACACTAAATTGGATGCTTTTACTACTCTGAACTGCTTGCTTTAGTTACCGTTCAAGTTATGTCTAATTAAGCCTAATTTTATTCCAAGAATAGATTGGTCTATCGGTTCCTGTTGCCTTCCGAAATCCAGCTCCACTTACTCTATTTGGTCGCGCGCTATTTCTGTATTTGCGGTCTCCTAGGCAGTAAAAGTACCATTCCTTTTCTCCTGTCGCCATTTCTTCATGTATAAAACAAAGGTAATTATGCTATTTTTCAAATAAGATATTACGGTACAAACAATAAGGTTAATATTTGGTAAGGTTTAAGTTACGTGAGTATTGAGTTATTGACCAAAATGTAATCATCTTCGTATGTGTCACATTAAGATAATTTGTTCTCTGTTTATTGAGACTTTTTATTGTACTAACTAAATAAAAGGTTTAACATTTTTCTCATGGCATAGAAGTTCAGTAAAAATAACATGTTGCCTATAAAATATATAGCAGAGAAATTTATATAATGTGGAAGATCATGAATTGCTAAGATAAAAAGAAAAGAAAAAGCAACGGTGAACAAACAAATGAATTATTACTTGCTTGGAAGATGCCACAGATCATATTTGTAAATGTCCAACTGCCTAATAAGCTCAATAGATAGTGGCTTTTGCTGTATTTTTCTCTTCAATATAAACATCAATGGATTAGGAATACGGTTATATTTGTCTTACATTTTAATATTTCCATCAATAATATATAATGTTAATGTCAGTATTATGATTTTCTTACAAGGGATATCAGAGACTGTGAACTTATTCAATGTTTAGATAGTTAGCTCCGTCATCCTCATGTGTCGTTCGATTGAAAGACAAATGCAAACATTTACCCTACAAATATCTCAGGGTAGTGAACTAACGAAGCAAACTAATGCAGTGACATATGTTGAAAGCAGTTTTAAGACATAATAGGTATCTGTTGATAAACGAATATACATTGTCTTTGTAGCCATGTTCATTTTTTAAGAAAAAAATCACTTTTGCATTTGACTGATAACTCTTTTCTATTTATATGGGTACCACATGGATGGTGAACTGGATCATGACGATTTGAAGAATAAAAAATGGCTGACGTGAATTTGAAATAATAGAGACGAAGAAAGGCACTTCATTTTCCATCCATACTCTTTCATCCTTAGCTTTTGCAATTAATAATATTTTGTGAGAGTTGGTAGTAAAGTTTTATCTCTTTAGTTTAATTCATGGTTGAAGCAATACAGACCATGTACAAGGGTAGAATAAATAACAAGAGACCACACACTCAATATCTAAATAATTGGATTATCGAAAGGGATGCTGGCTCAATGTTATGTTATGCGTTCTAATGGTATGTTAAAAGATGGCTTACTTATACGATCGTTTCTTTGTTCTTTATATTGTTATATGATACATTAATGCTATATTTGATGGTGGTTGTTTGTATTCTGTAAGATAATAGTTTTCTGAATAAACATGGGCATTGGCAAAGTTAAAAATGCGATCTTCAGTTGAAAGCATTGAATATAGAACAAAGACTTTAACGTGTAGCACATCATTAATTTATATGTTTAAAAAGGAATACAATTTTGTTCATCTGCTTGAATAAGAGATTAAACACAATAATAATAGCATAAAAGGGTCCACTTATTTTCAGAATGCACCAATTGTAATGGAAAGTTAAATTAACTAAGATAAAATAATTTTACAACTATTTACTACTAATGCATAAGTACAATTACACTACAATATTTGCAATGAATAATTTAATCACCTGTGAGATTTATTAAATCAAGAGCTACATGTGATATTTTTAATTATAATAGATGTTTGGTATTATATCACTATTGTGACATTATTTTGAACTATTATGCAATCAATACAGTAGGACCAACAACTCTGACATTGACAAAAACAAACGGGTACATTATAGCTCGCATTTGATTCCATTAAGTTTTTACATTTGAAGCATACATGATAATTCTTAAGCAATATTTGATCTATATCAATTGATTGGGATCATTTATTTTGTTAACAAGTCCTTCAGTTGATGCATTGTCCTTGATTTACCACCATTAAAAAATATTACCATTAACAAATATTTGATTCTTTCTTATACTTTCTTAAGGTAGGCACAACTATGACAAACAGAAAAATTTCAATAATCTTTGGTCCATTTTCAAAATCTAATTAAGTATTGAATTTATGTGTAACTTCTAGAATTGATGGGAGCCACAAATTTGACATTGCACAGGTAAGGAAAGTGAAACCTCTTTGTAAAAACGTTGTACAATGTGACCTCAATATGCACATTTAATCATACGACTATCATCTTTCTTTTCCATTCCAAAAAAAGGGAAATAAATGAATTTCTCTACATCATTGATAAAAAGAATTAAATGTTGCTTTACTCCTGGCCTTTAGATACGTATGTTCGTATTTCAATTTGTTTTTAAATTTTGTTAGCATTTTGATTGCAAGATAAAATATTTAAAATAAACTATAACGGATGGGACTTGATAATAAATTTGAAAAAAAAAAGATATGTATGAACAAGATATAGAACATGCCACTATAAATTTATCAGACAAGCTAAAAGGAAAAGAGAAAGGACAAACCTACATGCCTGTAATTGTTCTCTAGACCATCACCAGATGCCTCACACTTCCTGCAAAAAGGAAGAAAAGTTGTTCATAAACAAACAAGGTAATATTTATTTTTTTGTCTTATGCTACTGTGTAGCTGTGCTATACACACACACACACACACATGAGTATGTATCAATTTTCAATAAGTGATTTATGCATAAGTTTTCAATATGTGAGTTTTGAAAATATGAAAGTTTCAAACAGTGTATCGGTTTTGTAAAGGAATGAGTTGTTAGAAGTACACAGTTTTGTTATATGTAAGAATCCACGAGTATATATCAGCTTCAACTGCATATCGGATTTCAAACAAAAAGAGTTTAGAACATATAATCCATCTTCGAATTTAGGCTTATTTTCAGCTTTGGAACTGCAATTATTTAATATTAAAATGGTATTTCATCAATTTACTAGTAGATGTGACCTTACAGAAAAGCAGAAGGCAACGAAAAACCTTCTTATTCTCTTGGCTCTTTGGCAACAGACAATAAACATTTACAATACTATAAGCTAACTTCAACAGTGTATTTTGCAAACCACTTTATTCAAAAATGGTAGACAAGCTAATCATTTGAACATATTAGTTTTATATGTACATGTTTTATACATACACACACACACGCAAATATATACATACATATATATACATATATATACATATATATATATATACATATATATACACACACACGCACTGGATTTCATAAAAATAAGGTTTCTCATACATATGAGTTTCATAATTTTCGAATATATGAACGATTTTATGTATAGATGAACGAATTTCAAAAACCTAAAGTTTAGAATGCATAGCAAGTTTTGTAGGCATTAATTTTTTTGATGTGTGTGTGTCAGGCTGTGGGAAATATAAGTTTCGAATTTTGAGTAAACAAGTGTCTGACAGCTTTTAAATGTAAAACCTCAAATATGATTTAGTAAATATGAACAGGCTTTTGGGTAGTGTAAATGTCAGGTTCCATAAACGAAAAGGTTTGCAAATATCTATTACCTTTTCTGATTTTACAGGAATTGCACAAAACTGGGCTAGGATTAAGATCTGACAATCTCTTTGGGAAAAAAATTGGTCAGTTGATTTGATTCCCTTTTATGTTCCTTTCAGTTATATGGTCGGTTGATTTGTTAACCAAGTATTTTTGACTTTGATTATAAAAGCATATGTAGTTCAATTCCGAATCAAATCGGAAATACTTGAAATGTAAAAATATATTATAAAAATATCATGTCTAATATGTGTGTCAGGACGATTTGTAATTTCAGGAAAAATTGGAATCCAGATTGTTGCGACGTTAAGGGGATTGGATGCGTACGTATATGTTAGAGCAAGAGAGAGCATAGAAAGAGGAAAGCTCAATATACAGGAACAGTTTGGACTGATATTGCAAACATCGCTCTCTGCCTTACACTTTTCTGCTGCGCATTTGTACAATCTCAATGGTGAAGAGATAATTGAGAAGATCAGGTTGTCTTGCAATAACAATTTGTGCATCACTTGCTAATTTAGAGCAAAACTTGCATGTTTTTTCATACACAATGGATGTTATATCTTATTACAAGATTCACAGTTGATTCTTAGAACATTACCATGTTGATGCATGAATGACAATCGATATAATAAACATTTCAATTTTTTTTGTTAAACTTCAATACTCAAAAAGCAACTATGGATATTCAAATAGAATTGAACGTTTAAGATTTATTGTAATGCCCACATTTTATATATTTGTTGTATGTAATTCTTACTTCGCACATGTGAATCGAATATTTAAATTCCATAATTCATCTTAATTTATATAATTTGTTTCTCAATGGTGTTAAGTGGAGAAATTAAGATAATAATAAAAACTTACAAATTTAAGATTATGATTTATACAACTAATACCACGACAAAGGAAAAAATTCATCGGTATAAGAAACCTTTTAAATTCTTCTACAATGGTTAATTTATTTATTCTCCAACCATAAGATATAAGTGATTCTTATTTCATTGACTTGACTATGACTTATACCTTACATTATTTAAGTTGCAATGGTATTACAACTATTGTTAAAAGAATTTTATTTGTTAGATCTGATTTTTAGGTGATATTAAATTTAAATAACATTTGTAGCATTTTGAATTTGTAAAATAAATTTAATTGTTGGATTATAGTTTCAAGTGATATTATGATTTAGTAGGGGCATTTTTGGTAGTTCGCACAGACACCAAAAAAGTGTGACACCAAAGGTATTACAACTATTATTAAAGATACACACACATATATTTGTGCACATATGTATGTATGTGTCTCTGTGTATATTTCACCAGCATAACTATAGCACACACAAAATTTTCACCCTTCCTTCTTGGCACACGTCCAACGGACGTGCCACCATACTCGTATGTATACATACATAACTTCTTGTGTTTAGTTTTGTTTAGTTGGTATTTTCTTGTTTTTCTTTCTAAAATAGAGGAATTTTCATTCTTTAGTTTAGTTTGATTTGTTTAAAACAAAAAACAAAAACAAAAAAAATGATTCTCTCTTTCGACTTTGGTGACAAATTAGTGCGAACCTGTGCTTCGCGTACGGACCGCACTCAACATCTTAGCATCATAACATGTTTGAATGATTTATATGGTTCATTGATTAAGAAATAGTGATCTTTTTTATCAATTTTCAAATTAGTTTGCATTTTGTCTAAAACTTGTGTATAAATCTTTGAAAACAGTAATGCAGATAGTACTGGTGTTTGATAAACAATTGCAAAATATCGAGGAAAAATGATTTTAAAGATAAAATTTCCACACAATACGCATATAAATTTATTATGTGCTTCGGCTATTGCTCCATGCATCAACTGTATTATATGTAACTTCATTTGTTGAGATACCTTTATCAGTCATTTTCTTTAATACTTGATGTTGTTGGTTCCATTTGCTGCTTCGGTAATAACTATCTATAAGAGAAGTGCAGGTAACAACAGTTTGGTTTACACTTGACCACTGATCAAAAAAAGCCAAAAGCAACACATGATTCATGAGACGCAAGTGTTGATGATGATCCCATAAATTACTATGTCTAGAAACACATTATGCAGTATCACATTATTGTAGAATGATAAGATTAGAGGATAAAGAGATTTATTTATGTTTTGAACGATTCTTGTGCAAAATATGCTAAATCTAAGGCATACATATTTTATGTCTGAAGTGTTGGAACTAACAACCATTATTCAACAATATTTATTTTAATGTGAAGAATATCATTGTATTTCTTTTACAGTCAAAGCAAATTCAATATAATAAGAAGCATATAATTTTATTTAATGCTTTTGAGATTTCTGGTTCCATTTCTAATTCTATCTAACATTGTTGCTATATTTTTGTAATGTTGTATTTCATCATACTTAACTGCAATTTGTGAAAGTAGAATCAGTGGCTGGAAATTTTCAAAACAATCAACGACATAGATTAGTTAAAAGAAATAAAGTCAAACAGATTTAATAAATTTAATAATATGAATAACCCGAAAAACTATGAATTTAAAAAGTTTATTTTTAGCTATCAATAATGCATATCATTGGAAAGCATATTAAATTTGAGATTTAATAGTGAAATCAATTCTTAAATTTGATTAATGTAGAAAAAGTTAGCACATTCCAAAGTTTGGAATAGAAAGAAATTAAAAACGTGACTGTTCATTTTTCAAAATACGAAGGAGGTCTGTGTGCTCTTGAAATCTAACTCAATAATAATACTATAGTATAGATAAGAATTTCTATGTTTATTTCTTTCGATTTCATTTGTTTTGATTTTTTTTCCTTTGTCTTAGTTATTTCTTTCAAAAAAATTGTATATATATCTTGTTTTATTTCAGGTTGCCAAAGCAGAAAAATTGAGAGGAATTACTTGCTTCGCTCAATTGCTGCCAAAAATATAAATAAATAAACTGTTTGCTCATAAAATTTTTTTGCACCCTTATCTATTGTTTGCATTGTTGTTTGCTTGCGTTTTATAAAAAAAAAATTCAAAAAATTTTCAAAAAAAAAAAATTCATTCGTAGTTGCATTGTTAATACACGTTTAATTTCTGTTTTACATCCCATCCTAGATTTTGATTAACAATAACAATTAGATACCGATAAATTTTAATTGTATACTGACAATATGTCTTCTTTGAACAATTTAATTTCTTGGTGTCTAGGCTGCAGCATAGCAATAATCAGTTATAAATATTACGGTGATTCGTAAATATTATACTGAATTGTTCCTCTAAAGGTACTTAAACCTTTAACTGCATTGCTACGGTGATCCATGGTGCACCGATAACCCCTGCCCGTTACCTGGCTGAGAAATATTTTTTTTGATTTAAGACAGATTATGATTATACAATTTTGAGTTAACTTAGAATAAATCATTTGTAATTAACCCTTGCATTCATTTAGTTGCATTAATTCTACATATTTTAGAACAACACGAAAAAAATTTCAAAATCCAAAACTAAAAAAATTGTAAATATTCCTTTTCTTTTTCTTTGAAATTTTTGAATCCTTTTCCTTTGAAATTTCAAAAATCCAAAAAAATTTAGAAAATCAATCCAGAAAAGATCTTTTCAAAAACAAAAGAATTTGAAAAACCAAAATACAAAACAAAAATCAAATTTTCATTTTGAAAAATAATTCCTCTTTGTAAGTATTTTTTTTCTTTATTAAAAAACAAAACAAAATTTCTTAAAATGTCCGAATTTCCATATTCACACGAATTTTACGATAGTAGTGAAAATCAATATAATGCATACAATTTCACTTCAAATTCTCGTGGATATTTCAACAACAACTATTAATCAAACGATTCGAGTTTTGAACCAAATTTTCAAAATAACGAGCAATACTCAAATCTTGAACATAGCATTTCTTCTTTAATTGAAATCTCTACACAACAAAATCAAGAGATAAATGATTTGTGTAATTCATATTTGTGTAATAACTCAATTCAAGGATTTCAAAATTTGAATTCAATTCAAAATTCAAATGATTTCCATTATAACCCATGCCAACTCAATTTTGAACTTCAAAATGAATTTCAAAATAAAAAAGAAAGTGGAAATAACTTTTCAAATAATTTTGGCAATGGAAATAATCTCGATTACAATGCGACTGATAATTTTTGTTCCAACAAATCCAAATCGAACATTCTCAAGTTAATAATTATAAATTGGATTTTGTTGAACAAATGAACGAAATTTACGATGATCACACGGATTCATGTTTGAAACTCATATGAAACAACATGAACAATAAAACAAAATCCCAACATGTCACGAGTTAAGTAATAATCCATCTTTTACCAAAATCGATGATTTTCAAACAACAACTTTTGAAACTGAAAATGTGATCTTAATGAAGTTGTTGAAAACAGCGTAATTGAGTTGGATTTCAATTCTTTTGAGCATGTGGAACCAAATTTAAAATTCAATCTTCCTGTTCGCGATTTCGAAAATTTGAATACAACAGCATTGGATTTTGATCTTGACACATGTAGTAAAGTTGTTGATAATTCGATAAAGGAAGTCGAATTCAATGAACACAATTTCTTTGGAATTTTCCAAAATGAATTGTTAAATTCCGAAGGGGACGATTTACATCACCATTTTGATTTTGAAATCGATAATTTTGAAGAAGTTTTCAATGATAAGTTTGAACTTCAACTTGCTGAAAATAAACTTGAATTTTAATCAATTGTTCTATCGACCCCAAAAATCATCGAAAATAAAACAACTCATACAATTTTCAATAAAACGACATTCATTTTTCCAAATCCATATTCAACTTCGAAATCTTTTATGGTTTGGTTTTTCGAGCTTAAGCTATATCTCGTATACTTGATGAGACAAATGAATCGGTTTTTAGAAGACCGTTTCATTTACTTTTTGACGATATACTTTCTGATCTCGCGTAAATAACGTTCGTTTTCATGTAAATAATAATAAACATTCCTTCCGCTTGGGTTGACTGTGAGGGGATAATCAAAATCAAGTGTGGGGGGAGATTCATCTTTATTTTTGATTTTTCATGATTTATTTTTACTTTTTCTTTGCAAAATAAAAAAAATATAAAAAAAACAATTTTTTTAAGCATTTTTGACTTATTTTTAAAGAGACGCTATAGGATAAATATATGATTTTGGCTTATTAAATTGAAACTTTCGAAAGTTTATTTGTCTTAACAAAAACAAAAATGAAGTTTGATTACAAATTACGATAGTTTAACTAGTATATAGGAAGGTTCATACGTGATAATTATGAATATATCCTAACTGAAAATCTTTTTAAAAAAAGTGGTTGATTCAAAGTAGAGGATATACCATTTTTTATCCTCTAAGTTAAGTGGTGCTAGGTGATTTTGCAAAATTCTCTCTCTTAAAAAAATATAACATCCATAGTATTCACTCTCATTTAAAAGTCCTCACGTTTATGCATGGGTGAATTACTTGGAATCTTTGATTATGTGCTTTCATACTCATCTGAAAGTCCTTAAGGTTATGCATGTATGGAACACTGTAAAAAAACAGACTTAATAAAAACCAGATATGGTTGATAGGTGTATGCACGAAAGTGTGTGCACTCGCCATACTCTGTACTCCCTTCACATAAACCCGAAAGGCAGTGCATGGTTGGTATATCTGGCCTCAGTTTACCTGAGCTAGGTGTGTAATTTTTCTTGCAAATAATGAGAGAGCAAGCAATTGAAATCCTAGCACTATTTTTACTTATTTGATTTGATTTTTTATTGAAAAGAAATAAAAATACCACTTTGATAAACTTTGATAATCGTCTAAGGATCCATTTTATAATTACACTTTGTTATCAATCGAAACAACAAGTTAAACTATTGTCTATTTGTTATAATAACTTGATTTTTGTTGGAAATTTTGACAAGTAAATGACTTAAATTTTCAAGATAATGACCAAAACCTGTATTTAACTTATTTGTTTCGATTTAAAAGTAAATCCTTCATTTGTAAATATTTTCAAAAACTCGCATTCATCTCTTTGTAAATAAATATTGCATTTTGTAAATATTTTCATCCTGCATTTGGATTTTGTAGGTAGTATCCGCTGCAAACCCTCACGAGATAACACTCGTCCTATTGGGGACACCCAAAGGTTTAAGGCTTGTTGCATACGCTCAATGCAATCGTGCTCCCTATGAAAACAGATTTATCTTAGCTTTTCTTAATTCGAGGACGAATAAAAAGATAAATGTGGGGTATTCGATGTGCACGTAAATGTGCATATTTTTACCACCATATTTAATATATTTAATTAAATAAACGATCATACTGGGTATTTTAACTTGTTTAAACCAAATTCAAATTATTTTCAAATTATCTCATATTCATCTTCATCAAAGGGAAAAATAGTCATTTTTGTACATAAATTAAATTGAGAAAATTTAATTAGAAATTTCCATACTATTTTGTAGGTATTTAATTTCAATTACAAGTTGTTTCATGAAGAAGATATGCATGCACAAAAAGAAGAAAAGGAATGAAGATGGAAATAATTCAAAGAGAAGATCATGGAGGACTCCACCTACCCACCTACCTTAATGTGGCTTCATGTACACTTAAATGATGATTAGTAGAAGCTAATGATTACTTGGCCTCCACACTTTCTCAAAGGTATTTTGGGCATTCCCCAAAAATATGAATTAGGGTTTAACACATGTATATACCTCTTATATTTCATGTAACCCTCCTCTTCTTTAGTCTCTCTTTTAGGCTCTCTTCTCTCAGGAAAATAAAATGAAAGCTCTCTTTATTTTCATGGCTACTTAGTCATTTCTTCTTTTATGTAATTCTTTTTTATGCAATTGAATACATGTTATTTTTCTTTTCTTGTTTATTTCCTTTCATGTTGTAGTGTAGATCTCTTTTATTTTATGCAAGTAGAATAGTAGTTCTCTTTTCATTAGCTTTCATTTTCCTTTTCTTTTTGTTTCATGTTGCTTGCTACCTTTGTTAATCAATTGATAAATATGAGAGGCTAAATCCCTTCAATTTAGAGGTAATGAAGCTCTCTAATTATATAGTTTCAACTATTTGTTAATTCATGCTTTCTTTTTGTGCATTATGATGATTAATGAAGTGTTTTATTTGTTCTTCTTGCTTTGAATTTGATAGCCTATATTGTTGACACAAAATAGGCTATGCTTAAACAATTACTAACACAAATGCTTCTTCATTAAAATATGATTATGGCAAAAGAAAGTGATTTGAAATTAAAATTTGATGGTCTATAGTTCTAATTAATAGTTAATAGGCTATACTTAAAATAGATTTCATTTTCATTTTCTTTGTCAAGTTTTATGAAAGTTAATAAGTGCTTTAAGGGATGTGTTATAGTTTGACGGCTTATGTTGGCTAATCAATAACACAAATATGCCATATTTATGAGAAGCACAACAATTAAAGTAATAATGAACATAAAAGAGAGATCATGATTTCATATATGTTGAACTATATGATCTACAGAGTGGATTTATTCTCTAAATTGTCATTTAACTTTTATATTTGCATCTCTTTTCTTTTTGTTAGTTAGCTAATTTCTAATTCTCTAGCTTAAATTTCACTCGACTTTGTTATAACTTGATTGAATAGAATTTTTAAAATCAAAAATTCCCTAAGGATCGATCCGTATTTGCCACGTACTAAAGCGTACGCCGTACACTTGTAGTTATTTTTATTATAAAATTCGTTCAGCTATTTTCTAACTCGATAGGCATTTAGTCCGAACAATGGAATTGGCTTACGATATATATTCCATTGTGTTTGGAGTAGGGGTATAACTATAGAACGCCAAGTGGCATGCTTCGTTTGGAGTTTGAAATTTTAAAGTGTGAAAGCGCCTTAAAGTTTTTATATAAAAGGACATCAACCTTTCTTCATTTGCCCTAACCCTAAAAGCTTCCACCGCTATTAAACCCTAACATCCAGCAACCATCAGTTCACGGCGAGCTAGGAGAAAAATTAGCCAAAACGTTTAGCATGAAAGATGGAGAGCTCGTCATCACGAACCCATCCATACCCTTAGATTGACGATCGGCATACCTTGGCAGTTGAAATCTTGCTCCATTTAATGTAATTTTTATGGGTTTGCGTGCACGGCGCATGGCCAGGCAGCGATGCGATGGAGTCATGGTAGGTGGAGCGGAATGGGTAATAGCTTTCGTTGTTGCCGTGATCGATCGTTTAAAAAAAAGCACGTTGCCTAGAACGAGCACGGAGAGGAAGGAGGGAGATGGATTATTTTAAAATTTTATTTAATTTTAAGTTAATTTTAAATTAATTATTCAAAAGGTCATTAATCCATATTTTGCAAATTGAACGTGATGAGTCTCGTTACGATCGTATCAACGAAGGCTATGCTATGGCATTGGATTGGATAGACTTGGAGCTAGTTGGAAATTTGGGTTAAAATTGAATGTCGGTTCAATTTTAATTCAAAATCAAAATGTCTGGCGACTTTTGAAATCAATGTGAGTCAATCTCACCTTTTTTGGTTAATCAAAAATATTATGTAGCCAATAAAAATTATTTATTGGATGTGTGGATATTTTATTGTTGACTGTTATTGACTGTTCGGATAATTTACTAAGTTATATTGTTGGTTTGGATATTGTAACAACCCGGGATTTCGCATTAATTAATTTTCGTCATTAAACGATTAATCAGTTGGTTAATTACTGTTTGGAGTTTTTAAAATCGGGTTGTGATTCTTTAATAATTGATTGGAATTTTATTGGGTTGAAATTCTTTTGATAATTTGAGTAGGGGTAAGCGGGCTTTAAAAATTGAACGTTCGCCCATGATTTTCTTTGTGCCGTGACGGTTATCAAGGCAATACCATCCCCCTTTATTTTTCTTTCACTTTCGAAAACTCTAAGTAACATATGAAAAAAAAAGAAATGGCGGCCGTGTTCTTCGTCTTAGAAAATTAGGGCTTTTTAATTTGAAGCCGTCGATAGTCGATCGCCTCTGGAGATGCTCATGGCTGCTTGTTTGAGCTCGCCATTGCTTCGACTAAGGTGAGTGAACTTTTTCACTCACATCTCCTTCAACTCGCACTTCGACAGTTTAATTTCGTTTGAATGTTGATGATTTTTGATGCTTTCAATTCGCTCGGTTTTGAACAATTGATTGACTTTTGCTGCTTGATTTTACAATGTTGATGCTGTTCGACTTTTTGAGTTTTGACCTTGTTTGTATTTCTTAAGTATCACTGTTTCGATTTAGATTTCTGTTGGCTGGTCACTTTAATGGATTAGGTTGATTTTGTGAAATTATTTCGTGTGTGACATTAAGCTTGACTTGATGCACCACTTTGTTGTTCCATGACTCCGGTCAGTGGTTCACGGCTTCGATTTGTTTACCAACTGAACTTCGGCATTGGCTATTTAAACTTGATTTGGCCTCGGCTTATACTTGAGCATTACATACACTTCGTATTGACATCGGTCTTGATTTGAATATGCGTACCCTGTGAACTTTGGCCATACTGTCCAGTTTAGAACCACTAGTTCATTTAGATTGAAATTGTGTCGATTGTTGCTTCATGTTACTTCAGCTTCATTGTAGCTGTTGGGACCATTTGCGGCAATATGGAAATTTATTTCATGGATTTTTGTAGCCTGCGTGCTATATTGTGTTGTACCTTGTTGCTACCTTCTGGTGCCTTTATGTACTTTGTCTTCATCGTTGTCATATTGATATTGCTTTGCATTTGTTGACCCTGTCCACTGTTGCATTATGTTGCACCTGTTTTGTTGTCTTCATGACCATGCCGAGTCTTGTTAACCTTACTAGTGCACTGTTTGGTTCACGTTGCATTCACTTGCATACTTGTTGAGCATGTAGTTCCTTGTATCAAATTATGAACATGGCCAGTTCAATGTTGAGGCTGTCCAGTCGAGTCTGATATTTGCATTGTCCAGATTCATGTTGTATTTTCCATGTAGCACACTTGAACTTGTTTATGCAATTCCGTGATGTTGGCATTGGTCTTGACTTTAGTCTTGTCATTTACTTGAATCAGATGTATTTGCTTGCATCCATGTTGTCACTATATCATGTATGATAAAGTTTGCATTTGAGTTGAACTTGGTCCAGTTTCATATAGTTTGTTCACTGGTCACTGCATATAAGTTCATCTTGTAGCTCACATGTATTGGTTCTTGTAGTCATGTATAGTACACACTCCGGCCTTCATGTACACTTGCTGTGCATTTGTAGTTGAAGTATTCTTCGAGCCAAATCATTCAGTGTAGCTGTCTCGACCAATTGAGATAGTTGCAAACTTGTTTATTATAGTTTGGTCTTTACATTGCTTTATTGAGTTGTTGAGGCTATTCACCTCGAAACAGTATCACTTGTGTACTGTCAGGTTCATAATGCATTTACGCTTGGTCACTGGCTAGAAACTAATACATTGCATTGATGCATTGTATTCATTTGCATTTGGGCACTGTATTTCACAGATGACATTATTCTCGTTTAAAGCTGCTTTGTGTCTTTTACTGTTGTGTGCTATGGTGCCATATCTTTGGTGCTCTCACCTTTATTCTACTGTCTTCACGTAGTTCGTACCACTATCTTAGTTCTGTTTGCATTTTGATTTTGCGCACTTATGTTGTTGGATCTGGTTTACATTTTGCTACTGCTGCTATGCACATGCTTCACTGTGTTTTGCAGTTGAATCTATATTGCGGTGGCAGTTCGTACTTTGTGCACTGTGGTGTACAGGATTTTGGACTTTGACCATTTTGAGTTTGTTTCTTTTGAACTGTAGCGTTTATGTGGTGACTGTAGTTTCGTTTTGTATGTAGTCTCACCCTTGTTGGTTTGCATTGCATTGATGCAATTGGATTTGTTTTTCTAAGTACACTTGAGTTGAATCCAGCTCGTAGCTCGAATTTGGCCTTGTGCTGAAAGTTGTGACATTATTTTATTACACTTGAGTTGAATCCGGTATTTTGGGTTTGACCTTGTGTTTGATCGTGAATTTTCATTGTGCCTTCGTGTGCACTTTGTTCATTTGATGGTTCATTTTGATTTGGGTTGATGCCATTTGTTTCTGGTTCATTGAGCTTTTGTGTAATTCATGCTGTAGTGGCGAGGTAGTACACGCGTGCGTGTACTGCAGCCCTACCAGAAGTGACGTTTTAATTGATATTTCAATTACTTGAAGTTTGTCGTTGATTCAATTCAAAATGTTTTAAATTGTATTTTGATTTGGTTTGATTGATCATTTTGTTATTGTCTAATTATCTTCAAGATAATTAGATTATGAGTTTCTAATTATTTATTTAATAATTAGATTTTGTCGTTAATTACCGTTTAGGCAATTCTGTTGTTTTCTAAACTATCTTCATTGATAACCCTTTTTATCTATCTTCGTTGATAATTGGAATTTGTTGATTTGTTGTTTAACACTGTTATGTGTTATATTTACCGTTATTTGATTTCCTTATTAAAGGATTGGATAGGTGAGATTATTTTGACTGTCGTCTAATTGTTATTTAATTATTATTCCTTCCATGCATTAATAACATTAATAATTGAGTTTGAATTAGACTGACCCGTGTATTATTTTCTTTTGAATTTAATACTCGGGTCAGACCGAGTTATTACAGGTTGTAGATATCTTGCTTTGGGTTGCTGCTTGAGCTATGAAGTCTTTTCATATCTTTTGGAGTAGTCAGTGCATTTGTATAGGATGATATGTATTCATGTATATATTGTCAATAATGTACTTGTATATGTAACTTCCAGTGTCGACAGTTGTAGTTGTATCATATGTATAATATCAAATGTATTGTAACTGACTTCAGTTATATATATGAGATTTGATATTATCTGTGTTCCGCATTTAGATTATCTGTGTTATTATTATATATATTGTCCTAAACTATTACGAACCATCGTAGTTCGTTTTATACTGGAATTGGGTATGTCGATGGGAGTAAATAAATAAGAGATGAAAAATTAAAAGTATATACCACTCCTATCGAGGTAAACAATACTAGCGTAAGGCCCAACTACGGATGGCCGCTCCTATCCAGCCTTATTCTTCATAATAATAGACAGTATTTCTTTTAATACTCTTTGTTATTGTGAGCATAGAGGTGGGGCGTCACATTTGGTATCAGAGCTTGGGGTTTATGGACATAATATAAAACATAACTTAGATGGAACATGTGTTACAACTATTTGTCGACGTTTTTATTGTGCCTTGAGTCAAAACTAAAGTTTTGAAACTATGATGAAATTTTTAAATATCTTTTTTTACAAATAAAAGTGAAATTGTGTTTTGATGATTGAGTAATTTATGTCGGTTTATTAGAGTGCACAGCGGAAACAGTAAGACTGTCTTTGCTGAGTACAGCTGATAACCCTTTTGATTTAAAAATCAAAATATGAAGTTGAAATAAATTTCATTTGTTGTTTACATAGCTATGTTTAATTTGTTTTCTTTGTAAATTTCGAATTCGATTTGAGGATCCGAAGTGATTGCAGTTATGTGATTTTGTTGAGATTTTTGCTATTTTGAATTATCTTCGTTGAAGATATATTTGAATGATTTCTCTGTTCATTTTGTAGTATACGTGCAAATTTGAGTTGCACGTTACTGCATTAATTTTACGTTGAATGGTGTTTGGTTTTAAACGTATTTTGTTGCCATTATTTTTATAACGGGATTTTCACACGGGTGCTAAGTTTTTGAAGCACGGTGTTTTGTTGACATTTTTAATGAATGAAAATTCACTGGTATTATGTTTTGATGCAAATTATTTTGATGAGATTTTGACGTTTAAATTACTGTCGCTTTGACTTCAGTAACCGTCAAATTTTAAAGTGGATTTTCAAGCGGTTATCCCGCAACGCTGATTTTGTTGTCCATTTTTACGGCATTTTGAGAAGTGCAATTTCCTTTTTGAAGTTTCTAGTGATGTTAATGTTTTAATCACGTGTTTTAAAAACTGTTTCAAAATAAAAAAATTCAAAATTTTTACAATTTACGCTTTTAAAAGAATGAGGAAGCGATTTAAACGTTTCAGCAAAATCGAGAACTATGACCCCTTTCTTTTACTGATTCGCTTAATTCCGGACTTGTCCGTTTGAGAATGTAAATTATTACTTTTATAAAATAAATGAAATTGTTTTCAGAAGTTTTACAGTTTGCGCTTTCAAAAGAATGAGGAAGCGATTTAAACGTTTCAGCAAAATCGAGGACTATGACCCCTTTCTTTTACTGATTCGCTTAATTCCGGACTTGTCCGTTTGAGAATGTGAAATGTTATTTTGGAATACACAATTTTGCACTTTCAAGGAAACGATGAAGAGAATCAAACGATTTAGTAAAACTCGTGGTATGGGACATGAGCGTTTGCTATTTCGGTTAATTCCGGACTCGTTAATTGAAATATTTGCTGTTTTGATGATTTTGATGATTTTCATGTGCTTTCGAGCCACTATGTTGGACCTTAGGTCATATGTTGGACCTTCAGGTCAATACCAGTACCAGACCTTCGGGTCATTTGTTGGACCTTCGGGTCATTTGTTGGACCTCCGGGTCATTTGTTGGGCGCCAAAAATATAGTACTTGGTAGGCTTCGGCCATTTGTTGAAGCACGTGCGGCGTAGCTTAGGCTCGCCATCTGATGGGATCGATCAAACCTTTTATGTTGATTTTCTAGTTATCTTAATTAATTCTCGATATTTGTTGTTTCCAAAAATCTGCAGGTAATTGGATATTTGTTGATATGAGTTTTAATTATCTTTGTTGATAAATAGATATTTGTTGATTCTGATTATCGTTTTTGATAATTAGATATTTGTTGATTTGAGATTTCTGATTATCATTTTTGATAATTGGATATTTGTTGATATGAGTTCTAATTATCTTTGTTGATAATTAGATATTTGTTTATTCTGATTATCGTTTTTGATAATTAGATTTTTGTTGATTTTGATTATCATTTTTGATAATAGATATTTGTTGATTTGAGATTTCTGGTTATCGTTTTTTATAATTGGATATTTGTTGATTTGAGATTTCTGATTATCGTTTTTGATAATTGGATATTTGTTGATTTGAGATTTCTGATTATCGTTTTTGATAATTAGACATTTGTTGATTCTGATTATCGTTTTTGATAATTGGATATTTGTTGATTTGAGATTTCAGATTATCGTTTTTGATAATTAGATATTTGTTGATTCTGATTATCGTTTTTGATAATTAGATATTTGTTGATTCTGATTATCATTTTTGATAATTGGATATTTGTTGATTTGAGATTTCTGATTATTGTTTTTAATAATTAGATATTTGTTGATTTGAGATTTCTGATTATCGTTTTTGATAATTGGATATTTGTTGATTTGAGATTTCTTATTATCGTTTTTGATAATTAGATATTTGTTGATTCTGATTATCATTTTTGATAATTAGATATTTGTTGATTCTGATTATCGTTTTTGATAATTGGATATTTGTTGATTTGAGATTTCTGATTGTCGTTTTTGATAATTAGATATTTGTTGATTTGAGATTTCTGATTATCCTTTTTGATAATTGGATATTTGTTGATTTCAGATTTCTGATTATCGTTTTTGATAATTGGATATTTGTTGATTTGAGATTTCTGTTATTGTTTTTGATATATAGATATTGCTGTTTTGTGATTTTTGTATTCTAACTATCTAATTGATAATTGAATGTTGCTGATATCGTATTTATTCAGTTTTGCTGTTTTCTGAATTATCTATTGATAATTAGATTTTGTTGAGAATTTGTGAATTTCTTTTATGAAATTAAAAGATACCCTTGGGCTTTGTGTTCTTGACCTGTATTTCTCTAACTTAACCAGCTTATGTTAGAAAAATAATTGTTAGTGACGCCTTTGATTATGAAAATTGCGGGGACGCAATTTTTATAAGGAGGGGAGTCTGTAAAAACCCGGGATTTCGCGTTAATTAATTTTCATCATTTAATGATTAATCAGTTGGTTAATTGCTGTTTGGAGTTCTTAAAATCGGGTTGTGACTCTTTAATAATTAATTGGAATTTTATTGGGTTGAAACTCTTTTGATAATTTGAGTAGGGTAAGCGGGCTTTAAAAATTGAATGCTGGCCCATAATTTTATTGGGTTGAAACTCTTTCGAAAACCCTAAGTAACATACAAAAAAAAAGTAATGAAGGCCTTTTTCTTCGTCTTGGCAAATTAGGGCTTTTTAATTTAAAGCCATCGATAGTCGATCGCCTCTGGAGATGCTCGCGGCTGCTTGTTTGAGCTCGCCGTTGCTTCGACTAAGGTGAGTGAACTTTTTCACTCACATCTCCTTCAACTCGCACTTCGACATTTTAATTTCGTCTGAATGTTGATGATTTTTAATGCTTTCAATTCGCTCGGTTTTGAACAATTGATTGACTTTCGCTGCTTGATTTTACAATGTTGATGTTGTTTGACTTTTTGAGTTTTGACCTTGTTCGTATTTCTTGAGTATCACTGTTTCGATTTAGATTTATGTTGGCTGGTCACTTGAATGGATTAAGTTGATTTTGTGAAAATATTTCGTGTGTGACATTAAGCTTGACTTAATGCACCACTTTGTTGTTCCATGACTCCGGTCAGTGGTTCACGGCTTCGATTTGTTTACCAACTGAACTTCGGCATTGGCTATTTAAACTTGATTTGGCCTCGGCTTGTACTTGAGCATTACATACACTTCGTATTGACATCGGTCTTGACTTGAATATGTGTACCCTATGAACTTTGGCCATACTGTCCAGTTTATAACCACTAGTTCATTTAGATTGAAATTGTGTCGATTGTTGCTTCATGTTACTGCAGCTTCATTGTAGCCGTTGGCACCATTTGTGGCAATATGGAAATTTTTTTCATGGATTTTTGTAGCCTGCATGCTAGATTGTGTTTTACCTTGTTGCTACCTTCCGGTGCCTTTATGTGCTTTGTCTTCATCACTGTCATATTGATATTGCTTTGTTTGTTGACCCTGTCCACTGTTGCATTATGTTGCACCTGTTTTGTTGTCTTCATGAACATGCCGAGTCTTGTTAACCTTACTAGTGCAATGTTTGGTTAACATTGCATTCACTTGCATACTTGTTGAGCATGTAGTTCCTTGTATCAAATTATGAACATGGCCAGTTCAATGTTGAGGCTGTCCAGTCGAGTCTTATATTTGCATTGTCCAGATTCATGTTGTATTTTCCCTGTAGCACACTTGAACTTGTTTATGCAATTCCATGACGTTGGCATTGGTCTTGACTTTAGTCTTGTCATTTACTTGAATCAGATGTATTTGCTTGCATCCATGTTTTCACTGTATCATGTATGATAAAGTTTGCATTTGAGTTGAACTTGGTCCAGTTTCATATAGTTTGTTCACTGGTCACTGCATATAAGTTCATCTTGTAGCTCACATGTATTGGTTCTTGTAGTCATGTATAGTACACACTCCGGCCTTCATGTACACTTGCTGCGCATTTGTAGTTGAAGTATACTTCGAGCTAAATCATTCAGTGTAGCTGTCTCAACCAATTGAGACAGTTTGCAAACTTGTTTATTATAGTTTGGTCTTTACCATGCTTTATTGAGTTGTTGAGACTATTTACCTCGAGACAATATCACTTGTGTACTGTCAGGTCCATCATGCATTTGCACTTGGCCACTGGTTAGAAACTAATACATTGCATTGATGCATTGTATTCATTTGCATTTGGTCATTGTATTTCACAGATGACATTATTCTAGTTTGAAGCTGCTCTGTGTCTTTTACTGTTGTGTGCTGTGGTGCCATATCTTTGGTGCTCTCACCTTCATTCTACTATCTTCACGTAGTTCGTACCACTATCTTAGTTCTGTTTGCATTTTGATTTTGCGCACTTATGTTGTTGGATCTGGTTTACATGTGCATTGCTACTGCTGCTATGCACATGCTTTACCGTGTTTTGCAGTTGAAGCTATATTGCAGTTGCAGTTCGTACTTTGTGCACTGTGGTGTACTGGATTTTGGACTTTGACCATTTTGAGTTTGTTTCTTTTGAACCGTAGCGTTTATGTGGTGACTGTAGTTTCGCTTTGCATGCAATCTCGCCCTTGTTGGTTTGCATTGCATTGATGCAATTGGATTTGTTTTTCTATGTACACTTGAGTTGAATACAGCTCGTAGCTCGGATTTGACCTTGTGCTGAAAGTTGTGACATTATTTTATTACACTTGAGTTGAATCCGGTATTTTGGGTTTGACCTTGTGTTTGATCGTGTATTTTCATTGTGCCTTCGTGTGCACTTTGTTCATTTGATGGTTCATTTTGATTTAGGTTGATGCCATTTGTTTCTGGTTCATTGAGCTTTTGTGTAATTCATGCTGTAGTGGCGAGGAAGTACACGCGTGCGTGTACTGCATCCCTACTAGAAGTGACGTTTTAATTGATATTTCAATTACTTGAAGTTTTTCGTTGATTCAATTCAAAATGTTTTGAATTGTATTTTGATTTGGTTTGATTGATCATTTTGTTGTTGTCTAATTATCTGGATATTAGATTTTGTCGTTAATTCCCGTTTAGGCAATTCTGTTGTTTTCTAAACTATCTTCATTGATAACCCTTTTTATTTATCTTCGTTGATAATTGGAATTGTTGATTTGTTGTTTAACACTGTGGTGTGTTATATTTACCGTTATCCGATTTCCTTATTAAAGGGTTGGATAGGTGAGATTATTTTGACCGTCGTCTAATTGGTATTTAATTATTATTGCTTCTGTGCATTAATAACCGAGTTTGAATTAGACTGACCCGTGTATTATTTTCTTTTGAATTTAATACTCGGGTCAGATTGAGTTATTACAGGTTGTAGATATCTTGCTTTGGCTTGCTGCTTGAGCTATAAAGTCTTTTCATATCTTTTGGAGTAGTCAGTGTATTTCTATAGGATGATATGTATTCATGTATATTATTGTCAATAATGTACTTGTATATGTAACTTCCAGTGTCGATAGTTGTAGTTGTATCATATGTATTATATCACATGTATTGTAACTGATTTCAGTAATATATATTAGATTTGATATTATCTGTGTTCCGCATTTAGATTATCTGTGTTATTATTATATATATTGTCCTAAACTATTATGAACCATAGTAGTTCGTTTTATACTGGAATTAGGTATGTCGATGTGAGTAAATAAATAAGAGATGAAAAATTAAAAGTATATACCACTCCTATCGAGGTAAAAAATACTAGCGCAAGGCCCAACTACGGATGGCCGCTCCTATCCAGCCTTATTCTTCGTAATAACAGACAGTATTTCTTTTAATACTCTTTGTTATTGTGAGCATAGAGGTGGGGCGTCATAGATATATTCCCACCACTAGAGTGGATGCGACCCTGTTACGTTTTTGTGTAAGAGCAGATGACCTTTTGTATACGAATCCCGCGTTGAAGCGGTTGATTTTTATATTATTTGATTATATACTGTATGTGGTGCAAGGGGATAGGTTTGATGGATCCTACAAGATTCCTTAAGTTGTTGATTTTACTTTTTATATATATTATGACATATGGCTTGTTGGATGCCATATTTGATGATATGGATATGATTTTTCTTGTTTAATTCTTTAAAAGCATTATGCCTAATTTTTGGTATTTTAAATACTATAAAATAATGATTTGATTTAAAAAGGGATTCCAAAGTGATTTTGGGAATCATATATGTTTTAATAATTTTTCTTGAATTATTTGTAGGATCTAGATTAACCCTAGAGGGGGTTGAATAGGGTTATAGCAAATTTACTCGAATTAAACACAGAAATAAATATGCTGAAAAGTAAATCACATACAAAATTTACCCAGCTTCGGCAACCCCTGCCTACTGCTGCATTCCCAGATTTCTATTAGAATTAAACAGTATCACGCTTACAAACACTCTACTAGACTCGCATACCCTTTTGCTCCCGCTCACAAACACTCTACTAGACTCGCACACCCTGCTCCCGCCTATAGAGTTTCGCTTACTCGCAAACACTGCTTCCGCCTATAGAGTTTTGCAAACTCGCACACCCTGCTCACTGAACTAATTCTAACTAGACAATCTGACACTACCTAAATCCTAGGTGGTGATTTACAAAGTTTTGATTCGTAAAGTAAAAACAAAAACAATTAAACAACAATTAAAAGACACAATAACCCTAATTAAAAAAATTAAACTAAAGCCTCTAAAAATAACAATGCCGGCCCAAACATGTCATCTCCCTTTTTTTTTATTTCACCGGCCTGCTTTCCTTTGTGAGATAATGGTGGCTTTGTTTCGTTCGTCCCTTTTCTCGTCTGAATTAGGGCTTGTGCTATAATTGAAGTCGCCGACTCTAGTGGCTTCGATCGAGATCTCCAGTGTCCAGTTCCTTGCGTTCGTCGATCATTTGTCTCTTTGAATTTGCTCATGGCTCTTCAATTTGGATCGAGTTCGTCTCCTTGATTTCGGTATGTAATTTTATGCTTTTGTGCTTTAGTGTTTTCATACTTGAACTCGATACTCAAAAATTGCCGATGATGATTTCAATTTATAGGGTTCGTTCCCCTTATTTTCCGTTCGTCTAAATATATTTGAATCTGTCATTATTGTTTGATCGGCCGTTTGTTTATGCTTGGATGCTTGGGATTTATCTGACTTTGTCAATTTCATATTTTTGATGCTTGGTTGACACGGCTTCGATTTTGACTTTGCTCGTTTCTTTACCACAACATTTCTGACTTGTTCAACATACTGACTTGGTTCAATTGTGACCTCGGCACTGGTTTTGTGTATGCAAATCCACGTCTTTGAATTTGTTACGTGGTCACCACGGTGTTGAATTCATTTGACTTCGGTTTTGATTGAATTTATTGCTGTAGCATACTTGACCTGTTTGACTGTCATGTGTTATCATCTTGTACATCTCCATCTCGAGTAGCTCTGCATTGTTGGGGCTATGCATTTGTTCACCCTGTAGTATTTCTATTATTGAAATCTCATCTTGTACATCTCGAGTAGACTTCGGTTATGCTTTACCCTATATAAGTATTTCAGCATCTCATGTTGTAGTTTTTGAAATCTTGAGTTGTTGCACTGGTGCATTTGGTTTGAGTCAGATGTACTGGGTTTGGTTCAGGTTGTTCATGAGTCTTCATTTGATATTGATCTTCATATATGTGCATATATACAGTTGCTCGGTCCTTGATTGTTTCAGTATTCATGTTGTTGTGCATTTGTATTACTTGTTGTCTGTGTTGTGTAGTAGCTGTGGTCTTTGTTGTTGTAGCATGCACTCATTGTTGTTTCCTGTTGCACTTGGTCATTTTGTTCATCTGTATCATGCTTTGGCTTCACTGATGCTGCACTTGGTCTTGCCTTGGTTCTGGCCATTCCTTGTTGCCTTGTTGCAGTTTGATTACTGAACTAGTTCTGGGTACATTGCAATATTGAGATGTTTGCATGTCAGTTGTATCACTTGTCCCATATCTTGTGCTAGAGCTCTGTCCATACTTGCCCACTGATTTTGAAGTTGTAACCTAGGTCATTGGTTCAATCTGGTTGATTGTCAAATATGCGGCTTGCTTTGACATGCTATACATATGTTTACACAGATGCTTCACTTGTTCATTTTGTTCAAGTGTACTTGTCTTCATTCTGATCATGTTGGCACTGGGTTACTGTCTTGTTTATATTAGACTAGTCGACACTTGATTCTTGAGTTTTGGCCATTTGCACCTGTGTTGAATCCAGTTTCACAGCTCGGATTTGACCTTGTGTTGAAGTTGATATTTTATTTATGTTGCACGTGAGTTGAACCCGGCTTTTCATTTGGGTTTGACCTGTGCTCATCTGTCCCTGTAGCATTATTAAGTGTATATCGATGTGCACGGCCTTGTGGCATGTACAGTGATACACTGTGCATGTCACATTGTTCGTGTGTGATGAATTCAAATTTAAATGATGACGAACAACCCAAATAACTGAGGCAAATATTATTTTCAAAATTCATGTTTTTTTGGCAATGCCAGCCTGTTTTTATAGTGGCCAGTCCACTTTTATTAACCAAAACCAACATACAAATTTAAAAGATACATAGCACTATGACAGAGGAACTACCCACCATCAACATTTATAAAGAGGCAACAACAGGGCAAATTTTTAAAATAAGATCAGAAAGTGAAGATGAAGACCGCGCAAATCTTCTCGAATTCCTTTCCTCCCATATCACTGCTATCGATAATTTGAGGTAACTGAGAAACCGCTTGGTCGACATGGTTTTCCACCTGGTTAACTGGAATATCTGAACCCATTCAAGCTTGAAATCACGTTGCGGTGGCCTCTCATGTATTCGATGAAGAACCTCCTTCCATAAATGATAAGAAAATTGAAGAATAAATGTCCGACATTTTCAGCAGCCCGGTTGCAAAGGATGCACACAGACTGATCGATTAAATGCCTTCTAACAAGATTATCTTGAGTGTGCATAGCGTTCGTCAGACATTTCCAAAGCAGCAGATTATGTTTTTGTTTCGATCCAGACTTCCATATACGAGCGTGCCAAGGAAATGAAGAAGTGCATTGATTTTGTATTATAGTTCTGTAAACTATGGAGATGCTATGAAGATTTCCATTCCAGCTGAGCCCATCATGTTCCACATGCTTAAAAGAGGCAGTAATGGAAGACCAGAGTTTGTTCAGCACAGACGAACTGACATGAGGCAAATGCAGGACTTCATTGACAAAAAAGCATTAGCATTAGCATTAATGGGAATACCAGAGTTAAGTAAAAGATTATAATCAGTATGTTGAGAGAGAATCATTCCTGGAGCACACCAGGGGGAGTACCAAAAGGAGTTCATAGTGTTGCATTGAACCATAGGCAGGTAATATCTTCTATTAGCCAGAAGTCTTTTCCATAAAAAGCTATTGGAATTGTTAGCTTCCATAGTCCAAAAATTGCCACCCTTAAGGCTGTATTGCCTATTCCAGATCTCCCACATCCCCATGTTATTACTGAGCAATTTGTTAACAAGATGGGATGTAGTGGCAATATTCCAAATTTTTAGATTAATGATACCCAGGCCTCCCTTATTAAAAGGATAAATAATTTTCTTATAAGCAATCGGTATGAGTTTAGAGGAGTAAATATTTCGATGCCATAGGAAATGATTAAATGCCCGATTTAGCATGTTAATAAGCTTATAAGGAATCATGAAAAGTTTAAAGAAATATGCACACATAGCAGTGGCAATACTCTGTATGATGACAAGCCTACCAGCTTGAGAAATTTTAGTACCATTATAATTATAGAGTTTATTAGTTATTTTTTCATATAAAGGAAGGCATTGAGCATTGGAAATTCTAGCCTTACACATATGAGCACCAAGGTGCATAGCATTTTGATCAATGGCATGAAGCCCAGAAACCAGAAGAATATTCTGGTAGTTAATATCAGATACCCCAGCAATATTAATTTGAGATTTACTTTTATTTATATATAGACCTGTCATTTGATTAAATTTTTGAAAGATGGAAAACACATTAGTGATGGATTTAATGTTTGGTTTAGTGAAAAGCAGGAGATCATCAGCAAACATTAAAGTTGAGATATGCTGTTTCTGACACTTAGGATGATAATCAATATTTTTTTATGGCATTCAACACTAATCAATTGGATAAGCACCTCCATAACTAAAATGAATAAGGTAGAGGAGATAGGATCCCCTTGCCTTATACCTTTTTGAGTTTTGAAATAACCAAATGACTCACCGTTGATAGATAAAGAAACATGCACAGATGATATGCACGTATATATCCAAGCTAAGAAAGGTAAGGGAAAGTTCATCTTGGACATAATGGATATGATAGCCTCCCAACAAATAGAGTCATAGGCTTTATGAATATCCAACTTCATAAAACATATTGGAGAAATGTTTTTCCTATTGTAACCTTTAATCAGTTCTTGGGAGAGTAATATGTTATCAATAATAGATCTTCCAGTAACAAAACCATTTTGGTTAGGAGATATTAAATCAGCAAGGCATGTTTTCATTCTAGAGGATATAATTTTTGCAATACATTTATATATGACATTACAACAAGCAATGGGCCTGAATTCAGTAACAGATTCAGGCATGTTAACTTTAGGAATAAGGGCAAGTTTAGTATGATTTATACCTTTCAATAAGGTATTGGTTTTAAAGAAGTGTTGAATTGCTTTACAAAAGTCATGTTTAATAATATGCCAACATTTTTGAAAAAACAAAGCAGAAAACCCATCAGGGCCAGGAGAGCTAGTGCTTTTCATTTTGATAATGGAATCATGAATTTCATCTGGAGTAATAATCTTTATTAAACTATTAGCTTGTTCATTAGAGATATTATTAATAGGTAAGTCATTAAGGACTTGAATATTAGTTACAGCGTCAGATTGAGTAAAAAGAAATTGATAGTAATTAAGAAAAGATTGCTTCATACTGGAATGAGTGTTAACTTCAAATCCATGCCTATCTTTAATCCTATGAATTAAAGCAGCAGTCTTCTTAAGTTTCAGAGAGTTATGAAATATTTTAGTGTTTCTATCTCCTCCTATATCCCAATTTAGTTTGTTTTTTTCATGGAGCATTTTAAGTTCAGTTTTGATAGCTATTTTCAATCTTTTGGTAAGCTCATTAGCTTTATTAGAAATAGTTATATTACTTGGGTCATTTTGCAGTTGAATATGAGTATCATTAAGTTCAGAGCTTAAAATGGTGGATAGAAGATTACCGGTACCATACTTATTTAATGACCAAACTTTAATGGAAGCTTTACAATCTTTAAGCTTCGATTGAAGAATAAACATGGGATTGCCAAATTTTGGAATGCTCCAAACTTGCTCAATTAAAGGAAAAAATTCAGGATCATCAATCCAACTATTAAAAAATTAAAAGAAGAAGGACCTTTATTACTTCTATTTCCCCAGTCCATAATGATAGGACTATGATCAGAAAGAGATGAAGTAGGGAAAATAGAAATCAGAGAAGGCCAAGCATTGAAAGCAGAAGAATTGAAATAAGAACGATCCAATTTGCAAAAGGTTCTATTACCTGATCTGCTACAATTATTCCAAGTGTAAAAAACACCAGTTTTTGGAACTTCATGAAGTTGAGAAAGAATGATAGCATTATTAAGAGGAGCAACATCCACCAGAGCCAATGGTAACCCTCCCACCTTATCCTTAGAATTTTGCATACAATTAAAATCACCTAGGCACATCCAGGGGGTGGCAGTGTGCAAAGTAGGAAGAATGTCAAGAAAAACATGCCTGTTAGCTTTTATATTATCTGCATAAACAAAAGTAGAATTAAAATTGAAATTGGTAGGAAGGTGATCAATATTGCAGTGGATGAATTGTCTATGAGTTTCAGAAGCACTAATTGTATACAACTGGGGGTTCCACAAAATCAACAGCCTCCCAAAAGGGGCTGCAGTATGATTGTGAATAAATGCCCATCCAGGAGCAATACAATTAGAAAACATGTTAGTTTCTGCTTCAGAATATTTAGTTTCACTGATGCATATAATTCCCAATTTGTTGCCTTTGATAAGAAGTTTGATTTTGTATACTCTGGCATCATCATGCCCACCACGAATATTCCAATATCCAATGTTGTCTAGCATCATAATTTTTTGTGTTTATTGGCAGATTGCCGAGTAAATCTTTGTGGCCCTTGTATCTTAGCAGAGGCATATTTTTTGTTTTTTTTTTGAATTCTTTGATGTGAGCTTGGCCAAAATTTGCTCTTGATTGTATTCATAGCCTTCATTCATGTCATCTTCCGAGCAAAATTCAGCATCTGAAGATGATCCTATATTGGATTCAAATGTGTTATCCTTAGAAGGAGTAAAAAGAGGAATTTCTTGGGGTGGTTTTAAATTTGCATATGGGCTGACAGTTGTGTTAACAGTAGTGTTCAAACAAGTTGTAGCTACTGCTGTAAAAATCTTATTCTGTGACACAGGAGAGCAATTAAGAACTGGTGCCTCCTTTTCATTGTGCTTGCTTGTATTTTATACTGCAAAAATATTTCCTTTTCAATTTTACTGCGTTAGTGTATATTTTTGCAGATTGCTCAGATGCTGGATTTTAACTGGAATGCAGTTGAAGATAGAAATATGAGTGTGAGTGATATGTAGTGAGGTTAACTGTAAATGTAAAATTGTGATGTATTGTAATCAAAGTTGTATATTTATAGTGAGAGCTTGAAATTGTACTATTCAAAATTGTAATAAATATTTGTTTGAATAAAATATCTGTTTGAATTCAAATTCTGTGTAATTTATTTATTCAACAAATATTTATTTAATCTATGAAAAACAAAATAGTACATTACCAAATACATTTAAATGAATGTATATATGTTTATTATCATCAAACAAAAATCATATAAGCGCAAAGCGCATATTCAACAATCTCCCCCTTTTGATGCTAACAAACATAGATTTAAGATTTTGAATGTATTAAATGTATTTGATCGTTCAATTTGCTCCCCCTATTTAAATGCTCCCTCTCTACACAATACTCCCCCTACATATATGCATACTAATAGAAATATATAAATGAGCCTAGATGCAAATGGAAAATTATTTGACCTTTGCTTGATTCTGTTTGACAAAATCTTAACTTTTCTCTCCCCCTTTTGTTATCAGCAAAAGAATAACAGTGTTATAAAAATAGGGATGAAGTGACAGACATGAATCAAACATTTAACTCAATTGAATATAAATATCAAATTTCAATTAAACTCAAACAAAAATCATAATTACCCTTGTCAGACGCATATTCCACTTTCAGAAGTGATGGGGATAAAATCATCAAAAAATCATACAGTTCTGTCTATTTGTGGTATATTTATTTCAGGAAATTTGAATATCTACTGACCATGCATAACCGTTAGGACTTTTAAATGAGATTTGAGACGACCCGTCTTTCATTCCATAGAAAAACGTATCATCAATAAGAAAGAAAGAGATAGAAATAGAAAGATAGAAAGAAAAGAAACAACAATCATCAGAATCTCACAGCGGAAACGAACAAAATATAATATTACATATATCCCTTACATAATTTACATATCAGAGTTCATAAAATAATACTACTCCATTACATCAGCCATTCATAATAGTTCTTACAACCCAAACAACTCAAAACATAACACCCAAAATGCCACTATAGCGGATATAGATAGATAGTACTTCTGGACTCCAGCTCCAGCTTCCAAAACATATGCTAATCCAAACATAATCACTTGGCTACTCATAAAAATTTGAGTACCCAAGAGTTTATGAAAAACAAAATAAACTCTAGGTCAGACATGGGTCTGGTGTGAGTAAATCAGTTAAAGTTGTTTAACTTTAAAAATTATTTTGAAACAAAAGGTACCGCGTAAGACTCCCCACAAATAAACACGGGTAAGTTTTTACCTTACGCTAACCAAAACATTTGATAGAAAATTCAGTGATATTATAATAGGGTCTAGGGTTTTCAAATAAATAGAAAATAGCCGAAATTGTTACATCTATTAAATTCCAGCTACTAGCCACGAAAGTGGGTAATACAATCAAAACCGTAGGGTCTCGTAGGAAAAAATGGATTTCCATCAATGGCAGGGCTACTGGGGTACCGCCCGACACAGTACGGGGCCTAGATCACCGTACCGAGGATCACTCCCGATCCCCTGCAACACAAGGCCAGACCATCCCTTACTGGATAGTTCCGAACAAGACAACCCCGCAATTGTGGCCAACAACTGCCCACACAGCCGAATAAATAATAAGGGACTCCTAGACAGGGGTAAATCTCACTCTAAAGTGGGGGCTACCCATGAAGCCTTGCTGCACCTCCCCTGTTTTAGCCATTCCCGGTTGATGAGGCTTGAGGTTACGATTACCTTTATAAAGAGCTCATCTCTTAGAATGCCCATCGTCCACCTGACGATGATCTGAAAGCATTCAATCCATACAAGTTCGTTCCGGGTTCGAACGAAACCGAAGGCATTATCTCGTTACACTCATTTTGGAATCAACCTTAGAGTTAACGACGATAAACCTTGCACTCTGATTCTCCATCTCGAATCTATAAGTACTATTCCATCAACTCATTACGGAATTACCCACAGAGTTATACTGACGTATAGACCTTACACCTCGAGTCTTCACTCTTCACATAACATTCACGACCTAACGTTATTTGGAATCGATGTGGTTTCAGACATCCAAATATGGAAACCCGATCCCGGTCTCATCGAAATCCAAAGCGTGTCTTTTAGGTCCAAGTTGTTTAAAGGTTTAAACAATTCAATTCAGATTTAAACATAGCATCACATAACATTATCTACAGATAATAACCAGTATTTATCACAGATATACAACATCTCATCACAGAATATAACTCAACTATCAGTCAACGGATGTCAACCATATACAGATATCAATTTAAACCATCATCCACAAGCAAGCACTACTAAATTCATATCATAATTAATTTAATTAATTTAAATTAAATTAATTACTTACGAATTTATCAATTAATCTTGCTTAAACAAACATTAATTAATTAATCACAATTAATTAATCACCTCTTAATTATTTCATTATTAGTTAATTACTACTTAATTAATTAATTAAAATTTTTCACTTAATTATCAATTAATTACTATAATTATTTATTAATTAAACTTTGATTAAAAATTAATCATTCCTTAATTGGTTATTAATTAACCCTTAATTTATAATTAATTAACCTTAATTAATTCTTAATTACCTTAATTATTTCTTTATTAATTACAATTTAATTTCTTAATTACATAAGAAATTATTCATTAATTAACCTTAATTATTTAATTAATTAAGACTTAATTATAAATTAATTAATGTATAATTACTTGATTAATTTACTCTTAATCCATTAATTAATTAACTTCTTAATCACTAAATTATTAATCAATTATCAATTAATTAATCAATTATTAATCACTTATGAATTAACCTTAAATTAATTAATAAATTAATTAATTACCCATTAATTGTCATCTAATTTAATCCTAAATTACCCATTAATTAATTCATAATTAATTAATTAAATCTTAACAATTAATTAACCAAAATTAATTAATTAATTCATCACTAATAAATTTAAGTAACTTAAATTTCAAAATTTAATTAACTTCAAAACAATTCAATGTTCATTCATCTTTAAACTCTTACATATTTAAGTATTCAATTTATTAAAACAAATTACTTTTTAAAAGGTTAGATTTAAAGATGAAATATTATTTCAAAACTTTAACAAATCAATTGTGGTTTTCTTTTGAAATAAAATATTGACATTTTATAAAGTAGTGAAATATAAAGTTTTAAATTTAACTTAAACCAAATTTACATTTTAAACAAATTTAGCCTTGTCTTCATTTATTGCATAAAGCCCGGCCCAAGTTCAAGCTACCCAGACCCTACTACATCTTCCCTTACTTCTCTTCAACCTGAACCCACACTCGAACAAGCAACAGCACCCAACCATACGCACACTCGAGCACAACCCCTCCTCAACCCGAGCACAACACGCGATCCTCCCGAGTCCGTCACGAGCGCGACTTCGAGCTTCCACTCATGCACACTCGAAAACAAACAGACACACACACACGCCTCGACGTGCACCTGCACAGTGCCACCGCGCCACCATCGCCACTGCTAGCCTCACGCACAACCCACTCTTCGTCCCCTGATCCAGAATCTTAACCCAGAAATCATCAACTCGAATTCAAACAAAAATCGAATGCTTGAACCAAAAATTCGAACAGCAGACGCCACGAGGAAACCCAACAACCACGACCATCTCAACCCATTCCGACACCAAACTTCGGCCACGCGTGCACAACCACCACATGTCACTCCTCCTCAAACCATATAAAGCTCGGTCCACCCAAAACTTCATACGACCGAAGATCACATACCCCAATTAAACAGAACCCATAACCCTAAAAATCCAAATTTCGAATTCTATGTTGTGTAATAAATTTGATTTGTATTTTTCTAGTGATAAACATCATCTAACGTAGCTTCAATTTAAATTTCATAAGTTAAAATTAATCCAGGCTCGAGAATTTTACAAAAGCCCCAAATACAGTAATCTTTAAAATTCGAGTTCAATATCAAGTTATAAATTCTGATTCCACTTTGAAAATTCATAACTTGCATTATATATCCAACCTATATATTTGATTCATCAAAATTTACATAATTTACATGCTATGATTTCTTTGTTTTACTGCATATGCTTTACTTCCTGCAGTTTACTGTATTATCAAAATCTCTATTTAATACTTATAACATATTGTCTCTAACTTATATATTTGAAAATATAAATCAAACATCACCATATTATATTTCAATTTAAAGTTTGCTAAGAAAATTTGCTTGATCATGCAACAACAGAGGATCAAAATTTCATTAACATGCACAGTCAAATAATTGAAGCTGTAAACAACATCTCACAAATCAGTTAACATGCAAGCATTCATTTCCAACATACAACCTTTATACTTAAGATTTTAATTTAAAGATTTACTCACCTTTTTTTTTTCTGATGAAGATTCAAATTTGCAGGAACAAATTATGTGAACTGCAGGCTTCTAAAACTGAGATGAATTGATTGTTGGTGCCTTTAAATCTTGAATAAGTTGATGCTTAACTTTGTGATTATTGCAGAAATTTGGTTGAAGATGAAAAGAATTGAAGAGGTTCAGATTTTTGGAGAGAAGAAATGAAAATTTTCTTTTTAGTAAAAATGAGAGAGTATGCATGAGAAATTAGTTTTATAAAAATTTAAAGAAAAGAAAACTATATTATGACACTTGTCAAATTAGTGGTTAAATTCCTAACACATGTTTAATAATATGCTTAGATGTTAACATGTATTTTATTTCATGCAAAAATGAAATTTAAATATTTACTTAATTGATTCTTTTATATATATGTTTATATTTAAATCCTTAGAAAAATCAATTTCCTTAAATAATGAATATAAAACCAATGTTATAACATAATTAAAATTATGAGAATATAACTTAGTACTCCAAGTATAATTTTAGAATAAAAATTAACATAGTTCAAATCCTTTAATATATCAATTCAAACAAAATTTGAATTCTAAAAATCCAATTCAAGATCAAATTTGGTATGAATAAAATCTTAACACATTCAATTCCTTATATTACTTTTTAATTGAAATAAACTTATATTTACCATTCATTTATTAGTTGTTGAATAAAATAACAAATTTATTGATTTAAATTAATTTATTATATAGATTATCATATTTAAATTCGGTGTGAAATTCCGGGATATTACAATCCTCCCTCCTTAAAAGAATTTCGTCCCCGAAATTCAAACAAAAGATAATCCAAAAAATTTCATTTTATTCAACACTTCAAACATACATAACATCCATACATAAGAAACCATCAAACAAACATCCAAACCAACATACATCCAATACAAACACCATTAACTATCCGGACACATATCCGGATAAGCCTTCCTAATACTATCCAAAGTCTCCCAGGTACAATCTCGGGGATCCTCACTCCACTGGACTTTAACAAGCTTCACAAACTTGCTTCTGAGCTGTCTCTCATCTTGATCAACAATTTGAACAGGATGTCGGACAACTGACAAGTCCGTCTCAACCTCCAATTCTTCCTGCACAGTTGGTTCCACAATAAGAGATGGATCGTGTACATATTTCCGTAGATGAGATACATGGAAAACATTATGAATCCCAGCCATCCGGACTGGCAATTCAATCTTATATGCTACAGCACCAATCCTCTCGAGAACTCTGAATGGACCAATGAATCTCGAAGCGAGTTTCCCTGTCTTCCCAAACCTTACAGCTCCTTTAATAGGGGAAACTTTGACAAAGACCAAATCACCAATCTCGAACTCCAATTGTCTTCGTATTTTATCAGCATATTTCTTTTGTCGATCCTGAGCAGCCCTCATTCTTTTCTTGATCAGCTCGACTTTAGCAGATGCTTCTCGGATCAAATCTGGTCCAAGCATAATACGATCCTTCGACTCTATCCAACAAGCTGGAGATCTATACGGTCTTCCATACAATGCTTCATAAGGAGCCATCTTGATACTTGCTTGGTAACTGTTATTATACGAGAACTCCACTAGATGTAGATAATCCTCCCACGATCCTCCAAAATCTAATACACAGAATCTCAGCATATCTTCTAGAATTCGATTAAGCCTTTCTGTTTGTCCATCTGTTTGTGGATGATATGCTGTGCTCAATCTCAAATTAGTTCCCAAAGCTGATTGCAATGCCTCCCAGAATTTGCTGGTGAAAATCGGATCTTGATCACTTATAATGCTGACTGGAACACCATGCAATCTCACAATCTCTTTCAAGAAAATTTCAGCCAAAGAAACTGCAGTTCGGGTTGCTTTAACTGGTATAAAATGGGCGCTCTTGGTAAGACGATCCACAATTACCCATATCCCTTCATTCCCTTTCTTAGTTCTAGGAAATCCATCGATGAAGTCCATTGCAATCATTTCCCATTTCCATGTCGGGACCTTCAAAGGTTGTAACAAACCGGCTTGCTTCTGCTGATCTCCTTTCACTTGCTGGCAGATTGCACAACTATTGACGAATCTGGCTACATCCTTCTTCATCTTCGGCCACCAGAAAACTCTCTTCATATCCCTGTACATCTTCGAGATTCCTGGATGGATATCCAATCTAGAGCGATGACTTTCCGATAAGACTTCCTGACGCTGATCTCTATCATATGGAACACAGATCCTTCCGTTAATCCTTAGCGTTCCTTGATCATCAATCTCAAAGCTAGGACACTGCCCCTTCCTAACTCTTCTGATAATTCTTTTCAACATTAAATCAGATTCTTGCTTGCTCGAAATCCTTTCCAGAAGAGATGGAACCACTTCCAAAAGAGAAAGAACCGCATTTCTGCTAAGAGCGTCTGCCACGACGTTCGCCTTCCCAGGAGTATACAGAATATCCAAATCGTATGACGCCAAGAATTCAACTCATCTCTGCTGTCTTAGATTAAGATCTTTCTGAGAGAAAAGATATTTCAACGGTTTGTGATCCGTGAATAACTCAAACTTTTCTCCTAAAAGATAATGTCTCCATATCTTAAGAGCAAAAACAATAGCCAACAGCTCTAGATCATGCGTAGCATAGTTTTTGTCATGTGACTTCAACTGCCTACTTGCATACGCAATAACTCTACCATTCTGCATAAGAACAGCTCCCAATCCAACAATACAGGCATCAATATACACTTCAAACTTGCTCTTACCATCAGGAATAGCCAACACAGGAGCACTTGTTAACTTTGCCTTCAGTTTCTGGAAAGCTTCCTCACACTCCGGTGTCCACTTGAATTTAGCTCCCTTCCTTGTCAGCTTCGTTAGATGAGAAGAGATCTTAGAGTAATCCTTAATAAACTTCCTGTAGTAACCGGCCAATCCAAGAAAACTGCGAACTTCAGTAGGAGTCCGAGGCTGCTTCCATTCCAGAATAGTCTCAACTTTAGCAGGATCTACAGAGATTCCCTTACCAGAAACAATGTGGCCTAAAATTTTTACTTCTGATTTCCAAAAATGACACTTAGAGGACTTCGCCTTCAGCACATGCCTTCTCAAAGTTTCCAAAACTATTCTCAAGTGCTGCTTGTGCTCTTCTTCCGATTTAGAATAAACCAAAATATCGTCGATGAAGATTAAAACAAACTTATTCAGAACATCTCTAAAGACTCGGTTCATCAGATCTACAAAATAAGCAGGAGCGTTGGTTAACCCGAAAGGCATAACCAACCACTCATAGAAACAATTAGGTCCCCTAAATGCGGTTAAGGGAATACTGTCTCCAGCTACCCTTAACTGATGGAAACCTAATGCTAGATCTAACTGAGAAAAGACAGATGCACCATGAAGCTGGTCGAAGAGATCATCAATGCGAGGACGAGGATACTTATTCCGAATGGTCACCTTGTTCAATTCACGGTAGTCTACACAGAACCTTAGCGACCCATCCGATTTAGTGACAAAAACTGCAGTAGAGCCCCAACAAGAAAAACTTGGTCTAATCAAACCCTTTTCCAACAAATCTTGAGTTTGCTTCACTAATTCCTCCCTCTCTCTTGGAGCCATTCTCCTATTAGGTTGAATTACAGGTACTGCACCAGGAACCAAATCTATACGGAACTCTATTTCCCGATGCGGAGGCAAATATTTAACTTCCTCAAATACGTCGAAGAAATCTCGGACTACTACAATATCTACAACCTCTTCTTGAGAAGTCCCCAATCCATGTAAAAGACTACTCAAGTGGATTCCAGAGTTATCACACATTATTCTGGCAATCCTACCCAGATCAGTTTCCAACGAAACTGTTCTTTCATCACAATTTAAGATAGCTTTATATTTGTCAAGCCAATCCATTCCCAATATAAGGTCGAAACCTTGAAAATCCAATACATAAGGATCACAGGAAAAACTATGGGATAGATAGGAGATTCTCAAATCCTTACAAATCCTATCCAATTTGGTTACTCCTCCTATAGGATTTGATACACAAATGGGATTTTCTACGACACTAGGAGTAAGTAAGAAATTCTCTACAGTTCCCAGGGAAATAAAACTTAAAGAAGCACCAGAATCAAATAAGACTTTAATATACTTTCCATATAAAAGTAAAGTACCTTCTAAAACTCCCTTGCCCTTTGATGAGTTTGATGGTGCGCCTTCCAAAGCAAATATTTTGTTCTGTTGAACCTTCTGAAGGAGCGGACAGTCTCTAATCATGTGTCCCGGTTGGTGACAGTTAAAGCAAAGCGACTTCTGAACCAAAACCGACCCTGGTCCACTATACTGCTGCCGCTGCTGCTGAGATCCTTTGCTGGGACACTTGTTTGCCAAATGACCTTCTTGATGACAAATATAACACTTCCGGGGTTCATTATTGTTCCCAGACTTCTTCCTGTTTTTCTTCTTCCAGTTAGGATTGAATTTCCTCTTATTCTGGTTAGAAGAATTCCCTCCTGATGCAGCAATTTGTGCCACTGACCTCCTCTTCATCACGTCTTCATACCTTAACGCCATATCAATAAGCTCCACAAAAGACCCTTTCAGATGTGCAGTCATTCTCTCATGATACTCAGGCCTCAACCCTTGGACAAACATCTCGTTCTTCTTAAGAGGCGTGTCTATAACTCCTGGTCCATAGCAAGATAACTCGTTGAACTTTGTCTCGTATTCAACTATGGACATATTCCCTTGTTTCAGATTCATAAAATCTTGATAAAGACGAGTTCTTCCTGCTGCAGGCATATACTTTTCCTCAAACCTCTCCTTAAATTCTTCCCAAGACATACCATCCTCCGAGATATTAGCAATCACTGAGTTCCACCATACTGCAGCACCACTCTGCAATTGCCACGCAGCCATTATTCTCTTCTGCTCATCTGATAACCTCATGCTCTTAAAAATCTTCTCACAGGTGCGAATCCATTCTTGAACTTCTATTATAGTTTTTGATCCTTGAAATGGTTTCCCTCCAAGATGTACAAAGTCCTTGCATAAGGCAGCAAAACTGGCTGAAGACGTAACTGGATTAACGGTCTCATCATCAGTCTGCTCTCTTCTGTTACTAGTTGACCCACTTCCAACAACTCTTCCCCTTCGGCCTCTTGAACTCATATTGGCTACCTGAACAGGTAATCCAATAAATTTAGATAGGGATATAGTTATATAAGAAAATTACAAATACGCACTCTCAAGATAGATTCTACTTCAGAGCCTAGGTATTTCTCAACCATTGCTCTGATACCAACTGAGACGACCCGTCTTTCATTCCATAGAAAAACGTATCATCAATAAGAAAGAAAGAGATAGAAATAGAAAGATAGAAAGAAAAGAAACAACAATCATCAGAATCTCACAGCGGAAACGAACAAAATATAATATTACATATATCCCTTACATAATTTACATATCAGAGTTCACAAAATAATACTACTCCATTACATCAGCCATTCATAATAGTTCTTACAACCCAAACAACTCAAAACATAACACCCAAAATGCCACTATAGTGGATATAGATAGATAGTACGTCTGGACTCTAGCTCCAGCTTCCAAAACATATGCTAATCCAAACATAATCACTTGGCCACTCATAAAAATTTGAGTACCCAAGAGTTTATGAAAAACAAAATAAACTCTGGGTCAGACATGGGTCTGGTGTGAGTAAATCAGTTAAAGTTGTTTAACTTTAAAAATTATTTTGAAACAAAAGGTACCGCGTAAGACTCCCCACAAATAAACACGGGTAAGTTTTTACCTTACGCTAATCAAAACATTTGATAGAAAATTCAGTGATATTATAATAGGGTCTAGGGTTTTCAAATAAATAGAAAATAGCCGAAATTGTTACATCTATTAAATTCCAGCTACTAGCCAAGAAAGTGGGTAATACAATCAAAACCGTAGGGTCTCGTAGGAAAAAATGGATTTCCATCAATGGCAGGGCTACTGGGGTACCGCCCGACACAGTACGGGGCCTAGATCACCGTACCGAGGATCACTCCCGATCCCCGCAACACAAGGCCGGACCCATCCCTTACTGGATAGTTCCGAACAAGACAACCCCGTAGTTGTGGCCAACAACTGCCCACACAGCCGAATAAATAATAAGGGACTCCTAGACAGGGGTAAATCTCACTCTCAAGTGGAGGCTACCCATGAAGCCTTGTTGCACCTCCCCTGTTTTAGCCATTCCCGGTTGATGAGGCTTGAGGTTACGATTACCTTTATAAAGAGCTCATCTCTTAGAATGCCCATCGTCCACCTGACGATGATCTGAAAGCATTCAATCCGTACAAGTTCGTTCCAGGTTCAAACGAAACCGAAGGCATTATCTCGTTACACTCATTTTGGAATCACCCTCAGAGTTAACGACGATAACCCTTGCACTCAGATTCTCCATCTCGAATCTATAAGTACTATTCCATCAACTCATTACGGAATTACCCACAGAGTTATACTGACGTATAGCCCTTACACCTTGAGTCTTCACTCTTCACATAACATTCACGACCTAACGTTATTTGGAATCGATGTGGTTTTCGGACATCCAAATATGGAAACCCGATCCCGGTCTCATCGAAATCCAAAGCGTGTCTTTTAGGTCCAAGTTGTTTAAAGGTTTAAACAATTCAATTCAGATTTAAACATAGCATCACATAACATTATCTACATATAATAACCAGTATTTATCACAGATATACAACATCTCATCACAGAATATAACTCAACTATCAGTCAACGGATGTCAACTATATACAGATATTAATTTAAACCATCATCCACAAGCAAGCGCTACTAAATTCATATCATAATTAATTTAATTAATTTAAATTAAATTAATTACTTACGAATTTATCAATTAATCTTACTTAAACAAATATTAATTAATTAATCACAATTAATTACTTAATTAATCACCTCTTAATTATCTCATTATTAGTTAATTACTACTTAATAAAATATAAAGTAGTAAAATATAAAGTTTTATATTTAACTTAAACCAAATTTACATTTTAAACAAATTTAGCCTTGTCTTCATTTATTGCATAAAGCCCGGCCCAAGTTCAATCTACCCAGACCCAACTTCATCTTCCCTTACTTCTCTTCAACCTGAACCCACACTCGAACAAGCAACAGCACCCAACCATACGCACACTCGAGCACAACCCCTCCTCAACCCGAGCTCAACACGCGATCCTCCCGAGTTCGTCATGAGCGCGACTTCGAGCTTCCACTCACGCACACTCGAAAACACACAGACACGCACACACGCCTCGACGTGCACCTGCACAGTGCCACCGCGCCACCATCGCCACTGCTGGCCTCATGCGCAACCCACTCTTCGTCCCTTGATCCAGAATCTTAACCCAGAAATCATCAACTCGAACTCAAACAAAAATCGAATGCTTGAACCAAAAATTCGAACAGCAGACGCCACGAGGAAACCGAACAACCACGACCATCTCAACCCATTCCGACACCAAACTTCGGCCACGCGTGCACAACCACCACACGTCACTCCTCCTCAAACCATATAAAGCTCGGTCCACCCAAAACTTCATACGACCGAAGATCACATACCCTAATTAAACAGAACCCATAACCCTAAAAATCCAAATTTCGAATTCTATGTTGTGTAATAAATTTGATTTGTATTTTTCTAGTGATAAACATCATCTGACATAGCTTCAATTTAAATTTCAAAAGTTAAAATTAATACAGGCTCGAGAATTTTACGAAAGCCCCAAATACAGTAATCTTTAAAATTCGAGTTCAATATCAAGTTATAAATTCTGATTCCACTTTGAAAATTCATAACTTGCATTATATATCCAACCTATATATTTGATTCATCAAAATTTACATAATTTACATGCTATGATTTCTTTGTTTTACTGCATATGCTTTACTTCCTGCAGTTTACTGTATTATCAAAATCTCTATTTAATACTTATAACATATTGTCTCTAACTTATATATTTGAAAATATAAATCAAACATCACCATACTATATTTCAATTTAAAGTTTGCTAAGAAAATTTGCTTGATCATGCAGCAACAGAGGATCAAAATTTCATTAACATGCACAGTCAAATAATTGAAACTGTAAACAACATCTCACAAATCAGTTAACATGCAAGCATTCATTTCCAACATTCAACATACAACCTTTATACTTAAGATTTTAATTTAAAGATTTACTCACCTTTTTTTTTCTGATGAAGATTCAAATTTGCAGGAACAAATTATGTGAACTGCAGGCTTCTAAAACCGAGATGAATTGATTGTTGGTGCCTTTAAATCTTGAATAAGTTGATGCTAAACTTTGTGATTATTGCAGAAATTTGGTTGAAGATGAAAAGAATTGAAGAGGTTCAGATTTTTGGAGAGAAGAAATGAAAATTTTCTTTTTAGTAAAAATGAGAGAGTATGCATGAGAAATTAGTTTTATAAAAATTTAAAGAAAAGAAAACTATATTATGACACTTGTCAAATTAGTGGTTAAATTCCTAACACATGTTTAATAATATGCTTAGATGTTAACATGTGTTTTATTTCATGCAAAAATGAAATTTAAATATTTACTTAATTGATTCTTTTATATATATGTTTATATTTAAATCCTTAAAAAAATCAATTTCCTTAAATAATGAATATAAAACCAATGTTACAACATAATTAAAATTATGAGAATATAACTTAGTACTCCAAGTATAATTTTAGAATAAAAATTAACATAGTTCAAATCCTTTAATATATCAATTCAAACAAAATTTGAATTCTAAAAATCCAAATCAAGATCAAATTTGGTATGAATAAAATCTTAACACATTCAATTCCTTATATTAGTTTTTAATTGAAATAAACTTATATTTACCATTCATTTATTAGTTGTTGAATAAAATAACAAATTTATTGATTTAAGTTAATTTATTATATAGATTATCATATTTAAATTCGATGTGAAATTCCGGGATATTACAAGATTAGTAGTATTCCAATTTAATTTTTAAAAAGAATTCAAGTATCTTCTAACCACGCATAACCGTGAGGACTTTTAAATGGGATTAGAATCAACTTGTCTATTAAATCGATTAATTTTGATATGCGTTCCATACATGCATAACCGTGAGGACTTTTAAATTAGCATGGAAGCACATAATCAAAAATCCAAGTAATTCACCCATGCATAACCGTGAGGACTTTTAAATGAGAGTGAATACTTTGGATATTTATTTTTATTGAAGAATATAATAAATTGAAGCACAGATAATTTCCTTTATAATAATAAATTGAAGAACGAATAATTTCCTTTGTAAACTACCACAAATTTACATGCTATATATGATTTTGATGAGTGATGGTCGATAGAAAGATGATAGAAATAGAAATGATCATGGAATTTTCACCCAACAAAAAGTTTTATAACTCTTGTTATGAAATTCTAAAGAAATTTTTCTAAATATATTGTCTTGAGTAATGTATGACAAATATCGACACTCATCACTTTTTCAATCACTATTGATCTTTTCGATAATCATTAGGGAGTTAGATTAGTCAAAATTTGTCATTTAAAATCAAATAAGAATGACTAATCTGAAAATATGGTCAACAATGATTTTCTCGAAGGGGTTATATGAGAAAAATTCTGCCATTTGAAAAATTATTTCAAGTGAAAAATATGCAGATATTTTCTATGAAAAAACGATGCAGTTACTAAATGTCTCAAAAATCAATCACGTTCCACTAGTAATTTTTCTATCAACTATATTACCAGTGTAATCTGCATCTGAATTTAAATTTCACTCAATATTCACTCGTTGGATGTCAAAGACCAGATTGTGAAATTTCAACAAATTATCTCATAATTGTTTTCAACCATTTTTAAATGAAATTCTCTTGGATTTGAATTGAGACCGTGTTAACAATCAAACAAATATCATATTGTCAGTTTCAGAAACAGTTATATTCATGAATAATCAATAATCAATCAACATCATAATTATTTCAAAAAACAATTTCTTGAAGTTTCAACAATTTCTTAAAATCCTTTTTAACAGCTTTCACATGAAATTTGAAATCGTGCAAATTTACAAGCAGTGACCAAAAATGTCAAAACAAATATATCTACGTGTAGCATGAGTAACCATCATTTGACCGAACAAATTTATATGGATTAGTTCAAAGTTGAAAATCTGATTGGTCATCATTTAAGCACAAATCAAGGTCATAAATAAGAACAAGTCAAAAAATCATATCAATTAAGAATAAGTCAGAATTAAAGACATCATCACATTACTGGCTGATTTAATTCAGATTACGGTGCAGATTATCACATTTAATATATCGTTCAAAACAATTTTACCTGTTTTACCTTTACGATAATTTTTCGTTGTTGTCCATTGTGATTCTGTCACCTTTATACTAGGCTAAGGAACTTTGCTTTGTCGCCCGTTGTGTTTCTGGAACAGCCAAAATCCAGAGAACATTGTTGTTTTCCTTAGCCTGCCACCACACCTACACGATGAAAGATTTTTGTGACCTATTTGTTTTTAGAGGTCCATGGTTGTTGGTGGCAGAACATGAAAAATATGTTTGTGGAGACCCAAAACTATTTATATATGTTCCTTTTGGCACCCAAATTTGTTTGACTTTCAAAGATATTATATTTGTGCCTTTTGGAACCCAAATTGGTATAGTTTTCACGTGTTTGGGTCTATACCAACAATTATTTTGATTGTGTCCAAATTTTCTACAAATTGTGCACATAGGATTAACTTGATTAATATTGCTTTCAACAATTTTAGATTGATTATATCTAAGTCCTTTTCTAACCGTGTTAACAGTTTGCTTTCCTAATAGCATATTCAACGATTTTTCGCTTTTTGAAAATTTATCTAAAGTCATTGACAATTGTTGGACTTGTATTTTGAGAGATTCATTTTCGTTTATCAATTGTGTGCACTTTTTAATAGAATTTTCTCTTCTAGTATTTTCATTTTCTTTTAAAATCATAATTTCGTTTTCAAGTGATTTCATTTTAATTTCTGATTTTTTAATTTCTTCTTCAAATGTTGGACACTTATCACACTTAGGGATCCTACTTTGATAGGTTTTAACTAATTGGTCAAGTTGTTCATTTAATTCTATCAAAGTGTCTTTTTGTGATTCAAGTTTAGCGTATTTTTCCCTAAGTTGTTCAAAACAACCATTCACTTCGTGGAAATAAATAAGTAATTCACACCCATTTTCAATAATATCCCAACATTTAATATTAACAGATTTTAAATAAAATTCCATTTTTAATTTCCAGTTCAAAAAATCTATTCCATTGAAAATAGAAGGAATAATATTGGAACAACCCTCAACAAAAGTATTATTTGGTGTATTCATGACTCTAGAGTTAATGAAAAAATACCGGGCTTTGATACCACTTGTAGGATCTAGATTAACCCTAGAGGGGGTTGAATAGGGTTATAGCAAATTTACTCGAATTAAACACAGAAATAAACTGCAGAAATAAATATGCTGAAAAGTAAATCACACACAGTTTACCCAGCTTCGGCAACCCCTGCCTACTGCTGCATTCCCAGATTTCTATTAGCATTAAACAGTATCACGCTTACAAACACTCTACTAGATTCGCAGACCCTTTTGCTCCCGCTCACAAACACTCTACTAGACTCGCACACCCTGCTCCCGCCTATAGAGTTTCGCTTACTCGCAAACACTGCTTCCGCCTATAGAGTTTTGCAAACTCGCACACCCTGCTCACTGAACTAATTCTAACTAGACAATCTGACACTACCTAAATCCTAGGTGGTGATTTACAAAGTTTTGATTCGTAAAGTAAAAACAAAAACAATTAAACAACAATTAAAAGACACAATAACCCTAATTAAAAAAATTGAACTAAAGCCTCTAAAAATAACAAGGCCGGCCCAAACATGTCATCTCCCCTTTTTTTATTTCACCGGCCTGCTTTCCTTTGTGAGATAATGGTGGCTTTGTTTCGTTCGTCCCTTTTCTCGTCTGAATTAGGGCTTGCGCTATAATTGAAGTCGCCGACTCTAGTGGCTTCGATCGAGATCTCTAGTGTCCAGTTCCTTGCGTTCGTCGATCGTTTGTCTCTTTGAATTTGCTCATGGCTCTTCAATTTGGATCGAGTTCGTCTCCTTGATTTCGGTATGTAATTTTATGCTTTTGTGCTTTAGTGTTTTCGTACTTGAACTCGATACTCAAAAATTGCCGATGATGATTTCAATTTATAGGGTTCGTTCCCCTTATTTTCCGTTCGTCTAAATATATTTGAATCTGTCATTATTGTTTGATCGGTCGTTTGATTATGCTTGGATGCTTGGGATTTGTCTAACTTTGTCAATTTCGTATTTTTGATGCTTGGTTGACACGGCTTCGATTTTGACTTTGCTCGTTTCTTTACCACAACATTTCTGACTTGTTCAACATACTTACTTGGTTCAATTGTGACCTCGGCACTGGTTTTGTGTATGCAAATCCACGTCTTTGAATTTGTTACGTGGTCACCACAGTGTTGAATTCATTTGACTTCGGTTTTGATTGAATTTATTGCTGTAGCATACTTGACCTGTTTGACTGTCATGTGTTATCATCTTGTACATCTCCATCTCGAGTAGCTCTGCATTGTTTGGGATATGCATTTGTTCGCAATGTAGTATTTCTATTATTAAAATCTCATCTTGTACATCTCGAGTAGACTTCGGTTATGCTTTGCCCTGTATAAGTATTTCTGCATCTCATGTTGTACTTATTGAAATCTTGAGTTGTTGCACTGGTGCATTTGGTTTGAGTCAGATGTACTGGGTTTGGTTCAGGTTGTTCATGAGTCTTCATTTGATATTGATCTTCATATATGTGCATATAACAGTTGCTCGGTCCTTGATTGTTTCAGTATTCATGTTGTTGTGCATTTGTATTACTTGTTGTCTGTGTTGTGTAGTAGCTATGGTCTTTATTGTTGTAGCATGCACTCATTGTTGTTTCCAGTTGCACTTGGTCATTTTGTTCATCTGTATCATGCTTTGGCTTCACCGATGCTGCACTTGGTCTTGCCTTGGTTCTGGCCATTCCTTGTTGCCTTGTTGCAGTTTGATTACGGAACTAGTTCCAGGTACATTGCAATATTGAGATGTTTGCATGTTAGTTGTATCACTTGTCCCATATCTTGTGCTCGAGCACTGTCCATACTTGCCCACTGATTTTGAAGTTGTAACCTAGGTCATTGGTTCAATCTGGTTGATTGTCAAATATGCAGCTTGCTTTGACATGCTATACATATGTTTACACAGATGCTTCACTTATTCATTTTGTTCAAGTGTACTTGTCTTCATTCTGATCATGTTGGCACTGGGTTACTGTCTTGTTTATATTAGACTAGTCGACACTTGATTCTTGAGTTTTGGCCATTTGCACCTGTGTTGAATCCAGTTTCACAGCTCGGATTTGACCTATTGCTGAAGTTGATATTTTATTTATGTTGCACGTGAGTTGAACCCGACTTTTCATTTGGGTTTGACCTGTGCTCACCTGTCCCTATAGCATTATCAAGTGTATATCGATGTGCACGGCCTTGTGGCATGTACAGTGATACACTGTGCATGTCACATTGTTCGTGTGTGATGAATTCAAATTTAAATGATGACGAACAACCCAAATAACTGAGGCAAATATTATTTTCAAAATTCACGTTTTATTTTCAAAAAGAGGAATTTCTTGGGGTGGTTTTAAATTTGCATATGAGCTGACAGATGTGTTAACAGTAGTGTTCAAACAAGTTGTAGCTACTGCTGTAAAAATCTTATTCTGTGACACAGGAGATCAATTAAGAACTGGTGCCTCCTTTTCATTGTGCTTGCTTGTATTTTATACTACAAAAATATTTCCTTTTCAATTTTACTGCGTTAGTGTATATTTTTGCAGATTGCTCAGATGCTGGATTTTAACTGGAATGCAGTTGAAGATAGAAATATGAGTGTGAGTGATATGTAGTGAGGTTAACTGTAAATGTAAAGTTGTGATGTATTGTAATCAAAGTTGTATATTTATAGTGAGAGCTTGAAATTGTACTATTCAAAACTGTAATAAATATTTGTTTGAATAAAATATCTGTTTGAATTCAAATTCTGTGTAATTTATTTTATTCAATAAATATTTATTTAATCTATGAAAAACAAAATAGTACATTACCAAATACATTTAAATGAATGTATATATGTTTATTATCATAAAAAAAATCATATAAGCGCAAAGCGCATATTCAACAATCTCCCCCTTTTGATGATAACAAACATATATTTAAGATTTTGAATGTATTAAATGTATTTGATCGTTCAATTTGCTCCCCCTATTTAAATGCTCCCTCTCTACACAATACTCCCCCTACATATATGCATACTAATAGAAATATATAAATGAGCCTAGATGCAAATGGAAAATTATTTGACCTTTGCTTGATTCTGTTTGACAAAATCTTAACTTTTCTCTCCCCCTTTTGTTATCAGCAAAAGAATAACAATGTTATAAAAATAGGGATGAAGTGACAGACATGAATCAAACATTTAACTCAATTGAATATAAATATCAAATTTCAATTAAACTCAAACAAAAATCATAATTACCCTTGTTAGACGCATATTCCACTTTCAGAAGTGATGGGGATAAAATCATCAAAAAACCATACAGTTCTGTCTATTTGTGGTATATTTATTTCAGGAAATTTGAATATCTACTAACCATGCATAACCGTTAGGACTTTTAAATGAGATTAGTAATATTCCAATTTAATTTTTAAAAAGAATTCAAGTATCTTCTAACCACGCATAACCGTGAGGACTTTTAAATGGGATTAGAATCAACTTGTCTATTAAATCAATTAATTTTGATATGCGTTCCATACATGCATAACCGTGAGGACTTTTAAATGAGCATGGAAGCACATAATCAAAAATCCAAGTAATTCACCCATGCACAACCGTGAGGACTTTTAAATGAGAGTGAATACTTTGGATATTTATTTTTAATGAAGAATATAATAAATTGAAGCACGGATAATTTCCTTTATAATAATAAATTGAAGAACGAATAATTTCCTTTGTAAACTACCACAAATTTACATGCTATATATGATTTTGATGAGTGATGGTCGATAGAAAGATGATAGAAATAGAAATGATCATGGAATTTTTACCCAACAAAAAGTTTTTATAACTCTTGTTATGAAATTCTAAAGAATTTTTTCTAAATATATCGTCTTGAGTAATGTATGACAAATATCGACACTCATCACTTTTTCAATCACTATTGATCTTTTCGATAATCATTAGGGAGTTAGATTAGTCAAAATTTGTCATTTAAAATCAAATAAGAATGACTAATCTGAAAATATGGTCAACAATGATTTTCTCGAAGGGGTTATATGAGAAAAATTCTGCCATTTGAAAAATTATTTCAAGTGAAAAATATGCAGATATTTTCTATGAAAAAACGATGCAGTTATTAAATGTCTCAAAAATCAATCACGTTCCACCAGTAATTTTTCTATCAACTATATTACCGGTGTAATCTGCATCTGAATTTAAATTTCACTCAATATTCAATCGTTGGATGTCAAAGACCAGATTGTGAAATTTCAACAAATTATCTCATAATTGTTTTCAACAATTTTTTAATGAAATTCTCTTTGATTTGAATTGAGACCGTGTTAACAATCAAACAAATATCATATTATTAGTTTCAGAAACAGTTATATTCATGAGTAATCAATAGTCAATCAACATCATAATTATTTCAAAAAACAATTTCTTGAAGTTTCAACAATTTCTTAAAATCCTTTTTAACAGCTTTCACATGAAATTTGAAATCGTGCAAATTTACAAGCAGTGACCAAAAATGTCAAAACAAATATATCTACGTATAGCATGAGTAACCATCATTTGACCGAACAAATTTATATGGATTAGTTCAAAGTTGAAAATCTGATTGGTCATCATTTAAGCACAAATCAAGGTCATAAATAAGAACAAGTCAAAAAATCATATCAATTAAGAATAAGTCAGAATTAAAGACATCATCACATTACTGGCTGATTTAATTCAGATTACGGTGCAGATTATCACATTTAATATATCGTTCAAAACAATTTTACCTGTTTTACCTTTACGATAATTTTTCGTTGTTATCCATTGTGATTCTGTCACCTTTATACTAGGCTAAGGAACTTTGCTTTCTCGCCCGTTGTGTTTCTAGAACAGCCAAAATCCAGAGAACACTGTTGTTGTTCCTTAGCCTGCCACCACACCTACACGATGAAAGATTTTTGTGACCTATTTGTTTTTATAGGTCCATGGTCGTTAGTGGCAGAACATGAAAAATATGTTTGTGGAGACCCAAAACTATTTATATATGTTCCTTTTGGCACCCAAATTTGTTTGACTTTTAACGATTTTATATTTGTTCCTTTTGGAACCCAAATTGGTATAGTTTTCACGTGTTTGGGTCTATAACAACAATTAGTTTGATTGTGTCCAAATTTTCTACAAATTGTGCACATAGGATTAACTTGATTAATATTGCTTTCAACAATTTTAGATTGATTATATCCAAGTCCTTTTCTAACCGTGTTAACAGTTTGCTTTCCTAATAGCATATTCAACGATTTTTCGCTTTTTGAAAATTTATCTAAAGTCGTTGACAATTGTTGGACTTGTATTTTGAGAGATTCATTTTCGTTTATCAATTGTGTGCACTTTTTAATAGAATTCTCTCTTCTAGTATTTTCATTTTCTTTTAAAATCAGAATTTCATTTTCAAGTGATTTCATTTTAATTTCTGATTTTTTAATTTCTTCTTCAAATGTTGGACACTTATCACACTTAGGGATCCTACTTTGATAGGTTTTAACTAATTGGTCAAGTTGTTCATTTAATTCTATCAAAGTGTCTTTTTGTGATTCAAGTTTAGCGTATTTTTCCCTAAGTTGTTCAAAACAGCCATTCACTTCGTGGAAATAAATAAGTAGTTCATAGTGAGTAAGTTTTGATACCTCGCTTGGCTCGTCATCGTCGCTATCGGTTATATTTCCATGAAGGCATATATCTGCTTTCTCACTTTCACTGCTATCGCTTTTATTCCACGTGGCTGCAAATTTCCTTTTTGAATTATTTTCTTTGTTGAGTTGAAATCGGGGATAATTGGGCTTGATATCATGGGGTTTGTTGCAGATGTTCCCGTGTTCTTCAGAGTTGTCTAGTGCTTTAATTATTTTGCTTCTCAATTGTTGATTTAGAGCTGGATTTTCGTATTTGTTGTTCCACCTTTTGAATTTCTTTATTGTTAACGCCAGCTCAACTGCTCCATCATCATCATCCTCATCACAACTGCTATTTACCAATTCTGTTAAGCGTATTTCTTTAACTGAGTCGGTTGTGGAGGACTTCTCATTGCTGTTGACTTTTGCACCATATATTGCATCGAGAGTTTTCCAGATTTTCTGTGCATTTTCACAATGAGAGACGAAATAAAAATTATCACGATTAATATGAGAATATAATATATGCATAGCAAGAGCATTAACCGAGATAATTTCCTTGTTTGTTATATCACACCCATTTTCAATAATATCCCAACATTTAATATTAACAGATTTTAAATAAAATTCCATTTTTAATTTCCAGTTCAAAAAATCTGTTCCACTGAAAATAGAAGGAATAATATTGGAACGACCGTAAACAAAAGTATTATTTGGTGTATTCATGACTCTAGAGTTAATGAAAAAATACCGGGCTTTGATACCACTTGTAAGATCTAGATTAACCCTAGAGGGGGGGGGGGGGGGGTGAATAGGGTTATAGCAAATTTACTCGAATTAAACACAGAATTAAACTGTAGAAATAAATATGCTGAAAAGTAAATCACACACAAAATTTACCCAGCTTCGGCAACCCCTGCCTACTGCTGCATTCCCAGATTTCTATTAGAATTAAACAGTATCACGCTTACAAACACTCTACTAGACTCGTAGACCCTTTTGCTCCCGCTCACAAACACTCTACTAGACTCGCACACCCTGCTCCCGCCTATAGAGTTTCGCTTACTCGCAAATACTGCTCTCGCCTGTAGAGTTTTGCAAACTCGCACACCCTGCTCACTGAACTAATTCTAACTAGACAATCTGACACTACCTAAATCCTAGGTGGTGATTTACAAAGTTTTGATTCGTAAAGTAAAAACAAAAACAATTAAACAACAATTAAAAGACACAATAACCCTAATTAAAAAAAATTAAACTAAAGCCTCTAAAAATAACAAGGCCGGCCCAAACATATCATCTCCCCTTTTTTTTATTTCACCGGCCTGCTTTCCTTTGTGAGATAATGGTGGCTTTGTTTCGTTCATCCCTTTTCTCGTCTGAATTAGGGCTTGTGCTATAATTGAAGTCGCCGACTCTAGTGGCTTCGATCGAGATCTCCAGTGTCCAGTTCCTTGCGTTTGTCGATCGTTTGTCTCTTTGAATTTGCTCATGGCTCTTCAATTTGGATCGAGTTTGTCTCCTTGATTTCGGTATGTAATTTTATGCTTTTGTGCTTTAGTGTTTTCGTACTTGAACTCGATACCCAAAAATTTCCGATGATGATTTCAATTTATAGGGTTCGTTCCCCTTATTTTCCGTTCGTCTAAATATATTTGAATCTGTCATTATTGTTTGATCGGCCGTTTGATTATGCTTGGATGCTTGGGATTTATCTGACTTTGTATCAATTTCGTATTTTTGATGCTTGGTTGACACGGCTTCGATTTTGACTTTGTTCGTTTCTTTACCACAACATTTCTGACTTGTTCAACATACTGACTTGGTTCAATTGTGACCTCAGCATTGGTTTTGTGTATGCAAACCCACGACTTTGAATTTGTTACGTGGTCACCACGGTGTTGAATTCATTTGACTTCGGTTTTGATTGAATTTATTGCTACAGCATACTTGACCTGTTTGACTGTCATGTGTTATCATCTTGTACATCTCCATCTCGAGTAGCTCTGCATTGTTGGGGCTATGCATTTGTTCGCACTGTAGTATTTCTATTATTTGAATCTCATCTTGTACATCTCGAGTAGACTTCGGTTATGCTTTGCCCTGTATAAGTATTTCTGCATCTCATGTTGTAGTTATTGAAATCTTGAGTTGTTGAACTGGTGCATTTGGTTTGAGTCAGATGTATTGGGTTTGGTTCAGGTTGTTCATGAGTCTTCATTTGATATTGATCTTCATATATGTGCATATATACAGTTGCTCGGTCCTTAATTGTTTCAGTATTCATGTTGTTGTGCATTTGTATTACTTGTTGTCTGTGTTGTGTAGTAGCTGTGGTCTTTGTTGTTGTAGCATGCACTCATTGTTGTTTCCAGTTGCACTTGGTCATTTTGTTCATCTGTATCATTCTTTGGCTTCACTGATGCTGCACTTGGTCTTGCCTTGGTTCTAGCCATTCCTTGTTGCAGTTTGATTACTGAACTAGTTCTGGGTACATTGCAATATTGAGATGTTTGCATGTCAGTTGTATCACTTGTCCCATATCTTGTGCTCGAGCTCTGTTCATACTTGCCCATTGATTTTGAAGTTGTAACCTAGGTCATTGGTTCAACCTGGTTGATTGTCAAGTATGCAGCTTGCTTTGACATGCTATACATATGTTTACACAGATGCTTCACTTGTTCATTTTGTTCAAGTGTACTTGTCTTCGTTCTGATCATGTAGGCACTGGGTTACTGTCTTGTTTGTATTAGACTAGTCGACACTTGATTCTTGTGTTTTGGCCATTTGCACCTGTGTTGAATCTAGTTTCACAGCTCGGATTTGACCTATTGCTGAAGTTGATATTTTATTTATGTTGCACGTGAGTTGAACCCGGCTTTTCATTTGGGTTTGACCTGTGCTCACCTGTCCCTGTAGCATTATCAAGTGTATATCGATGTGCACGGCCTTGTGGCATGTACAGTGATACACTGTGCATGTCGCATTGTTCGTGTGTGATGAATTCAAATTTAAATGATGACGAACAACCCAAATAACTGAGGCAAATATTATTTTCAAAATTCATGTTTTATTTTATACTGCAAAAATATTTCCTTTTCAATTTTACTGCGTTAGTGTGTATTTTTGCAGATTGCTCAGATGCTGGATTTTAACTGGAATGCAGTTGAAGATAGAAATATGAGTGTGAGTGATATGTAGTGAGGTTAACTGTAAATGTAAAATTGTGATGTATTGTAATCAAAGTTGTATATTTATAGTGAGAGCTTGAAATTGTACTATTCAAAATTGTAATAAATATTTGTTTGAATTCAAATTCTGTGTAATTTATTTTATTCAACAAATATTTATTTAATCTATGAAAAACAAAATAGTACATTACCAAATACATTTAAATGAATGTATATACGTTTATTATCATCAAACAACAATCATATAAGCGCAAAGCGCATATTCAACATTATTTTAAGAAGTAGTTTATTTGAAAATTAAAAGTGTGATTTTTTTTGAAGATTATAAATTTATAGTTATATAAAATATTTCAAAACAGAGATTTTTCGAACTATGATAAATGTTTTTAAAATCTTAAAAGTAAGTCCATCTTTTACAATAAAGGGTATGGTTTTAAAGGAAGATAGGTATAAATATTTATTAACCATTTTATATACAGTAATACACACACACACTCTTATATTAAGATTTATCTACAAATATGGGAATTTATAAATGTGATAAATTTATAAAAGTAATATTTTACAAAGAAGTGAAGGTTGGTAAAATCGTATTTTGTTAATAAAAATGGATTTATAAACGGCGTTATAAATTAAGGGAAACGTTTATCATTGTATAAATTTGGAAACAAATCACAAAATTGTGGATTTGTAATAAGACGTGAATGGTATTTTAGAAAATAATTGACTCTATTTAGAAAATCGAAGGTGAGGGTAAATTGAGAATGTTAAACAATATTTTATAAATAAAAAGGAATTTATAAAAGGTATTTTTCCATAAGGGGCAACGTTAAAAATACATGGTGATTGATGTTTTTGAATGGGATTAAAAATAAGTGAGATTTATAAAGTATAAAGGAAATATAGTTATAAATGGAGTTCATAAATAAACTGATTTTATGAAAAAACGTTTATAAAAGAGAATGAGATATATAAATATAATTTTATAAATATGGAAGTGATCATGTTGGAAATTAAATATGGATTTTGATCAAAGAAATACAATTACATCTTAAAGTGTTTATTTATATTGAAAAAATTTCAAAGTTGTTTATCGATATTTTAATATTTTGAAAAGTTAGTTATTCAAATTATTAATGCGTGTTGAAATTAATTTTAATTACTTATCAATAAAGTTTTGGAAATTAATTATTACTATTGATAATAAAGTTGAATATAAAATATTATCATTTATTTTAGAATGTTTTGAAATCATTAATTTTTATCTATAAGATGTTTTGAAGTTAATTACTATCTATTATATTGTTATAATTGTATGTTTTTAAGTTAACTACTATTTATTTAAAATGTTTATTATCATATAGTAGTGTTTAAAAGTAAATGGCTAGAATTATTTTAAATTATTTTCGAGATTTATAAATGGAGTTTTATAAACAGATATGGATTATAAGAGGAATCTTCTAACATGTTTTGGAAAATCGGAAAGGAAGATTGGTTAAAAGATAAAAGAATTCTATAATTTTTTTAGATATTTATAAAAGAATTTTAGTAATGGGTTTATAGATTTATAAAAGTGCTTTTACAACGGTTTTATGGATTTATAATGAAGTTTATAAATGATTTCAAATTGAATAAAAAGAGGAATCTTTCTAAAATGTTGGTGAATATACTTATACCGTTAAGATAAGTATATGGATTTTTTTTCCAATTATTGAGAAATAGGGATTATAGGTATATATATCTTTGTTAAAAGAATTTCGATTCAAGCATTACAAAGTGAATTTAAATTAAATAAAGATTAATTAAAAGGAGGCTAGTGGTTGTTCATGTGATTAACCAAAGTTTGCTTTCTTTATGGAATTAAATACCCGATTAAATATTTGTTTATTCAATAGTTAAATAACCGACTATCAAATTTGGACCCAAATGTAACTTTGGAAATACCTAAGAGAAACATATGAGTTATATATTACATTCATCTCCGATGATGTTGTACTGTGTGTATATCTCATTTTGTTCTCTTAGGATAATGTTACGGAAATCTGTCAACTAACTGTTAGGAGGTGATCTATACTCTTATCTTTGATGGTTTATTTCCTAAAGAACTAGGGTTGAGTTTATTGAAAATTATCGAATGTTGTTTCGAAGAGATCGGGATCAGATATGTTATCCGAAAACCACTTCAATCCAACTTAAGCATTGCGAAGTGAAGACATCTTGAGGATGATGAAAATTGAAAACAGTGCTCTTAAGTGTTTTGTTTAGTCCCAGAACGAATTTGGATGGATGAATGTTGTTATTGCATTATTTCCTAGAGGGCAGTGTTAGTATTCCAAGTGGAAAGTGCTATAAAAAAGGTAAAATGTAGCCTTAAGCGTTGTCAACCGAGAATAACTAAACATGGGAGATGCAGTAGGGCTAAGTGGGTCGCTTCCAAGTAGGGTATGATCATCCCTATCCAGAGTCTCTATTATCTCTCATTTGTATTATTCAGGGCCAATTAATGGATAAGTGGTCATATTCGATACGATCCAAGGGTAGGTCGGTTCTGTGTTGGAAGGGAATCCAGGTGAGGTCCTTAGTGTTATTTTATCTAGAGATGCACCGTGACGGGCGGTACCCTAGTAGCCCAGTCTTTGTATGGAATCCAATCTCCAAAACGAGCCATTACGGTTTTGATTGTGCCCAACTATGTTGGAACATAAGATGTGTTTCAGCTATTTTATATATTTACTTTGAACCTTTTGACATTATTATAATATCAGAGAATTTTATATGAAATGTTTTGGTTATCGCAAGGTAAAAACCCGTCCATGTTTATGTGCGGTATGGTCTTACGAGATACTTTTGAATTCTAATGGTTTTCTATAACTTTAATTTTTAGTTGGGTGTGCTTTTTCGCACTAGTTTTCTAAACTGACTTGGATGTTATTTTATTATAATGCTCGGGGCAGACCGAGATGTAACGATCCGTAATTTTTAATGATTTAAATAACGTTATTAACTATATTTTGCTTGGAAATAAACAATAAAATTTAGCAATGAAAATTTAATATTTGTAATGCGTCTATTTAAATATAGCAAGCTTTAGATTTTCATCTGAAAAAATTAAGTACTGTTGTGTAGTTTTACATTCAAAATCAGTTAATTTGATGAAAATGTAATATTTTCGAAATCTAAATATTTTATATAATAAAATTGTAAACCATTTTCAGTATTGAAAATATAGATTATGTTTTTGAAGATAATAAGTTTTGAAACTCTAAGAAATTTTGATTGAAATTAAAATGTTTATCTATTTTGGTTCCTTGTTTTACTTTGTTTTAGTGCAATAATCTAATGATTTGTATTTGAGTTGTTGTATTTTGTTCAAATAGATACATTAACCACCTATAGTTTTGTATTAAGTATTTACTGGATATGTCGATCCACTTGAGTTTGAAAAAAAAGAGCATTTATCAACGTATTCAATAGATATTCAAGACAATGCTATAGATGGTCGCTCCTAACCAGGCCTATTCTATGCATTACCAGACAGTATTACCCAGTAATACTCTTTGTCAACGTGGATCTCGGGGTGGGGCGTCACAGCTTGAGTAAGACATCATATTTCATTTTGCCAAATTTGGACTGTTATAGCACCGTTTATCTTATTTTCGACGAATTTGCAGCATTTTGGTAGCGAATATTGACTTTTGATAGGATTGTCATATCATTAATATCTATGTACCATTTTATTCATCTCGTCATGCTGATCTCCACAGTATATTCATTTATTTATTTTGGCGTCTGGTACACGGTGAAATATATGAAACAATTAGTCGTATCGGTTCTGTATTTTATTTCCTTTGTTCTGTCGTTGTCCACCGGTTGAATATCAATGGTTACCTGTTTTAATATTCCAAGAAGCAGCCATGACTTTTTCCATTCCACCATTTCCACATATTTATGTTGTCGTTCCTCTTTTAATCTTCTCCCTCTTTTCGTTTCTATTCTTGAAAGAAAAATAATAATAAAATTCATGGAAAGCGTTATATTCAAGTTGCTCATTTTTGTGAACCTGCTCCTCCTTTATACGTGTACACGAAGCCTTGCTGCTCTTTCTTCCCTGACCATGACTCGAGATTTTTTCCACCTTCCACGTAGATGAACACCACAACCAACCTCTGCCTTAACCTCTCCATGTCACCTCTCCACTTCCTTCGCCTCGCACTACATCCAGTTCCACCCATCAGCACCCACTCCACCATCGTGTCGCATTCCTCCCCCTCCCTTTCATTTTGGATGCACATGTAAAAAAAGAAAAAAAATGTCATCCCTTACAACCCAAAAACAAGCAACACGTCATCACCCTCTCTGTCATTATTTCCTCTCACCGTCCCACATCCAAACCATCAAATCGAACGACTGCAGATCCTCCCGCCATCCTTACCTTCACCTTGCAGCCTCCGACTTGCTTCTCATTCCTAAAAGCCCTATATACTAATCCACTACACTCCTGTGCACATCTCCAATCTAAGCCCATCACTCTCGAATCCTCTCTTCTACTCAATTCTCTGTAATATTCGAAGTGTTAATCCTATTTCCAACTATTCTCCTTGTAAGTAGAATAATGGAAAAAGGCGAAATGTGAGCTTGTTGTGTGCCTTCATGTGAGTTTTTTTTGTGTTTTCTATGATGAATGACAGTGATGACAGAGGCTATATATGTTGATATATATATATATATATTTGCACTCTGAATATATATATATATATATATATATATATATATATATATTTGCACTCTGAATATATGATGCCGCATACACGTATTATATATATTTGGCTCAACAACTTATGTCCTTGCTCATTTTAACTCTAAGTATTTGGGTTATATATGAGATATATTATATATATAGCTCATGTTTGATATGGCCAATACATAGGTTGCACCTATATATATATAATATGTGATGGTATATATTGGCAGAGGCTATTCATATCTGTTGATATAAGTAAAACCACACGCATATATATTTTGTCCATCTCAATCTAAGCTTGGATAGTTATGTGTATATATTGCATATGTAGATCTGTCGACAAGGAGTATATCAATTGCATTTATGTTGTCGACGGAAATTACATGCGTTACATATATGCATATAATTTGTTCCTTCTATTTGACTGAAAAAAATAAACATATATATATATATATATCGCATATGTATATACATTGTTTTCGTCGTATTCTCGATCTAAATCTGCTTTTGGGCTTGTCGTAGATCGTTGACTTATCATGCCTGATACATGTCCATGTCCGTTGTAGCGTTCTTCATTGCAGTTGTTTTCCATCATTCTCTAGCCATGAAAGGTGTGCAATCACTCATGGTTAGCATTCTTATAAGTAAATTTAATTCATATGAAATGATGATTCAAGTATGTTGTTAAATTTGAATTGTTAGTTATTTAATTGTTAAATATGATATGCTATTATCTGCAGTTGTTTACTTATGACCTATAATACCATAACCTGTTGTATTTATTATATTTAAATTGTAATGATGATATATGCTTGCCGTTGATATGTATGTCATTTTATAATATTATTCTGTTGCTCTTACTCTGCAAGTTCCCTGTTAGTTAGGAATCCCTATGGGTTGAAATGATACATACCCAGAAAATCATATAGATTAAAAGAAAATCGTTATGGGTTGAAATGATAAACCCAAGCGATTTTCATTGATTTTGAAGTTTGGGATTGCGGGTTGAAATTATATATGCCCGCAAAATGTTAAATTTAAATTGCGGATTAAAATGATAAATATCTGTATCACTTGACCATAGGATAAAAAATCATATACGGACACCGTTGGTCTATATTTTAAAAATGATTTCTAAAGTTTGGAAAGGAAAAAAATGAGTTCTAATAAATATTGATTTTAAAAATATAACATATAAATGTTATTTTTATATACGTGTAAATTTAGATTTTTAAAAATCTAATGTTTCGAAAATTTCAAATTTATAAGTTAGTTTTGAAAATATAATTTTTAAGATTTTTATTATAACTCAATTATTTTAAAAATATATAAAATAAGACTTAATTTAATAAAATTTAATTTAATTAATATATATTATGTTTAAGTATTTATTTAAAATAATATTTTTTTACAAGATTTTGTAATAACTTTAATAAATTAATGTTGGGAAGATAAATTTAAATTGATTTTGTTTAAGAATTGTATTTAAATATAAAATATGATTTGAAACTTATTGAATTTGTGATTTAAAGATATGATTTTATAACTTGATTTTTGATTAAAGGTTATTAAATGAATTTTTTAAAATTTAAATAAATTGAAATTGAAAATTTAGTTTGATTTAAATTTGTAATTTGGGACTTTATTTAAAAGTTATTATAAATGATTACGTGAATATTTCTAATTTAAATAAAATTAAACTTGAATTTTGAAATATAAGTGAAATTTATCGAATTGAGTTATTGTAAATGTTTGAAGATTTAAACTTTGAAGCCTGATGAATTTGAAATGGTATTACAAACTTAGATTTGTAATTGATATAAATTAAAATGGATCGATGAAATTTGAATTGAACCTTTAATCTTTTTAACTGAAATTGATTTAAATTGAATTTTGGAAACATAGTTGATTTGAATTGATTTGTGAAATTGGTGGAAACGCTTCTAATTTGAACTATTTTGATATAAACTATTTTAGTATATAAACTCCTTCTAATTTATAAACTACTTTTAATTTATCACTTATTTTTAAATATATAAACTATTTTTAATTTATAACTCTTTCAATATATAAAGTATTTTCAATATTTAAACTGTTTAAGTTGGAATTGTTATAATTTAGATTTAACGGATTTCAATGCGAATATTTGATACGATGGTTTAACCTATTTTTGTGGTTAAGATTTTGGAAATAAATATGATTTTAAAGTGGATACTGATTTGAAAGTGATATGATTTCGAAAGTGTGTATGATCTAGAAAGTGGTGTGATTTTTGAAATGAATATGATATTTTAATATTAAATATAAACTGTTTGAAATGATTGTAAAAGTGATTTTATAAACGACCACGTTGTAAAATAAGCATTGTGTTGTCAAAGAGATTGGAATCGGATATTGTCATACTCTCTTCCAGTACCGAAAACAACTTTAACAATTTTGTACGTAGTGGAGATTACAAAACGAAGTAGGATGGTTTGGCGACGATTATATATGAGGTATTAGCACATCCTTGACTCCCGCGAGTCAGCTTGATGTGACTAAAACAGGACACAATGGGCCAAGTGAGGTCATACGTCTGATCAAGCATGCTTCTTTGATACCATTTTGTTACTTTTTGATTTGATTGGGTGCACCTTTGATTTGAAAGTGTGTCTTGAGGTGTGCGGTAGTAGCTGCTAAGCGTTACCACCAGTCCGGATCCGCAAAACGGTAGAATCTTACCCTGGGCATTGCCTCGCGTGCCTTATCACATGCCTTATCGCTCCTTCTATGAGTTAGTTTTGTACCGTACATATGAAGTGCCTTCTGGGTAAACCACCTGTTTGGTAGAGCTTATGGTACTATATAGACTACGAGAATATATAAAATGTGTTATGGGGGATATGAGTAACGCCTTAACGCTATTTTAATAGTTTATTTTACTATAGACATTATGTATGTCGCGTATTATACTATGTATGTTGATAGTTTAACGAATCTTTAGAGGATGGGTATCCCAACCATCCTTTTAGTTACTTTGTATTTCACTTGAGTTGAATTTACTAGTATAAGAATGTTAATCCTGACTCGAGTATTTTGTGTTTTGCTTTATGCTCGGGTCAGACTGAGTGTCACAGCATTTGAGACTCACCTTTGGAGTTTGGATCTTTGCTTGAAGATCTCTCTTTGTCTATTCAACTTTCTAATTATTTTTGTTTATTCCAGTTGTTGAAGTTCAGACTTGTCATCTATTTCTATATTAGAGACTACCTTGTATTTGAAATTTATGTTGTATTTTGTTTCAAACTCTGTTGTTTATACCGTATCTTCATGAACTACTATTTATGTATTTCACTGCTTATTGTTGTAAAACTCTTTGCCTGTGATTCTGTGATTGATTAATTTACTGTATGTGCTAATTTTTTCCAAATATAACTTAACAATCTATTATTTTAAGCAATCCAAGTCTGACATGAGTGAACGATTGGCGATTTGAATGGTTCGAAATACTAGGTAGTTACAGAGCATATTTACAGATCTATTTTGGTTGCATTGGAGCTCAAAAGATGACTTGGAGGTCGGCATAACTTATTCGTGTATATGTTTATTTCCACTGCTTTTTTATGGAAATTATCAACAATTGTCAGGACAGGTTGTTATAACTGTCCAGGCTAATGTTTATGATTTATTGTTGTACTCTGATGAGTTTATGTATACAACAGTTTTTCTTTGTAAAGATTATTGATCTTATATTATAAATTGTTGCGCTGTGATTATGAGATTCTGTGTTGTTTTGTTTTTTTTTTCTCTTCTTCTTTCTTCCCATGACTATCCATCTTTTCATTCGATTTGGGTGGATAGGTGTGATTTATTGTCGCTTGAATTTGCAGATTGATGGGTTGTTCCGAAAAAGAATCCTATAAGAATTATTATAATACTAAATATATAAGCACGGTATACACAGACATAAGAAAAACATATACAAAGGGCTTATAAGACATAACCCAAAACAAATACAATCACAACACACACAATCTATCTGCCAACCCATCTTGATCGGATTTGAAGTACCACAATGCTAAATTAAGCAATCTATACAATAGTAAAATTCAATAGTTCAGAAGGATCACATTTTTTATAGATGTTCTAAATAAATCCTTATTATCCACTTTTTCCAATGATTATCTAGGGGCAAGGTAACAAATATTTGTGACATCTTTCTTTTGCATGAAATAATGATATAAAGTTATTCTCATCATGATTGGAAACTAAAAATACAGAAATAGATAAGGATAAACTAATATTAAAAGAGAATAAACGAAATTTCTAGAAACCTATTCTTCTATTTCTACGAGAGCATTTTGTACTTGGAAAAAGCATAATACTATATATCAAGCTCTTATTATTGAAATAGAGATCCAATATTTGAAACCAATGCCCAAAACTGAAGCAAAAAGTGACATAAATATCTAAAAGTAAATATTTAAAAGTAATGAATGAAAATAAAGAATAGTAAAAATAAATTACCATGTCAATAGTTATCATAGCTAAAACTATGGTAATAGAATAGCCTTTCTTAAAGTATTTTTATGGGATCTTTTGTTGAACTTATAAACCAACCACTTGTGTACCTCTAGTTGGGGAGTATGCCAATTAATGATACCACCAAAGTGAAAAACTAAACAATAAACAAAAATAGGATTTGAAGAATTTTACGAACAAATCTTGTGCATTGAGATGTTTTACATCAAATTCTTACATCACGCCTTTTTTACTCCGTGGATTCACTAACAAATACTCTTTATTATTGATATGCAGAAAGGTAAATTCATTATCACAAAAGATAGCATCCTTAAAGGTCATTATTAATAAAAATTTAATAACTAAAAATGAAAAAAAATACCATTACCTAAATAATATCTTGATCAATAGTCTGAGCATGAAGCTAAGAAATAATCTAAGAAACAATCTAATTCAGAAACACAAAACTACTCAATCAACTACAACAAGCAAAGAGCATTGAAAAACAACATACACTACATATAAGTTGATAACCTGAATAAAAACCACGGTTACCCTAAGAGGGCAGGGATGGAGAGAGACCAAATATAATGACCCGTAAATTTTGATAATTGAAACTATTAAATTAAATAAGATTTTTGAAATTTAATATTGGGAGAAGCTAAAATTTATGGTTTATTAATGATAAAAATTATTAGAATCTGATTACTAATGTTGTTTGAATGTTATTGATAACTGTTTTAATGTAGTTTCAATCAATTGAATTAATTGTAAAATTAATTTGGTTATAATTGTAAATAATGAATTAAATTGGTAATTAACGGAATTGATGAAATTGAAATATTATAATTAATATGGTAAAAGAAGATAACTGCAAAATATGAATGTAATAAAATGTAAACTAATGTTAATTATATTCATAAGGTAATAGTTGATTAAATCATAAGAGTGAAATCAGAATAAAAGAACTTATTGGCATTTGAATTATAATAAAATAGGTTTGATTCTTATTGTAATTTAATGTTAAATTTTATTTAATACTTAAATATTGGATTTAACATGGAAACTATATTGTAAAAGATTATTAATTTCTGTGTAATCAGAAATGATGAAAATTGTTCATTATTAAATTCAAATATAAAGACATTTATTTAATTAATGTGAAAATTAGCCATCTTAGCAACTCTCATGGATTTCGATGAAACCAATTTCATTGGACCTGTAACTGTGAATTATTGTAGGATTTCAAGTTTCGTAGCGATCGGACTTATAGTTTGATCGTACGGGATCAGAACCCGTAGAAATCAATTTAATGATAAAATAAACTGATTTTAAAAGCTAACTTCTGCATACAATGGAATTTGGATTTTAAACTAGTTCCATTGAATTTAAAAATATCGACAACCTATATTTCGATATATTGGATGACCTACTTTCGTTTCGAAAACGAAACTGGCTTTTTGGGTTCGCGTAATCGTTTCGACCAATTCAACATGTACCATTTGTTCTTGTCCATCTATCTATATAAATAGAATTTATTTCTATAACCCTAGTAACCTTTCATTTTATTTCTATACGTACTTTTATTTATTATCTATCCTCCTTCTCAAATTTCAAAACATCAAACCCTAATTCCCAAATCCAATTTCAAATCAGAACCAAATCGAAAAATTTGAACTCCTCAAATTATGTCATATTATATACCATTGGAAAGCTCTCGATGAGTGTAATCTACTGTTTTGGTTTGTTTTTGCAATTGAATCACGATTTCACCATAAATTGGTGATTTATTCTCAACCATCCATCATAGGGTTTGTTATTTGACGATGGATCTTCATTCTTTTGACGATCGGAGGGTGTAATGTGGTAGAGATCGTCGAGCAGGTCTCAAAAGTGGTGGCTATTCATCTCAATAGGGCCCAAAACGCAAGAATTTGGCTAGAAAAGGTGAGTGACGGCGCTCCACCTTTGGTGGACGTGGGGCGTGCGCGCGTGTGGCCTTGTGCCTCCTACCTAGGCGAGGTGGGCGTCGTGCTCTGATGGTCGAGGTAGCAAGCGTGGGCAGCGGTGTTGGAGCTAGAAGGTGGTGGCTAGGTACGATATCGACTTCAATGCCTAGTTGACGCTAGGGTTTGAGGTAACGTGAATTTACTAAATTGCCCTTCATTTGTTTTTAATTTTAATTTTAATTTTTAATGTTCTAACATGCATAAGTTTTTTATATAAGCTCGGATTTGAATACGATTTTCTCGATTGCAATCATATCAAAATTCTGGACATTATGGAACTTGTTTGGCTGGATTTTGAGATTTTTATATTTTTGGGCTTTAATTGGATTTTCAAATCGACAGTAAATCAAAGGTGAGTGTTTTAACCCACTCGCAAATACTAAACCATCTTATAATGGCTAATGTAAACCTATAATGTGAGTAGAAATTTATTGATTGTTGTTTGGTATTTTTAAATTGTCATTCAAATTTAATTTGAATTCATATTGAATTAAATTGCCATTTAAATTAATATTGAAGTCAATTGCCAGCTAAATTCGCGATAATGATAACCAGTTTATCTGTTGTGATTTATTGGTTGATTTGAATTATGATCATGGTGGATTCTTATTTGTTGATATTTTTGGATGATTGGATGTATGTTTAATTATATGTTGTTATCACACTGCAAGTTCCCTTAATTATTATTAGGAAAATCACTATGGGTTGAAATGATACATACCCGAACGATCTTATAGATTAGGAAAAAATCGTTACAGGTTGAAATGTTAAACCCGAGTGATTTTATGGTTTTGGAAAATTATGATTCGGGATACGGGTTGAAATGATATATATCCAAAATTTTAAATTATTGCGGGTTGAAATGACATATCCGTATCACATGACCATCGGTTAGAAAATTATATAAGAACACCGGATTGGTTAAATTAAATGATTTTAAATCCTTAAATTTTGAATCCAGTTAAATGATATTATGAAATAAAATTACTTTTATATGGACTGAATTATTTTCAAATCCAAGCTTTAAAATGTTGAAATTGAAGTTGGTTTAAATGAATTGTTTAAAGAATTTAAATCGGAATCTTAAAGTTGAATTTTGAAATATAAATGAAATTTATCAAAATTGAGTTTCTGTAAATGTTTGAATATCTAAACTTTGAAACCTATTGAATTTGAAGTCGTTTAAATTTGTAATTTAAACATGGATTTGAAATCGATATAAAATCTAAATTGTTTTTAACGAGAATTTGAATTGAAACCTTTAGCTTTTAATTGAAATCGTTGAACTGGAATTGATCTAAATTGAATTTTTGAAACTAAAGTTGATTTGAATTGATTTGTGAAATTAGAAGAAACAATTATAATTTGAAACTATCTTCGATATAAACTCTTTTAATATACAAACTCTTTTAACATATAAACTATTTTTCTCATATAAACCACTTTAATATATTAATAATTTTTAATACATTAACTATTTTTAATATAAAACCTATTTTAATATATATAAACTATTTCCAATATATAAACTAATTTTAAAATATAAATTATTTTAACATATATAAACTATTTCCAATATATAAACTAATTTTAAAATATAACTTATTTTAAGATATATAAACTATTTCCAATATATAAACTATTTTTAATATATAACCTATTTTAATATATAAACTATTTCTAATATATAAACTATTTTAATCTATAACCTATTTTTAAAATATAAACTATTTTAATATGTATTATTTTAAATTATAAACAAATTTTAATATATATTTTAATATCTACACTATATTTAATGTCTAACTATTCCAATATATAAACTACCTTCAACATTCAAATTGTTTAAAATTGGAACAGTTATTAATTAGATTTAATTGATTCAAATGCGAATATTTTGATATGATGGTTTAACCTATTTTGTGGTTATGATTTTGAAAATGAATATGATTTAAAGTGAATAATGATTTTGAAAGTGAATATGATTTCGAAAAAGAATATGATTTCGAAAGTGATATGATTTTGAAGTGAATATGATATTTTGATATCAATTATGAATTGGTTTTGAAAATGTAAAAGATCCAACCAGTGTGAAATAAGCGTTTGGTTGTTAAAGGGACCGGGATCATATATTGTCACACTCTCTGCCAATACCGAAAACCCATTTAACAACTTTTCACATGGTGAAGAATCCAGAATGAACTAGGATGGTTCGGCGAACGCCACTGTATGAGGTATGAACGCAGCCCTGAACCCCTCGGGTCAGCTTGATATGACCAAAACAGAAGCTATATCTGGGCCAAGTGATGTCGCTCCTTCAATTTGACATACTTCTTAGAGACCATATCTGTTACTTTGTGATTGATTTGGTGGCCACCTTCAATTTGATTATGGGAGTTTGTTCCGAGATGGACGGTAGTAGCTGCTATGCGCTACCACCAACCCGGTTATGCAAAATGGTAGTATCCTACCCAAGGCATTGCCTCGTGTGCCTTGTCATATGCCTTATCGAGTCCACTATGAGTTTGGTTTGTGTCGTACCTATGGAGCGCTCCTTGATAGCAAACCTGTTTGGTGGAGTTTACAGTACTATATAGACTATATCATTTATAAAAATGTGTTAAAGGGAATATGGGTAACGCCTTAACGCTATTTTAACACTTTACTTTATTGTAAACATGTTATAATAGCGTATTGTATTACATATGTATATAGCTTAACGGATCCTTAGGAGATGGAAATCCTGAACATCTCTTAAGTTATTGCATGCACATTAGACACTGGGTAGAAGATGTAAAATCCCGTAAACATCTCTGAAGCCATTACACTTCTATTTACTTATTTGATTTAACTTACAAAATCTTTTAGTTCTGACTCAAGTGTTTTGTCTTTTCATTATACTCGGGTTAGCCTGAGCATTTCATTATTGAAGACCATAATTTGGAGGACGAAGACGAAGATTTAGTATTATTACTATTTATTATATTTATTCCACTACATCATGTTGTTCCGCTGCATTATTTGTTTATTCCTTTTGTATATATACTTTAATTGTACTGTAAAACTGTAATCAAATGTTATTTGTATAACAGCTTCATGAACTGTTTATTTGATTATTATATTTTGTTATTCCGCTGTGAGATTCTATGTTTTTTTTCTTTTTTTCCTTTCTCTTATTTTCTTATTTACACCATTTACAGTCCTCCCTTTTGATTGGTTTGAGTTGACATGTTTGGGTTATTGTCAATTTAAACCATCCAAAAAGGTGGATCGTTACACAAAATCACAGAGGTAGTTAGGGAGGAAAAGAGGGAGAGAACTTACTTCGACGAGAAACCTGGTCTTCTAATTGGCTGTGTAGAAGGGGATAGATGTTGGTGGGTTAATTTTTAGGATTAGGATATGTATTGTAGAATTACATTATTATTAAGTGTTGGAGGGAAGTATGATTTTGGTTAAGTATTTTGGAGGGAGTACAATTTTGGTGCGTTTTTATTTACACTTAGTTTTCCCCTGCCTTTTTACAAATTTGGAATTACCTTTTAACCTCACCCTAAGTATCACTGTGATTTGTATGTTTTATACAACATCAATAATAAAAATAACGATGTTATTAAGATTTTTAACATCATATGTTTTTTCTACCTGATGTAAAAGATACGATGTTTATGAAAAAAATTCTAGTGATGAAACCTCAGTATTTTTATTTTAGTAATTGATTAATATATATCTATGGATTTGAGTATGCCTTAGAGATCTTGGGATTGAAATAATACAATAGATAAAATCCCCAAAAATTCTTTTTATTTCGAAACGTCAATTTTAGATGGAGATTCTCAATTATTTATGTTAATTTGATGGGATTTATATTGTTCTATAATTTCTAATAATTTCATAGTCTATTCCGCTTTTCTTCCTTCTTTGATTCAAATTATGAGTTTTCAGTAATAAATAAGGGTTTAATGTATGAATTCTTTTTGTAGTTTACACCATTTATTCCATACAAAATTCCTTTGTTTATTTCTATTTAAAAGATGAGTTGGATAGAAAACGAAGTTAGGATTGGAATTCCTATTGTTTAGGATATTCCATTAGATTAATGTAATAAATTGGGTTTCTACTTTTATAAGTCTATATATTGCAATTTTGGATATGAATATTAAATCCCTTATTATTGGTATTGAAATCTTGGGAATTTGAAGGAAAATGGACTTGTATTAGTATTATGGTTAAAGGAATTGACATTTAACGATATTTTAGGGCGTATAAACCGCATGCGAGAATTGATTCGGAGTGAATATATATATACATATATATATTTCTATAGCATGATAAATTATAATTATCGAGTAATCACATAGTTAATTAGGCAGTGGTCGTCATTAGTTTTCCCCTTTAGGAAGGCAATTGATATTTTAAGGCATAGTAAGAAAGATTCCTTTATAAGGCCTTATTTATGAAACAATGAGATGGGTATTATATATAGAGAGAATATTTCAATTATGGATAAGTCATAGGGATGCGAGGTCAGTAGAGTTACAATGCAAAAGTCTATCCTTTACTTTGAGGCTACCAGCAGTTGTATATACTTCCTATTGATGTGAGACATCTTCTATGATAAATATTTGTTATAACGTGAGGTTAGTCACAAATTCTATAAGGCAAATCTACCTAGATAATCTGGCTACCAGTTCCTACGAATAGTCAACTAATATGAGATGTCATTATGAGTATAGGTCATAATATGTAGGGCCTACTTCGGGATCTTGATGTATTAAGTGGTTGTTTGAGGGCCTACCTCTTTTCCCCAAATGAAGTATTAAATGGCAAATGAGCATAGGTCATAATATATGTCTTGATAGGAGTTCGCTTCGAGATAAGTTATTAAGTGATCGAATGAGGGTTCATCTTTTCATGAAGAAGTATTAAGTGGCTTAAGAGATTCCATATGATATCAGCTAGATAGTTACCACGAAGGGGTCCGCCTTTGGAGTATGTATTAAATGATGAGGCATTGTTAGACATTTATGCGTGGGATTTGGGATACGAGATTTAGAAACCTGTTTCGGGAAGGGAAGGTATTAAGTGGTTGATTGTGGACCCCTCCTCCTTTCCTTATAAGAAGTATTAAAAGGTTTTAATTATGCTAGACATATTCTTATTTTGAAATATACTGCCCAAATACTGAAATGGTAAGACTCGATGTTTTTGTTCACCAAACATTTGTTATCCCGACTCCCTCCTCCTTACAACACAGGTTACGGATGGAGTAATGACGGTGACGATGCTCGAAGGTGGAGTGGCTTAAGCTTGTGGCAGTTATTATATCTTTATGATAACTTTTTGTTGTACCCATATATTTGAACAAATGATGTAACGGATCTTATGCGACGGTCTTATGATGTTTTTTATTATGACATTTCAAACGGTTCTGAAATAAATGGGTACAATTTGATGTATATTTTTTTCCTTCCGCCGTGAGTTCTGAAAGAATAGTTATTGCTTTGTACTATTATTTCTTTTTCCAACCAACAGTCAATCATAGAATGGATCTATGTTTCAATAGGCTTTTTCTGGGTCGAAATTTAGGCTTGTTCCTGGGTGGGTTGTTACATAAATCTATTAACAAATTTCGTAAATAAATCCAATAATTCATCATTTAAGCATATAATCATCCAATCAATCATTATATTGCATAATACAATCATAAAATTTGGGTTTAATCATAAAATGGAAATTATATATGAAGATTTGAGATGAGTTATCATTATTCACCTTGATTAGATAAAGAGAGTTGAGATTTGAGTTGATTAAATTCCCCCTTAGTTTTTTCCTCTGATTTCCTAAACTTTTCTTGTCTTTGTTCTCTAACCATGGCCAACCTTAGTTTTCTTTTTAGTTTGTATGAATAAATGTAAGGATGGATATGAGGATGAAAAGGTATAGGTTATGGAAATGTGGTTTTTTCCTATTTTACCCTTCTTATAAATCCCCTTTCTTATTAATTTTCTAATCGGTGTTCTTAGTTCATTGATTAAGGCTCGACCAATTAGACTATCAAATTTCATTCTCCTTATCCCCTTACATTATTTTATTTATCTAATTAAATATTCTAAATAATGTTAATCAAAATTAGGGATATTACACCTTGTCACCCCATGTTGATCATGTCAAGTTTGGTACACAATTCATGGATCGATACCGATCCTTAATGTTGGTACCAAAGTTGTTCCTAAAACTAAGTCGTGATTCATTCACCGTTTCCAACCATTCAAGCATCACATAAATCAAGCCATCATCATAAATAATTTATACTAACAACCATATAAACAAACACATTATGAGTCCTAAATCTAAGGGTAGTATCCATAAGAACACATAGTATCCCTAAGAACATGAATTTCCAAAACTTATTCAAATTACTTTGAAACTCATATATGTTTTAAAAAGGTTTAAAGCATGTTTTAGTGTTTGAAAATCTTTTAAAAACATCATTAAACGTCCAATAAGGAATAATTAGTGGGTAGAGGCTTAAGACCACTCAGTTGAATCCGAAGCAATCCAGAGCAACTCCAAATGGCATGAAATTCAAGGATGAATAGCAGCTCCATGGTGGTCTTCAACAGCAAATTCTCAATCCAAGTGCTGATCTCGCTAATCTTCTTCTAATTACTTGTTTATGATAATCAGAGTAAGGGTTTTAGTAAGTTTTAGGCTAAGAGGATTATTAATGGAGATTCTCTCTATTTTTCGAAAGAGTGAAATGATTGGAGAGAGATCCACCAGCCTTAACCCCATGCTAATCCAAAAATTGGCTTTGGGTCTATCCATTAACTTACTAGTTACCTATTAAGTTGTCTAATCGAATGGAACTTCAAACAACCACATCTCTCTAAGGGTAGGTCCATTTTCCTTATAACCATTTTACTGAAAGGGAAACTATCATCCCGATCTAATGGAAGTGGTTTCAGGCACAAAAAATGGGCTTATCAAAATTTATAGGCCATACAATATTTTCAGGGTTAAAATGGTCGCATAGAAATCCAAAAAAACCATAGATGTGGGAAATATCCCTAAGAGTCGTTTCCTAAAATTCTAAAATCATACGATCTCATATGAAAATAATATTAATATTGTACGATCCTCTGATACATAGAATATGGTCATTATATTCTCCCCCCTTTAGGAATTTTGCCTCTGAAATCCTATATAAAAATCAATAGGGACATCCCGGACGTCTAACAACCATACACGAGCATAGACAACCATCATACATCAAACATGCATGCATGGCAATCAAATGGAAAAAGGAAAACATCCAAACCTATCTTAGCATCTAGGATACTATACAAGGTATAAACTTCATGGTATCATAAGCGAAAGTAAAATTTATAAGAAAGAAGTCTCACAAAGCAAAGAGCTCTAGATAAGCTATCCACGTGCTCTCCTTGGTCTCCTAAGTGCAATCGCCTCTTTCGCTCCACTGGACCTTCACCATCTTCAGCGTCTTCCTCTTTAGCTGCTTTGTATCACGTCAAATGATACGAATATGCCTATGAGGTCTCAAAGCCTCTGGCTCAACCTTAGTATCATCAACTGATCTTGTGTGATAGTTATGCTTGAGTCGCGTACAAATTTCCATGAGTGAGAAAGGTGGAACACATTATGCACTCCTGTCATTCTTTAAGGTAAGTCAACTCCATAAGCAAGGTTTCCAATCCTCTTTAGTATCGGAAAAGACCTAAAATCATGGCGCCAACTTCGCTTTGCTACAGAACTGAATTACATTCTTCAACGTAGAGATCTTGACAAATATAGTGTCATCGGTAAAAAACTATAAATCTTAGTGTCTCTTATTAGCATAGCTTTTCTGTCTGCCTTGGGCAGCTTTCATCCATTGCAGAATGAACCTGATCTTCTCCGATGTCTCTCTAATCATAACTGTCCCAAGAATTAGTCCCTCGTCCGCTTCTTTCCAACATGAAGGAGCATTGCATGGTTAGCCACACAATGCCTCAAATGGCACCATACCGATGTTGGACTGATAATTATTGTTGTATGCAAAATCAACAAGATGTAAGTGATCATCCTACGAGCCTCTGAAGTTTAGTATTCAAACAAAAGAGATCCTCTAAGATACAATTCACTATCTTAGTTTGGCCATTAGTTTGAGGGTGATAAGCTGTGTTGAGATGCAACTTTATCCTTAAGGCCTCCTATAAGCTCTTTCAAAATACACTAGTGAACAACGCGTCCCAGTTACTCATAATGCTTTTAAGCACAAAATGGCATCGTATTATCCATTTCACATACAATTCGGCCAGTTTGGCTGCTATTTCATACTTGACTTGACAAGTATAAATTTGGCGCTCTTGGTCAATCGGTCGACTATGACCCAAATGTTTTCATACCCTACTCGAGTCTTGGCAGTCCATCGATGAAAATCATCGATACTTGTTCCTATTTCCATTCAGGAAGATCTAGCTGTTGCATCAAACTACTAGGCTTCTTCTGCTCTGCCTTAATCAATTGGCATTTCATGCATTTAGGATGAATGTCCCCACCATCTTTCTTTATCCTCTCCTATAGAAGGTCTGCTTCATATCACGGCACATCTTATTACCATTATGATAAACAATCAATCTCGAATGATGGCACTCCCTAGCACCTCATCCCTTAACCCATCTGTAGAATATCACAGTTTATGATTTTTGTATGATGATAATAACATACATATATATATTAAACTTGTTTGTTATAGTATTATTACAACATCACACTATGAAATAAAAAAATCAGAATTTCATTTAAACAAATATTTCATTCAAAATTTCATTTAAACAAATATTTTATTTCAACAAACATTTTATTGCAACTTTAATAGTATATATTTATAACATAGCTTCCACTATATTTTACATTTTCAAATACAACACTATTTCACTTACTCACTCGGATTTGATTTGCTATCTTCTTGCTCCAGCTTATGTCCAATTATCTACTTTACTTGTCACATAATAAACAACGTAGTAAAAAGAAAAAGGAAATGAATCAAAATTGCAAAAATAAGACTATAATTAAATTTGATATCGCCTCAGTTAATTGGGTTGTTTGTTTTTCATATTTTAAACCAAAACTAAAAATAAATGTGCACAAGCAACATATGACATGCACAGTGTATCTCTGTATATGCCATAGAGATGTGCACATACACAAAACATACTTGCATCGTTTAAATTTTAGGGACATGTGCAAGGTCAAGCCCGAAGGCTCGACATAACACAAATGCACGTGGTCAACCCAATGAATTTCAGGCTAAATTCAGGTTCTCAATGGTGTAGCTAGAGATTCAGATCAACAAGAATGCACAGCATACCCAAAAAAAGGTGTAGCAAGTGCATAAGCATGGCTGCATACTTGCAAGACTAAGTAATAGTTTCAAGCGGAATGAAGTAGTGCAACACCCAGAAACACAATGCAACCACGCAGCAAGATAAAAGTGAAATGGGCATGTGCATTAGGTCAAATAAGCACACTAGCATACACATATAGTTCGGTACATAATGGAGAACACATGCAAATGCATAAAGTTCACAAAATTCCTCAACACAAGGATATGTACAAGCAAAGGTCAAGCTGATTCGGACATGCGCTAGAATATAATAGTTGAGCTCAAAGGGTAGTGAAACATGAACAGTTTCAAGTAGAGTACAATGGTGCAGCTAGAGAATCAAATTCAAACATGCACATAAGTGGAGCTAAATGGTGCAGCACCATAAAATGAACCACTAAAAAAGCACCAGCAAAGCAATGGACATGTGCAATGAACTAGAAATGAAAGTGAAATTCATACATACACATAAACATAACTAGGCTGAAGTGAATGCACAAGCACATACAATACCATTAAAACAAAAGTGAACCTAAGGAAATAAGTTCCAGAACTATCGTACTCGGTTTCATGAACATTTCAATCCAATAAGACTTACAAAAATTTTTAGCAATCGCTGGTGGCATAATTTTAACAACAACAATAACATACCATCTCCGGATCAAAGCATCTTCATTCAACAAATAATGTTTAACCACATCGACATCACCTACCATTTCAACAAAGTGCAGGAGCAACGCAAGTGCAGTCATGTGTGAAAAGACATCGTGCACAAGTGCAATGCATAGAATCAGAAAATATGCAGTGGTCATTAGAAAACAGACAACAAACTTGAGTGTAGAGTGGAAAGAAACAAAAATTCAATTGAAGCTTGAATTGAACAAGTCAAGGCCAAAATCAGAAATTCAACAAGAGTTAAAATATATTCGAACATATATATCACAGAATTAAAATATATATATATATATATATATATATATATCAGAATATAACAAATTAGAAGTTAAATCATCGTCCATTAGAAAAGCGAACAATCGAAATTAAAATCAAAGTCATGATTTGAATTATTCAAATAAAAAATCATGCAATCCATTTCAGAATCAAACAGAAATATAGGGATTCGATCCCTATATAAACCCAATACCATCATAGGCATTAAAAAGTAAGTCGAGAAATACAAATTGAAAAGGACAAAAATCATATCGAATAATCAATCTCAGATCCACTCGATGGTGAAAGCTACCGCAACATACAATTGCTATTGATCGAAGAATGTAAGCATCAAAGAAGAAGGGGTGCGATTCGACCACAATGTCAAACGATGGCTTTCAATTCAAAGAAGCCTAAATTTAGATTGAAAAGAGGATCGGTCATGAAACTAAAGTATACGAAGGGATGAAGTATTATTACTTAATCTATTTAGGGTTTTAGTTTATTTCTTTTCCTTATGATTTTCTTTTTAAATTTTATAAACTCTAGTTATTAACTAGGAACATAGTTCAAGAATTCGCAACTCGAGATTTGAGTCGTGGCAAGATTTTGAGAATAATTTTAGAACAATCAGGCAAGCGAGGCTCGCAATTTTATAGGTTCCTTAAGCATCTGATTGTTTAATTCTAATAGAAACCTTAGCGGACATTAGTAAGCAGGTTTTGCCGAAGCTAGGTAAAATTATGTGTCACTTTTATTTCCGCATTTGCTCTGTTATTATATGTGGTGCAATTATTATTTATTTGTGAATTAATTATAAACTATATTCATCCCACCTTTAAGATTAAATCGATCCTACAAGCGGTAATAAAGCAGGTTATGCTTATCCCTAGTTACAGATCTAGCAAGAGTCAGCCCAATATTAGTCCCTCTACTTTTGATGAAACATATTTTTTAAATTGAAAATCAAAAATGGAATTTTATTTAAAATCTATTAATTTCAAATGTTGGGATATTATTGAAAATGGATGTGATATGATAAATAAGAAACTTTGATTAATGCTCTTGCTATGCATATACTCTATTCTCTAATTAATCGAGATGAATTTAACTATATCTCTCATTGTTTAACTGGAAAGGAAATATGGAACACTCTCGATGCAATATATGGCAGCAAATACAACAACAACCACAAACTCCTTAAAACCGACTTAGTTAAAAAACTGTGTCCGACAGGATTCACAAAAGATAGTTTGGATAATAGTAGTGACGAAGACATTGAGGAAGACACAACAACTAATGAGATTGGTGATTTTTCATTCAAAGATATAGTTTTCTTGCTTAATTTAAAAATATTAATGATCTTGAGATCAAAAATAATAAGTTGAAAAGTGAAAAATCTAAATTGCATCAGAAAAATGATGATTTGGAAAATGAGCTTAAAAATATTAAGAAGATTAAAAATTCTAATTGCAAAAATTCTTTGAATTATGAAAAAGAGATTGCTCATTTTCATGAAAATTTACAAAAGCTAGAAAAGGAAATTCCGATGTTGGCAAAAAACAAACTAAGTTGATTTGCAAAAACAATATTTTACAAAAGGATTTGGAAAGTTTTAAAATGTCTGAAAATTCGAAATGTGTGAAATTTGAAAGAGACTTAAATAAGGTAAAAGAAATTTTCAAAACTCTTGAAAACGAAAACATGATTTGGAAAGTAGAAAAACTAAAATTGTTCGAATAAATCATGAATTTGAAAAAGCAAATGAAAAAATCAAGGATTTTGAAAATTTTGAATTCAAAAAATGCAAAACATTTTGAAACTGAAATGCTTGAAATTACGACTAAAATAACGAACTCAAATATAAAAATTTGGTCTTAAAAGGAAAAGTTAAAAAAAAAGAGAATGTTATTAGTCGTTGTTCTAAGCTACTAAACGAGAATAATCTTATAAAATCCAAAGCTAATAAACTCGAGTTGATTATTCAAAAAAATTCCATTGGAGAAAATCATTTAATATGCTATTAGGAAATCAACTCTTCATGAATAACAGAAAAGAATTTGGATATAAGAAGATGTTAATATATAAAAAAACGACTAGTAACATTCCTAGGGGGATAAGTGTGATACCCAAATGCGTAAACTGTGAAAATAGGGGACATATCGATAATAATGGTCGAAAAAAATAACAAAACCATTAAACAAACATGGATTCCAAAAGATACAGATATAAATTTTCGTAAATTAAAATAGGTATGGATTGCTAAAGTACGATTGTTAAAATTAATGGTTTGCCATGTAAACAAATTTGGGTACCAAATATTTCGATCGAAAATGAATGTGGTCTTACATCCTCGTTAGACCACCTACCTGCTCCAAAATTTAGGTACAAAAGTAGGATACTGAACAACATTGATAGAGAAAGATTTCTAGTTGTTCTATATGGTTAATGAGAAAAAATTCCGCTGTTCGTTGGCCTAAAAAAATGCGGCGATCTACACATTTTGGATATCTCGACATCGAAGGTAAGTAAGGGTATGATCCCTAAATTCTGTTTTGTTTTCATATTGTCAATTCTATTTTTATTGACACCGCTTTAGTATAATTACCATGTAACGGCCTGTTTTTCCATACCCTTTGAATCGACAATAAACTACATATGTCAAACTCAAATTGCACGAAAAGACAGATTAATAAGGGTAGAAAGAAAATAAAGACAGAACAGAATCTCATACGAATGGAATAACATATATTATTTCAATAATAATCTTTACAACGAATTTTTTTAAAATACAATATCAGAGTCTAAATCGATTCAGATGGACAGTTATAAACTTCTATCGTTACTAATGCTGAAAACAACAAAACAAATGAAATAGAAGAAGCGGATAATAGAATACGTCCATACGATGATAAAGATCTCCAGCTCTCCTTTGGAAACTCCAACCGTTTTCAACTAAACTTGAAACTACTCGAATTTGAGCCGAGTATTAAAAATACCCAAATCAGGCTTGATAAACCAGCGTGAGATACTTGAAATTTAAAATGATGATCATGACGATGTTATCAAAACCTTTGAAAAGAAGGGTATCTCATAAGACCACGCCCACATATTAATACAGACGGGTTTTACCTTATGATAACCAAAACACTTTTATACCAAAATACACTTGATATTATTTTTAATGACATTCTTTTGAAAACACTTTTCAAATAAACATATTAACTAAGGTATCAATATCTAGAATAAGTCTAAGGTAATATATCCGGACTAGGTCAACAGAATATACTGAACGGAATATATGATACCAAAAGGGATAGCTAAAATGTTTGCAAGTCATTACAGCTATTTTGGGACAACAATCAAAACCCTAAATCTCGTGTTGGGATTGGATTTTCAACATGATAGGGAACTAATGGCCTTTTCTTCGATCCACAAATAACAAACATAGTTCCCACGATGCCTTAATCGCTTTTCTCGAACTAGTCACTTGGAACTGTACTTGCTATACTACCACTGATAACTGGTAGTTCCACGCTTTTCTCAAGCTAACCACTTTATCCAAATGAGGGCAATAAATGCCTTGAGGGACATATCCCCCAAAGGGCCCAACAGATTGGACAACACCATACATACTCACTTATTCCGAATTCGTGTCCGTCAGACCACATAGTATCCCATATCATCTTCCGGGATGTGAGGCTACTAAGGCTACGCTCAATTTCTTCAAAGCCTCACTTTGTTTTTCACAAAGCCACGCTTTAGATCAAAACAAGTTCTACTTCGAATGCCATACTACCATTCCTTTGATCACTATTTGGCTCTTACAAGCATACAATCTCTGAGCTCGTATGTCTCAAAGAAGGGTGTTAAGCTAAGAGAAGTTGTCTTCTCTGCCACCAAGCAGATGTACATCTGTAAAAGTCAAACGTTATGTATCAGAAATGCAATGTTAGACATTCATCCATACAAGTTCATTCTAGGACTGAACAAAACCGAATGCACTTTCCTCAGCCATTACTAGGAGAGAAGCCCTTGCAATCTGAAAAAATAACCACAACGAGGATACCGCTGCTATAAATAACTCTATAATGGGAGTGTAATGACCTGTTATTTCGAACCATTCAAATCGACAATCATCCACCCATGTCAGACTTGAATTGCTCAAAATATTAGACCGTTAATTTATATTTGGCAAAACTTAACATATATAGTAAATAAATCAGTCACAAATCACAGACACAAAGCATTACAATAATAAGCGGCAGAATAGATAAATAGTAGTTCATGAAGCTACTATAAAACATCAGAGTATGAAACAAAATACAATAGAATCTCTAATACAAATGAATCTCTAATACATAAGCAACTAACAAGTCTGAACATAACTGACTGGAAAAAACTGAAATAACTGAAAGCTAGATAGATAGCTCTTCAAACAAAGTTTCAATCTCTAAAGGTGAGTCTCAAATGTTGTGAAACTAAGTATGACCCGAGCATAAAGCAAAATACAAAACACTCGAGTCAGGATTAACATTCTACTCAAGTGAAATGTCAACTGAAATACAAGTAACTTAAAGGATGTTTGGAATTTCCATCCTCTAAGGACCTGTGGAACTATCTACTACATAGTAGTATATGCTATTATAATATGTCTTTGGTAAAGTAAACTATTAAAATAGCGTTAAGGCGTTACCCATATCCCCCTTAACACATTTTATATATTCCTGCAGTCTATACAATGTCGTACACTCCACAAACCGATGTTTTACCCAAAGGAAACCCTATAGGTACGGTATAAAACAAACTCAATAGAAGGCGCGATAGGGCATGTGACCAGGCAGGCAGGCAATGCCAGGGTAGAAATATCGTTTACACTCCTGGACTGGTGGTAATGCATAACAGCTATTACCACCTGTCTCGAGACACACTCCCAAATCAAAGGTGCATCCAAATCAAATCACAAAGTAATAGAATGGTATCGAAGAAATGTGCCTGATCGAAGGTGCGACCTTACTTGGCCCGGTATAGCTCTTGTTTTAGCCACATCAAGCTAACTCACGGGAATTAAGGCCGTGCTAAAACCTCATATAGAACCGTCGCCTAACCATCCTACTTCGTTCTGGAATCTCCTCCATTTACAGAGTTGTTAAAGTGGTTTTCGATATTGGCAAAGACTATGACAATATCTGATCCCGATCTCTTTAACAATCAAACGCTTATTTCACACCATGGTCATTTCATTTCAAATAATTCATACTTCATATCAAAATATAATATTCATTTCAAAACCATATTAATATCCATTTCCAAAATCGTAACACTTTCAAAATTATAACACTTCCAAAATCATAACACTTTTGAAATCATAACACTTTTGAAACCATAACACTTTCCGACTTAAATAATTTAGATATTGAAAATAGTATATATATTAAAACAGTTATGAATTAAAACTGTGATATCCTGGAATTTCAAGGAATTTAAAATGTGATAGTCTCTTAACTAAATTATTTAAAATGGATAAAAATTGTTGTTTTATAACAAAAATAATAATAATGTGATGTTTTTTAAAGTATAATTACAGATTGATTTTTAAATAGAATAATTATTTAAATTGTGTTATTTTATAAATTTGATTTTAAAATAGACTTATTGTTTTCAAATTTAATAAGTGTCGTTTAAATATATATTTATTTAAATTAACTTTAAAATTAGAATTTAATATTTCTAAATTTAATATGTTTAAATTAGTAAAGATATATTTGATTTGATTTTAAATTGAAGTTTAAATTGAATTTGGATTTGAAATTTGAATTTAAATTTGAAATTTAAAAAGAATTTATATCTTGAAATTATTTTGGATATAAAAGGATTTATGAATAATTTTTTTATTTTAAAATAAGATTTGTTTTATAATAATTTCATACAAAAGAATTTCTATTTATATAAATTTGAAAATATTATTTAATAATAAACAAATACAAAACATTTTAATTAGCATTTAAAAATGGATTAAATAATTTTATATAATTTTATTTAGAATCCAATTGGTTATTATCTTATTTTCTTTTAAAAGTTTTATTTCTATAAAATAAGAAAAAGTATTTATAAATTAATAAAGTACTTATTAATTAGAAAAAGTTAATAATAAAGCTTTTAAAATCATTTAAAATAATTTTAAAATAAGAAATGACAAGTGTTTAATTATGAAAAAAAACCGAATACATGTGTTAAGAATTAAACAATGGTTTGTAACAAATGTAACAAAATTGAACAAGTGTCTTTTTTTTAATTTTCTTTTTCTTTCAATCATAATTTACATAATATAAAACTTCCATCTTTTTCCTTCATTCTTTTTTTTATCTTCTTATGTTCAAAGCAAACTAAACTCTAGATCAAAAACCCTGTAACTTCAAGCCTGAAAACAAGTATTCAAATCCTCTAAAAATCATATTATCTATAAATAAGATATCTGTATAACCTGTAGCCTCCTCTAAAAAAAATCAATGGCCACACCTGTAAAACTTTTTACAAAACCCTGTAACTTCTTTTTACTCAAAACCTGAATCATCTCCTCAAAAACAAAATCACATCTGAGATTACCAAAGCATTTTAAAAAGCCTGAAACCATCTGTTATCAAAATCCGAAACATTTTCAAAACTACAAGCCTGAAATCAAAATGTAAATCATCATGTTCCAATTTATCGAAAATTCCAGCTTCAAACAATCAAGAAATCTTCCCAACATTTGGCTTCAAAGTTATTTCCAGTGAAAACTTTCAAGTTTTAATGCTTTCCAGTTTCCAAAGTTCCAAGCAAGACAAATTTTCAGAAAATCAAAACAACAATATGCATTTTCAAAGGCTTTAGTTTCAATCCAGTTCAAGCTGTCTGCATTTTTAAAATGGTGAGTAAACTTTTTAATTAAAGTTTAAGTAGGTAAATAGTGGATTGCTTGTGAAATTCTTTTGTGATGATTGTTTTGTATGTATATTTATAAATAAGTTTTTGTGCATTTGGGAAGTTTGCATGCCTGTGTATGTTGTTTCCCCTGTTCTTGCTACAGAACTTTCATGTTTAAACCAAAATTTATTTTCTACTCCTCTGATTTCCTATAGTGTTTGGTCTTCAAACAATAAATGTTTGTTTAGACATAAATTTAATTTTAAAAATGAATTTAAGTAAAAATAATTGAAAGTTTATCTGGAAATTAAGAATACAGTAGGATTTCTTTTATACATGCTAAAATCAATCACTCTAATTTACTGTTTCAGGACTATAACTTGAATCCATTTTAAAAGCTAGGATTTTTAAGACAAAAATCATAATTTTTAGTGTTAAAATGGATGAGTGTTTGAGGGATGTCTGGAAAATGGTTCTTGAGCATTTTCTGGTGGTCAGAGGATCTCGAGTGGTCGAGATTTCGTCTGGAGCTAGATTGCGATTGGAGCATTTGGCAAAAAAGGTGGTTAGGCGATCATGGACTGTGGCGTCGGTGGTAGGTTGTGTAGTTAAAGCGCTCGGCAGATTCAAAGCAGTGAAGGTGCAAAAAGTCATAGCGGGGATACAGCGAGGATATAGCGGGATATAGCGGATAGCTCTAAAATAGCATAATAAACTCGTACTTAATGTTTTTACAAATATATAAATGGTAATTAAATAAAAAATTATCATTCATTTGAATTATAATTAATACATAAATGATTTTAAACAAAAAACATGTGCGAATATACTTTAAATAAACGTAAAACTGTTATATAACATAATCGAATTCAGTAGAATATTAGAGTATTTTCATTTCTGAAAATATACTAAAAATTAAATCAAATAAATTAGTTTCATAATTTTTATAATGTATAAATGCAATTTTTTAATTCATTTCATTAAAGAAAATATAGCGAAAATAGAAAAATATAGCGGGAATAACAGGATATAGCGGGGATTAAAGTGGAAAGGCTATATTTTGGGGCTATATGGAAAAATCGTAGCGGTAGAAATCCGCTATGAGATATTGCGGGGTTATAGCGGGGTAATAGCGGGGCATTAACTACACAGATGGTAGGTCAAAAGAGTTTTAAATCCTAGTTCTGGTTGAAACTGGAATTCGAGTCACTGCTTCTCCTCTGATTGATCGAGTGCCATGAAACTAGAGGAAATGGTTGCGTGTTGGGTCTGCAAGATGTGGCCAGATTCATTTGACTTCTGGTGGTCAGTGCTGTGTGGTCGAAGGGGTTTTGCTGAGGCTGTTTTCGGTTCCAGTCCTTCTAGGTAGCTCGATCTGGTTCGAGGGCTTTTGAATGTGGCTTGATGGTCGGAATGGATTGCTGCGGCATTGGGTGATGTGCTAGAGGGTGTGGCGATGGTCGGAGTTGCTTCTGGTGGTGGTGCATGTGCACGAGATGGAAGTGTGTATCAGTGGGTTTGCCGTGGAAGTGTCTCGGAGGGATGCTCGAAGATTTAAGTGATGGACTCGAGTTTTTATTCGAGTAGACTTCATGAGCGTTTCTTTCCAGGTTTTAAAAACTTAAAAATAGATTTAAGATGTATAAAATTGGAAAGAAAGGAAAAACTCGGGTTTGACCCGAGTAAGCTTCGGATTCGACCCGAAGCAGAAAATGTTGAACAGTTTTAAAAAAATTTAAAACTTGGTTTTTTTGAAATTTAAAAATCTAAATTAATTTAAAACTTTTATATAAATTACTTTATATTTAATAAATGTTTTCTTAAACATTTTGATTAAAAAGTTTTGAAGTTTGATAAATTTAAATTTTGTTAAGTAAATTTAAAGTAATATTTAAAATTGAGTTATGAATGAAATTTTAAAAATTTATATAAAAGACAAGTTTTTAAATTAAAATTGAAAATAGTTTTTAAAAACTATTAATTGATAAATGTTTTAAGTTATTTTAAAGTTATGTTTTGATAACTTTAATTCATTAAGATAAATTATTATTTATATTTAAATTAATTAATGATTTAACTAAGTAAAGATAATTTTAAAGATAAATAGTGTAATTATGTTAATATTAATAAAGCATTAACAAGATAATGTTTTATCTTAATTACAATTTTAATGTCTTCATATTAATTCAAATAAGGAACTTAAGTATAATTAATTAGTTTAATTAAGTAAAGGATTAACTAAGAAATTAATTAAGGGTAATTAATTTACTTGATTAATAAATGATTAAGGATTAAAGGTTAATTAATTTAAGGATTATTTAAAACTATAATTAAAGATCATTAATTAGATAATTAAAGATTATTAATTAATGATTAGAGATTAATTAATTAAGTGTAATTAAGACTTAATTAATCAAGTAATAAAGATTGATTAACTAAGTGATTAATGAGTAATTAATTAAGTAATTAAAGGTTACTTAAATAATAATTAAGAAGTGCTTAATTTGTAATTAAGTTTTATTAATTAATATTTAAGGTTTTATTAATTAATAATTAAAGGACAATTAATCTGTAATTAAGGATTAATTAAGAAGTTGTTAAGTGGTAATTAATTGATTAATCCAATGGTGATTAAGGATTAATTAAATGATAATTAAGGATTGATTAACTGTTAAGTAAGGATGGATTAACTGTTAATTAAGGATTAATCAAATGGTTAATCAACTGGTGATTAAGGAGTAATTAATCTGTAATTAGGTTGTTAATTAATAATTAATAATTAGTTTTATTAATTAATAATTAAGAGATAATTAATTAGTTAATTAACGATTAATTAAATTATTTTAAAAGTAATTATGGATTAATTAATTTGCATTTAGAGATACTGATTAATAATTAAGGTTATTAATCAATAGTTAATGGATAATTAATCAGTTAACTAATGGTTAATTAATTGATTATAAAAGTAATTAAGGATTGATTGCATTGTATTGAAGGAGATTAATTAATAATTAAGGTTTATTAATTAATAGTTAAAGGATAATTAATCTGTGATTAGAGATTAATTGATTGATTGATAAGGTAATTAAGAAGTGGTTAATTAATTAAATGGGATGTAATTAATTAATGGTTGATTAAGAAGAATTAGATGATTAATTCTTAAGTAATTAATTTAATTTAATTTAATTTAATTAATTATGATATGAGTTAATAATGCTTGCTTATGGATGATTGTTTGTGTAGAATGTCTAAATTGGATGATATTTATTGGATGATATGCTGTGATATTCTGTGATGTGATATTGGATATATTAAATGCTGTGTAAATTCAAGTAATGAATTGAATAAATTGTTTAAACTTTGAACAACTTGGCCATTAAGGTACGTTTGGATTTTGATGAGACTGGGATCCGGTATCAAATTTGATTATCCGAAAACACATCAATCCAAGTTAAACATTAGGTCGTGAATTCAAGTGAAGATCAAGTTGAAGACTCGAAGTGTAAGAACTATCTGTCGTAAAACTCTGAGGGTGATTCCAATACGAGTATAACGGAGATAGTACTTTCAGGTTCGAGATGCGGTTTTCAAGGTGCAAGGGTTATTGTTGTTAACTCTGAGGGTGATTTCAAAATGAGTGTAACGAGATAATGCCTTCGGTTTCGTTCGAACCCGGAACGAACTTGTATGGATTGAATGCTTTCGAAACATCGTCAGGTGGACGATGAGCATTCTAAGATAGATATGTTCTATAAAGGTAATCGTAGACTCAAGCCTCATCAACCGGGAATGGCTAAAACAAGGGAGGTGCAGCAAGGGTAAGTGGGTAGCACCCAAGTAGGATAAGATTTACCCCTGTCTAGAGTCCCTTTTATTTCGACTGTGTGGGCGGTTGAATAGCTACAACCATTGGGGTTTTCTTATTGGGGACTATCCAGTAAGGGATGGTTCCGGCCCTGTGTTGTAGGGGATTTAGGCTGGATGCTCGGTACGGTGATCTAGGCCACGTACTATGATGGGCGGCACCCCATTAGCCCGGCCATTGATTGAAACTCATTCTTCCTACGTACCCTTACGGTTTTGATTGTATTACTCACTTTGTGGCTAGTATGCTGGAATTTAATCATGTAACAATTTCACTATTTCATATTTATTTGAAAACCCTAGGCCATATTATAATATCACTGGATTTCCTATCAAATGTTTTGGTTAGCGTAAGATAAAAACTTACCTATGTTTATGTGTGGGAAGTCTTACGTGATACCTTTGTTTTCAAAGGCTTTTCAAAGTTAAGCAACTTTAGCCCGTTTACTCACACCAGACCCATGTCTAACCTGGAGTTTATTCTGTTTTTCTTAAATTCTTGGGTACTCAAATTTTTAAAAGTAGCAAGGGATTCAGGTCTGCTTTGATGAATTCTGACGGAGAGATGGAACAGGAGGCTTCAACATTTGTAGACATATAGTGTTTCCACTGTGTTATATTTCTGTGAGGATATATGTATTTTATTAGAGTTGTATAATAGACAGACTTTTATAACTGTCTATTTTGTGTTGTTGTATCTGTGTAACTCTGATATGTAAATGACTATGTAATACTTATGTTATATATTATATTTTTTTCCATTCCGCTGTGAGATCCTGATATTGTTGAGTTCTTTCTTCTATCTATTCTATTTCTACCTCTTTCTTTCTTAATAATGATGCGTCTTTTTGTGGAATGAAAGGCGGGTTGTTACACTTGGTATCAGAGCATAGGTTGAGATAATACCGAGGCTTTGGAGTGGTGTCTATCTTGAGAGCGCGTATTTGTAATTTTTTATATAATTATATACCTATATAAATTTGTTGGGTATCTGTTCGGATTTCCAACATGAGTTCTGGAGGAGTTTCATCTTTCTCTTTGTTTGGTTGACCGTCCTATCTTTGTATCAAACCCTATAGGAGGAACAACGGAGTTGGATAATATCTGTAGAGGCTTAAGGCTTTCTTATCTTCCCCATAGTTTCTATGGTGACCCTTTTTATTGGATTTCAAAAGGGTTTGATCTTATTCGGAGTATGGATTGGTTGGATAGTAAGGTTGTTTTGATGGTGAAGCAAGGATTTTATATTTGGAGAATGAGTTGGGAAGACTCGCAAAAATGACTTGCGATAATGCCAGAGTACTTTTGAGCAATCTTATGCATGGAAGCAAGGCATCTCCAAAAGGATTAGAGTCCATCGAAGGGTCAGATATTTTCCGGATGTTTTCGAAAGTGAAGGTTTGTCTACATCAGGAGATAGAGATTTGGATAGTCTTAGTTCCGAGAGCAGTGCCTGTTGTTCAGCCTAGTTTTCCCAGTTGGGGTTCAGCTATTGTCTTTGTGGCCTAGTCGGATGAGTTTTCCTTGAGATTCTGTGTGGATTTGATGAACCAAGTTTTTAGGCTGTGTGGTATAAGTTTGTTCTTATGTGCATCAATGTTTTTCTTGTCTACTCCAAGTCTGAAGAAGAGAGCAAGCTGCATTTAGAGTTAGTGTTAGAGACTTCGAGGAGGCATTTTGTTTTTGGTGATGGTATTTCTGTAGATCCCGCCTAGATAGCTACTATTCATAAGTGAAGCAACCGAAATTTTCTAGTTTGGTAGGAAGTTTATCAGGTCTATTTCTAAGATTTCTTCACACTTAACCAAGTGACTTGGAAAGGAGAAAAGTTTAAATGGAACCCGAGTATGAAGAGGCTTTCTTGGATTTGAAGGCAAGGCTGACTAGTGTGTCTGTTCTAGCTATTCCTAATGGCAAGGGTAAGTTTGAGGTCTACACGGACGTTTATGTGTGTCTGAGATGGATGGAGTGAGTCAAGAATGATCAGTGTTCCAGTTTTGGGTTTTGGTGACCGAGGAACAATGAGGATCATCGAAAGGATATGTGTTTCCAATTTCTGGATTTTCAAGCAAGACGTTTTGGCAGTGAGTCATCGCTCCAGGTTGAGTGTCCAGAGTAGGGATTTCGGATTGTATATGGATATAAAGAGAGTCTTGTAGTGGACGATCATGAAGAAGGATGTAGCTGCTTTCGTCTATGGATGTGCGATGTGTCAGTAGGTGTTGGTGATCAGCAAAAGACCACCGGATTGTTGCAGCCTTTGGAGGTTCCGAAGTGGAAGTAGGAAATGATTTCTTTGGATTTCATCGATGGTTTGTCAAGGACCAAAAAGGAAAATAAAGGAATATGGGTGATTGAAGACCGATTAACCAAGAATGCCCATTCTATTCCGGTTAAGGCAACCTATTCTGTAGCATCTTTGGCTGAGTTTTTCTTGGAAGAGTTTGTCCGACTGCTGGGTGTTCCTGTCAGCATTGTTAGCGATTGTGATCCTATCTTCTCCAGCAAGATTTGGGAGGCTTTGTGATCAGCTTTGGGTTCGAGATTGAGTTTGGGTTCAGCCTATCATTCCTAGACCAACGGAAAGGCTGAACCAAGTTTTTGAGGATTTGAGAGGGCTTGTGTTTTGGATTTTTGTGGATGTTGGGAGGATCATCTGCATTGAATGGACTTCTCATTCAATTATCAGACGAGTATCTAGATGTCACCCTGTGAAGCTTTGTTTGAGAAACCAAATAGATTTCCATTCTATTGAGTAGAGTCGGGAGATCATCTTGTTCTTGGACCAGTTTTGATTCGTGAGGCACCTGCGATGGTAGAGCTTATCAAGGAGAAGATTAATGATGTGGTCCACAGGATTGAATTGCCAGTTTGGATGGCTGGAATTCACATTGTTTTTCACATATCTCATCTGAGAAATACGTGAACGATCTATCTTTTGCTGTGGATTTAGGATTTCAGAGTTTGTCTTGAGGAACTCTGGATAGTTTTAAGAAGACTTATCCTGATCTGTGTCCGAATAGTTAGAGTTGATTATTTGAATGAATTGTTTGTTTGAATAAATTGTTTGTTTGGGTGAATTGTTGTTTGGCTGATAGGTTTGCTTGAATGGTTAAAATGAAATAAAAGATTTTGGATTATCTTTGTTTTAAATTTTAGGGATGAAATTCTTTTAAGGAGGGGGGGGGGGGAGGGAGGAATATGATATCCCGAAATTTCAAGGAATTTAAAATGTGATAATTTCTTAATTAAATTATTTAAAATGGATAAATATTGTTATATTAAAACAAAAATAATAATAATGAGATGTTTTTTAAAGTATAATTATAGATTGATTTTTAAATAGAATAATTATTTAAATTGTGTTCTTTTATAAATTTGATTTTAAAATAGACTTATTGTTTTCAAATGTAATAAGTGTTGTTTAGATATATACATTTAAATTAACTTTAAAATTAGAATTTAATATTTCTAAATTTAATATGTTTAAATTAATATAGATATATTTGATTTGGTTTTAAATTGAATTTGGATTTGAAATTCGAATTTAAATTTGAAACTTAAAAAGAATTTATATCTTGAAATTATTTTGGATATAAAAGGATTTATGAATAAAGTTTTTATTTTAAATAAGATTTGTTTTATAATAATTTCAAACAAAAGAATTTTTATTTATATAAATTTTGAAAATATTTATTTAATTATAAATAAATGAAAAAGCATTTAAAAATGGATTAAATAATTTTATAAGATTTTATTTAGAATCCAATTGGTTATTATCTTATTTTCTTTTAATTTTTATTTTTATAAAATAAGAAAAAGCATTTATAAATTAATAAAGTACTTATTAATTAGGAAAATTTAATAATAAAGCTTTTAAAATCATTCTAAATAATTTTAAAATGAGAAATGACAAGTGTTCAATTATGAAAACATATTGAATACATGCGTTAAGAATTAAACAATGGTTTGTGACAAATGTAACAAAATTGAACAAGTGTCTTTATTTAATTTTCTTTTTATTTAAGTCATAATTTACATAATATAAAACTTCCATCTTCTTCCTTCATTCTTTTTTTATCTTCTTATGTTCAAAGCAAACTAAAGTCTAGATCAAAAACCCTATAACTTCAAGCCTGAAAATAGTATTCAAATCCTCTAAAGTCATATTATCTGTAATTAGATATCTATATAACCTGTAGCCTCCTCTAAAAAAATCAATGGCCAGACCTGTAAAACTTTTTACAAAACCCTGTAACTTCTTGTTTCTCAAAACCTGAATTATCCTCTCAAAAACAAAATCACATCTAAGGTTATCAAAGCATTTTAAAAGCCTGAAACCTTCTGTTATCAAAACCCGAAACACTTTCAAAACTGTAGGCCTGAAATCAAAGTTTAAATCATCATGTTCCAGTTTATCCAACATTCCAGCTTCAAGCAATCAAGAAATCTTCCCAACATTTGGCTTCAAATTTATTTACAGTGTAAACTTTCAAGTTTTAAAGCTTTCTAGTTTCTAAAGTTTCAAGCAAGACAAAGTTTTAGAAAATCAAAACAACAATATACAGTTTTTAAATTTTTCAAAGGTTTCAGTTCCAATCCAGTTCAAGCTATCTGCATTTTTAAAATGGTGAGTAAACTTTTTAATTATATTTTAAGTAGGTAAATAATGGATTGCTTGTGAAATTTTTCTGCAATGATTGTTTTGTATGTATGTTTATAAATAAGATTCTACACTTTTGGAAAGTGTGCATGCCTGTGTATGTTGTTTCCCCTGTTCTTGCTACAGAACTTTCAAGTTTAAATCCAAAATTCATTTTCTACTCCTCTGATTTCCTATAGGATTTGGTCTTCAAACAATAAATGTTTGTTTAGACATAAATTAATTTTAAAAATGAATTAAAGTAAAAATAATTGAAAGTTATCTGGAAATTAAGAATACAGTAGGATTTCTTTTATACATGCTAAAATCAATCACTCTAATTTACTGTTTCAGGACTATAACTTGAATCCATTTTAAAAGTTAGGATTTTTAGGACAAAAATCATAATTTTTAGTGTTAAAATGGATGAGTATTTGGAGGATGTCTGGAAAATGGTTCTTGAGCATTTTTTGATGGTCAGAGGATCTCGAGCGGTCGAGATTTCGTTTGGAGCTAGATTGACGATTGGAGTGTATGGCAAAAATGGTGGTTGAGGCGATCGTGGAATGTGGCGTCAGCGGTAGGTCAAAAGAGTTTTAAACCCTAGTTCTGGTTGAAACTAGAATTCGAGTCACTGCTTCTCCTTTGATTGATCGAGTACCATAAAACTCGGGGAAATGGTTGCCTATTGGGTTGGAAAGATATGGCCAGAGTCGTCTGACTTTTGGTGGTCTGAGCTGTGTAGTCGAAGGGGTTTTGCCGAAGGCTGTTTTGGGTTCTATTCCTTCTGGATAGCTCGATTTGGTTCGAGTGCTTGTGAATGTGGTTTGATGGTCGGAATGGATTGCTGCAGCGTTGGTTGATGTACCGGAGGGTGTGGCGATGGTCGGAGTTGATTCTGGTGGTGGTGCATGTGCACGAGATAAAAGTGTGTATAAGTGGGTTTGCCGTGGAAGTGTCTCGAAGGGATGCTCGAGGATTTGAGTGATGGACTCGAGTTTTTACTCGAGTAGACTTCGTGAGTTTTTCTTTTCAGGTTTTTAAAACTTAAAAATAAATTTAAGATTTAGAAAATAGGAAAGAAAGGAGAAACTCGGGTTTGACCCGAGTAAGCTTCGGATTCGACCCGAAGCAGAAAATGTTTAACAGTTTTAAAAAGCTATAAAAATTGGTTTTTTTAAAATTTAAAAATCTAAATTAATTTAAATTTTTTATATAAATGACTTTGTATTTAATAAATGTTTTCTTAAACATCTGGATTAAGAAGTTGTGAAGTTTGATGAATTTTGAATTTTGTTATGTAAATTTAAAATGATATTTAAAATTGAGTTATGAATGAAATTTTAAAAATTTATATAAAAAGACAAGGTTTTTAAATTCAACTTGAAAATAGTTTTTAAAAACTATTAATTGATGTGTTTTAAGTTATTTTAAAGTTATGTTTTGATAATTTTAATCTATTAAGATAAATGATTATTTATATTTAAACTTAATTAATGATTTAATTAAGTAAAGATAATTTTAAAGATAATTGGTGTAATTATGTTATATTAATAAGGCATTAACAAGATAATGTTTTATCTTAATTAAAGTTTTAATGTCTTGATATTAATTAAAATAAGGAACTTAAGTATAATTAATTAGTTTAATTAAGTAAAGGATCAATTAAGAAATTAATTAAGGGTAATTAATTTACTTTTAAATGATTAAGGATTAAAGTTTAATTAATTTAAGGATTATTTAAAACTATAATTAAAGATAATTAATTAGATAATTAAAGATTATCAATTAATGATTAGAGATTAATTAATTAAGTAATTAAGTGTAATTAAGACTTAGTTAATCAAGTAATTAAGATTGATTAATTAAGTGATTAATGAGTAATTAATTAACTAATTAAAGGTTACTTAATTAATAATTAAGAAGTACTTACTTTGTAATTAAGTTTTATTAATTAATAATTAAGGTTTTATTAATTAATAATTAAAGGATAATTAATCCGTAATTAAGGATTAATTAAGAAGTTGTTAAGTGGTAATTAATTGATTAATCAAATGGTGATTAAGGATTAATCAAATAGTAATTAAGGATTGATTAACTGTTAATTAAGGATTAATCAAACGGTTTATCAATTAGTGATTAAGGAGTAATTAATTTGTATTTAGGTTGTTGATTAATAATTAGTTTTATTAATTAATAATTGAGAGATAATTAATTAGTTAATTAATGATTAATTAAATTAGTTTAAAAATAATTGTGGATTAATTAATTTGTATTAAGAGATATTGATTAATAATTAAGGTTATTAATCAATAGTTAATGGATAGTTAATCAGTTAATTAAAGGTTAATTAATTGATTATAAAAGTAATTAAGGATTGATTGCTTTGTATTGAAGGAGATTGATTAATAATTAAGGTTTATTAATTAATAGTTAAAGGACAATTAATCTGTGATTAGAGAATAATTGATAAGGTAATTAAGAAGTGGTTAATTAATTAAATGGGATATAATTAATTAATGGTTGATTAAGCTAAATTAGATGATTAATTCTTAAGTAATTAATTTAAGTTAAGTTAATTAAATTAATTACGATATGAGTTAATAATGCTTGCTTATGGATGATTGTTTGTGTAGAATGTCTAAATTGGATGATATCAATTGGATGATATCTATTGGATGATATGTTGTGATATTCTGTGATGTGATATCGGATATATCAATGATAAATATGTAATGTTTATTTGTGTAAATGCTGTGTAAATTCAAGTAATGAATTGAATAAATTTTTTAAACTTTAAACAACTTGGCTTTTAAGATACGTTTGGATTTCGATGAGACCGGGATCGGGTATCAAATTTGATTATCTGAAAACTACATCGATCCAAGTTAAACGTTAGGTCTTGAATTCAAGTGAAGATCAAGTTGAAGATTCGAAGTGTAAGAACTATCTGTCGTAAAACTCCGAGGGTGATTCCAATACGAGTATAACGGAGATAGTACTTTTAGGTTCAAGATGGAGTTTTCAGAGTGCAAGGGCTATTTTCGTTAACTCTAAAGGTGATTCCAAAATGAGTGTAACGAGATAATGCCTTCGGTTTCGTTCAAACACGAAACAAACTTGTATGGATTGAAAGCTTTTAGAACATCGTTAGGTAGACAATGAGCATTCTAAGATAGATGTGTTCTATAAAGGTAGTCGTAGCCTCAAGCCTCATCAACCGGAAATAGCTAAAACATGGGAGGTGCAACAAGGCTAAGTGGGTAGCACCCAAGTAGGATTAGATTTACCTCTGTCTAGAGTCCCTTTTATTTCGGGTGTGTGGGCGGTTGAATAGCTACAACCACTGGGGTTTTCTTATTCGGGACTATCTAGTAAGGGATGGTTCCGGCCTTGTGTTGCAAGGGATTTAGGGTGGATCCTCAATACGATGACCTAGGCCACGTACTGTGACGGGCGGTACCCCAGTAGCCCTGCCATTGATGGAAACCCATTCTTCCTACGTGCCCTTACGGTTTTGATTGTATCACCCACTTTGTGGCTAGTATGTTGGAATATAATCATGTAATAATTTCAGCTATTCATATTTATTTGAAAAACCTAGACCCTATTATAATATCACTGGACTTCCTATCAAATGTTTTGGTTAGCGTAAGGTAAATACTTACCCATGTTTATGTGTGGGAAGTCTTACGTGATACCTTTGTTTCCAAAGGCTTTTCAAAGTTAAGCAATTTTAACCCCTTTACTCACACCAGACCCATGTTTCACCCAAAGTTTATTCAGTTTTACTTAAACTCTTGGGTACTCAAATTTGTACGAGTAACCAAGGGATTCAGGTCTGCTTTGACGAATTCTGGAGGAGAAATGGAGCAGGAGGCTTTAGCGTTTGTAGATATATAGTGTTTCCGCTGTGTTATATCTCTGTGAGGATATATGTATTGTATTAGAGTTGTATAATAGATAGACTTTTATAAATGTCTATTTTGTGTTGTTGTATCTGTGTAACTCTGATATGTAAATGACTATGTAATAGTCATGTTATATATTATATTTTGTTCCATTCCGCTATGAGATCCTGATATTATTGAGTTCTTTCTTCTATCTATTCTATTCTATATCTTTCTTAATAATGATGCGTCTTTCTATGGAATGAAAGACGGGTCGTCACAAAAATAGTTTATGTATTAAAATAATTTATATATTAAAATAGTTTATATTTATTTAAAGAGATTATACTGAAATAGTTTCAAAATTAGAATTGTTCATCCAATTCCACAAATCGATTCAAATCAACTTACATTCAAAAATTCAATTTAAATCAATAGAAGTTCAACACTTTTAATTTAAAAGGTTAAAGATTCAATTTAAATTCTCAATAAGCCATTTCAATTTTTAACGATTTCAAATCCAGGTTTTGAACTATCATTTCAATTCTAATAGGATTCAAAGTTTAAATGTTCAAACATTTTCAATATAAGTTTCATTTAGATTTCAACATTTAACTCTAATTTTATTCAAATTAGAAAATATTCCCTTAATCATTTTAATAACAATTAAATAAAATCCCAATTTATAAATTTAAATCGTTATAGACATATTTAGTCTCAATTTTGTTTAAAATCGAATATATTCATTTTATCACTTTTTATCAAATCAAGCTATCAACCATATCTTTCAAAATCTCAAAATCAATAAGTTCAAATCAATTCTTATTTAAATTCAATCAGTAACCAATTTTACTTCCAAGTCAACATTAATCTATCTTCCCTACCTTTATTATTAAATTATAAAAAAAAATCTATTTTTAAAGTACAAATATAAATTTAAATAAATACTTAAACATAATATAAACCAGTTAAATTAAATTTTATTAAATTAATTCTTATTATTAAATGCATTTGTATTAAATCTTATTTGATATATATATGTATATTTTTTTAAATAATAAAATTATAAGAAAAATCTTAAAAATTATATTTTCAAAAATAAATTTAAAATTTAAAATTTCCTAAACATATAATTTTAAAAATCTTAATTTTTCACATATATTAAAATAAATTCCTCATATTGTAAATTGAATAATCAATATTTAATAAAATCCATATATTTTCTTCCACAATCATTTTTCTCAAAATAGATCAACGGTGTACGTATATAATTTTCTGTCCTATGGTCAAGTAATACACTTATTTATCTTTTAAATCCGTAATAATTCTTTATATTGCTTACCTTTCGTATATAGAGAAGATAGACAAAGCAACAAGCTATGAATCCAAGCACATATTCCAAAGCACAACACGACGAACACAAATTTGACGAACAAAGCAAAACACGATAGACTTGAATCGATGAAACAGAATTTATAAATTTTAGAAGTATAAAATTTTCTCCAAATTTAGATAAGATTTTTTATATTATATTTTAAAATCAATATCCCATTTACAACACATATAAAAATAAAATCTCTATATACAGATATGTTAAAACCAATATTAAAATAGATATTTATAAATATATTTTAAAATCAGTATTAAAGCATATTAACATAAAAATCTGTATATATTACAAAATCTTTACTAAGTTTAAACACATAGATTTAAAATCAACATATCTTTGTATACATCTCCAAATCAATATTTTAACTTAAATGTCAAAAAAATCTTTATAATATATATATATATATGTGTGTGTGTGTGTGTGTGTGTGTGTGTGTGTGTATTTGAAAATAATTTTTTTATGTATATATATATTTCAAAATCAATTTTTAATTCAAACACAAAAAAATGAAAATCTTTATATAATACTATATTATAGAAGTAAACATTTTAATCATAATACGTATTAACTGAATATAATACATATTAAGCATATTTAAAATATATATATAATTAGATCATGTATATATGGAATGAATCACTCAACTAACTCTCGGTTGAAGGAAGTAGGTGGCAGTTGTGGCCGGAGTAAGTCAAAGCAGGGGAGAAAGAAAGGTGGAAGGCCGGTAGGTGTTTGGAGGAGAGATGGTCATTTTATGGTGAGGTTCGGGTGTGTCGTGGTCAGGGTTGAAGGATGTACTTGGCTGAGGACTGGGTTATTCGAAGGCTGATGGAGACACTCGGAATGAAAGACAGTGGTCCAAAAAGATTTTTTTGGCACAGTGCTATTGAGTGGGGCAGCTCGAAGGCATATGGCCGAAGTGCTTGGGTGTTAGGGCAGCTGCAAGGCTTGATCAGTGATGGGTGGGAAGCTTCGGTCATTGGGTGATGGGAAGACGAACGTTAGGAGGTTGTTCGCTAATGGTGGCGGTGGGGTCGAAATTGTGTAGGACGACGTTCGAAATGATAGAGGCGAAGTAGGCGGGAGGAAAGGGATTTCGGCCATGTAGGCGGAGGAGGCAGCTGAGAGAACGTGGAGGCGGAGTGATGATTTTGGGCAGCTGCGTGGTGATGTTGGTCGACACATGTAAAATAAGGTGAATGCAAGTAGTCTCAATTATTTTGAAGGGGACGCAATTCTCTGATGTAGATTGTATAAAACTGTGTATTTATCTCAGATATAAGCCATATTATAACTTTATATATTAGTATAATATTTTTTCTTATCAAACGGAAGAACAGACATATGAAGGGAAGGAAAGAGAAAAGAGAAGGGTTTTGGAAAAGAAGATGAGCAGTTCGAACAGTATAAAAGCAATTTTGTAAATATATATAGTCAAAAGGCAGAAGGAATATGAAAAGAAGGGACTGAATTGAAGCAGAAATATCAGCTAGTGGGAATAGTTCGGCACATGAATTCAGGAAAATATCAATAGCATGTGGCTATTGCCATTACCCGTTGGACAACGAAAAGGCAAAGGAAAGCTAAAGGCTCAACATACAAAGACGGTATAGCAGATCGTTTTGCCGAATTCACCACTTACCGAACACTAAAATACACAAATGAATATATCATAGAGATATAGATATCAGCGATACGACCATCCTATCAAAAGTCGATATTTCGTTGTTAAGCTATTGTAAATTAGTCAGAAATAAGATAAACGGAGCAAGATAAGTCCAAATTTGATGAAACGAAGTATGACGCCTCACTCAGAAAATGTTCTACATTTTTATTATATAAAAATATTCAAGTTTTGAAAATATTTAATTTTCATCGATTTTACTGATTTAAAAATTGAAATTGACACTTACACAACAAAACTAACTTTTATATTTACCAATGAAAATTTGCCATTTTCTATGTTTAAATAGACACATTCCACATATCAAATTTTCATTTCCAAATTTTACTGTTTAAATTTTCATAAAATTTCAGTTAATTTCATTATAAAATCATTAAAATTTACTAGTCGTTACACTCTACCCTACTCAAAACTTTTCGTCCCCGAAAAGGAATGAGATGGGAGAATAGAAGCAAACAAAAAGATAGATAGATTTAACATACGCAGTATTAGATACAATAAATTCAAAACTATATGAATTTCATAAGTTTTTAATTGCTTTATATTCATTAATTTTGTTTCAATCCAGTTTATTTAATCAATAATATTCATATTTTGTTAATTTTCAATTCAAGCTATTTTCATTCAGTTTGATTTGTTTCAATTAATTAATATTTATTCCAAAAACTTCTTTCAAAACAACATTTATTTGATTTAACTCATTTATTAAATCTATTTATCTTCAGCTGAGTTGATTCTACTAAAAATTCAATTTCAACTATTCTTAAGTCCATATTTATTTACTTAAATAGTATTTTTTTATTATTTCACTTACATTACTTATAGCATCAATTAAGTATATAAAAAGTCCTTATAACAATCAAATTTTTAATTATAATTTCCCTTAACAAAATTTCATTTTCGGACATCTTATTACTTATATTTGTTTCATATTATTCAATCACCTATTCTTATTACATCAAAACTTTTCTCAAGTAAGCTTTATTAATGTTTCATATGTAATTGAGCATTATACCAGTTTACCAGTTATTTATAATATTTTTATTAAGAAAATTTTACCTTGAACAATTTATTACCTAAATTTTCTTTTGTATAACCTTAATTACATATTCACCCTAACATTTAACCTTTTGAATATTTTAGTTAAATTCTATATATTTAAAAAATGTAATTGAGTGTTATATAAATTAATTTATCCTAGTTCAACTGTTTTAAGTTGTTTTAAATTCCAATTCTCATCTTAAGCGCTCCAATTATTCGAAATTTTGCTTCATTTCAAAAATTGAAAACCATTACTTAATATAAAATTGAGGAGTTAAATTTTTGGTTTCACTTCAAACTGTTTTGAAATAAAGATATACACATATATAATTTATTCATCAAATCATACTCAAGAAATTCAAATCAAATCAATTTTACAAAACAAAAGTGTAGCAAAGCTATTAAGTGGTCTTTCCACTTTAAGACTCAAAAATGAATGTCGATGATGTTGCAGTTATCACCGAAATTCTTTTCCAGCGACAAAGCAGAGAGTATTGACTTATTCCTTCTGAAATTCTTTGGAAACAAATTTTCATTCGAAAATACTTTCAGATAATATATTTTTAAAACTTTGAAAACCAAATTTAGAAAAGCACTGAAAATTTAATTCTCAAATTCTTAATTTAAATTTATTTCATTTGCAAGTCAAATTTATTAACCATGTTTTAAAACTCATCTCTTTATATACAACAATATCAATGATTGTAGGAATGTTGACCAAATAATAAATGATAATATAGTATTATCACTTCAAACAACCAATTTATTTAACTATAAAATTTCAGAGAATTATACTTATATATAAAATTTATAGTCATACAAATTTTATTTCATTTACCAAATTTGAAATCAATATTATGTCAGCTTTCTCTGTTCAAGTGTTTTGGAGTTCCCATCGATAGTGTTGGCCAGACGAATCGATCGAAACCCCAAATCAACCTTAACAACTCAAACAACACAATACAAAACATTTTATATTAATAACATATACACTCCTACACAGGATGATTCATGAATGGATTCTAGAACAAGAATAGAGATTCAAATTTAGAGGAAATCTAGTCAAAGAGAATTCTAACAAAGAAGGTAGGCTCGAAATGAAGATAAGATAATTAAATTACAAAAGAGAAAGATGGATAGATTTATATTAATCACGGAGACTTTAACCAGTCAACCGAGACTCAGAAAGGATGATAATATCATCAATGAAAGTGGGGACTACCCCGTTAAGAAACATCGCGGCACACGCGATTCATGAGATCAACGAGAATAGCAGGGGCATTGGTTAATCCAAAGGGCATGACTAACCATTCACCGGAACCATGCGTCCGGGAGGAAGGACAACAGGTCAAGTTCCAAGAATAAGGTCGATGTGGAATTCAATTTTCCACCTGAAAGGGAGAGAAATGATTTAACTAAATGCATCAGGATTAATCCCTGACTATTGGTGCAAAGTCGAGATCACTAGGCTGAAAAACGACCGAAAGATAAAACCGCCTGTAAAATTCTAAGGCATTCGACATTCGACCATAGAAGAATTACCCTGGTTGTCTACTAGAGAAAAGGTTCGGGCATAATAAGAGATAACAGTATCAAAACCGAGGACGTAGAAATCTCCGGTGAATCGATGCCGGTTGTAAAGGACTTTTACCCCTTTAAAAATCATATCAAGGTTGGGGACGCCGATGGAATTAATCACACAAAAGGATGAAGTTGCTAATGGGGGTGGCAAGATAAGCTCAAATTATTACAAAGATTAACGGAAATGGAGCTATGAGATGCACCGATATCACGAAGGACCGAAAAAGAAGGACAAGAATGGATTTAAGAACAAAGTGGAGAGTTCTAAAAATTCAAAAGAAATTCTAATCAAAGAAGTTCCTATCGAAGAATGTCAAACTCGAACGAAGATGATTCTGTAATTAAATTTACTCTATATGTTGAGTTTTGCCTAAACCAGAGCTCTGATACCACTTATAGTGACTTTTATTTCAAATCGCTGAAATCGACAATCATACGCACATATCCGAATTGAATACATCATATCGTTAATTTATATTTGGCAAAACTTAACACATGCAATAAATAAATCAATTATAGATTACAGATACAGAGTATTACAACACTAAGCAGCGGAATAGATAAATAATAGTTCATGAAGCTACTACAAAACTTCAGAGTCTGAAACAAAATACAACAGAATCTCAAATACAAATGAATCTCTAATACATAAGCAACTGACGAGTCTTAACATAACTGACTGGAATAAACTGAAATAACTGAAAGCTGGATAGATAGCTTTTCAAACAAAGCTCCAATCTCTAAAGGTGAGTCTCAAATGTTGTGATACTCAGTTTGACCCGAGCATAAAGCAAAATACAAAACACTTGAGTCAGGATTAACATTCTAATACTAGTAAATTCAACGCAAGTGAAATGTCAACCTAAATACAAGTAACTTAAAGGATATTTGCGCTTTCCATCCTCTAAGGATCCATGGAACTATCCAATATGTAGTCATATACGCTATTATAATATGTCAATAGTAAAGTAAACTATCAAAATAGCATTAATGTGTTACCCATATTCCCCTTAACACAATTTAGATATTCCCTTAGTCTAAACGATGTCGTACGCTCCACCAAACCGGTGGTTTACCCAGAGGACGCCCTATAGGTATGGTACAAAATAAACTCGTAAAAAGCATGATAGGGCACATGACAAGGCACATGAGGCAATGCCTCGGTAGAAATACCGTTTGCACTCCCGGACTGGTGGCAATGCATAACAGCTACTACCGCCCGTCTCGAGACACATTCCTAAATCAACCGTGCACCCAAATCAATCACAAAGTAATAGAATAGTAACGAAGCCCGATCGAAGGTACGACCTCACTTGGCCCGGTATAGCTCATGTTTTAACCACATCAAGCTAACTCACGGGAGTCAGGGCATCACTAAAACCTCATATAGAATTGTCGCCTAACCATCATACTTATTCTGGAATCTCCACCTTGTACACAGTTGTTAAAGTGGTTTTCGGTATTGGCAAAGAGTAGGGCAATATTCGATCCCGGTCTCTTTAACAACCAAACGCTTATTTCACACCGTGCTCATTTCATTTCAAATAGTTCATACTTCATGTCATAATATCATATTCATTTCAAAACCATATTAATATCCATTTCCATAATCGTAACAATTTCAAAACTATAACACTTCTGAAATCATAACACTTTTGAAATCATAACACTTTCCGACTTAAACAATTTAGATATTGAAAATAGTATATATATTAAAATAGTTATAAATTAAAATAGTTTATATATTAAAATAATTTATATATTATAATAGTTGTAAATTAAAATAGTTTATATTTTTTTTAAAGAGATGATACTGAAATAGTTTCCAAATTAGAATTGTTCATCCAATTCCACAAATCGATTCAAATCAACTTACATTCAAAATTCAATTTAAATCAATCCCAGTTCAACACTTTCAATTTAAAATGTTAAATATTCAATTTAAATTATCAATAAACCATTTCAAATTTTAATGATTTCAAATACAAGTTTTGAACTATCATTTCAATTCTAATATGATTCAACATTTAAATATTCAAACATTTTCAATATAAGTTTCATTTAGATTTCAACATTTAACTCTAATTTATTCAAATCGAAAAATATTCCCTTAGTCATTTTTATAACAATTAAATAAAATCTCAATTTATAATTTTTAATCAATATAAATATATTCGGTCTCAATTTTTTTTATAATTGAAAATATTCATTTAATCACTTTTTATCAAATCAACTTATCAGTCATATCTTTCAAAATCTCAAAATAAAAAAGTTCAAATCAATTCTTATTTAAATTCAATTATTAACCAATTTAACTTCCAAGTCAACACTAATCTATCTTCCCAACCTTTATTATTAAAGTTATAAAAAATCTATTTTAAAATATTAATATAAATTTAAATAAATACTTAAAAATATTATAAACCAATTAAATTAACTTTTATTAAATTAAATCTCATTATTAAATCTATTTGTATTAAACCTTATTTGATATATATATATATATATATTAAATAATAAAATTATAACAAAAATCTTAAAAATTATATTTTCAAAACTAAATTTAAAACATAAAATTTCCAAAACATAAAATTTTAAAAATCTCAATTTTTCATATATATTAAAGTAAATTATTTATATTGTAAATTTAAAAATCAATATTTAATAAAATCCATATATTTCCTTCCGCAATCATTTAAAAAAAAAATAGATTAACGGTGTACGTATATAATTTTCTCTCCTATGGTCAAGTGATACAGATATTTATCATTTCAATCCGTAATAATTTAGTATTTATGGGTGTTGATCATTTCAACCCACAATCTCAAAATTTGAATTCAATGAAAATCGCTTGGGTTTATCATTTCAAACCACAATGATTTTCCCATAATTGGAACAATCGTACGAGTATGTATCATTTCAACCCATAAGGAATTCTAAACTAACAAGGAATTTACAGAGTGAGAAAATGTGATAATGACGTAACATATATATAACATGCATATATCACGAGCAACAAATTTAAATATAATATATACAACAGATTATAGTGTCTTATGTCATAGGTAAACAACTACAAATAATGGTATATTATATTTAACAATTAAATAACTTAAAAATTCAAATTTTTCAGCATATTTCAACCATCATTTCATGTGAATCAAATTTGCTAAATATAAGAATGTTAATCGTGAGTGATTGCTCACCTTTCGAGGATAGAGAAGATAGACAAAGTAACAAGCTATGAATCTGAGCACAAATTCCAAAGCAAATCACGACAAACACGAATTTGATGAACAAAGCAAAACATGATGGACTTGAATCGATGAAACGGAATTTATAAATTTTATAATTCTAAAATTTTCACCAAATTTAGATTAGATTTTGTATATTATATTTTAAAATCAATATCCCATTTACAACACATATAAAAATAAAATCTCTACATACATATATGTTAAAACCAATATTAAAATAGATCTTTATAAATATATTTTAAAATCGATATTAATACATATTAACATAAAAATCTACATGTATTATATTATAAAATCTTTACGTAGTTTAAATACATGGATTTAAAATTAACATATCGTTGTATACATCTCAAAATCAATATTTTAACTCAAACACATATTGAATTTTTTTATAATATATATATATATATATATATATATATATATATATATAAATCAAAATCTTTATGTGCATACATATTTCAAAATCAATTTTAATTCAAACAAAAAAAATGAAAATCTCAATACTATACTATATTGTAGAAATCAACATCTTAACCGTAATACGTATTAAATATATTATATGTATATATAATTAGATAGTGCATATATGAAATGAATCACTCAACTAACTATTGTTGTCAGGTGAGGTCGGGTTTGGAGAGTTTGAGGGTGCTGCAGCTGTCATTTAAGGAGGCAGGTAGCAGTTGCGGCCAGAGTAACTCGAAGTAGGGGAGAAAGAAAGTAGGAAGGCCGGAAGGTGTTCGGAGAGATGGTCGCTGGATGGTTAGGTTCAGCTGTGTCATGGTCAGGGTTGAAGGACATACTCGGCTGAGGACGGGGTTATTCGAAGGTTGAAGGCGGTGCTTGGAATGAAAGACAGTAGTCCATGGAGTTTTGTTTGGCATGGTGCTATTGAGTGGGGCAGCTCGAAGGGAGATGGCTGAAGTGCTCGGGTGTTAGGGCGGCTGCAAGGCTTGATCGGTGATGGGTGGGAAGCTTTGATCAGTGGGTGATGGGAAGATGAACGTGAGGAGGCTGTTGGCTAATGGTGGCGGTGGGGTCGGAGTTATGTAGGGGGACGCTCAAAATGATAGAGGCGAATTAGGCGGGAGGAAAGGGATTTCGACCACATTGGCGGAGAAGGCAGCCGAGTGAATGTGGAGGCGGAGTGATGGTTTCGGGCAGTTGCATAGTGATGTGGTTCGGCACACGTGAAGGAAGTTGAATACAAGTAGTCTTAAATATTTTGGAAGGGATGCAATTCTCTGATGTAAATTATATATAATTGTATATCAATCTCGGATATAAGCCATATTATAACTTTAGATATTAGTATAATATTTTTTCTTATCAAACGGAAGAACGGACTTAAAAGGGAAAGGGAAGAGAAATAAGTGGAGTTTCGAAAAAGAAGATGAGCAGTTCGAACAATATAGAAGCAATTTGGTAAATATATATATATATATATATATGTATATATATATGTATATATATATATGTATATATATATATAAAGTTGAACGGTAGAAGGGACTGAATTGAAGCAAAAATATCAACCAGTGGGAATTGTGTAGCACTTGAATTCAGGAAAATATCAATAGCTTGTGGCAATTGACGTTACCCGATGGACAACGAAAAGACAAAGGAAAGCCAAAAAGGCTCAAAATACGGAGCTAGTACAGCAGATAGTTTTGCCGAATTCGCCACTTAACGAACACTGAAATGCACAAATGAATATACCGTGGAGTTTAGCATGACAAGATAAACATAATGGTACATAGATATTAGCGATACGACCATGCTATCAAAAGTTGATATTTCACTGTCAAATTGCTGTAAATTAGTCGAAAATAAGATAACGGGGCAAGATAAGTCCAAATTTGATGAAACGAAGTATGACATCTCACCCAAAAAATGTTCTACATTTATATTATTAAAAATATTTAGGTTTCAAAAATAATTAATTTTGATCAATTTTGATTGATTTATAATTGAAATTTGAAACTACACAACAAAACTAACTTCTATATTTACCTATGAAAATTTTCATTGTCTATGTTTAAATAGACGCATTTCAAATATCAAAATTTCATTTTCAAAATTTATTTTTTTAAGTTTTCACAAAATTTTAGTTAATTTCGTTTTATAATCATTAAAATTTACGGGTCATCATGTTAACAAGCAGTCCTCACGCTATGAAGATCCACGGTCTTCAGTAATAATCATCTTCGACATGTCTTCACTTTCTAACGTATACACTGGTTCGAAGTGTTTTCGGATAGGAATCACCCAAATCAGACCCCAGTTCCCTCAAAGCCAATCATCGCATTAAAAGATGTTAAGTTCCTATGTGGACATCAATCATCAATCAATTACTTCATCTTTTATAAAATATCTTTCTTAGATATACCATTTTCAATTTATTCCATTTTATTTTCAAGGGTATATGGAATCATTAAGCCTCATTTATCAAATCATTTGGTTTATTTAAACCTTTCTTAAATCTTGGAATAATTCCAAATCATTTTCTCTTTTACTTTGGAAATTTTTTCCCAATCATTCATTAAATCTTAATCAAAGATTTCTTATATTTAATCTATAACTTTTAACTTAGGGAAAATATACCCAAATCATTTATTAAATCTTAATCAAAGATTTCTTTCTTAACTTCAAATTGTATTCTTGCAAATCGAATATTTTCATAACAGAACACTACTACCACCTTAGATACGGTAAGTTTCACTTCCAGGGACTAGTGGCAAGTACTCCTACATCATGAAGATCTTTAAATTCAATTATCTTTGTCTTCAATATGTTTTATTTTAAAAATTAGTTTGAAGGGGTTTTCGGATAGGAATCATCCAAATCTGATCCTGGTTCCTTAATACCAATCATCGAATAAAAGATGTTAAGTGGTTAGTTAACATTCTAAGAATTTGTTTTTTTTCATTTATTTTGGAAAAACTTAAATATGATCTTTTAGAACATCCAGGATTACCTTTCGATCTATTCCACCCCTCGCCTAAAAAGAGAAAACATAGGCCAGGTAAATTTAGGGCATTGGTTGCTCCATCACTACCCTTACTTAAACATCTTGATTTATCTTTCTAAATGTCACAGACGGGACAAATGTGCTAGTCGTTTCCGCATACTCAGTTATTAGCTTTATTTTGGAAATGATTTATTAAACTCCCAAATCATCATTTAAAACATTTAATTATTCTTTTAAAAACTTTCATAATTGATTCTAGGAAATATTGTACAATTATACTCATATTCAAAAGGTTATAGAATTTGCAGCATAAAAGTGTTGTGGAAAGTGCTATATATGCTTATTTGATTTAAACAAAATTTTAATAATTGAAAATTCATATTTTTCATTCCGGATCTCTTTTAAACCATTTTAATAGATTTATCAAATTTATTCCATAATTTTAATCATTTAAAAATATCGTTTATAAAGAAATCCTTTTTTGGATTTCGAACTGCAAAACCGCGACGTCTTTAGAAAATTGTTTTGGACATATTTCAAAATGTAATTCATGAAATCTTGATTTTCTTTTTTCATTAGAAAACTATTATCATTATGTATCAAAGAATTTTTATTTCGAAGAAATCCGACTTATAAATTATTCTCTACGTTAATGGAGTCAAAATTTATGAACCACCGTTACGCAACGAGCTCGATTTTGACCAATTTGTGAATTGCTTCGGAACTTGTCCGAAACACTTCAAATTTGTTATAAACCATATTTTAACTATTTTAACATATTTAAAACAATATTTTCATCATTTCTAACTCATCTTTATTTCATATTACAATATTATATTATTATAGTATCATTTTCAATCTTTTTAGATATTTTGAAATTATTAAGGGACTAATAATTTCCATACACATATTTATATGGATTTAGTTCTTATTGAATTAACTATACTTACTAACCATTTCTCTTATCATTTATCAAAACAAATTATCATCCATATCATAAACATATAATCAACCATAATATCAACCAAGTTATCAAACATTCATTCAACATATTTAAACTTTCAAATCATTATACTTGAAATAATTTATGGATTAGTTAGTTAATATGAGTACTCATAATTAGTTCCACTCCACCAAACTTTTTCGTAGACTTTTCTTTTGCTTCCGACAGCACCTCCTTCTCTATTTCTTGCTCCGGAGTTTCCCGACTCGCTCCTCCCGTATCCATAGGTTCGGCCTCCTCCTATTCCACACTTTCCTCCATTATTTTTTCACTTTTTCAATGCTAAACCATGTTTTAATGGTATTCTAAGGTCTTTGGCATAGTTTGGTGGTGTTTGAAGATAATTTGATATGATTTTAAGAAAAGTTAGTAAGGGAAAGAGAGAAGAAAAAGCCATTAAAGAAGTGAAGAAAAGCTTGAAAAAGGAAGAAGTGGAAGTGAAAAAAAGTGAGAAAGTGGATGCTTATTTATAGAAAAACTTTTGGATTAAAATAATATTTTGTAAAAAGACCAAAATACCATTTACTTGTGTAACGACCCAGAATTTTATTTAATTAAAATTTGAATATTTAACTAATTTTAAATATTAATAAGTGAATTTATAAGTCAAATAAATTTTTATTTGAATTATTGGAATTAATTGAATAATTAAATCGATAATTTAATACGTTAAATTATGGAAATAATTGAAAATTGAGTTAAATATGATTGAAAATGATTTGTAAAATTTTATTTTATCATATGGAAGTTAGAATGATATTTTAGAACTTTTAAAATCGAATTAAAAGTTAATTTGTGAAAATTGAACATTTTAATATTAAAATCGACTAGTGAAAATAGTCAATTTTTGAACAGTCTCAGAATTGAACGAAACTAGTTCCATTGGATCCGTAATAGTTATTTATTACCGGATTTCAAATTTCGTGTCAATCGGAGTTACCGTTTGATCGTGGCAGCTCGAAACGCATCGAATTATTTTTAATTTAAATTTGGCGAGTGAAAATAGCCATTTTTCAAAAAGTCTCGGATTTCGACGAAACCAGTTTCATCGGATCCGTAATGTGATATTATTGTAAGGTTTCAAATTTCAAGTCAATTGGATTTACGGTTTGTCCGGTACAAATTAAAACGCCTAGAAAATCGCTTAAATCGGTTTAATTCAAATTGAGCGTTTACAGCCATAACTCGCACATACTTCCGAATTAGCTTCCGAAACCTGTTCCATTGTGTCCGGAACGCAGGATAAACCCTAGAAACGTCAGTTACCGCGCGTAAATCGGATTCCGGAAAACCTGGATGAATAGTGTTCGAAAATTTCTATAAATAGGCATCAAAATTCACAAAAATAAAAGAAAATGACTAGGGTTTCTCAAACGTTCAGGGCCGCCATTTCTATAACCAATGGCCGACATCTTCTTCCCTCTTTCCCTCTCGTTCTTCCAATCCGTTCATCGATTCAACGAATCTCCAACTAGTAAATTGAAGAGCACAATGCGATCCACACATCCAACGGTCAAGATCTGGATTGGAGCAACGTAGTGGTCGAAATCGAGGCTCAAAGGCCTGCCGTTCATGCTCAAACTGCGTGCAAACCATAGGGCCGAGCCTTATGCCCTTCAGGCCGAGTATAGTAGAGGTCGAGTGCTTCGCAATGGCTGTAGTTTGATCGATTTTCATCGAGTATTGATGTTGAAAAATTTAACCCTAGTTGCTTTGTATATGGGTTCAAGTGCGTGCGTGTGTTCTGTAGGTGATTTGCGTGATGATGAGGAAGAAAGGGGGGAGCCGTTGGATTGGGAATGAAGGGTGATGATGGGGGTATGTAAAAGAAATTTAAATAAATGTTGTAAAAGTTTATATAAATCGTGTACAAACTTCAAAAATTCATAACTTTTTCATACGAGGTCGAAAATGTGCGAAACCAGTTGCGTTGGAATCGTATGGACGAGCACTACGCGATGGAGTTGGTTTGGAGTCGTTTGGAGTTAGTGAGAATTTTGGGTAAAATTAAACGTCCGTTTAATTTTATTCGAAATAAATCGCTAAAACGGAATTTAAAACCAAGGTGAGAACTTCTCACTCAATCGAATCAGTTTCGATTTTATTTTAAATAGTTAGATTTAAAATATTTGAATACATGTTTGAATGTTGATGGATATCTATTGATTGTTAAAATAGACATTATACGCCGTTAGTAAGCGGATGTTATTTAATAAAAACATATACCGCGAATATTTCATAAACAGTGAAATTGGTATTATATATAATATCAATATATATATATTGGCATATGTATATATTGCAATTGTTGATTTCCCGCATTTATTTGTTTAGCGGATGAGACCCTATTACGCCGTTATTAAGCGGATAATATTTAATAAGAACATATACCGCGATAATTTCGTACTGGAGCGAAATTGGTATTGTGCTAATGTTTGTGGATGCAGGAAAACAGGTTGGAGGGATCCAACTGGATTCCTCAACAGTTTTTATTTGATTTCAGATATTTTGATATTTGATGGATTTTCATATTGATATATGATATCGTTGTAGTCGTGATTGACTATTTGGTGTGTAGCATCATTGGACCCAAATTTTGGGATTTTAAAATGATTATAAAGTGATTTTTTTGAAAATATACTATATTTTTAGAATTGATCCATTTTAAATAAATAAACGTTATAATTTTTAAAGTTATAAAAATTATGATTTTTGAGAAATACAATTAAAAACTGATTTTTGAGAATATGATGCTAATGATTTTATAAAATAGTTTAATTGGGATTTTAGAATTTATTGTGAAAAGTTTAAATATAGGATTTATAAAATTTAATTATTTTATGAATCAAAATGGTGAAATAATAAAGGAGATTAAAGACGTTTTAAAGAATAATATAAATTGAATTATATTAAGAGATTTATAAATGGATATTTGTAAATTGAAATATGGACATTATAAAACGAGTTTTTATAAGTGTTTGAATGAAGTGAAAGTGAATTTCATAATTGAATGGAATTTATAGAATTTTATACGGTGAAGTTATAAATGGAATTTTATAAGCAATAGGTTTATAAAATTTATTAAGTTATTAAAATAATGATTTTGGGTAAATGAATGAATCTTATAAGTTATAAGATTTATAATTTGGGAAGTTAAAAAGAACGATTTTGTAAAATAATCGTTTTATAAGTATTTGACTTATAATATGAACTTTTAGTTTATAACTGAGTTATAAACTGGAATAGGTTAATAAAGGAATTTATAAAAAGGAAGTTTTTATAAATAAATAGAAATGGAATTTATAAAAGTTGTTTTATAAATTCGAAATGACTTGTTTTGATAAGTAAATTATTATAACTTATGTATGGAGTTATATTCACGTTTTTAGACCGTGAATAATCCTTTGAAATAAAATGCACAGAATTGATGAAATTTGTTAACGTAGTATATTCACGTTTTTGAATAGTGAATAATACGTTAAAAAAATTGTTTTGAATGTGAATGTTTTAAATAGAATTAAAACGATCTAACGATGTTTTAAAATGTGTTGAGATTCGAAACCATAGATTTCAACACTTATTGTTGAAATAGATGTTTCGAGAAATAAAAGGAAATGGTGGACTATAACACTGTTGTTATAGTAAATGATTTCCGAAAGGAAATGATTTGTATAGTATTGGGATTTATATATCTATTTTAATTTCGAATCCCTATACTAGTGATTTTGGGACGTCGTAACGATGTTTTACGTAACATTCGTTTTGGCCCAAATAAATAAATATGTTTAAGAGAATGATTTCCTTAAAGAATGAAATATATACTTAATTTCGATTTAAGTATATTGAATATTTTCCAAGTGTTGAAAATAAATAAAATTTGTGAATTACTTATTAAATAAGTATGGAATTGTTTCCAATATGAAGTGATATTTAGGATTTATCTTTTTGAAGATAAATTGAAAAGAAAATTGAAATGAATAATTGAAATCGAATATTCATTGATATCTTGGAATTATAAATTCACTAAGGAATTTATAAAGGAAGTGGAATTTGTTTAAAAATAAATATTGATTTATTTTTGAAGTATCGAAATTATATATCTAGTGAAGATATTTTGGAAAATAAATAATTTGGAAAATTATTTGGAATCTGGTGATGTATGCATATCCATTGATAGTTCAATAACCGACTATCAATATTTCCCTTTGAATGGGTAATTGATGTGATTTGTTTGAATTTGAATGCCACACTTATTTTTGAATAAGCACTCACTATTCGGGTTAACCGGGAAAGGACCATGGGGTCGTATAACCCATTCCGAATATGTGATACGTCGTTATAATTGCATTGAAGATCGGTGTTGAAGACCCGGTATTTGCGAGAGCGATAGGATGACCTATCGATTGTCTCTGCACTGAGTTGCAACGGTATAGAGACTCCCTAAGTGATGGGAAATCCGATCATGATTGTGAATATCCGGATTGCAAGGACTTCTTTGTAAGTGCCTTCGGTTTTGTTCGAGCCCGGAACAGACTTGTATGGATTGTGTGTCTGACATTACAAGTTGAGATATAAAGCCGATTTCATTCAAATATATTTCTGTTGGTGGCGGAGAATTTATTCTTTTAGCTTAACACCCTTCTCTGAGACGTACGAGCTCAGAGGTTATATAGTTGAAGTTATCAGCGATATATTCCCAATTTGGTAATGTGATATGCTGAGTGATGCTGTAAATGATCATTGTGTTGATTATTGTGATAGGATCGTTTATTTGATCGTCTATCTTAGTGATCATTGTGTTGATCATTTGTTGACCCAAAGCATGGCTTTTGTATAAAGTATGTTTTTGTGGACGTGACTTCGTCGAACCTCACACCCCGGAAATGGTCAAAACAGGAAAGATGCGGCAAGGTTATGAGGAGTAGCACCTTTTAGGGTATGTACATTTCCTTCTGGATAGAGGTGGTATCATGGTATGGAGCCCAGATATTTAACCTATGTGGTTACTACGAATTTATTACTTTGTGGTTGTTGGTTTTCGGGATCCCGTGAGAAAGGTCGTTTACGATCGGGGAATGGCGTGCTCGTGTCAGTAGTTACCCAGTTAGGGGTAACCCGGCCTTGTGTTGGCAGAGTTCCGGTTTGGTTCTCGGGGATGTCTTTCCAGAGGCATTCTCATGTGGCAATGGGAAGTTCCTTGGCCTGACCATTTGTTGGAAATCCAAAGAAACAATACGAAACTTGTACGGTTTTAGTTGTAGAACCTGCTTCCTCAGGAAGTAGCTATAGTAGGCATAATATAATGGTACCTATGCTGGCTAAGATTTATATTCTACTTTCGAAATGAATTTCTTCTACACTATGCACTAATAATAATATCAAAATTGATTTGATTTTAATACGTATCAAGCATCTTTGACTATCATAAGGAGAAATCTTCTCCAAGTCTGCGTTTGCATTGTGTGTGTGGCAGGAGGTCTTATGGTAGTCTCATTTTTAAAAGCATTGCGAATTGAATTTAAAAATATTCCTCTATTTTGATTTTAAAGATAAATAAACTGTTTTGAGTTCTCACACCAGTCACATGACTGACTTGGAGTTTATTGTTTTCCTTCCTAAACTCTGGGTGCCCACCAATTTCTACACGGGCAGTCAAGAGTTAAGGTTTATCAGGATATTCTGGATATTCTGGAGTTGCTGGAGGCAAGCTGGATGGCATGGCATATTACTTATATAGTATTTCTTTTTCCGCTGCACTGTTTGTTGTTGTTGTACACTCTGATGATATGATGTAATGTAATATATAAAATGTAATAACTGGTATAGTTCTTTGTTTAAAGATTATTCATTTATTATTATATGTTGTTCCGCTGCGAATTGTGAGATTCTGATGTTGTTGTGTTGTGTTCTGTTTCTGTTCCGTTCCATTTTCTATTTTCTTTTCTTTCTATTTTAAAATTATGTTCTATTTTGCTTTCCTCTTCTCTATTCTATGTTCTCTATTCTCTTTTTCTTTCTATTTTTAAAATTTTCTATCTTCTGTCTTCTCTCCTCCCTAATCTCTTCTTTTCTACTCTTTTCTTTTCTTAAAATCTTTTTAAACCCATAACTATTCGGTTTTTCGGCAACGAAAATCGAAACGTTACATTTGGTATCAGAGCATATGGTTAAGCGACAACCATGGTTCTGTTGGGTATTGTTCATTAGAGATAGAGTCAGTAGTACTCTAGAATGAATTTGAGTGTAATAATAGCTATGAGAGCGTATTTGTTAGTGAATATAAAATTGTTTTATATTGTGATGATTGGTTTGTTGAGTGGCATATGAACTTTCGTCAGCATGGTCCGCAAGACTATGCCGAAGGGGTTTCTAAACACTTTTATAGAACAATTCGGCACAGTATTGTTTTAAAATTGGGTAAATGAAATAATTTTACCTTGAGTATATTTTATATATAAAGAAATAATTTTTCATAATTATTAAAGTGTATATAAGTTGATTGTTTAGTTGTTTGAATAATCTAAATAAAAGAATAATTGTATAAGTAAATGAATTATAAGAGTTAAATTATAATTAAAGTGATTTACAATTGTGAATAAACTTATATATATAAAAAGTGAAACTATATGAATTTATTTATAAATGGGAATTTAAGTTAAGTAAAAACAAGTGATGTTTGTTAAATGGAATATAACTTAAGTGATATGGAATGAAGTTGATATTGGTATCGAAGTAAAGTAATAAAGTTAAGTGATGAATATGAACTTGAGTTATATAAATAAAATTCAACTTTAGAAATTGAATTAAATTAATGAATTGAATGTTAATCAATTGAATGTGAATTAAGTTGATATGAAATAATGTTTATAAGTGTAATTCATTAAAATCCAATGTTATTAGAAAGTTGAATAATTGAATGAAAATCAATTAAATTAAACCAATTGTAAGCAAAGAAATTTGGTTGTAATTATATATACATTGGTTGTTATATGATTGTTAGTTGATTGTATGTAATTCATTAAGTAGTTAATGAAATTGAAAGCTAAAGTAATTGAAATTCAAATTAGAAGTAAATAAATTTGAATGGAATTGAATTTGATTTGGAAGTGAACCAACTTGAATATGAATTAGCGAATATAAGCAAATTGAAAATGAATGTTAGTAAACCCAATGTAAATGAATCAAATATGATTAAATTGAAAAACCAATTCATTGAATATTAATGAGAATATAAATGAATATATATTGATTATGAATTTGTTGAATGCTAGTTGTTTGATGTTTGAATATGTTGCATTTGCTATGTTGACATATATAGTTATTATGTTGTTATATGTTGTATATTGAGATTATTATCTATATGCATGATTCTCATGTTGTTTGTTGAGTAATTAGTAGGTGCGGATCGCGTTTGCTTCGCATTTGGAGCTCGCTTTTGCGCTATATTAGCCGTATATGCTTGCTAATAAAATATAAGGTACATATCTCGGATTAAATACAGTACTTTTACACTTTTTTCCCTTCGGGATGCCTCATTACTTGATGAGATGTATATTTGTGATATATATACTGTCATTTTTTTTCGGATCGAGCCGCGCAAAGGAGACTATGGCGAATTTTTCCGAAAATTTAAGGCGTTAGAAAATTTTGAGAAAATTGGAAAATTTTGAAAACTTTAACTTTGATTTTGGAATTGAAAGTTAAACAATAGTAGTTGTTTTTGAAAAGATAACTAAGTATGATTTGGAAAACTTAGTAAAGATTTGTAAGAAGTTTAACTATGACTTTTGGAAAGTTAATAAATTCTATAACTTTTCTTACTTGTAATTTCGAGGACGAAATTCTTTTAAGTGGGGAAGATTGTAACGACCCAGAATTTTATTTAATTAAAATTTGAATATTTAATTAATTTTAAATATTAATAAGTGAATTTATAAGTCAAATAAATTTTTATTTGAATTATTGGAATTAATTGAATAATTAAATCGATAATTTAATACGTTAAATTATGGAAATAATTGAAAATTGAGTTAAATATGATTGAAAATGATTTGTAAAATTTTATTTTATCATATGGAAGTTAGAATGATATTTTAGAACTTTTAAAATCGAATTAAAAGTTAATTTGTGAAAATTGAATATTTTAATATTAAAATCGACTAGTGAAAATAGTCAATTTTTGAACAGTCTCAGAATTGAACGAAACCAGTTCCATTGGATCCGTAATAGTTAGTTATTACCGGATTTCAAATTTCGTGTCAATCGGAGTTACCGTTTGATCGTGGCAGCTCGAAACGCATCGAATTATTTTTAATTTAAATTTGGCGAGTGAAAATAGCCATTTTTCAAAAAGTCTCGGATTTCGACGAAACCAGTTTCATCGGATCCGTAATGTGATATTATTGTAAGGTTTCAAATTTCAAGTCAATTGGATTTACGGTTTGTCCGGTACAAATTAAAACGCCTAGAAAATCGCTTAAATCGGTTTAATTCAAATTGAGCGTTTACAGCCATAACTCGCACATACTTTCGAATTAGCTTCCGAAACCTGTTCCATTGTGTCCGGAACGCGGGATAAACCCTAGAAACGTCAGTTACCGCGCGTAAATCGGATTCCGGAAAACCTGGATGAATAGTGTTCGAAAATTCCTATAAATAGGCATCAAAATTCACAAAAATAAAAGAAAATGACTAGGGTTTCTCAAACGTTCAGGGCCGCCATTTCTATAACCAATGGCCGACATCTTCTTCCCTCTTTCCCTCTCGTTCTTCCAATCCGTTCATCGATTCAACGAATCTCCAACTAGTAAATTGAAGAGCACAATGCCATCCACACATCCAACGGTCAAGATCTGGATTGGAGCAACGTAGTGGTCGAAATCGAGGCTCAAAGGCCTGCCGTTCATGCTCGAACTGCGTGCAAACCATAGGGCCGAGCCTTATGCCCTTCAGGCCGAGTATAGTAGAGGTCGAGTGCTTCGCAATGGCTGTAGTTTGATCGATTTTCATCGAGTATTGATGTTGAAAAATTTAACCCTAGTTGCTTTGTATATGGGTTCAAGTGCGTGCGTGTGTTCTGTAGGTGATTTGCGTGATGATGAGGAAGAAAGGGGGGAGCCGTTGGATTGGGAATGAAGGGTGATGATGGGGGTATGTAAAAGAAATTTAAATAAATGTTGTAAAAGTTTATATAAATCGTGTACAAACTTCAAAAATTCATAACTTTTTCATACGAGGTCGAAAATGTGCGAAACCAGTTGCGTTGGAATCGTATGGACGAGCACTACGCGATGGAGTTGGTTTGGAGTCGTTTGGAGTTAGTGAGAATTTTGGGTAAAATTAAACGTCCGTTTAATTTTATTCGAAATAAATCGCTAAAACGGAATTTAAAACCAAGGTGAGAACTTCTCACTCAATCGAATCAGTTTCGATTTTATTTTAAATAGTTAGATTTAAAATATTTGAATACATGTTTGAATGTTGATGGATATCTATTGATTGTTAAAATAGACATTATACGCCGTTAGTAAGCGGATGTTATTTAATAAAAACATATACCGCGAATATTTCATAAACAGTGAAATTGGTATTATATATAATATCAATATATATATATTGGCATATGTATATATTGCAATTGTTGATTTCCCGCATTTATTTGTTTAGCGGATGAGACCCTATTACGCCGTTATTAAGCGGATAATATTTAATAAGAACATATACCGCGATAATTTCGTACTGGAGCGAAATTGGTATTGTGCTAATGTTTGTGGATGCAGGAAAACAGGTTGGAGGGATCCAACTGGATTCCTCAACAGTTTTTATTTGATTTCAGATATTTTGATATTTGATGGATTTTCATATTGATATATGATATCGTTGTAGTCGTGATTGACTATTTGGTGTGTAGCATCATTGGACCCAAATTTTGGGATTTTAAAATGATTATAAAGTGATTTTTTTGAAAATATACTATATTTTTAGAATTGATCCATTTTAAATAAATAAACGTTATAATTTTTAAAGTTATAAAAATTATGATTTTTGAGAAATACAATTAAAAACTGATTTTTGAGAATATGATGCTAATGATTTTATAAAATAGTTTAATTGGGATTTTAGAATTTATTGTGAAAAGTTTAAATATAGGATTTATAAAATTTAATTATTTTATGAATCAAAATGGTGAAATAATAAAGGAGATTAAAGACGTTTTAAAGAATAATATAAATTGAATTATATTAAGAGATTTATAAATGGATATTTGTAAATTGAAATATGGACATTATAAAACGAGTTTTTATAAGTGTTTGAATGAAGTGAAAGTGAATTTCATAATTGAATGGAATTTATAGAATTTTATACGGTGAAGTTATAAATGGAATTTTATAAGCAGTAGGTTTATAAAATTTATTAAGTTATTAAAATAATGATTTTGGGTAAATGAATGAATCTTATAAGTTATAAGATTTATAATTTGGGAAGTTAAAAAGAACGATTTTGTAAAATAATCGTTTTATAAGTATTTGACTTATAATATGAACTTTTAGTTTATAATTGAGTTATAAACTGGAATAGGTTAATAAAGGAATTTATAAAAAGGAAGTTTTTATAAATAAATAGAAATGGAATTTATAAACGTTGTTTTATAAATTCGAAATGACTTGTTTTGATAAGTAAATTATTATAACTTATGTATGGAGTTATATTCACGTTTTTAGACCGTGAATAATCCTTTGAAATAAAATGCACAGAATTGATGAAATTTGTTAACGTAGTATATTCACGTTTTTGAATAGTGAATAATACGTTAAAGAAATTGTTTTGAATGTGAATGTTTTAAATAGAATTAAAACGATCTAACGATGTTTTAAAATGTGTTGAGATTCGAAACCATAGATTTCAACACTTATTGTTGAAATAGATGTTTCGAGAAATAAAAGGAAATGGTGGACTATAACACTGTTGTTATAGTAAATGATTTCCGAAAGGAAATGATTTGTATAGTATTGGGATTTATATATCTATTTTAATTTCGAATCTCTATACTAGTGATTTTGGGACGTCGTAACGATGTTTTACGTAACATTCGTTTTGGCCCAAATAAATAAATATGTTTAAGAGAATGAATTCTTTAAAGAATGAAATATATACTTAATTTCGATTTAAGTATATTGAATATTTTCCAAGTGTTGGAAATAAATAAAATTTGTGAATTACTTATTAAATAAGTATGGAATTGTTTCCAATATGAAGTGATATTTAGGATTTATCTTTTTGAAGATAAATTGAAAAGAAAATTGAAATGAATAATTGAAATCGAATATTCATTGATATCTTGGAATTATAAATTCACTAAGGAATTTATAAAGGAAGTGGAATTTGTTTAAAAATAAATATTGATTTATTTTTGAAGTATCGAAATTATATATCTAGTGAAGATATTTTGGAAAATAAATAATTTGGAAAATTATTTGGAATCTGGTGATGTATGCATATCCATTGATAGTTCAATAACCGACTATCAATATTTCCCTTTGAATGGGTAATTGATGTGATTTGTTTGAATTTGAATGCCACACTTATTTTTGAATAAGCGCTCACTATTCGGGTTAACCGGGAAAGGACCATGGGGTCGTATAACCCATTCCGAATATGTGATACGTCGTTATAATTGCATTGAAGATCGGTGTTGAAGACCCGGTATTTGCGAGAGCGATAGGATGACCTATCGATTGTCTCTGCACTGAGTTGCAACGGTATAGAGACTCCCTAAGTGATGGGAAATCCGATCAGGATTGTGAATATCCGGATTGCAAGGACTTCTTTGTAAGTGCCTTCGGTTTTGTTCAAGCCCGGAACAGACTTGTATGGATTGTGTGTCTGACATTACAAGTTGAGATATAAAGCCGATTTCATTCAAATATATTTCTGTTGGTGGCGGAGAATTTATTCTTTTAGCTTAACACCCTTCTCTGAGACGTACGAGCTCAGAGGTTATATAGTTGAAGTTATTAGCGATATATTCCCAATTTGGTAATGTGATATGCTGAGTGATGCTGTAAATGATCATTGTGTTGATTATTGTGATAGGATCGTTTATTTGATCGTCTATCTTAGTGATCATTGTGTTGATCATTTGTTGACCCAAAGCATGGCTTTTGTATAAAGTATGTTTTTGTGGATGTGACTTCGTCGAACCTCACACCCCGGAAATGGTCAAAACAGGAAAGATGCGGCAAGGTTATGAGGGGTAGCACCCTTTAGGGTATGTACATTTCCTTCTGGATAGAGGTGGTATCATGGTATGGAGCCCAGATATTTAACCTATGTGGTTACTACGAATTTATTACTTTGTGGTTGTTGGTTTTCGGGATCCCGTGAGAAAGGTCGTTTACGATCGAGGAATGGCGTGCTCGTGTCAGTAGTTACCCAGTTAGGGGTAACCCGGCCTTGTGTTGGCAGAGTTCCGGTTTGGTTCTCGGGGATGTCTTTCCAGAGGCATTCTCATGTGGCAATGGGAAGTTCCTTGGCCTGACCATTTGTTGGAAATCCAAAGAAACAATACGAAACTTGTACGGTTTTAGTTGTAGAACCTGCTTCCTCAGGAAGTAGCTATAGTAGGCATAATATAATGGTACCTATGCTGGCTAAGATTTATATTCTACTTTCGAAACGAATTTCTTCTACACTATGCACTAATAATAATATCAAAATTGATTTGATTTTAATACGTATCAAGCATCTTTGACTATCATAAGGAGAAATCTTCTCCAAGTCTGCGTTTGCATTGTGTGTGTGGCAGGAGGTCTTATGGTAGTCTCATTTTTAAAAGCATTGCGAATTGAATTTAAAAATATTCCTCTATTTTGATTTTAAAGATAAATAAACTGTTTTGAGATCTCACACCAGTCACATGACTGACTTGGAGTTTATTGTTTTCCTTCCTAAACTCTGGGTGCCCACCAATTTCTACACGGGCAGTCAAGAGTTAAGGTTTATCAGGATATTCTGGATATTCTGGAGTTGCTGGAGGCAAGCTGGATGGCATGGCATATTACTTATATAGTATTTCTTTTTCCGCTGCACTGTTTGTTGTTGTTGTACACTCTGATGATATGATGTAATGTAATATATAAAATGTAATAACTGGTATAGTTCTTTGTTTAAAGATTATTCATTTATTATTATATGTTGTTCCGCTGCGAATTGTGAGATTCTGATGTTGTTGTGTTGTGTTCTGTTTCTGTTCCGTTCCATTTTCTATTTTCTTTTCTTTCTATTTTAAAATTATGTTCTATTTTTCTTTCCTCTTCTCTATTCTATGTTCTCTATTCTCTTTTTCTTTCTATTTTTAAAATTTTCTATCTTCTGTCTTCTCTCCTCCCTAATCTCTTCTTTTCTACTCTTTCCTTTTCTTAAAATCTTTTTAAACCCATAACTATTCGGTTTTTCGGCAACGAAAAATCGAAACGTTACAACTTGCTTTTCAAGTAACCTTATTTTTTCAACACTTAATATCACATTTCAGATCATTAATTTATGTCATTTTTACTTAAGAAATAAGTAAGGAATATAATTATTATGTTTGGTTTGATTTGATGTTTACGTTTTGCTTTGAAATGACATGTTTTCCTTTTTGTCCTTACTTTTTCGTAATTATATTCTAGAATTTTCTAAGTATGTTTAGTAAAAGTAAATTTGATTAGTGAATTAATTAATACTTACACTATTTGAATATATGTTCATATATAAGAAAATATAGGTGTGATGACATTGCGACGACTTTTAATCGACAAAACGTTGATTTTCGACAAAAAGTTTTATGGTCATATTTTGGCGTTTTAGTTAAACTATTTATTTATGTAAACCAAATTTAAAAATAAATTTTTATAATATGATTTTAAAATATAAACAGTCATAAATAAATTAAAATAATTTATTTAACTATTGAAACTTACTTTTTTGAAATCAGCATCTTGTCACTTTTGTCGATATAGGAAAATATTACTATTCTGAGTATACTTCTCTTTAGAAATCCTATCTAATACTATTTGAATCATAGAAGCTTACTTAATTTATATTTAAAATCATTTTAAATGGTATATTTTAAAGTATTCAAATTCTAGGTTGTTACATACCATATCTTGAACTTCTTAACTCTAATTTACAAAATTCATGAAGTTTTGAAAAATAGATTAAAAATAATATAAGTTTTTCCGAATATGAACGTAAACTTTGAAAAACTGTAAATCATTTGGAATATTACTTGAAAACTGTTTCATAATTTCTTAACATGGTTGTGGTAATTCGATCATCACTTAAATATCTTAACTTCAAATTTTGAAATTTCTAAAGTTTTGGAAATCTAACTGATAGCACCACAACTTTATTTTTTGAGTTTTTGGTGATTCATTTTGTAAAATCTTGAAAAATAGCAACCATTTCAGTACATCACTTGAAAAGTTTCTCCGATTTATACAAAAAATTTATAGTATTTTAGATATAACGTTTGTGTGATTTGTCATTTTTACTTGAAACCAATTTTGGTGAGTAGAAATTTGGAATATCTAAAACATTCGTATTTTATGCTAAATCGAATTACAGACTTAATGCTACCAAATGGTGGGTTCAAATCTAATTATCTCTTTATGGTGATTTAATGTATACCCGCTTACGGTAACTTGCTCCACTCCTTCACATCTTGCTTTACTTCTATCATTCATTTCTTTCAGATTTTCACAACACATACGTTCTTTTCTCCATCTATTTTATGTATTGGGCTAGGCCCACTAATCTTTGTCTGTATAATTAAAGCTATATAATTTATCATAATGACTATTATTTTACCTTATAATATTTAATTACTACCTAACATGTTTATTTGCTATTTCTATAAATGTCAATTGTCTATGATAAATGATTATTATTCTAATGGACATTTTTTCAAAGGCGTTTATTTATTCATTCTAATTTTCCTATTATGCCTTCTTTATCTCTCCATAGTTACACTAATAATCTCTTTAGTTGGTCTATTTATATCCTTATTAAATTCTTGTAACTCCTTATTTATTACACATTTATTGCCTTATTAACTTTGGGTTTAAAATCTTTTACTTCTACATTTCCTAAGATAGTATTATATGTTGAAGCAATCATTTCCTACTGTTTTTGCGTACATTTAAAATAAGTGTATATATAGTAGGATTATTATAAAATAGTTTCAAAAGTAACAAGTATGCCTCTTATACTATACCTACCCATATTGATCGGGTAATCTAAGCTCTGATGCAAAATGCAACGGTCGCCATAAATGGTGGTGGCTACAATGAGTAACCTCAGCAACTGGTTTTACGGCCAGCCTCATGACTCCTAGGCCAGTCCTTTGACTACTCAAATAAACCACCTTAGACATGTAGGGGTAATAGACAAAGCTTTGCCATAGTTCACAAAGCGAGAAACCGCTATCATGCTTCAACCAACTCATAATACCAAATGTAATAGCCTACCATGAAACGGTCTTAAATCTCGACCTAGAAAAAGGTCCAACAAAACTTTGATCCATTTCAAAGCTGGATGTTGGTTGGTATAATGAACAATATAGAGATATTTATCAACGTGATCAGAACTCACAGCGGAAAGATAAAATATAATAACAGAAATAATACCCATTTCATTTAAAATCCAAATGTCCTAAAAATCCATAACATAATACTAATAACAATCGTCATATATTCGTAGTAAAACATTTTCGAAATACATCATTTTTTTAATAGGTGCATCAGCAAATAATGTTAATGGATAAATAGACAAACCGCCATATGTTTCTCCCCGCCTTCACTTTCAGTGTCACCTTTCCTAACCTATGTTGTAATGAGGAGGGAGTCAGAACAACACATGTCTAGCGAATAAAAGTCCCAATCCTTACTATAATAGTACTTGGACACTATAATTTAAATAGGAATATGTTCTGCGTATATCAACATTATTCTAAGTCTTCTGACTTTAAGCCCTAACGCTTTCCTAATCAAATTCTATAGCCATTACGCTTTCAGTCCAATAACCCATATCTATCGATAATATTGCCCTATTAATTTAAGAGATAGTACCCAAATTACTTAATACCTTTTCATGGAAACTATGTAGACTTTGACCATTAATACATTTATTTAAGGCAATTTCCCCGTAATTTAATACCTATCCCTAAGATAGTCTCCTTACAGGTACTTATCTAGCTGACATTGGATGTAACCTTTTCAAACACTTAATAATTTATATTGAAGCAGACCCTTTTCAAGATATCCACTATCGTTCCTAACCAATAATCCCGGCCATTTACTACTTCCTACATAGAGAAGAGGCGGGATCTCACATAGATACTCAATACCTTCATTCCTTAAAGCAGGTCCTTCGTATTATGACTCATACCCCACCTCCCTGACATCTCACATTTGTTCGACTATTCATAGGTACTGGTAGTTAGATTAACTGGGCAACTTTACCCTATAGAATTTTGGACTAACCTTGCAACATTCATGGTTACTTATTGTAGCAATGTCTCACATCGGCCTCAAAGTCACACTGCTGGCAGCCAAATTAGCGGGGAACACTTCTGTGTGCTTTTGCCTAACCTTGCATCCCTATAACCTAGTCACAATTTATAACAGTCTCTTAATATATTATAACACGTCTAACCTTATTAATAGTTAAGGCCTTGTATGAAAACTTATTATTTCACCTCTACAATTAATTACTTTCCTAAGGGAGAATTCAATAATAATTAATAATCTATTAACTACGCCATTAATATGTTATAATCTTACATTATTTACGCTTACATACATATATATGTGTGTGTGTGTGTGTGTGTGTGTGTGTTTGTGTGTGTGTGTGTATGTATGTATGTGTATATATATATGCATTTAGTGAATTTATAAGCATGTGAAGTTTACACCCTAAACTAATGTTCAAATACCAAATCGTCAAAATTATACAAGTAGCGTTTCCGTATTAATGCATATACCTTAAATCCAATATCAAAAATCAAATCAACGGACTTGTATAAAAATAGAATCCAAACCCACTAATTTTACATTAAAACAACGGAATAAATCAATAATGGAAACTTATAATTTACATACTTTAATGCTCTATTAAACTTCCTGTTACATGAAATTAGAAATTGGAATTTCTATTCAAATTATTGAAATAGGTGGTGCAAACTACAAATAAGAATCCATATCTTACACACCATTTCCTAATAAAAACCCTTAATCCAATCCAAAGAAAAAGATAAGAGGTGGAATATAAATTAAAACATTGAAATTGCAAAACATGCACAAATTCCATTATTTTAATATGAAACAATTGAGATTCCCACATAAGAGTTGACTTTTTGCTTTGGGGAAATTTTGGGGGGTTTTTGTAATATTTTCATTAACCAAAATTCTCCAAGCCATATATCAAATCCAAACTACACTATTCAATTATTAAAATAGAAAGACTAAGATTTCCACGCACAATAGGTCCTTAGCTCTTCCTCTTTTTGGATTTGTCATACCTTAAGTAATCTCATATCTCCATTTTAGATATATACAACAAGGGGTTTGTATATATAGAGCATATTCAGAAATTAAGGGATTAGAATTAGAAACAAAGGAATAAACATCTATAATTTTTTACTTGAAACCCTAAAAAACCTTTTTATGAATCTAAAGAGAGAGACTAATAAAGCTTTGCTGGGTTTCCAAAATAATTTGTAAATAAAAGCAAGGGGCCTAGGCTCTTATTTATAGTGGTTAGAATGCACCAGAACTGTCGGATTTAGGTTAGTTAAAATAATAAAAACAGAATGTTCAAAGTGTTAAAACCCTAGCCGCCACTTGCTTCACCGGTCGATGGCCCCTACCCTACCAGTTGACCACCAACGGTCGACCGACCCAGGGTAAGTGGTCGATCAGTTCATTTGTTTTCCTGAATTGTTTATTTGTTGTTGTTTTTATTTATTATATTCCTTAATTTTCTCCTAACATTATTGTTAATATTTAACTATTACTTAACCCCCAAGTCTAATTGCTCTTAACTTTCAAAACTAAAATTTGATAATTATTTAGTTATTTTAATTTAAATTATATTTAAATTATTTTAAATCCAAAAACTTCAAATGTCCATAAATTTACATTTTATCTCCGTTTTCAAAAAATTATATAGGATCAGAATTTTACCATGAATACAACGGCATAACTTCCATGTTCAAATTCTGAACTATGTAAAATTTTCAATCTTAGTCTTATTATATTTAATTAATTATTTTATTTTATTTATTTATTATTAGTTTTTACAGTGTATTACAGCTTATGCATTTTGGTTTTCCCGAACCGTAAGTTGATAGTAAATGATGTCGCAAGTTGATAACTTCAATTGCTATCGTCGATTGATTATTCATTAGTTATCGAGGCTAAAGAGCGGCGTTTTCATAATTAAATGGAAAACTAATTCATTGCCTCATTAAGTAGTTATTTTAAACCAAATCTCTTTTGGTGTCAAATTCTTATTGGCTACACTACTTCTTTTACAATTCCCTTTTTAGAACGGGCTAATTACATACTTCATTTATTTAACTAATAATTATTAATTAATTACTTCTTTCCTTAGCCAATTAATTTTTATAAAATGAAAAATTAATGGGAAAAATCCAAAAATTTAACCAAAATGAAATATCATACTTTACCTTATATCAAAATTTCAAGTCAAAACTATTATTTTAATTATTTTTAATAATTAATTTACCGAGATTAACCTTTTTCTAAACTTAGAAAATTCATAGAAATTGCAGTTCAATTCCTAAATTTATGAAATTAAAAACCCATCTTTATTTCATTATTATAAATGGAATATCTCAAATTCAAAACATTCAATTATGATTGGGTTATGTTTTACCCTAAAAAAAGGCATGAATTTTCTTTATTTAAATTTCCAAACATACCATTCAACTTTTAGTCATTACAAGTATTCGTTATAAAATCAAATCCTAACCAGACTGGGTTAGGAAGAGTTTTAAGGAAAATTTTACTTGCCTTTGGTTTGACTACGTTAAATTAAAGCCTTTTGGTTTCCTTAATGATGGATGTTTTACCCTTTAGCTTGATTTTCCCCTTTCTTTTCTCGAAGATATGGTCGGCCTAAGCTTTGTTCAATATCTTTTTCTTAATAGGAAAATGGGAGAATGAATGGGGAATTTAAATGTAAGGACTTAGTAATTTGGGCTTTAGGCTAAAACCCTATTTCTAGCCTAGTCTTAATAAATCCACAACTCCTCTTTCTACATTCATTCACCCTTCACTAGTTAACTTTTCTTATTCATTCCATAATTAACTAAATTTATCATTTATTTGATTTATTTATTTTACTCATGTTATAGTACTCCAAAGTATGGGGTGTCACACTAGGAATATCATTGGCAGCAGTTAAGATCTTTTCTAACGAGAATGGAGTGTCCAAATCATCATAATCATCCCTAGTGTTTTCAAGATATATCCACCTTGCTTCAATTTTATGCCCTCTGTTAGCTCCAAAAATATTTTTTGTAGTAGGATATGAAGGCATTATTGAGGTTCAATAAGTTCCATATTACTATACGTATGGAATTTATGGAATTACCAACTACTACATAAAAGATGTATTCTTGTATGTCCCGTCCATCTATTTGACCATAGACCTCTGCTTCCGCATTATTTCCTCTTGAGTGATAACTTTGTTTAGTTCTTCTTTAAGATTTAAAATAACATTTTATTTAGAAATATTCAAGATTCTAGATTCTTTTAATTTATTTGATTTTAAAATTTTAAATATATTTTATCTTTTCTAATTTTATTATTGAAAAAAGGATCTTTATTCCATTTTTATGAATTAACCTTAGGTCTCTAAGTTTACTAACAAAACTTCAGCTACATTGCCCGAGTATTTAATATTATTGCTACTCATTAAAAACCATTAATTAATAACTAATCAGTGAAACTGGAATGATTATTTGTGTTTTATTTGATCAAAATTATTTTAATTATTTAGAAAGTAGATGTTATGTAGGGAACAACCGAAAAATCTTTTAGGATCGGTTTTATATTAAGATGGTGCGATTTATAGAATTATTCTCTTACTTTACCTTCTTATATAATTATTCACAAGATTATAAGAAGTAAAAGCGAATGGCATTAGAATAATAAAAATGTAGTAAAGTAAAGATAAAGCTAAAATTCATACTGGTTTAGACACCCATCCTACATCTAGACCCGAAGCTTTCCTTTTGAATTTGCTCTACAACCCTCACTTAATACAAAAGAATGGTATCCTACAGACTCCGCCTGAACTTTCTGTATAGGAATTTGTCTTCACCTATGATGTAGCATAGGATTTCCTCTATAAATAGCAGTTACAACGCTGACTTAAAGTATTCTTTGACGATGCAAATTTGTCAATTTATATCTGTTACAAATTCATATAACTACTCAAATGAATATGGAAGAGGAGTATGGGGTTATGGGAATTGGATATTTTGGTGTAATAGGAGTTTGAGATTTTTTGCAAGAGGCTAGAGATTTAGAATGTATGAGAGAGTATGGATTAGAGAAGATTGTATTTTTTGTCTTTGTATCCATTCTTCTAATGTGAGGAGGTTTTATATCGGTGGAGAGATGGATCAATTAAGGAAGGCTACAATAGCCATAGTTTGAATTAAAAGAAAATGAATAATTCAATATCGAAAAGAGGTAATAGTCACATTTTGAAAAAGAAGTAATCTCTTTGGAAAGAGGTAGAAATCATATTTTTTCAAAAAAAGGAGAGGTAACATTTTAAGTGTTGAGTGATATTAAAGTTTATCTCTAAGTTATATGTGTGTGTGTGTGTATGGCTCAACAAGTCTTCAAATCTTTACTTTATTATATTCATATGTGATTTTCTCCAAATGATTTTCTTTGTTTAGAAATATGAAGAAAAAAAGGCGCTTACTAGGAATCAAACTCCTAACCTCTCCATTGGAAGTTTGATGCACAACCGCTTAAGTTACACATATTTTTGTGTTAGTTATCACTACTTTTCTTCGATTTGCCAACATAGCTTGTCCTCCATTTGATTGCTTCTTTGCTTTATGTCTTTATTTGATTTTGTAAGCATGATATCACTTCTTTGTGGTTTGTATATATATGTTATATTTTTTTGTTTGACTTGAGTTTGTTCATCTGTTTTGCAAGTATATTTCAATAGTACCGTCTTTTACTTAGACACCTGTATATAACTCGGGAGAAAACGTCAACAACATTGATATATAGTTGTTATCAAGTGACAAATTTCCTAACAATCTCCCCCTTTTGACAATGACAACCATACAACATATATAACCTATACATACGAACATACAGGTATATATATACCCCCTCCCCGAGTCATAGTTTTATTTCTCTCCATTATTTCTATATATTTCCCTCTCCTTTATCATCCAAAAAAATGAAGGAAAAACAAAATTCCTTCTACTAATCTTTTGAATAATTAACAAGTTTAAATTAAGTCATTTATAGCACAAATATTAAATTCTCATCTATGCTTAATAAATACTGCTTCACATAATGATTTTCTGAAGATATCAGCGATATGAGTTTCTATGTCCACATAATATAAAGTAATGTTTTCTTTAGATATATAATTAATATAAAACGATGTCAATATCAATTCTTTTCCTTATTGATTGATTAACTGGATTTTCTGATATATTAATTGCAATCCTATTGTCACAATATATAGAAGACTTAGTAATATATGTGTAACGATCCTGAATTTTATCACTTTAAATAAGGATATTTTTAATATATTTTTAAATAATAATTTATGGAAAATCGAATAAACTCCTTTTAATTAACAACTAGTGATGGTGAAATAGTTTTTAAATTTTTTTAACAAAAATATTTAGTTTGAAGGAACATCGAAAATATGAGAGGAAATTGTTTTCTAAATTTTCTACTTTCAGTCGAATAAAAGTTATCAGAAATATTTAACCTTATTGTATACATGTATACGTAAGTTTTCAAATAGGTTAGTATATATTATGGTATGTATACATATGCCTACAACTATGCAAAGAAAGGAAGTGACATTAATTCAAATTTTGTTAAATAGAATTATATGTGAATAACATGAAAAGGTACCATGTGAAATAATAAGTACATAACTAACTAATGCATGTTGGAACAAAAGAAAAGAAGGGGACAAGGTATTTATGTGAGGGGAGAAGACAAGGGTGGATGATGTGGCAACTAATGAATAGAGGGTATATAAGGAAAGGTTATTTAGGTAATTTGATTTTTTTCAATTTATATAAAAAATATTTCATGAAATTTAACTCAACTTTTCATTTCATTTCCAATCTTTAAATTTCCTCCAAGCTCCATGAAAACTTTCATTGCTTCCAAAAAGAATTTCTAAAGTTTAAAATCTAAGACTTTTTCCTACTTTTAGAAAAACTTTAAACCTTATTAAAGCTTCCTCCTTCTTTTCTTTTACCTCCACCTCTCCAAAACAAAGCCTTGCCTCCCTTTTTCTATCATAGTTGAACCCTTAAGGCCCTATGCCAATCCATTTTGACCACATAGGAAACAAAGTTTCATTTTTCTCAAAGAAAAACATAGTTCTGGAGTTGATCTAAAAGCTAGTGAAGGTTTGACTCAATTTGGCTATGTTTTGGTGATTAAAGCTCACTTATTTAATTAAAGTTTCAAACTTAGTTATGATGAATATTTTGATGATTAAATCATATGTGATTGGTTATATATAGAGTTGGTTTGTGTATACATTTGTGCTTGGATGTAACATGTAGTTCGACTTAACAATTAAAGTCTAAAATGTGTGTCAAAATGTAAATTTGTAATCTTGCTTATGGCTTGTTGTATGACAAGTGAATGCATGTTGGCTTATATATGTGATGTATATGCTAAGAAAGTTAGCATTTAGACTTATATAAGTGATATAGAAAATTCCTAGTTTTTCAAACTAGTTTTACTTATGTGTTTTTCTAAAAGGTTTTATTTTAAAACTATACATTTATTTTCCAAAATCCTTTTCCAAAGCTATAAAAACAAGTTAAAACCAAAAGATAAAGTTCTGAAAGTTATTAGGAATATAAAACAAGATTTGAAATTATGGGTCACGTAGCAATAGTCGCTATGAATGCAGTTCAAAAAAAAAATTCTTTTTGGAAAATTAAAAGTGTTCAACTTAAGCATGTTTTAGAAAGGTGTTTTCAAACTCATTTTGAGTAATAAGAGTAATAATTATTTAGATTATTTATTTATTTATTTATTTATTTATTTATTTAATGATTAATTGATTAATTAGTAAGGTAATTAGTACTTAAGTATTAAACAAATTAATTAATTATAATTAGTTAATTAATTAAAGTAAATTATTAATTAAGGATTAGTTAATATTTAACTATTTATTTAAGATAAATTATTTATTAATTGATTATAAAAGGGTTTAATTATTAATTAATCGATTAGTTTAGTTATAATTTAATTAAGATTTAATTAGGACTTAATTAAGAATTAGTTATTATTTAATAAGGTTAATTTATTATTTAATTAATTAATGGGGGTTTTAATTTTAAAATCTCTTTAGTTCTAAATATTGGTTTTGTATAAAAACTATTTTCCTTTTGCAAAGGTATTTTAAACCGAGGGATTACTTTGTCATTTACCCTTATGCGACCATTAATAATTATGAAACCAAATGACATCCGTTCAGTAGAAAAAAACATCATTCTAGTGTTATAATAATTTGGACATATGTTTAGCAGAAAAAATTCTCGTCTACTATTATATGACTTGGACACTACCCATGTATTATTGATTGTTGTCTATTGATTCCTTTACATTTCTTCTTGTTACGTAAATACCTCCGTTATAAGTTGGAAAGTTTGATTGAAATTGAATGAACCATTATGGTCGCTATTTTTTTTTCTAAATAAGGGTTTAAAGATAATTATTATGTTTTAAAGTAATGTTATTATTTAATTTGAAATTTTAAGGTTTATCACCATTTCATTTGTTTTAAATAAGGAAAGTTTATATAAGAGAGTTTTTATAAATTGAAAGGGATCTTGAAATTCGAAAACAAATTTTATAAATGATTATATATATGTGTGTGTAAGAGTCTTATAAATAAAATTGGAGGTTTATAAAGATTTTTATAAATGGATTTGTAATTTTAGTAAAGGAGATTTTCATAAATGAAAGAGATTTATTAAAAGGATTTATTGAAGCAATTTATAAAAGAATTTGAGATTGAATTTCCTTTAACTGACCTTCTTAATTTTGGTGGTAACACCGAAGGAATAGTGTTTACGTTTATCCTTATCTTCAATTTGAGTAACTTTTATTTCAATATGATTTCGAAGTAAAAAATCTTTCACAATGTTTTATGTATATACTTATGTCAGTAAGATAAGTATATGAATATTAAGATAAATATTTTGGAAGGAGATTTAAATAAATAAAAGATTTGTTTTGAGGCTTAGTTGTTGCTATACATAGTTAAATCGACTATCAATTCTTTGCCGGTTTGGAGTTAGAAAGTAAATATGAGCTTCACATATTCATATGGTTTGAGTTCCCTCGGTAGAACTCATTTGGTGAAAGTCTCTAGCTTTAAGGGATATATTATAGATCCCTTTAAGAAACTAGTAAAGTCGACTTACTTCCAAAAGAACTGAGATTGTGTCATGTAGAAATTATTTGTTGTGGGTTTAGAGAGAATAAGATCGAATATATTATCCGAAAACCACTTTGAACCAACATATGTGTTCGAGTGGAAGGCATCTTGAGGATGATCTAAGACAGAAATCTTTGAAGTACAAGGGTTACTTTCTACTAATCCTAAGGGTGATTCCAAAATGGATGTAGTAGAGGTAGTGTCTTCGGTTTCGTTCAGACTCAAAATGAATCTGTATTAATGAATGCTGACATTGCATTTCTGCCTGAAGGTCAGTGTTAGCATTCCAAGTGAGAATTGCTAAAAGAAGGTAATCATTGCCTCAAGCCTCAAAGCTCGGTATTGTCTAAAATATGTTAAATGCAACAGGGCTATGTGGGTCGCTCCCATTAAGGTACGTTCATCGCCTTTCTTGAGTTGCTGACCCAAAGAAAATGGACCAACACCTTGGTTTAAGATTGAAAGCACCATCCCTGTTCTAACAGAGCAATATCACAGATAACGGATATCAAGAAAGAACAACAAAAGAAAATAGACAGAGAATTTTTATAGTGGTTCAGTTGTTAATGAAGTCTACCTCCACTTTATAGTTTTGTTATAGACTGATTGTTGTTACAAGAGATGTATGATTACAAGGCTTTGTTTGATTCCCAGCTAAATTTAATCTCCAGAGTTGGAATCCACTGGAGAATCATAGAGAGTGAAGAATAATTCCAGCAAAGCTTTACCAACCAATCTGGAGAATCCCCTTCCTTATGTTGCAGGTTAGATGGTAATTATATGGAGCAGATACCTTCTAGGCCAGGTCATGTCTTCATCAACTCGTAGGTAAGTAGTATACGGCCTAGGGAGAATTTGGCTCACAAAACAAGCTAAATCAATGGGTCACTGATGACCCATAGACTTGGCTTGTACTGCGAGCCAACATCTTGGCCATTTTGTTGTGTTCCTTATTTATCTTGTTTAAAGGCTAGAGGAGAGGTATGGGTCCTTGATGATCCAACCAATTAGGATTTTTCTAGAGTTTAAAATTGGAGATGTTTCCATAGCCTTTTATCGTAGTTATTACGTTTTGATGGCAATGCACTAGATGTTTATATTCAGCTACTGATTGGACTAAAAGAATGCTGATCTCTTGGCTTCGTTGATCCCCTTAGTCGTATAGCTTGGCCCTTATCGATGCCTTGTCTTAGTTTTTTCGGTTAAGTCCTAAGCCATCCCGTCTTTACAAGGTTGTTCTGTTTTCAACTGGTTTCTGCTGGGTTAAAAACCTGGATAGCATTTGCCACATAGAGTACGTCTTCGTTATAAACAAGGCGTGCTCTGGAAGTTATCGCTTTCAATATCCATTTTTTGATTTTCAAGTGATTACATTAGAGCTCTGTGAATATGTTAACCCAACGTTGTTGGTCATCTTTCTTTGGTTCTGACAGCGACTACTTGTCACAATATACCACATTTCTGCTTGTAGCTTCCCGACATGCCTCGGAATGTTGAATGGTCGAAAGTGATCGAGTTCGAAAAGAATAGGTGAAGTTTTCTTTTCCTCTCCCTTTTTCTTTTTTATTCATTCATTCATTCATTTTTTTGGTGGGTCGTTAGCGATCCATGTGAGATGGGCCGCTAGCGACCTATCAACATAGAAAACTTTCCCTATCAGCTCATTAGCCTCTTGAGTCTCCATTGATCCTCTAGCTCGCCTCTGATCCATTCAAAGTTCGTTGAATTCGATTCTTGATACTTCCCGTGCCTTAGAAATCAATTGAGGTTGGTCTTCTTAGTTGGTTTGCTAGTTGCTACGTTCGTGTAATGACTAGGTGAATAATGTCCATTTGCAACACTAATTATGAGAAGTTTGAGTTGATTACGGTTTAATGGAGGAAGATAGTAAATCGAGTCACAAGTTCTTTCTCGGAACGACATTTGGACTTAGGCCTAGTGCTTGACACATTTTGCTATCTTTGTCCATTAGACCAGAATTGACTTGTATTTAGTTTCATGGCTGCCATTGCGCTTCGTATACATTCACTGGTCGATTCCTATTTTTCCAAAGGATTTGGACTTATCATGTTCACTTGCTGCATGTCCAACATTCCTGTAAGGAGAAGATTTTTCTCTGTCACTTCGAAAAACGGATCCGTTATCGATCTTAGATCGATAATAGGTAAGTTCATAAGGAGTAGAAACAAAAACAGAAAATGAAGTAACATGGGAAGTTCTTCTCATCTTTCGCTATGAGCGAACTATCTACATAGGATATGGTGTTTATAGTGTTTTGAGCACCGAGTTTATACCATAAAGATAGCACACCGCATCTGCCTCGGTTCGCACTCTAAATTCGACATCCTGATTACAAGTTAATGTTTCTTCGGAATTCAAGTGTGGCATGGGAAGCCGTTAAGTTAGGATAGATATACCTGACTGTTTTCAAACGTGAGTTCTTTTATATAAAATGAAGGAGCCTTCCACGTGTCGTAAATCAAGTGGGCAAATCCCGGTGCTCTCTGAAGCTGAATCATCATCCACCTCGCAGGCTCAGTTCGGTCAGTCAGTTCCGGTTGGGTCAATCGTGGACCGCACACCTCCCAACTTTCTATTCCTGCTTAATCCACCGAAAAGAGCTTCATCAGTGGTTTTCGCCAAGATTCTTCATAGTACATGTACATAGCATGGGATTACCGTAGAGGATCTGCGTTTGTCGGCGAAAGGCGAATTTGCTCATATGCCCCCGGGGTACACTGCTTGTCATCGATACATGTGTCTGGTTACGGATGTGCCTCCCTTCAATGATTTTCTACATGAGATGCTTTAGAACTAGGGAATTTCCCCATTCCAGTTTCATCCAAATGGTTACGCCATCTTACTTGCTTGCATGTCCTTTTCATGTGTACGTTCAACCACGCTTCAAGTTTCGATAAGTTATGGTATTTTCTAGCATTCAAGAGGACAAACGGTTGTCCTTCTTTGATTATAACCGAGTCCCAGAGGAATCGAAAGATCATCTTATGCTTGCAAAGCAACTTATCAAAGTTCAAGACGTCGTACTTTTTCGTTAGATTTCCTGAGGTGTTCAACCGTCGATGGACGACAGAGGATAAGCTTCTATTTTCCATTTAATGAGCTCTAAGACATTGTAATGGAGTTTCTAACTAACTATACTTCTCTTAAAGTTATCCCAAGACCGAATAGAGATGTGACGCTTGATGAAGTTTTCCAAGCTTTAAAGGCTATTGGCGCCTAAGAGAGGTGCATAAACGTTCTACTCACCGATGAGAACTTGCATCGATGGAGACTGTTGGTTCCAGGTAGATCCGCCATTCAGATTGAAACTCCCTCACCTGGCCAATCCAAAGTTCAAGATTTGCTTCTTCATCCCATGGTTCCGAGGAAGGTCAAGAGAGAAGTAGCCCGTCCAAAGGATCACCCGATGAGGCTCGTGAGGAGGAAGACGCTGATGCGACTGGACCGAGCGATTCAGTTAGAATGCCTCCAATCCCGGAGGAAGTGGAAGATGAGTTCACTTATAGAGAAGGAAAAGCCGCGATAAACTCAAAAAAAAGGAGAATAGTAGCAATAAGTCTATCACTAGTGATTACTTCTTGACAAAATCTGAGGGTAAAGACATGGAGTCTTGCGATGAGACTTCGAGAATGAGTCCCGATCTACCGAGTCCACCTCCTTCCGATGCAAGTGGAAAAGGCAAAGTGCCTGAAACTGGAAGACATCAAGATCCTTCGAGTAAGGATGTCGGAGCGGGGTTCGGAGATTTCAATGATGTTTTTGTCGACTTCGACGAGCTCATGAAAGAGGATTTTAAATTTGCCACGACACCTTCCTATTAGGGTGATATCGTGCCAGTAGTTAGTTCAGTCCCACCTATAATAACCAAAGTCGGTCCGATCCCATCTAAGGCAGCTGTTTGTTTGGGTTCGTGACTAGGTCTTAGGCCCATATTAGAAGCATACAACATGTTGCACTAGGATTATACTTATTTCCGTTCTCTATTCCTTTATATATTTGCTTAGCTTATGTTATGCTTCTAAACCTTTTATGTATGCCCCATTCCAGGTATGACGAGAGGACGAGGCTTTTACAACGACTTCGAGGATTACACCGATTCACAACGGGACCCCAAGCGCTCCTCCAACTGCCATCAAGTATAAGAGATGGAAGAGGAGTATAGGCGAAGGAAAGAACTCGAGGCTGATACCCATCGTCAAGAAGAGAGAGATCGAGCTTGTTCTCATAAAGGCAGGTATGAGAAAATAATATCCCTTGAGGAAAGAGATAAACTGTCTAAGAAGTCAAAGTTTGATTATCGCCCTCATCCTTCAGAGTTTGCTTCGAAACACTCTTCCGTGGGCTAAGAAATTCTCATCGCTTCTGCCCCGATTCTGCCCTAGCTCACATTTCATCCTCTTTCATCGTTACTACTGCTCATGGTGGCTCGTGTTCCCACCGGATGCCTGCGTATGTTCTACCTTCGGGCCCTCCTAAGCTTAAGGCAGCACTTCCAGGTTGGTTCTTAAAGGGGGTCAAGTTTGACCTAGATATCCACCATGTTCGTAGGGATTCTTTCACGCCGCATCTCCAAGATATCCAGAATGACCTAGAACAGGCTGAGAAATGGGAGAAGCTCTGCAAACGACTGGCTGATACAAATAGAAATAACTATCAAGAGATCCATTCCTTCAAATTTGAGAAAGAGGATTTGGAGAAGGCGTTGGTTGATCGAGACACTAAGATTAAAACAATTTGATGAAGAAAGGGAGACAGTGCTTCGTGATAGTAGGAGAACCGCTGTCTGATGAAGGAGTTAAATAAGGCATATGAAAAAGTTGAGATTGTCTTGAGGGACGAGATTAAAAAGACTCATGCGGAGGCGGTGAAGCTAAAAGGAGAAGTGGTCGTTCGCAATTCCATCATTAAGGTTTAAAGAAAAACCATCGTGGACCACGATTTAATTGTTAAAGGGCACAAAAGAACTATCTCTGACAAAGCCGAGACCATTGCCAAGCTACAGCTTAGGTCGCGTAGCTTAGTGCTGACAAGACTACCGTTGATGTTGAGAAGGCTGCGGTGAAGGCGGATTACTTGGACCTCCAACATGCCTCCGACATGAAGACGAGAAAGCTGGATGCGATAATTCTAAACTTTTATGTTAACTCTTTGTTGCATCAGGGGAGCCTCAGCTATCTTGGCCCAAAGTATCTGTGCACTCTTGCCCTTGTTTGGGCGGAAATCTTATCTCACTTTGCGGAGAGTGACAATATGTATTCAGACCAAGAGTTGCGAGACGCTCATCTTGACTATGAATCCAAGAAAGCACTACTCAAGGGCCAGGAGATACTCCGAGTTGAACTAGAGAATGAAGCCACCGATACTGCATTGATGACCGCCACTGACGTGCTTACCTGGTCTTCTACCTCCGGCGTGGGCATACCATTAGACAATCTCCACGACTAGCCAACGAGTTCAGGACTTGATATTATTCCTATGTGGTGGAGCACTCAAAAGAAGGTAAAGGTGGTGAGTTTGAGGTCGCCATTCATGATTGTTCCTTTCATGCAGGTAACGTCCATGCTTCTCTTAAATTCGGGAGCTCCCAACTTACGCCACAAGAGAAAGAGGAGTTTAATGCTTTCATTTTTGATCTTACTGGTCCATCCACTTTTCTTTTTGACGTGCCAGCTATTTCGGTGCTCGTGCTTGCTGCGATTTTCACATCTTCTGCGATTGTATGTGTTCCTACTTCGGTTCCTGCATCTGCATCCAGCTCGCAACTGGGGTAGGAAACCGAGAACATAGCTGCACTCCATGACCTGAAGGACCCTTCGGTGTCTTTGGAAGGGGATATAACTGTAGCGGAAGCCAAGGAGTAGGAAATGTAGACGAAGCAACCACCGAAGGCTTAGCACAATTTGATTGCCATCAAGAAGAAAAATGTGGAGGCAATCAAAGCTTCGAAGAGTTCTCGAAAATTGAGAAAACATAAAGGAAAGGGGGCCTCTTCTGAGAAAGTCTCGGAGGAAGAAGAGAACGTTGCCACCAAAGTGTTTGTTGATGTTACCGACAGTGACACTTCTCCAAAAAAGAAGTGGAAACTACCAACCAAAGGTGGAAAGGATAACGGTGGTAAGAAGTGTTGAGCAAAAGGTGTGTGGATGACTTGATTTTGGCCGACATCTTGCAAGAAGACTGACTTGTTTTTGTTTCTTTTTGAGTCATCCTATTCAAGCGCAGAGTCTACACTTCGCGTCCTTACTATAGAGTCTGTATTTTCCTTTTATTGGCCGTTGTTGTGTGGGTATGGCCCCCATATTTTGATCCTGTGTACAGAAAATTATAAGAAATACATTAATATTTTGATTGTACTCTTATCTATCTGTTCAAATATGTTATATGTACTTGTATCATACTTTTCTAGATCTATGATTATAGTCAAAGCTCTTCATTCGAAGCGACCGAACTTAGAAATTATCGGCACTTTAGAAGTTAATAGAACTTTGGAAATTAATAGAACTTAGATAATTTTGGTTTTAGAGATACATAAAACTTCTAAAAATTTGACTTTTTGTTTTGAAGTTCATAAAACTTTGAGATGGAACTGAATTAATTATTGTTTGGAGTGATAGAACTTGTGATCTTTTTGTGTTTGCGTGTATTTATTGCATTACAGGTGTATGCCCCCAGTTCACAGGGTTGTTTACTTCAACCAATTTTCAAGTATCTGGTAACTTAGGGTTTAGATAGTCTCTATCGAAAATCTGCCTAAGTCGTGACTTTCTTCGAAAGTTTTGCAACCCTAAGATGTAGTCTCAGTTTCCGGCAGTATTCATGTAAGTATGAAATATATGTATAGGTATGTATTATCAATCATTGAGTGTCTTCCTTCAAGCACCAATTATTCCTGGCTATATGCATGTTGCATGGTATTCGGCGCTCCTTAACGTCGCCCATCTACGAGCGACGTCGAGAGTATAAGTTTGGATGTTTTTCGGCGACACTTATCTTCGGGCAATGCAAGCATTTTATTTCGAGATTTCTGGGCGTTTCCTATCTTCGGGCAACGTGAGGAGTTAGTTTTTGATAATTTTCAGCGTTGCTTATATCCGGGCAATGCAAGGAGTTTGTGTTTTACGTTCACCGGCATTGCCTATCTCCGAGCAATGCAAGAAGTTTATTTTGAGGCTCTTCAGCGTTGCCTATCTTCGGGCAATGCGAGTAGTTTCAGTTAGAATGTTTTTTAGCATCACCTATCTTCGTGAAATGCAACAAGTTTATTTTAAGGTTCCTCAGCGTTGCCTATCTCCAGGCAACGCGACGAGTTAGTTTTCGATGCTTCTCGGCATTGCCTATCTCTGATCAATGAGAGGAGTTTGTTTTGACATTCATCGGTGTTGCCTATCTCCGAGCAATGCAAGAAATTTATTTTGAGGCTCCTCAGCGTTGCCTATCTCCAGGCAACACGAAGAGTTTCATCTTGAATGCGCAGCTTATGAGATGTATGGCTTTTGATGTTCCTCAACGTTGCCTATCTTCGAGCAATGCAAGGATTTTCATTTTGAATGCACAGCTTGCGAGATGCATGGCTTTTGATGTTCCTTAGTGTTGCCTATCTCCGGGCAACGCGAGGTGTTTCAGTTTGCAACTTACGAGATGCGTGGCTTTTGATGTTCCTCAGCATCGCCCATCTTCAGGCAATGCGAGGAGTTTATTCTCCCCGGCGTTGCCTATCTCCGGGCAACGCGAGCAGTTTGTTTTCGATGCTCCTCGACGTTGCCTATCTCCGGGCAGTGCGAGGAGTTTGTTTTCGATGCTCCCCGGTGTTGCCTATCTACTGGCAACACGAGGAGTTTCAGTTTGGTGCTTCTTGGCGGGGCCTATCTCCTGGCAACGTGGATGTCAAACAAATACATACTTATTATGATTTATTGAATGTATTTGAGTAGGTCCAAATAAATAAAGATGTAATAATTCTAAGGGTTGTTTGGTAGAAATTTCCTTTTTAGATTTAAAAGAACTCTTTTTTAATTTACCATATTGACAAGCAACACATAAATTTTTTTAACTTTATAATTTATTTTGGGAAGAACTCTAACAAAATTGTGTTTAGTTAATTTACTTAAAAACCTAAAGTCTATGTGACACAATTATTTGTGCCATATCAATGGATCATTAAAATCTGAGGCTAGGCATAAATCACTCGAGTTATTAAATTTCATAATTAAGACATAGATATTCCTTTTTCTTAATCCTTCAAAAATTAGATTTTTATTTTGATCAAATATGTTGCATTTATTCTTTTCAAAATCAATTTTGAATCATTTATCACTAAGTTGACTAATGCTTAATAGGTTATGTTTTATATTTTTAACTAAAAGAACATTTGTAATAACAGGTGAAGTGGACGTACCAATATTGATGACACCTCCAATTCCAATGATAAATCCTTTTGAATTATCTCTGAAAGTTACAGTACCACCATCTTTGTATGTTACATTTAATAATATCTGTGCATATCCATTCATTTGTTTGGAGCATCCGCTATCGCGTATCCATTTCTCCTTGTTATTTGATTTACTTTTAGGTACCTACAAGATAAAAATAGATTAATCGATACCCACTTCCTTTATTAGGGTCCTAAGTGTTAGAAAGAGAAGGTAGCCATATCCAAGAGGGTTTAAGACCTTTAAAAGATTAATTTTTATTATGAGTAAAAATTTTCAGATAGTTATCTATGTGTTTTTGTCTAATTAATTTGTTATTGGATTTTGGAATCCATATTTTAACTTTTTTAGGGTTAGACGCCTTTTCTTTAGTATCTTATAAAGTAAGCTATAGTTTTTATGTTTTGACATATTCTTAAATCCTAATCCATTGCAATTTCCAAATGGTTTAGAAATTTTGATCAAGTTATCCAAGTTCTACTTTCCTTTATTGAATTCAAAGCATTGTTAATAATCTTGTCTAACTTACCGTTAAGGCAAGAAGTTTTGGATTTGATGCTTCTAGATCATTCTTTAATACAATATTTTCTTTTCTAATACCATCATTTTCTAGTTTAACTTTTCATATTTCACATAATAATGAATCATTTTAAAAAGATAGATTCTTATATTTTTCTTATGTAGTTTCTAATTCTTCTTCTAAAATGGTTTTCTCTTCTTTTGATAATCGTATTTCAAGTTCCATTCGATTAATTTTAGCAATGCATTCTTTATTTAACTTTTTAGTTTCTCTATATTTGTCGTTTAATTTCATGCTGAGTTCTAAATTTCATTATAAGTAAGATCAGGACATAGCTCTTAAGTGTTTGCCATCAAGCATACATTTGCTTGCTTATAATCATTATTGCTGTCGCTGTCTGATGATGAAGACGAATCTAAGTCATCCCAATTTACTTGAAATGCCTGTTTTCTTTCCTTGAATTTCTCGAACTTTCTTTTATTTATTTTTCATTATTGAGTTATGGTCATTGTTTCTTCATGTGTCCAAACTTGTTACACCAAAACATTTGATCGAACTTTGGTTGGATGAATTTGAATTTTCTTCGTTTTGGGATCTCGCCATCCTTTTGAATTTCTTGAACTTTTTGTAATTTTTGGCAATAAATACGATCTCATCTTCATCTAAGTCTACATTATTATCATTGGCTTGAAAGACTATATTTTTCTTTTCATTGTTTTGTTCATTTCTTGCCTGCAACTTTACTTCGCATGACATCAAATTTTCTATCAATTCTTCAACTTTTAGTTGATATAAGTCATTTTCCTCTTCAATCTCCAACACTTTTCGTTCCCATTCATTAGATAAGGAATTTAAAATACGTGTAACTAAATCAAAATCTGTAAATTAAACTTCGTGTGCCATGAGATTGTGCTGGATAGTTTGAAATCTAGCATACATATCACCAATAGAATCATTTTCTTTCATTTTAAATGAAGAAAATGGATTTTGTGATATGGAAATCTTTATTTGTTTAACTTTGTTAGTGCCTTCATGAGTGATTCGTAGTGTACGCCACATATCATATGTACTAGTGCACAACATGACACGTGAAAATTCATTTTTGTCAAGTGAATAGAATAATACATTCAAGGCTTTAGCATTGTTTGTTGCTATGTACTTTTGAGCATCTATCCAAGTGCTTATATCTTTTTATGGTGCTACATATCTAACTTGTGTTGCTTGCCAAATTTCTAAACCATTCGCTTCCATAAAAATACGCATACATGTAGACCATTAATCATAATTAGATCCAGTGAATAGTGGAGGATGTGCAGTTGATTATCTTTCTTGAAATGTACTTTCCATATTAAATAAGTTTCAATTACGTGTTAGTGTGAATTGAGATAACCGTGCTCTGATACCAAATGGAAGTGTGTATGGATGGTGTATTTATATCTAATATGAAAGTGTAATAAAAAGCTAACTTATAACTAGCAGAATAAAGTAAATAAAAGTAAATAAACAATCACAACAGAGTTTTTATACTGGTTCATACCTCCCATCCTACATCCAGTACCGAAGCTCCTCTTTGGCGTTAACTAGTAAACGACCCTCGCTTTGCCCGAAGGAATGGGCTTGATACAAAAATCTTTCTTAGACAAGTATGTGTTCTGAGAAACAATGATTTTGACTGCACAATACAAATCTTCCAATAATCTACTTTGAGTAGTATGTGTAAGTGAAGCTTTGCTTTTAGGAAGTGATAAAACTGATATTTTTTTTTCTTTTAGAAATTAGAATATGCAAAGAGTATAGATATGAGATTCAGAAATTTCAAGTAAGTTGTTTCATAGAATCTTTACATATTTATAGATGTTGAAGAATTTTCTTGAAGAGTTGCATTCGTTGGTGCGTTCTACTTCAGTTTAAAGGTTGCAATCATTGAGGAGGAAGAGGTGTGTTGAAGAGGTATGGATGCAACCATTATATTAAAGAAAGTGACTGTTCATGAATTTTGCTCGTTACCCAGCATAAACATCTGTCCATAATATTTAGACGTTTGTGTGTGTATTAAATAGAGGCCAAAGTCAGACATCTGAGATGGACCGGCAGACGTCTCAGACGTCTAATACGTATTAGTTATTTAAAATAGAGACCATAGTCGGACATCTGGTATATACCGATAGACGTCTGATATATGTTTTTTTTTACAGTTAGCCTTTTTTGTGATAATGAAGACCTAAAAAATTTGTCGTGCAATGTTTGTGTTGAAAGTTACTAAAGGAGATTTTACAAGCAAAATATCTATGGCAATAACGCACTATAATAGCTTTTCTAATACCGATGATTCTTATCCTCTGTTGGTCGTCTTCAAGTTGAATTTTGAAAGCTTTTACCAACAAATATATGGACCTATTGTATGTGTATGATTGTATAGTTTTTGTCATCGAAACCATAAAATAGAGGTTCTAACATTCTAATTGATTGTTTCCTATTGATCCCTTTTACATATCTGGTCGTTATGTAAATACCCCATTTATAACTTAGAAAGTAACTGAAATTAAATGACCATTGTGGTTGCTAAGCCTATACTGAAAGTCATTCTTTTAATCTTATGTCTTTTTAAATAAGGGTTTAATGATAAATATTTTGGTTTAAAGCAAAGTTAATATTTAGTTGAAATATTTAAGGTTTATCACCATTTCAATATGATGTTTTAAAGATAGTTCATTAACTATTTTATTTAAAGTGTTGAAGTTAGTTTAATTAATACCAACTTTTTATTTAAAAGTTGTTTTAAATAATTAATTGTTTATTAAAGAAGATTTGCTTTAACCAAGGAAAGTTTATAAAAAGAAGTTTCTGCAACATTGAACAAGGGATCTTGAATTTGAAAAGAAGTTTTATGAATGATTTTTTATATTTATAAAAGAGTTTTATAAATTAACTTGGAGATTTATAAAGAGTTTTATAAATGGATTTGGAATTTTAGTAAAGGAAATTTTCATAAATGAAAGGGAGCTATTAGAAAGATTTATTGAAGCAATTTATAAAAGAATTTGCGACCAAATTTCCTTTAACTAACCTTCTTAATTTTGATGGTATGGACATTTTTTCCACGCTTAACACCGATGGAATAGTGTTTGAGGTTATCCTTATCTCCAATTTAAATAACTTTTGTTGCAATCCTTTTAATATGATTTTGAAGTAAGAAATCTTTTACAATTTTTTGTGAATATGCATACACTAGCAAGTTAAGTATATGAATATTATGATAAATATTAGAAGGAGATTTAAATAAATGAAATATTTATTTTGAGGCTTAGTGGTTGTTGTGGGTAATTAAATGTCTAAATTTTTGTTGTTTGTGTATTTGATAGATAAATAACCGACTATCAAATCTTGGTCAGTTTTGACTTATGAAGTAAATAAGACTTCATATGTTCATACAGTTTAAGTTCCATCAAGGGAACTCATTTGGTGAAATGTTTTTAGCTTTAAAGGACATATTAGAGATCCCTTTGGGACTCTAGTGTAGTCTACTTACTTCTAAAAGAACCAAGAATGAGTCAACCAAAAATAATCAGTTGTTGGTTCGCAGAGACGAAGATCGGATATATTATATGGAAGCCACTTCGAACCAAGATATGCATTTGAGTGGAAGACATCTTGTGTATAATCTAAGACGAAGCTCTTTGAAGTCTAAGGGCTACTTGCTACTAATCCTGAGGGTGATTTCATAATGGATGTAGCAGAGGCAGTGCCTAAGATTTCGTTCAGACCCAAAACGAACTTGTATGGATGAATGTTGACATTGCATTTCTGCCTGGATTCCAAGTGAGAATTGCTAAAAGAAGATAAATCGTTGCCTCAAGCCTCGCACCTCGGTAATGGCTAAAATTTGGTAGATGCAGCAAGGCTATATGGGTCGCTCCCATTAGGGTATAACCATCGCCTTATCTAGAGTCGATAACTATATGTATGCTTCGGGTCCCATTTTTGTTGTTGATCATAACCTAGAGGTAATCATATTCGGTATTATCCGGTCAGAAATATGCCAGTTCTGTGTTGGCAATGGTTGAAAGGTCTTCTTCCTGGGGTACATTTTATCTAAAGGAGTACCATTTTCAAAAGGTAGTCCCTTACCTTGCCATTTGTTGGAATCAATTTTCCGTAGACGTGCCTTAGCGGTTTTTGATTATATATCCATTATTATTGTGATGTACACACATCACGGCTACTTGATTATTTGAATTCTAAACCCTAGACTTTATTATAATATCACTGATTTTATAATAAAAATGGTTTGATTATCGTAAGGTAAAAACCTGTCCTTGTTTATGTGCGGCGTAGTCTTATGAGTTACCTTTTATTTTGAAAAGTTTTTCAAATGTAGAAGTCCATATATTTTGATTCGAATTTTACTTATGCAGATTTGATAGACTGACCCAGGCATTATTTTCTTATAATGCACGGGTCAGCCCGAGCATATTTTCCAAATTAACTGGATCCTTTGGAGCTTTAGGAGACGAGTTGGATTCTCTAAGACATATTCATGTATCTTATATTCTTGTACTATTTTTTTGCTTTGATTGTTGTTTGTATGTATCAGCAATTGTAAGGATAAGCACTTATAACTATCTAGGTGAATAATAGTTTAGTGTACTCTGATGTTGTGTATAATAAAGTTGATTCTTTTTGTAAGATCCTATGCATATTATATATTTGTCGTCGCGATGTGAGATTCTGTTTTGTCTTTTTCTTTCTTCACCCCAAATGACCTGTCTTTCGGACGCTTAAGTGATCGGCACAGGAATACCGAGGATGTATTAAGTGTTGTATATAGGTGTAAGAAAGGCAGATCATTATACATTTGTTGCATGTATATTACTTATGCATAAGCTAAAGCTGCCGAAATGTATTCTATAAGGATACACAATTTTAGTTCTTGCTAAACCAAGAGACCAATGATTGACTTATAACAGGACATATGACATTCGTGCTTTTTCTTCATGTCTTGCATTCTCCAAAGTCGATACCCCATAGGATACTAACTCAAAAGAACGGTCTTTCGGGTATAAAAGTCCATAAAGCCTTAGTTTCGGTTAGGTAACGTATTATTCTTTTAAAGGTTCTTAAATGTGATTCCTTTGGTGTAACGACCAAGAATTTGGTTATTTGAAATTTGAATATTTAATTGGTTTCAAATATTTGAAAGTTAAATTTAACTTGAATTTTAAATATAACGATATATTTGGTAATTTAATTATTGAATTTAATAATTGAATATTGGTTAAATTATTGAATCTTGAGTTTTAAGCTTGATAAAAATAATTTAAAGGTTTATTAAATTTATATAAATAAGAATGAAGGTAATAAAACTTTTATATTGAATTTAAAAGCAATTTGTTCGATTTTAAATGTAACTCGTTTATATTAACATATAAAAATAGCCTTCTGAGGCACAGTATCAGAATTCGACGAAACCAGTTCCATTAGATCCATAATGGTGTATTTTTATCGAATTTCAAATTTCGTAGCTTTCGGAGTTATCGTTTGGTCATACAAGATATAAACGCATAGAAATTAATATCGAAAATTCAATATAATAATCGGGTCCAAAAAGCTATAGTCTCCATACGATCGAGTTAGGACTCGAAATCTTTTCCATTGCACTCGAAATAGTGGTATAACATTATAAATGCCTAGCGGCATGCCTCGATAAGGGTTTGACATTCTGAGTTGCATAAAACAAAACATTATAAATGTAGTTGTTTATGGGGTTTTAGACATTGTTTTGTGGTGCTAGCTTCAAGGGGAAGTCACGGCCATATACGGTCAGAGGAGGAAGAGGTTTAGGTCATGGATGTTGTGGGAAGGAGTTGGTGTGGCGGTCGGTGAAGGAGTGGTGGTGATAGGCCAAGCAACATATGAAGGAATCAAGGAAAATTCAAGCAACATTCAACAGAAAAAGTGAAGAAAAGAAGAAGAAAAGGAAGGCCCTCACCTAAAATTCTTTCAAGCCGTGAGAAATGAAATGAGATGGTAATGTTTCACGTGAATTAAGGATGAGAACTCACGGCTATTGTACGGCTAAACAAAAATTAAATGAAGAGTTATGGAAATAGAAAAGTCCAGCAATTGAAAAGTCAAAAGAAAAGGAAGAGTCTTTGCCTCTTCAAATTTCCGTTTCTTTTAAAACAAATAAAACAAATAATTTCATAAAAATACTTTTAAAACCGAAACAAAGTGAAAAATATGAAAATAAATAATTAAATTTAAAGGAAAATAGAAAAGAATAAAAGAAATTGTTTAAAAATCCAAAACAGTGTCCGGAAATTACAAATAAACCACCATTGACTTTGGAAAATTGTTTACTTCATTTTAAAAATATTCTAAAACAAAATTTTGAAATAAAAGGATTTTTAAAACATTTTAAAAGTGAAATAAATAATTAAATTTAGAGAAAAAAGAAAAAGAACTAAAGAAAATGTTTTAAAAATTGGAAATAGGACATGAAAATTACAAATAAATATCACTAGCCTTATAAAATTCTATTTTACTTTATAATAAATAAAAGTTAAATAAATAAAATAAATAAGAAAAAAAATAAAGTAGGAATGAGAATAAATAAGTTCTTAAGAAAATATAAAGATAAATAAAGAATTACTTTAACATTTGAAACTAGGAATTAAAATTTGTGAAATGAACACAGCTGACATTTGAAAATGTCAATAACACTTTTTAAAAATGTTTAAAACCAAAATACATACATAGCATGTTATTTTACCCATATAAATATAATTATAACATTACATGACCAAATAAAATATTATTTATATAATTTAAAATAAGCCATTTTGTTAAATACAGCAAATTACACACAATAGTTAAAAAAGCATAACTTTCACATTATAAATCAGATTTCAACGAAACGAAAAATTATGTTCTTAAAATTTTATTTACTTTCAGAATAAAAGATAAAATTCAAATTTTCAAATAATTTAAATTTAAATTTAAAAGTCAAAGTTTGACTATTTGAACCAAAATTCATTTTTTTGAAAAATTATTCTATTTAGTCATATTTGGAATTCTAATCCATATCAAAATCAAAGTTTATATTTAAAATAACAAAATATATTCTTTTTCATAAATAAAGCTTTTAAATCTGGAAATTCAATTTAAAATTAATTGTAGAATGCAGGGTTGTTACACTCTCCCCCACTCAAACTTTTCGTCCCCGAAAAGGAACGAGGTACGGGAAAGCATAGAAAAGATAGAATGAAATAGGATTAAGATAAGATGACAAGAAGATTGAAATTATACCTGATAACTGTTGTTATAGGTGAGTTCGGCAAGGTGGAGATGATCAAATCAAGAACACAAGCACAAAAGGATCCTTTAGAATCTGATTCACCCTTTTTCGTTTGACCGTTGGTCTGTGTATAGTAAGCAGTGCTCAGATCCAGATGAGTACCAAAGATTTTCAAAGATTATAGAAAGATTTCTAAACATACTGGTATAAGCAATAGCCTCCCCATTCTGTAGCAAGATAAGGAAAATATGGACAACTAAGATAGTTTGAAAAAAAAATTAAGATAATAAATTTGAAACCACGATGCTTTGAAATCATAATGCTTCAGAGATGTTATTATTTAGAAATCATAACACTTTTAAAATAATCTTCATTTAAACCATTTAAATTAAAGGTCAAATAATATTCATTTCAAATTTGTAACATTTCTAAGTTCATTTATTCAATTATAAAATTTCCAAAACATTGTATTTCCAAAAACAGCAGTACTTTTAAAGTACTACGGTAGATATATTAGTATTTCTATCAATTCAATTTCAGAAATATTCATTTGGATATCATTTACTTATGATTTATTAAAACAAACTTTTATGAATGGAATATCCAAACAAACTATACTTCATTTATTAAGTCAAAAGTTCACTATTTTACTTAACTCTTAATTTAACAAATAACCTAACACTTTATTTAAAATAGTCATTTTATAAATATGATATTCCTTCAATAAGTTACACTTAAAATTCCATTTGAAAACCAAATTCTCAATTATCTAATTTGAGTGGTATTAAAAATACATTTTTCTATTTAAGCCATAATTATTCATTTTTCAAGTCATATCTATTACATAAATAAAATATTTATCATAGCAAATATAACAATCAAATTTCTTTACACGTTTATTCATTTAGACATCAATTAAACTATGATTCCAAGTTAAATAAACTTTACTACAAAATATCCCATTCAAATATATTTTATTTTATCTATTCAAAGATACATTATTTACTATACAAACATACTCATTTCAGGAAACAACTTTTATTAAAATTCCTAGGTTAGACTTAAGGTTCCATATTAAATCAAATTTGATTATTAAGTTATTTAAATAAAACTCTTTAAATTTCTTTTTCGTTATTTACCTCTATTAACCTTTTATAACTAGAATTTAAGTGTATAACATTTATTATAACACTCAAATTTTATTTATAAAATCTTTTTATATTATATATTATCCAATTACATATTCAACTTCTGAAAATTATGGTAAGTTATATTGGAATGAAGTTGTGTGTTATATAAATAAAACTTTCAAATTCAATTATCTCAAGTTTGAATCATTTATCCAAATTTTTTATTTTCTTTTTATAATTGAAATTATTCTTCATGCTGAAATTTAAGAACTAAATTTTCGATTACCTCCAAACCATTTGGAGATAAGTAATTATATATACATAATATGTCAAATCAATTTTAAATCATACATCTTATATATTATAAATCAAGTCATATTTTAGAAATTCAAATCAATTAAATTTCCCAAAACAAAGCTGTAGCTACAGAATGGTCTCTTCACTTCGAAACTCGAAAATGAACATCGATGATGCCGTGGTCATCACCAAAGTTATTTTCTAGCGACAAAGAGAAGAGCACTAAATTTTTTTAAAACAAACTTTAAAATTCTTTGAAAACAAATTTCTATTCGAAAATACTTTAGATAATGTAACCGTTTAAAACTTTAAACACAAGGTTTGAAACCATTGGAAATTAAAATTTCAAATTTCTTGTTTTAAATTCATTTCAGTTCCCAAATCAATTTATAAACAACTATTTATAAATTCCTTTATAGAAAAATAAATGATAAATCAAGTATTATCATTTCAAATAATCAATTTAAATCAGTTTATTAAGTTCCATAAACTTATATATCAAAATTTATCTCATTTACCAAATTTTAAAATAATATTGTGTCGGCTTGTTCTGTCAAAGTGTTTTGGAAATCTTATCGATAGCGTTGATCAGACGAATCGATCAGAAACCCAATTCAACATCAACAACTCAAACAACACAATATATAAACATTTTAATTTTAAATATTAGTTCACAAATACACTAACATATTTTCAAAGAAGGATAGAGATTCAAATTTGATTAACTCGAATCAAAGGAAATTCTGATTTGAAAATAAGTTGGAAATAAGGATGGGATGATTAAATAACAGAATAGGAAGATGGATAAGCTTATATAAATCACGGGAAACTTTAACCAGTCAACCGTGACTTAAATAATAAGATCGATGTGGATTTTCAGGGGTAAATCAACATTCGACCTCAGGAGATAGAGTTTGGGATAATAACAGATACTGGCATTGTGACGACCCGGAATTTTTGAATATTTGGAATGAGGATATTTATTCATTTTAAATATTCAAAGGTTAAATTTTAACTTAAATTACGAATATCACAATTTATTTGATAATTGAATTATTAAATTTAAATAAGAGAAGTTGGGTAAATTGTCGAATTTGGAGTTTTAAGCCTACTAAAAATAATTAGAAGACCTATAAAATTTATATTGCGGATATTGAAGATAATAAAAGTGTTAAAATTGAATTTGTAAGTGTTTTGATCGGTTTTGACATTTAATATCGTTTAAATTGAATTTAAAAATAGCCTTCCGAGGCACAGTCTCGGAATTTGACGAAACCAGTTCCATTGGGTCCGTAATATTGAATTATTATCGGATTTTAAATTTCGTATTGATCGGAGTTAGTATGTGAGTGCACGATATATATATACGCGCAGAAAATTTAATTGATATTAATTGAAATAATATATATACTTTTAAAAGAAAAAAAATCTAAAGTCAAATCTTCTTCTATACGCCTCCTTCCCATCTATATCAAAGCCGAGTCTTCTTCCAGAATTCACATATTAATCAGTTTCGCAGAAAAATAAAATAAATGGCCGAGCATAGATCTTTATCTCAAATTCGAATTCTCCTTCTCCACCGTTTTTATGCCGAACTCCTCACGTTAAAATTCAAAATTTCAATTGAATCACTCCCTTTGAAATCAAACAGAGAAACTGAAACCCTAGGCATCGAGAAATCAGGAACCTTCCGCGCTATTCGCATCGTTCTCATCTCGAGTTAAGTGAAGCGCAAGCAAATCGCGTTCGAATTCTTTGGCGACCGAAGTCGCGGTAGCGGTTGTTCGAGTTCAGGGAGGAATCAGTCGCGAAGTCAAAGGGTTTAGGACATCTCATGATTCGAGCTTGGGGTCGCGGCCGCTGGAGTCGCGATGGGATTTAGGGCGTGGCGACGACATCGCGTGGACGATGCTCGTGTGAGTGTGGGGCGGCAACACGGTCGAGGGTCTAGGTGCAGATTGAGTAGCGATGTCGGGTCGAACTCGTGGTTGTGTGGTCGATTGGGCGAGGCAGTGGAGTTGGTAGTCGCGAGTGGGTTTTGACAGTGAGGTACTGTAGTTTTATTTTCTGTTTTCAATCTAATACATAGCTATTTCAATTTAACATATATGTATATATATATATATATGCAAAAGAAAAATAAATAAATATACATGTTTGAATTACTATTCTAAAATATGAGAGTAGGTAATTATTGTATTTAATAAACTAATTTAATTTATCTTAGTTACCGAAATGATTTATTATAGAAATTTTGTTTAAGTAAAATTATTAGATTGGAATTAGGATTTATTTAATGGAAATAAATTTTTAAAATTTGTTTAAATAGGAATGAACTGTTAATCAATTCAAGTATTAATAAACCATGTAATGTTATACAAGGTCTGATACGGTGAGGAAACAAGTCAGGGTTGGATTGGATTGGTTTGCAAACATAATCAAAAGGTGAGTTAATCTCACTCAGTTAAATTTAAATGATTAAATTTAAATAATTGTTTGAACGGCTGAATTGGTTGATGTGATATAGTATGATATTTTGGATTGGCATATTATATTGTGCTAACATTTGTGGATGCAGGGAAAACAGGTTGGAGGGATCCAACTGGACCCCTCACATTTATTTAAATTATTCAATATTCTCTGTTGTGATTATTTGATATCTTATGATGAGTTATATTGGAATATTGAATGTTATGGTTTGATTGGATATTTGGGTATAATGAATTACCAAAATATATAAATTGGATTGTTGAAAAGAAATTAAGAGAAAGTAAAATTGTAAGCGAAATAATTATAGAAAGTTTGAATAAATTAAGAATGAAATGAAAGAAATAGAAGTAATATGAAAATAATAATAAATAACATCGAGTATGAAGAGAAATGAAATTTTGAATAAAATGAAATTGATGAATTGTAAACTTAAGTTATATCAATTAAAGAAATAAATAATTATTTTAAAATTTCAAAGTTTAAATTTATTTATAAGAATAAAGAAGTAATTGAGAAATCTAAAAATTTGTAATTTTTAGTTAAAGTGTTTTTAAAATAATAATCAAGAAATGAGATCTGAAATTAATAGATTCTGAATTAAAAGGGAATAAATTGGAAATCAATTTGGGAAATTGATTTAAGTGATTGAAGTTGGGATTTTTCTCTTGATAACCAAGTACATTTTTAAAGTAAATTCTTAAATAAATTTGACGGTTTTAAAGTTGTTGAAAAAAAAGCAAGTTTTAGAAAATTTATTATTTCTAATATATAAATTCAATAGTAAGTATTTTCCCAAATCTATTATAGTAGTAATTACTTAAAAAGTGACCTAGTATTTTGTTTTCAAAAGTGAAAATCTAGTTTTATATTCTATTAAGTAACTTTATTTTCAAATACTCATATAGTATGTATTTTTACAAAACATTAAAGTAATTTAACTTAAATGTTTAAAGGTATATTTTCAAAGTAAAGTGTTTTAAATTATTTTAAAAAATCTAGTTTTGTGCTTGGTGATTTCAGAGGAGATAGAAAATATTGGGAAAGTTTATTCTGAAAAGAAAGATGGTTTTGAAACTGTTTCAAAGGATTGAAAATAGAAATATATCTTGTGAAGATATTTTTGGAGATTAATAAATAATTTGGAAAATTATTTATTGGTTGATGGTTGTTTTGTGAATATAATTGATAGTTAAATAACCGACTATCAATATTGGACAAATGCGTTGATCGTTTCGAAGAGACCGGGATCGAGATTTATTTCTTGTAAACCACTACGATCCGGTTTGTACGATTCGTGAAAACGATTTTGGATTCGAAGATGGAGCAGTGAAGTGCAAGGGCTAGTCGCTGCTAATCCTGAGGATATTTCCAAAATGGATGTAGTAGGAATAGTACCTTCGGTTGCGTTCGTACGCGGGACGGACTTGTATGGATGAATGCTTGCGAAACTTCGTCAGGTGGACGATGGGCATTCTAAGGGATATGTTCTATAAAGGTAACGCTTAGCCTCAAGCCTCATCAAATGGAATGACTGAAAATCAGGGGTTATGCAACAAGGCTAGGTGGGTAGCACCCAAGCAGGGTGAGGTCATTTCAGTCTAGATGTCTCTTTTTATTTCGGCTTAGTGGTGCGGTTGCTGATCCCAACCGCGGGGTGATCTCACTCGAGATTGTCCAGTAAGGGATAGTTCCGGCCTTGTGTTGCAGGGGAGCGGGTGTACTCCTCGGTACGGTGATCTAGGCCCCGTACTGTGAGAGGTGGTACCCCAGTGCCTAGTCATTGGTTAGAAATCCATTCTCCCTACGAGCCTTGTACGAGTTTTGTTTGTATTACCCACTTTGTGGCTAGTAGCTGGAATTTAATCATGTAACAATTTCGGCTATTTTATAAGTATTTGTATATATACCCTATTATAATATCAAAGGATTTCTATAAAAATTGTTTTAGCTATCGTAAGGTAAAACCCCGACATGTTTATTTGTGGCGTGGTCTTACGAGATGCTTTTGTTTTCAAAGGATTTTTAAAACTTTAATAATCAATTGGGTGAAATTTTCTCACGCTGGTCTTCCAGACTGACTCAGGTGTTATTTAACTGTAATGCTCGGGTCAGACCGAGTATTATAGGATACAGGATATGATGCTGTGGAGCTCAGGAGACGAGCAGGATGGCGATACGTACTACCGTACTTGTATATATATATATATATATATATATATATATATATATATACGTATTTCGTTGTGTTGAGTTGTTGTATACCCATTTGTATGGTATTGATGTTGAGTTGTGATTGATGTACTCTGATTAATGTAATATATAAACAGAGATATATTTGATTAAGTAAAGATTATTTATTATCTATTATATTTTATTCCGCTGCGATGGTTAGATTCTGTTATTGTTTTCTATTTTCTTCTTCTACCTCTTCTTCTTAAACCCAAATGGTTCGTATTTCTGTGCAACTTGAGTTGATTGTTGTAGAATAGTGTTGACTCAAGGGGTACGGATTTGCGGGCTGTCACAGTTGGTATCAGAGCGTAGGTTAGTGATAACCTTGGCTCTGGTGGGAATTACTCGTATAAATTAGAGTCCGTAGTACTCTATAATGAGTTTGAGCGTATTAATAAATATGAGCGCGTATTTGTTAGTGGATATAAATTGTTTTAATATCGTGTTGATTGGTTTATTGAGTGGCATATGAACCTTCGTCGACACAGTCTGCGCAACTGTATTGAAGGGGTTTCTAAACACTTGAAGAGAACAATCGACACGGTATTGTTTTAAATATGGGTAAATGAAATAATTTTACCCAAAAATATATTTTGATATAAAGAATAGTTTTTGAAAACTATTTAGCTAATATATGGTTGCTTGGATGTTAGAAATGATAATATTAAAGTATTATCATTGTTAAGTGAAAATTTAACTAGAAATTGAAATATAATTAAAAATTTAAGGGATAAATTCATTATAGAATGAAATTTATGAATATGAATTATAGATGTAAATTATAAATTGAAATATAATTAATTGAGAATTTGTATAAGCATAAACTATACAAATACATTATAGTTAAAATTTGAATTAAAATAGAATTTGAAAACTTTAAAACCCCGAAGATTTTGGATGTATTTCGGAGGTAAATAGTACTATTGTTGTTTTTGGGTTATTTCTGAAAGGAAATTTTTTTAAAAATGGATTTAGAAAGGGAGATAGCATTAAATTCACTTCAGTCACTGGAAAATAACTTCGGTAATGACTGCAGCATCATCGATGTTCATTTTCGAGTTTCTAAGTGAAGATTGCTGCCAAAAATAAATTTGTTCAGAAAAGCTGGTTGTTTTTGAAAATCTCAAAGGAAATTTGTTGAAAATAAAAAGCCCGGATTGGTTTAAAATTTTTGAGAAATGAGATTTGAGATGTTGGAGATTTCAAAATGATTTGAAACCAAAGCCGGGAGTTTAAAAATCCTAATAGGATGGGTTGTAAGCTTATAAAATTGAGATGAGTTTTAAATCAGGAAGGGAATATAAGCTTTGGATGTTGGAATTTAAATTTAAAGAGAAATGTTACAAATGAAATTAACTTGAATGGGAAATAAAAATTTAACTGGATTGGAATAAATCGAATAAGCTGGAATAATATCCGCTTGTATTCGAATCAAGTTGAAATTGAATTGAGTTGAATAAATTTGAGTTAAAGTAAAATTGAATTGGAATGAGAATTCAATTGAACTATGAATGGAATTATGTTCTTACTTAAATAATTGGAGAATAAGTTAAATAAGGATTGGATTGAAGTAAATAAATTAGAATAACTTATAAAAGAATCAGAATTAAATTGCATGGACTAAAAATATGCTTGAGTTATAAATAAGTGAAAAACTCGAGTTAGAAATAAAAGATGAAATATATTCAAGCCTAGAATGAGTGTGATTGTATGAAATATAAGTTGTGACTTATAAAATTGAAAATGGAATGCAAAGCCCAAAAAGAATATTGTTTGATGAATTGAAAAATAAAATAAAGATCAAAACTTGAATTATAAACTAAATTGAACTAAGAAAGTTAAATGGAGTGATATTTGGGATTAAAAATTCAAGTGTTGGATTATAAATAAGGGAAGAACTAATTAGATAATAAATTAGTTAATGAGATTGAATTGTGAGTTTACGATGAAGTTTGGAAATAAACTCAAGTTATAAATTGAAATTGATTCAAATTGTTGATGAAGTGAAAGTAATTAAGAATGAAGCTGAATTATGAGTTAATAAATTGGATGGTAAATTGAAAGTGAATAATAGAATCAGAACTAGAGTTATTAAATTGAAAATTTAGCTTGAAGTGTTAACAAATTAAATATAATTGAAGTGTATCGGATAAAAATGTAAATGGATTATAATAGCAATGACTTGAATGTGCAAATCAAATCCATAAGTGAAGATAACTTGGAAATAGCCAGGAAGTAAATTGAATGGTTTAAATCTGGAAAGTTAAATTTTATAATAACTAATCAAATAAATTTGTAGTTTGAAATGAGGTTGGATTGAGATAGAATCAAATTAAATTGGAAAGAGAAATTTATTTGCAAAAAGGAAATGAGCTTAAGAATAGAGGGGAAAAAAAGGAGATTTACTTAAAAATAAAATGGGCTTAAGTATAGAATTGGAGTGAATAAACTTAAGCTAAAAAAATGGAAATGAGTTGAATTACATTCAACTTAAAATTAAGTTTAATAATAGTGATTGGATTTAAATCAAGTAAGAATAAATTTTAATTGAAATAAAATTCGGTGTGATGCCGATAATATTTAATGGAATGAAAATGTTTAAATAAATAATTGTAAACCATTTTAAATTATTAAGGGATTGAAATAACCTGAGACAATAAGGAAAATGGAATGTTTCAAGTTTATTAGAATGGTTTAAGTGAATGTGTATAAACTAATTATATTGAATAAAAAAATGATGGAATAAATGAGTATCAAATGAAGTGTTGGTTTAAATGAGTTGAGAAATGGCTATTGAATGAAATAGCCTGGATTGTTTTCGAGCTAAACAAAATAGTTTGGAATAAACAAATTTGGAATGAAATGTAAATAAATGGATTGTAAATGAAATTTAAAAGGAGTGTGTCGAGCTAAATAAATGGTTGTGAATGGATTAAAATAAAAGGGAAATTTAAGTGGCAATCACGATGAACCTAGGTTGTAAATGGTTTTAAATGAACCAGTTGGATAATAAAATGAGATGCAAAGTGAATGGTGTTCAAAATTTAAAATTCAAGGAAAATGAGAATATATAGATTGTGAATAAATTTGAAAATGTAATAGAATTAAGTATAAATTGAGTTGAAATCCATTTACTTTGGTTATAAAACATAAATATTTGTTTCTTCACATAGATTTTGTCAAATTTGCATAGAATAAATATCATTGGATGTAAATGGAGGTGATTAAAATTCTATGAATTAATAGGAGTGAAATAAATTGATCTTGAGAGCAGTGGAATTTAATATGAATTGAGTTTGCTTAAGAATAAATTAAATGTTGGTGATTGAGTGTTAAACCATTCAAATTGACTGAAAATAGTTATAAATTAATTGAAACAGTTGAATTAGCATGGAAACTATAAAAATTTCTTACGGAAAAAAAATGTTTAGTGTGAATTTCTTTTAGAACTCATGTGTTTAACTATTGCAATTAAGTGAAATCATGTTAAACTGCATATATTTGGCACTTACATGTTTAAATTGAGTAAGTACAGGTACCTGGAAGTCGTGTGGCTGGATTTGCTAGTGCTATTTGCTAAAAATAATAAGCCGCTTGGTTAAAATGCTAAACAAGGAACGCCTACGCAATAAAAATAGGAAATATGAACTGTTTTTGGTTTTTCCGACCGTGTGGGTCGATGTATATATATTTATCTCTTTTGTCAAATTGCAAAAGCTCCTCCGTACAAAGGAGACTCTGCCAAAAAAATTCAGAAATTTTGGGAGTTAGAAATTTTTTGGAAATTAAGTTAACAGCAAAACGATTTCAAACTGGAAATTGAAATAAGTTAGTAAATGAAACTAATTTAAAATAATGACATGGATTAGTTATAAATGAAAAATAAGATTTAACATTTAGTGTCGAAAATAAATTGAATTCGTATGAAAATGAAAGAATCTAGTTGAATAGAAATAGATATAAACTAAAGTGGTAAGATGAAAGTAAATATACGAAACACATAAATGCTTATACTAGCTTAAGTAAGGAATGAGACACAATTGGAAATTGATACTACAAATATAATCTAAGTTAATATTTGAATGAATATTGACATTTGGTAGGGAAGTCGATAAAATGTTTTTGGAATATTGTGATTGGATATTATTGTTATAAAGGATATGCAGGTATGAAAAAGGGAAAAGAAAAGAAAAAAAAAATTTTGTTTTGATTTCAGGAGATAAATTTGAAATGCTCGACAAAAGGTATGTATTTAAATTTGGTATGAAATTTGATTGGGATTTGGATTGAGCCACTTGGCCTTTTTGTTTTATTTTTGGATTTGGGAGGCCGTAGAGCCATTTTGTAGTTGTATCGAGTCAGCCGCGCAAAGGAGACGCTGGCGAAATTTTTCGAGAATTTAGGGTGTTAGAGAAATTTTGAGAAAATTTTGATAATTCAAATTTGGTTTTAAGTTAAAAATTTGAAGTGATAAGTCGGTAATTTTGTTTGAGGCTTATGGGTAAGTTGGAAAGGTTAGGAAGAGGGTTACTGAGTCTTTTGATGAAAAGATTTGTTTGGTAAGTTGTTAAAACCTATTTGGGTTGAGGGAATAGTTAACGGGGTATTGGACCATTCTTCCTAATTAGTAATTTCGGGGATGAAATTCTTTTAAGGGGGGAGGAATGTGACGACCCGGAATTTTTGAATATTTGGAATGAGGATATTTATTCATTTTAAATATTCAAAGGTTAAATTTTAACTTAAATTACGAATATCACAATTTATTTGATAATTGAATTATTAAATTTAAATAAGAGAAGTTGGGTAAATTGTTGAATTTGGAGTTTTAAGCCTATTAAAAATAATTAGAAGACTTATAAAATTTATATTGCGGATATTGAAGATAATAAAAGTGTTAAAATTGGAGTTGTAAGTGTTTTGATCGGTTTCGACATTTAATATCGTTTAAATTGAATTTAAAAATAGCCTTCCGAGGCACAGTCTCGGAATTTGACGAAACCAGTTCCATTGGGTCCGTAATATTGAATTATTATCGGATTTCAAATTTTGTATTGATCGATGTGAGTGCACGATATATATATACGCGTAGAAAATTTAATTGATATTAATTGAAATAATATATATACTTTTAAAAGAAAAAAATCTAAAGTCAAATCTTCTTCTATACGCCTCCTTCCCATCTATGTCAAAGCTGAGTCTTCTTCCAGAATTCACATATTAATCAGTTTCGCAGAAAAATAAAATAAATGGCCGAGCATAGATCTTTATCTCAAATTCGAATTCTCCTTCTCCACCGTTTTTATGCCGAACTCCTCACGTTAAAATTCAAAATTTCAATTGAATCACTCCCTTTGAAATCAAACAGAGAAACCGAAACCCTAGGCATCGAGAAATCAGGAACCTTCCTCGCTATTCGCATCGTTCTCATCTCGAGTTAAGTGAAGCGCAAGCAAATCGCCTTCGAATTCTTTGGCGACCGAAGTCGCGGTGGCGGTTGTTCGAGTTCAGGGAGGAATCAGTCGCGATGTCAAAGGGTTTAGGACATCTCAGGATTCGAGCTTGGGGTCACGGCCGCTGGAGTCGCGATGGGATTTAGGGTGTGGCGACGACATCGCGTGGATGATGCTCGTGTGAGTGTGGGGCGGCAGCACGGTCGAGGGTCTGGGTGCAGATTGAGTAGCGATGTCGGGTCGAACTCGTGGTTGTGTGGTCGATTGGGTGAGGCAGTGGAGTTGGTAGTCGCGAGTGGGTTTTGGTAGTGAGGTACTGTAGTTTTATTTTCTGTTTTCAATCTAATACATAGCTATTTCAATTTAACATATATGTATATATATATGTGTATATATATATATATGTATGTATGTATGTATATATGCAAAAGAAAAATAAATAAATATACATGTTTGACTTGCTATTCTAAAATATGAGAGTAGGTAATTATTGTATTTAATAAACTAATTTAATTTATCTTAGTTACCGAAATGATTTATTATAGAAAATTTGTTTAAGTAAAATTATTAGATTGGATTTAGGATTTATTTAATGGAAATAAATTTTTAAAATTTGTTTAAATAGTAATGAATTGTTAATCAATTCAAGTATTAATAAACCATGTAATGTTATACAAGGTCCGATACAGTGAGGAAACGAATCAGGGTTGGATTGGATTGGTTTGCAAACATAATCAAAAGGTGAGTTAATCTCACTCAGTTAAATTTAAATGATTAAATTTAAATAATTGTTTGAATGAATGAATTGATTGATGTGATATAGTATGATATTTTTGATTGGCATATTATATTGTGCTAACATTTGTGGATGCAGGGAAAACAGGTTGGAGGGATCCAACTGGACCCCTCACATTTATTTAAATTATTCAATATTCTCTGTTGTGATTATTTGATATCTTATGATGAGTTATATTGGAATATTGAATGTTATGGTTTATTGGATATTTGGGTATAATGAATTACCAAAATATATAAATTTGATTGTTGAAAAGAAATTAAGAGAAAGTAAATTTGTAAGCGAAATAATTATAGAAAGTTTGAATAAATTAAGAATGAAGTGAAAGAAATAGAAGTAATATGAAAATAATAATAAATAACTTCGAGTATGAACAGAAATGAAATTTTGAATAAAATGAAATTGATGAATTGTAAACTTAAGTTATATCAATTAAAGAAATAAAGAATTATTTTAAAATTTCAAAGTTTAAATTTATTTAAAAGAATAAAGAAGTAATTGAGAAATCTAAAAATTTAGAATTTTTAGTTAAAGTGTTTTTAAAATCATAATCAAGAAATGAGATCTGAAATTAATAGATTCTGAATTAAAAGGGAATAAATTGGAAATCAATTTGGGAAATTGATTTAAGTGATTGAAGTTGGGATTTATCTCTGGATAACCAAGTACATTTTTAAAGTAAATTCTTAAATAAATTTAAAGGTTTTAAAGTTGTTGAAAAAAAGCAAGTTTTAGAAAATTTATTATTTCTAATATTTAAATTCAATAGTAAGTATTTTCCCAAATCTATTATAGTAGTAATTACTTAAAAAGTGACCTAGTATTTTGTTTTCAAAAGTGAAAATCTAGTTTTATATTCTATTAAGTAACTTTATTTTCAAATACTCATATAGTATGTATTTTTACAAAACATTGAAGTAATTTAACTTAAATGTTTAAAGGTATATTTTCAAAGTAAAGTGTTTTAAATTATTTTAAAAAATCTAGTTTTGTGCTTGGTGATTTCAGAGGAGATAGAAAATATTGGGAAAGTTTATTCTGAAAAGAAAGATGGTTTTGAAACTGTTTCAAAGGATTGAAAATAGAAATATATCTTGTGAAGATATTTTTGGAGATTAATAAATAATTTGGAAAATTATTTATTGGTTGATGGTTGTTTTGTGAATATAATTGATAGTTAAATAACCGACTATCAATATTGGACAAATGCGTTGATCGTTTCGAAGAGACCGGGATCGAGATTTATTTCTCGAAAACCACTTCGATCCGGTTTGTACGATTCGTGAAAACGATTTTGGATTCGAAGATGGAGCAGTGAAGTGCAAGGGCTAGTCGCTGCTAATCCTGAGGATATTTCCAAAATGGATGTAGTAGGAATAGTGCCTTCGGTTCCATTCGAACCCGGGACGGACTTGTATGGATGAATGCTTGCGAAACATCGTCAGGTGGACGATGGGCATTCTAAGGGATATGTTCTATAAAGGTAACGCTTAGCCTCAAGCCTCATCAAATGGGAATGACTGAAAATCAGGGGTTATGCAGCAAGGCTAGGTGGGTAGCACCCAAGCAGGGTGAGGTCATTTCAGTCTAGATGTCTCTTTTTATTTCGGCTTAGTGGTGCGGTTGCTGATCCCAACCGCAGGGTGATCTCACTCGGGACTGTCCAGTAAGGGATGGTTCCGGTCTTGTGTTGCAGGGGAGCGGGTGTACTCCTCGGTACTGTGATCTAGGCCCCGTACTGTGACAGGTGGTACCCCAGTGCCTAGTCATTGGTTGGAAATCCATTCTCCCTACGAGCCTTGTACGAATTTTGTTTGTATTACCCACTTTGTGGCTAGTAGCTGGAATTTAATCATGTAACAATTTCGGCTATTTTATAAGTATTTGTATATAGACCCTATTATAATATCAAAGGATTTCTATAAAAATTGTTTTAGCTATCGTAAGGTAAAAACCCGACATGTTTATTTGTGGCGTGGTCTTACGAGATGCTTTTGTTTTCAAAGGAATTTTGAAACTTTAATAATAAATTGGGTGAAATTTTCTCACGCTGGTCTTCAAGACTGACTCGGGTGTTATTTAACTGTAATTCTCGGGTCAGACCGAGTATTATAGGATACAGGATATGATGTTGTGGAGCTCAGGAGACGAGCAGGATGGCGATACGTACTGCCGTACTTGTATATATATACGTATTCCGCTGTGTTGAGTTGTTGTATATCCATTTGTATGGTATTGATGTTGAGTTGTGATTGATGTACTCTGATTGATGTAATATATAAACAGAGATATATTTGATTGAGTAAAGATTATTTATTATCTATTATATTTTATTCCGCTGCGATGGTTAGATTCTGTTATTGTTTTCTATTTTCTTCTTCTACCTCTTCTTCTTAAACCCAAATGGTTCGTATTTCTGTGCAACTTGAGTTGATTGTTGTAGAATAGTGTTGACTCAAGGGGTACGGATTTGCGGGCTGTCACAGGCATCTAAACCGAGGATATAAAATCTTTAGTGAATCGATGCTGTTGTAAAGGAGTTTCACCCTTTACAAATCAATCTGATATTGGCGAGACTGCCGACTCATTATAAAGATCATTTTGAAGTGGAGTTATGGGATACTCCAAAACCAAAAAAAGATGAATAGTGAGGGACATGAATGGATTTTGGAACCACAGGGAACGTTCCAAAGTTCAAAGGAAACCGAATTGAAGAAGAAGGAATTCAAGCTCGAACGAATGTGATTCTAAAATTAAATATACTCTATATACTGAGTTTTGCCTAAAACCATAGCTCTGATACCAACTGTAACGGGCCGCGCCAGTGGGGTAACGCCCACCGTAGCATACATTGGTACATGTGTTCTTCCTTTACGGCCAGCCTCTCGACTGCACCACCAACCCTCGTGGGGACATGTAGGAGTAAGAGTCAACCGTTCGCTACCAAACCAGGAAGCAAGAACGCCCTATCATGCTGCACCCTCCAAGTGCAATGGCAGACACACATGTCGGAATTGAATTGCTCAAAATATCGCGTTGTAAATAAAATTTTTGGCAAATCTCAGAATATACAGTAAATAATAATCACAGATCACAAACGTAGAGTATTTAATAATGCAGCGGAAGTAAAAGAAATAGTAGTTCATGAAGCTACTATATAAATATATCAGAGTTAATTAAAATACAACAGAAGAAAATAAAGTACAACAAAAGTCTCAAGATGACAACCAAGCACAAGCTGAATAGAACAACAGAACTGGAATAGATAAGACTAGATAAGCAGATAATCTCCAGCGATTCCAATCTCCAGAAAGTGGAATCCAAATCCGTGAATAACTCAGGCTGACCCGAGCGTAAATAAAAATACAAACACTCGAGTCCGAACATACATACTTATACAATGTAAACCAACTCAAGTGAACTGTAGTAAAAGTACAAGTAACTTAGAAGATGCTTGGGACCGCCCATCCTCTAAGGATCCGTTAAACTATTTACCATGTAGTAATATTGCGCTATTATAATAATGTCTAACAGTAAAATAAACATACTTTTAAATAGCATTAAGGCTTTACATTTTCCACCTTAACACGTAATAGTCCCAGTAGTCCATCCAGTATCATCATATCTCCAGATCGGGAGACTACCCTAAATACTCCATGGGCTACGGGAGAAATCCAAACTCGTAGTAAAGGCTCGGTATGGTAGGTGACACGGCACACAAGGCAATGCCAGGGTAGATATACCATTTATGACACTCGGGCTGGTGGTAACGCAGCAGCCATATACGCCCACCGCGGAACACACTCCAAATCAAAATCGGAGGATGGCCATCTAACCAATCACAAGTATGAGTATAGTATCGAAGAAATGCGTCCGCTACGAGGTGGACCTCAACTGGCCCGAGACCGCTCCTGTTTTAGCCACTTTATGCCAACTCACGGGAGTTGGGTCCACGTAATATACCTCAAGAACGTCGCCACCATCCTACTTCATTCTAGAGTCTCCACCGCGTACACGGTTGTCAAAGTGGTTTTCGGTATCGACAAGGAGTATGCCAGATATCCGATCCCAGTCTCTTTGCCAACCAATCGTTATCATAACCCGTGGTTATAACTTTAAAATAATATTTTACTTCAAATAGAATATCATTTCCAGTTCAAATCTTTATCGAAATAAAGATCAAATCATTTACAAACCATTTTAATATATAAGAATATCATATCTTCTCAAAACTTCATTTCAAATCATTTTAATATATCAAAATATCATATCTTTCCAAAACTTCATTTCAAATCATTTTAATACATCAAAATATCTTATCATAAACATCCTTTAAATTCAAAGATAACATTCATTCATTTTCAATTCAAACCACTCTTTAAATGATTTATATTTCAATTAAATTACTTCTTTTAAACCCTTTAAAAGTGTAATTATTATTCTTTCAGTTGAAGTATTCAAATTTCAAAGTTTCAAGTCATTCTAAGCTCATTTACTAAGTCAAAAATCATATTTTTTAAAATTTCAGCTTTTCGCAATATATAGAAAAAAGCTATTATAAGTTATACTTGAAAACATTTTATTTCAGCAAAGACAGCATTTAAAAATGCTGTTAAAACTCAGTTTTAGTTAAATTTTAGTTCAAAACAGCAAAGACAGCATTTTCCAGAAATGTTGTAATAGCTCAGGTTCAAGTGTAGAGTTTTTATTAGTTTCAGCAAAAACAGCAGACTACTACAGCAATTATAGAACTGCTGTAATAGGCCTGAGTTCAATTTTAGCCTACAAGTTCAACTACAGCCACTACAGCATTTCCGAAATGCTATAATAGCTCTTTTTACTTAGTTTTAGTTAAATTCAGAAACCATATCATTTCTGAATGCCATTAAAAGTGAATTCTAGATTTTTGTGTATTTCCAGCAAATAAATAACTTCATTTTAAACTCTTTAAACATTTTAAAAATCATAATTTAACATTAAAAATGTTCATTAACATATCATTAAACATATTGATTTTTATAAAACCAATTTCTTATAAATAAATCCAAATTTCAATAATTCCACTTATTAGTTCAAGTATATAATTTCCTTTCTTCACTTTTCAACAAATAAACTTAACACTTCAAATTTAAATTACCATTTCAAAAATTTAACTAAATTTCCAATTTATTTAATTAATTTAAATCTTTAATTAAAACTCAAATTTCACATTTCCAAGTCAAGTTATATTTTAAAATTTCACTTTTAAGCATTCATTTATTTAACCACTTAAATTCATAGAACAATCAATAATACTTTAATAAATCAATTAAATTCAAATTTAAATCAAATTATCATATTTACCATTTTTCAAATAAAATTTAAATTTCCATTTTATTTATATAACTTAAATATCATTTTTAACCAAAATTTCAAATTTCTAAACTTAAGTTATATTTCAATAATCCAATTTAACCATTCATTAATTACATTTCTAACTCATACAAAAATCATAATTTCTTTATTTTAAAACATTTCAAAATCTATTTAAATCAAATTTCATAAACTTATATTTTTAAAATACTTAAAAATATCCAAAACCACTTTATAAAATAACCACGGGTCTGTATATAGTTTTCTAACCTAGGTCAAGTGATACAGATATGTATCATTTCAATCCGCAGTTTAAAAAGAAAAATCCGGGTTCTATCATTTCAAACCCGCAATACCAAGTTAAATAAATTAAATAAAAACCGTTTAGGCCTATCATTTCAGCCCATAACGATTTTTCCCTATTCTAAAGTCCGTTCGGGTATGTATCATTTCAACCCATAGTGATTTCTAATCTACAGGGAACTTGTAGTGCGATAAACAGATATAAATCAACAGTAACAACATATATATAATAACAGATGATATGACATGAAATTTAGTAGGTTTATCATCATATATAAATAATCACAGGCAGTTATACATCATATGATTTTCTACACATTCAATTGTTGTTGTTTCACAACTGCATAAGTATAAACCTCGTGTGAGTTTTACTCACCTTTTTGGTGCTGGAGATTGCAATACAAATGACATAACGGATTCAAGAAGGCACGATGACACAATATTATGCTTAAGTGGGAAGTGATCCAAGCTTAGACTTGTATTACAACCCAAAACAAAACAAAATAAAATTACAATTCAATACAACATTCAATTTGAAATAACTTTGAAATGAAAAGAGATTTGAATGTCGAATCTTTTGCCTTGTTTTCTACAATGCTTTGCATGACCTAGGGGTTTATTTAGGTCAGGTTTGACATGAATTTGGCTCAGGTTTGATCATAGAAATGCATGGCATAAAGGCTAGAACATGTGGAGGAAGTTACAACATAAGGATATCAAGAGACTAGGCAACATAGTGGAGTTTGGTTCAACTTTTGGCTCGGTCTATGGGTCAAATGGCTCGGCCATCATTATGTACAGGTCTAGACAGAGGTTTAGGTGGTGATTAGTGGTGGTGGCAAGGTGGTGGTGGCGGCTCAAGGTGGTGGCCTTGGTGGTGGATGAAAGGTAGATGAAGGTAGGCTCGGCTATGTAGTTGTTTATGGGGTTTCAGACATTGTTTTGTGGTGCTAGGTTCAAGGGGAGGTCACGGCCATATATGGTCAGAGGAGGAAGAGGGTTAGGTCATGGATGTTGTGGAAGGAGTTGGTGTGGTGTTCGGTGAAGGAGTGGTGGTGATAGGCCAAGCAACATATGAAGGAATCAAGGAAAATTCAAGCAACATTCAATAGAAAAAGTGGAGAAAAGAAGAAGAAAAAGAAGGCTATTACCTAAAATTCTTCCAAGCCATGAAAAATGAAATGAGATGGTAATGTTTCACGTGAATTAGGGATGAGAACTCATGGCTATTGTACGGCTAAACAAAAATTAAATGAAGAGTTATGGAAATTGAAAAGTCCTAGCAATTGAAAAGTCAAAAGAAAAGGAAGAGTCTTTGCCTCTTCAAATTTCCATTTCTTTTAAAACAAATAATTTCAGAAAAATACTTTTAAAACCGAAAAAAAGTGAAAAAAATATGAAAATAAATAATTAAATTTAAAGGAAAATACAAAAGAATAAAAGAAATTGTTTAAAAATCCAAAACAGTGTCCAGAAATTACAAATAAATCACCATTGACTTTGGAAAATTGTTTACTTCATTTTAAAAATATTCTAAAAAAAATTTCGAAATAAAAGTATTTTAAAACATTTTAAAAGTGAAATAAATAATTAAATTTAGAGACAATAGAAAAAGAACTAAAGAAAATGTTTTAAAAATTGGAAACAGGACATGAAAATTACAAATAAATATCACTAGCCCTATAAAATTCTATTTTACTTTAAAACAAATAAAAGTTAAATAAATAAAATAAATAAGGAAAAAAATAAAGTAGGAATGAGAATAAATAAGTTCTTAAGAAAATATAAAGACAAATGAAGAATTACTTTAATTATTTGAAACTAGGAATTAAAATTTGAAAACAGAATACAGCTGACATTTGAAAATGTCAATAACACTTTTTAAAAATGTTTAAAACCAAAATATATACATAGCATGTTATTTTACCCATATAAATATAATTATAACATTACATGACCAAATAAAATATTTTTTTGTATAATGTAAGATAAACCATTTTGTTAAATACAGCAAATTACGCACAATAGTTAAAAAAGCACAACTTTCACACGAAAAGCAGTGTTCTTAAAATTTTATTTACTTTCATAATAAAAGAAAAATTAAAATTTCAAATAATTAAAATTTAAATTTAAAAGTCAAAGTTTGACTATTTTAACCAAAATTCACTTTTTTGGAAAATTATTCTATTTAGTCATATTTGGAATTCTAATCCATATCAAAATCAAAGTTTATATTTAAAATAACAAAATATATTCTTTTTCATAAATAAAGCTTTTAAATCTGGAAATTCAATTTAGAAATAATTGTAAAATACAGGGTTGTTACACCTTTACATGTGTCTCTATAACACAACCCGTTCGTTATTCCACATCGTTTATCTCCATAGTAAAACACAATCATTATTTGAACTTGTCCTTGTGGATTACCATCACAACTTCTGCCATTGAGTCGTCAGGACTGGAACACCTCTAGACACCCTCATAAGTCGTAGAGTTATGATGCCAAAATTCCAAAGTCGTCACATTAAAGCATCATGTCATCACTTCATTGGTTGCTACATAAACCCTCGTCTTGGAGTCGTGCATTTCAACTCCAAGTCGTCTTCCTAAAACCACCAAGCAGCTTTAGGTCTGACTTGAAGCATCCTAATGCTAGACTCGAAGTTCCCCTGAAGCACACCACGTCTCAGTTCTTCTAATCATTTCGAAGGACCGACTCTAAGAAAGAGCACTATCAGACCGAAGGAAACCACTAAGCACAAATCCTTGTCCTGCACTTCACCCCTAAACCAATTTTCCCGCCCGATATTTCCCCAACCCTAAGCAGCTACACCTCCGATCCAAAGCACTACCATATCGGACCCTAAGTTTTCCCGTAACAAATTTTATTTTTGGTTCTTCACTACCAACCAGCCCAACTCCAAGAAAACAACACCTCTCCAAACCCTCAAACTTGAAGCCAACTACCAAATGCCACCAAGTCGAACACCTGGCATCGAACCAAATTCTTTAGCACTTTCAACGCCCGATCTCGCATCGATTCCATCGTTACACTTAGTACTTTCATCTCCATGCATCTCATATGCACTAATAGGACCCTAAACACCGTAGAGCGATCCATTGAAAGTCTGATTCTATGTTTACGGATCTCACATCCTTTGTTCATCGAATTGGAGAGCACATCACCAATTTTCTACACTCAGACCTTTAACCATAGAATCAATCATCGCGACTATTTTTCTCGGATGAGCGTTTACAATCATTCAAACATACAAAAACATCCAAACAAGCATCAAATACATTCAATCATCTTCAATCATACAAAAAATATCAAATCATGACAAATCATCCTAAAACACAATGATAACATAACCTAATGTCTATATGATCCACTACACATCAAACAACATGATTAGTTCACTTTAAATTATTTAAACTCGTTTTTACTTTTGGCTTGATTTTAAGACTGTCCCAAAACATATTTTTGACTTTAAAAATGGGTTCAAAATATGTTGATACATATATAATAAGTTGTGAGATGATAAATCACTCACCACACTCAAAAATGAAAGATTTGCATGCAAAACAATGTAAATCCGAGAATAGACAGCAATGCCCTAAAGTTTCCTTTTCAAAAATATAGATTTTTCATCAAAAAATATAGATTTGGAGGTCTCTAGCTAATCACCTTGCTAATCTAGCTTTAATCTATGAAATTGGCTTGATTTGAAAGAGAATAGAGAATATATTCGCTAAAGAGAAGTTTAATGAAGGTTTAGATCTATTTTGAGATGATGGAAAAATGATTTGGGGAGGCTATGACAGCCAATATAGCCTTAAAACCCGAAATGGATTATTGGACCTCACCCAAATTTCACTAATTACTCATTAAGTTATTCCAAAAACTATTTAACTTCAAGCAGCCATATCTACCAAACGGTAAGTCCAAAACATTATTATGGCTACTTTACGAAACAAAGAAACTCTCAAATCTTTTTCAATAGAAGCAGTCTTAGACTCTAATCCGGCTCCTATAAAAAGTTATAGCAATTATAAGATTTCAAGGGTAAAATCGTCTAATAAAATTTCTAGTAGTCAAAAATATCACTACTAAATATCACCAATAGCAATACCCATTTAGTCAATATCAATGCATGCATGGTTATTGAAATAAAAATGATATGCCACAAAATGTTATGGCCGTGTGTTCTGATATGATTTACATATATAATGGCAGATTAGGAAGGAACTACACATTATAGTAGAGTACTTAATTCCATAATAAACAACAGTGGCTCAAACTTTTCACATCCTCCACCAAGTCAGTATTATTTAATTGACTCAAGATGTTGCCTAATAAATTAGTTTATGTCTCCATGTCCAAATATGAGATGTTACATCTCCGGTTATTCATGAAACTCACAAAGAACTAAAATGAAAATTTTCAGTTTCTACTATTCAATTTTACGTATGGTAATTGAAAGAACATTCGAAATATAGAAGATAAAATCTGCAATATTAAGTAGAATGTCGACTTACTAATTTTCAATTCAAGTTAAATTGGTTGTCAATGTAATGGCTATCTAAATTTTATACAGAAACGAAACGACATGGATTAAGAGTGAGCATTCTTCGGAACTAGTCAAATAAGTTTATTTCAATCGGTTTAGTTTGATATTGAAAGTAGATTGGTTTCTAATCAACCCGTAAAAAATTTAGTTCGGTTATAGGTTTTACCAAATTAACCTAACTTTTATTATTTTGTTAAAATTACTAATGTTATAATGATTTTTTTAGATTAATCCCATGGTCAAATAAATTTTATTTATCATATATTTATCAAAATTAATATTAAAAAACATAAGAATACAAAATAAAAAAACATTAATCATATATTTACGGTTTATTTAAAGTACGATGAATATTTCAAAACATAAAATGTCAATCATTTTTAGTTCGGTCAACGTGAATGACCAATTGATCCAATCAAAATTAATTTAATTGGTTTTGTTTTCATTATTATTAGTTTTAGTTTGTCGAGTTCAACAATTTTCAAGATCAGATCAATCAAACCAACCAAACGCTCATCTCAAAAATGGATATACACTTTATACCATTTAATGATAATCTCAATCTTATTCTAGAGAAATACGTTAAAAAATACTACAGTGTCTGAGTTAAAAAAATAAACAATCGAAAGATGAAGTGAAAATAATATTACGTTGATCGTATCTAAACTTCGTATTTATATTACTAAGTTGTTGTATATGTTCCAATTGTTTTATTATAAATTGTCATGTTTGTGTTACTACATTGTTATATCATATGTGATAAGCATTAGATAAAAAGTAATTACCATTATCAACAATTGTTATAATACAAATACAAACAATTGTTTCCCTTTTGTACCTTTCCTAACGTAAAAACGCCTTTCCATTTCATCGAATCCCCCTTTCCACAGAATGACCTCTTCGTTTCCGAAAAAAGCATAAATTTATACTATATTATGATTAGTGAGTTGGATTTCAAGAGAACACAAGCCCCCTTGAATTTTGGCAACTGAACAGTCTCTAAATCTATATTATCTATACTATTATATTATTAGTGAGCTACATTTCATTTCATTTCATTGGCGCGGAAGCCATTAATTTTTTTTTCTTAAAATCTAAAATCCAAACGTTGCGGCTCTCCCTTACTTATTTTTTCCCTTTGTATCTTCCACTTTCGGCTGTCTTCTCTCCTCCTCGCCACAAGCATAATCCCATAATCACCTGATAACGTCCCTCTCGGTTCCTACCTTATCCACTCTGTCCTTCTTCCATGCGTTGTTCTATCGATGGCGCCTCCCTTCTAGAGAGTGGTCAGAATAGGTTCGACGTATGTTTTACGGTGCGGTTGCTAGAAGCTAAGTCAATGTAAGAACCTTTTTACTCTTTCTTTCTACCGATCAGTGTGGGATTGGCTCCTTCTCTGTTTGCTTCGCTTTGGTTAGGGTTTTCGTTTCATTGTGTCGGCAATGTGCTTTTATTTGATTTTTGAATCCTTTGCAAAAGTTCGTCTTCCTTGGTACCATGGATAAGATGTCTTAAATATGTCGACCAATTTTCTTCATGATGGTTGGATACGATAATCGATGGATATGATAGTTTTGGATTTGCTACAAATGTGAACGGTTAATGTAATTTGATATCTTATGATATCTTATTCTTTGCAATCCTCCCTGAAGAACGTTGATTATGTTAAGATGTTTTTATAATGCTTTTAAATTCATATGTTTGTATTCTTTGTCTTTTCCCTTTACCTGCTTTTCCAAATTCCACTGCTAGTTTAACATGTGTGTTACAGTCAAAATAGAACGGTAGGAATTTTGAAAAGGTAATAGTACTGAACTAAATTATGGCTTTGCTTCAGGAAATCTTGGGGGTGTGCAGCAAATGTTGGTGGGTTTTTAACAATGAGGAAAGATAAACATATAAGGCAAGCAAGGAAACCTTGGGTTTTCAGGTCGAAATTCGGATTCATGCCCTTCCTTCTACAGTTTGTTAACATATGATAAATGATTTTTGAGTGGAAGTTAGAGATAACAATAATTATCTATAAGTGGATAAATTTGGACCGGTTAATAAGCAAGTGGCTTTCTTACATATGTATGAATACTAAATTTAACTTGCACTCCCAACTGTTATGGAAATTATTTAAAGTCATAAATTTCATGATTTGTTTGAGATGTAAATTGGCATTTGCATTTGCCTTTTGATTGGATTTCTATATAGAGTTTAATGATTAGGAAAGGAGTGAGTCCTATACATCTAATGTTCTATTTTCTTATCATCTAGCAAGGTCTAGAATATAGCGGAACATAGTAAAGCCGCTAACTTCACTACCATTCCTTCTAATGTCTGAGCCATGAGGTATTGCTATTAAAACTAGCCTCCTCATTTTGATTCTCACATATGTTTGTTTTTATGCTATTCCTGAATTGCTTCTTGCTTTAATGGGGAAATGGTAGGAATTAAATAATGTTTTCCTATACAAATTCATTTCAGATAATGGTTTTTCAAAGTTTTAGAATGTCCTTAACTTATTTGTGACTTTTCCACTGATGCATGCATGAAAGATTTTATTACGATTTTTATATTTTGTTGGTAATCCTTCAGATTTCTGAAAACTTTAAAATGTTTATATTTGCTCGATTATACAAAAATTTATATATTGATTGAATTTTAGTTTAGAACTATTTGTTGCCGGATAGCAAATTTGAGATGTATATAAGGTGTCGGTACATAATAAATAGTAGTTGAATTACACAAATTTCTATACTGATTGAAATCAAACTATTTGTGATGTCTATAAGGTGTTAGCACAGAATAAAATTTCTGTAGTGATTGAATTTCTATATTTAAATACCAATAACACCTTACGGCGTGATCATAAAGAAAGGTAGTCAGTACATAATAAATAGTCATATTGCTATTTAAAACATTTATATCTCTATAGTTTTCTGTAGGATTTTGTTAGTCGACCTCCAAAATTTCAACCAAGTTATTGACTATAGCTGACTCACTTCAAAAGCTCCTTCCTGATATATTTCCCTTACAGTATGAATCTTCCTTATATTGCTATAATTGCTAGTTATTAAAATTTCTTTTCGACTATTTAATATATTTATGTTTTTACTACTTTTATTTATGATTTTTTAATTGGATTTTCAAAACTACAAGCAGGTTACTGATTATAAATTTACTAAATCAAAAGATTTAGTTTCTTTGATGTGTTTGCCTCTTTTATAGCAAGTACATGATTTTGGTTGCTTACCTCATACTATTTTCATATAATTTTTGCTCTTTTGATTTTCAGTTCACACTGAGCTTCTATATACAAAGTACCATTTGTTTATACCAAATTCATTGCATATTAATTATAAACTTGATCAAATTCACTGCATACTAATTGTAAACTTCATGAACTTTGACTGATTTTCTTTGATATTTTTCGGTAAAGTGAGAAGAAAATTCATGTATGTGATTCTTTGTTTGGTTGATTTATTTTGCAAAGATTTAAAAGAGCTTATCAATTCCAATTGGCATAGGAATTTTTATACATGGATTTTGTTAAACAACCTAATTAATAGAAAGAGGGAACTACATAATATATGCAATTTTTTGATTCTATGGTATTTAAAATATTAATAAGTTTCTTATATGATAAGAATGATTATGTAGTTTGTGCAATTTTAGTTGTGGCTCAAAATGTAGCTGTTTTTGCTTACCATGTTGCAACATATCAACGTGTTGGAAGTGTATCCGGCCTTCAAATTTTCAGTACCTTTCTTTTCCATATTTTGCCTCCATCGTCATAATTAGTAAAAATAATGATCAAGCTAACTTTATTGTTCAAATTTTTTAATGTGCCTTGAAATTTTAAAGGGTATATATATATATAACATGTGATCGTCTAAAGTCTCACATGCTGAACTACAGTCTCAAATTCCACAATGTGGAAAGTTGCGCGTGTGATATCGATGCTTGGTTAAGTTCGCAAATCTCTATGGCAATTCTCAGTCCTTGAGCATGGAAAAGATATTTTACATGATCCATGGTCCAATAAGGATACAGGTTTTTCGTTGACTGAAAGAGATAGATTGTGCTTGAGAGACTTACTTCCCCCAACAATCATATCCTTTGAGCAGCAGTATAAGAGCTTCATGGAATCATATAGATCATTGGAGAATAACACCTGGGATGAACCTTAGCATTTTGTGTCATTGGCTAAATGGATGATCTTTAACAGACTTCATGACAGAAATGAAACTTTTGTACTATAAGGTTCTTATTGATAATATTGAAGATTATGCTCCTATAATATACACTCCCACTGTGGGGTTGGTTTGTGAAAATTATGGAGGATTGTTTATGTAGACAAGGGGGATGTATTTTAGTGTAAAGGATAAAGGAGAAATGATGTCAAGGATATATAATTACTCATCACAAAAGATTGACATGACAGTTGTGACATATGGTAGTCGTTCTTTCCCAGCGAATTGGTCGGGCAACTTAGACTCGGCCTCCCCTATCGTTCGGTCCAAGATGGAGCGTTCGGGACCAAGAAGCATCTGGTATTGAATACCTTCCGGTCGAAGAAGAACGCTCGGTACAAGTTACGTTCGGCCAAGGATATCATTCGGCCAAAGCGACCGTCCGGCCAGAAACCTCGCTCGGCCCTTAAGTGGTTCGACACCATAACGCTCGGCATACCCACCGCTCGGCCCAACTGGTTCGTCCGGCATCTCTTTGCAAACGTCATTCAAAAGCGTTCAGCCAAAGGCCTCGCTTGGCCAAGGGCCTCATTCGACCAAAAGCATCGTTCGACCAAAGGCTCGTTCGGTCAAGATTGCGTTCGAACATAAAGCGCCTCGTTCGGGACCCAGACTGTTCGACATCATGCCGTTCGGCATCATACCGTTCGGCTCCAAGGAGCGTCCGGTATCCACAAAGACTCGGCATTCTCACTCGGCCTTCCGAGATGTTCGGCAATCAAGGATGGTTCGGCATTCTCCCCAGCACGCCCGCTCCGATCATTGATCGGCCTACTCTTCCCCACAACAAACGTATTGTTTGGCATAAAGAGAATGGGTCAGCACTCGACCGTTCGGCCTTCTCAGTTCGGCATACAGGGCTTGTCCTATTTGGACCGAGTTATTCAGCTACCAGGCCCACCAGGAAAGTCCAACCCACCTTTGACTATAAATAGAGGGGCAGGGGCACAGAGAAAGGGGGAGATTTGAGAGAACACTTGGGAGACTCTGCCATTTTCAAGACTCATTCCAGACTTATTTCTTTTATTTTACAATTGTATTCTAGTAACTAAAAACGGATTAAATCTGTAATCACCCATCAAGGAAATCAATGGAAATTAACTTCAAAGTGGATGTAGGCAGTTACGCCGAACCACTATAAATTTGGTGTTCTTGTTCTCTGCATTTAAATTTACACTTTATTCTCTGTTTTAATTTACCTTCTTCATTAATCTCTCTACATAACTCTACTCAAGGGTATTAATGACCAATTTTGGTGCTAACATTTTGGTGCTTTCATTGAGAATTTGAATTCTTAGGCTATAGGATCTGCTTTGCAGCTACTGGATTGCATAAATCCCTCGAAGGAGATCCATAATCATCTATAAGGCATCTGTTGATTCTACTTAGAGTAACAACTAACAACTCTACCATGGGAAGACCACGAACTAGATCAGCTTCTCAAAATGCAGATGCCCACGAGACCGCTAGTGTGCAACAACTGGGAGCTAGCAATCAACAAGCGATTCGAGGTGCAGGGCCCTCTCACAAAAACCAAGCAGAAGTTGTTTCCCGTGCAGAATTCAATGACTTGATAAGAGAACTTAAGGAAAGTAGAAGGCAACTTGCTGAGAAAATGCAAGCCAAGGCTGACCTCATGACTCAGCTTACTCATAGCCAGCATCAGAATGTTGGAAGTAGCCCTGTCCCTTACTCTGAAGATGATAGTTCGACTTCCGCTGATGAACCTCCTAGGCGTAGACACCGTAAGGATGAAGATGCACATGCAGGTGCTACTGATCGATCTACTAGAAACCAAGACCCAAATCGGATGGGACATCAACCTGCACGGTCCCGTGGAACGGAACCCAATCTCCCATCTTCCATACAAACCCCGGATTTGACGGTTATGGTCAGGCAGTTGATGAAAGAAAACCAAGGTCTAACTAATGAAGACCGGCAAGTGTCTAAGAGTCGTATTCCCTTCACGGATACCATTCTACAGGCCGAATACCCAAGAAAGTTCAGCATGCCTATCATTCCGGCTTACGAAGGAAAGACTGACCCCAGGCAGCATGTGATGAGGTACAGATGGATGATGAATTCTGCAAGAGCTAATGAAGCAACCAAGGGTAGGTGTTTCCCAATCACCTTGTCCGGGATTTCCACCATGTGGTTCACTCGACTCCCACCACGATCTATATTCAGCTTCGACGAATTAGCAATGAAATTCGTAGAACAATTCAGGATACAAACCACTCGTCCAAAGGATGTGATGTCCTTATCAAGTGTAACTCAAACTCCAGGAGAGTCATTGAAAGCATACTTGCAAAGATTTCATGGTGTTGCTACCGAGGTGAGCAATCCTAACGACCACGTGATTTTGATGGCAGTAATGCGTGGAGTGGATCCGGATTCTGCATTTGGAGAATGGTTGGCGGGGAAGTCCCCAGCTACGCTGGAACGTTTTTATTCGAAAGCTCATCAGTTCATAAGAAGGGAGGAAGCTCGGTGGTCAAGGCGAGACAAGGCATCAGGGCCCGTTCAAGAGTCTGTGAAAAGTAACGTCATCATGAAGCAAACCGGAGATAACCCCAGAAAAACTCAAGTTAACATCCAGAACAAGCCCGGGTAGTCTAAAGGATCCAGAGGTGGAAATCCCGTAAAGAAAAAAGAAACAGGGAAATGGAAATCAAGAATCCCAACATACAATGAATACACCCCGTTGAACGCATCTCTTGAAAACATCTATCTATCAACTTGCAACACTTTCCAATATAGAAAGCTACGTCCAAAGGAATTGACGGAAGAACAGAAGCGGACCGGGAAGTATTACCGTTTCCAAGAGTCTTATGGGCATAACACGAAGGAGTGCAGACACCTCCATGATGCTATAGAAAAACTAATGAGACAGAAGAAGCTGTAGGAATTTGTTAAAGACCCACAGGATGAGAGACAAGAAACATTAGACCCTGGACGTGGGCTAGCCCCACACCAACCAGAACAACCTACACGGACTGTGGGTTGATTGGTTATTAACACGATTGCTGGCGGACCTCATCCTGTAGACAAGAATTGGCAGGAGATGGAGCGATATGCTAACTCCTTAAGACATGCGGAGTACGAGTGTTGTTCGAACATGGAGGATGGGACTCCTGCAAAGCAGCAGCACACGATGAATGATGATATCGTATTCAGGAACAGAGATGCGGATAAGGTAGAGGTTCCTACCATTGACCCAATGGTCATATCTGCGACCACCGGGCCGGCATTCGTAAAGAGAATTCTAATTGATTGCAGAAGTTTCGTTAACATCATCTTCCTGAAGGCATACGACCAAATGAAGCTGGAGACCAAGGATTTGAAGCCGTCCAAAGGCAGAATCCATGGCTTTAATGGCGCAGCGACTGATGCAGTTGGATATGTGGAATTACCAGTTGAACTGGGACAAGGTGATCGCAGAAGGGTGCGAATCTTACCATTCATAGTACTGGACGTTGATTCCCCGTACAACGTATTTCTGGGTCGTCCAGCCCTAGCGGAATTCGGGGTAGCTTTGGCCCCTTGGTGTTTGACGTTATAATTTCCGACAGACAAAGGGGTTGGGGTAGTACACGGCGACCAGGCAACCGGCCACGCATGCTATGTAGCTGAGCTCAGGGAGGCACGGCGTAGGGAGAAAGGAAAGGTTGCGGACAGCTCTGTCCGCATCCAAGGTTCTGACGATTGACAACTAGCGCCCGAGCCCTAGCTCGGGCGGCATTCTCGGATCCATAGAGACATAGATCCGAGAGATGATGATGGGGAACCCAGGGAAACAAATGCGGCACCGGCTAAACTAACCATCGACATCTCAGTTAGCCGCAGCGACCACTCACGAGTTCTTAAAATAGGATCACAGCTCGACCCCGTGGCAGCTAAGAACCTTACTGACTTCCTCCGAGCGAACCTTAATGTTTTTGCTTGGATGCATTCTGATATGTGCGGGATTTCTCCTGCAATCGCGAGTCATATGTTGAACATAGACCCGAGGCATGTTCTTGTAAAACAAGAAAGGAGAGGCATGGATCCGGAGTGGTCCACGGCTCTCAGAGAGGAGGTGGACAAACTCAAAACCAACGGGTTCGTCCGCGACGCCCTCTACCCTGAATGGGTGTCTAACCTGGTGTTGGTAAAGAAAGCGAATGGAAAATGGAGGACTTGTGTTGATTACTCCGATTTAAACGAGGCATGCCCGGAGGATAGTTTCCCGCTGCCAAGGATTGACCAACTCGTCGACTCAACCGTCGGACATGAGTTACTATCATTTATGGATGCGTACTCTAGTTACAATCAAATTCCGATGCACATCTCGTACAAGAACACACTAGCTTTGACACAAACATGGGATTGTATTGCTATGTAGTAATGTCGTTTGGATTGAAGAACGCAGGAGCGACTTATCAGCGTCTGGTGAATCAGATGTTTAAAGACCAGATTGGTAAAACAATGGAAGTCTATGTGGATGACATGCTGGTGAAGTCACGGCAGTCAAACGACCACATACGAGACCTAACAGAGATGTTTGACATACTCAGGCATTATGGAATGAAGATCAATCCGTTGAAGTGTTCATTCGGTATAGCATCAGGAAAGTTTCTGAGATTCATTGTGAATGTCCGGGGAATCGAGGCTAACCCAGAAAAGATCCAAGCTATCCGAGATATACAAGTACCCAAAACCATAAAGCAGGTGCAAAGCCTGAATGGAAAAGTGGTCGCGCTAAGTCGATTCATATCCAGGGCTACAGGCAAGTGTGTTCCCTTCTTCGACATTATAAAGAAAGGAAAGAGAAACTTCGAATGGACATCCGACTGTGAGGAAGCATTCCGGGCTCTGGTAAGGCACTTGGAAAGTCCCCCCGTACTGTCCAAGCCGATAGACCACGAAACGTTGTATGTATACTTGGCGGTATCCCAACATGTCCCTACAGCCTTGGTCCGCGAGGAAGACCGGATTCAAAAGCCGGTTTACTATGTCAGTAAGCGCTTGACCGGGGCGGAAAGAAATTATCCAAAGATTGAAAAACTAGCCTATTTCTTGGTGATCGCATCACGCAAGCTTTGCCCCTACTTTCAAGCACACTCAATCGGTGTCTACACTGACCAACCCTTGCGACAGGTACTCCAACGACCGGAAACTTCCGGAAGAATGCTGAAATGGAATATTGAGTTAAGTCAGTTCGATATTGTCTATTTTCCACGGAGGGCGATACAAAGACAAGCACTAGCCGACTTCATTGCTGAATTCACTATGCTAGATGAACCGAGCAATCACGGAATCATACCCCCCCGTTCGATGGAAGATGTACACTGATGGGGCATCTAACGACCGTTGCTCGGGGGCAGGTATAATCCTCATAACTCCTGAAGACCGATCAATCTGCTACGCTTTGAAGCTCGAGTTTACAGCAACAAATAATGAAGCCGAGTATGAAGCATTGATTGCTGGCTTAAGACTGGTTATCGAATTGGGAGTGAGATCAATCGAAATCTTCTGTGACTCGCAGCTGGTAGTATATCAAGCGCGAGGAGACTATCAAGCGAAGGGACAATGACTTGCTCCTTACCTTGCTCGGGTTCAAGAGCTGCTAGCGAATCTGGAATACTACGACATCTCGCATGTCCCACGCGAACAAAATAGAGAAGCCGATTCATTGGCAAAATTCGCAAGCACTGGCGATGCACAACAAATATGATTGTTCCTTTTAAGACCCTCTATGCTCCAAGTATAGACGCAATGGAGGTAGATTTCGTGTTAGAGATCAAACTTGAGAAGGAATCGTGGTTGACCCCAGTCAAGCAGTACCTGCTACAAGGGGATTTGCCTGAAAAGAGAAGCAAAAGACGCCAAGTCCTTCGTAAAGCTTCATGATATGTAATACAGGATAGAATAATGTATCGAAGGGGATTTTCGACCCCACTACTCCGATGCATTGCCCACGATGAGATAAAACGAGTCCTGGAGGAAGTCCATGAAGGAGAGTGCGGTGACCATACTGGGGGCAGACATTAGCAAAGAAGATCCTCCGCTATGGATACTACCAGCCAACTGTGAATCGGGATGCTACAGACTATGTGAGAAGATGTGATAAATGCCAGATATATGCAAAAATCCCGAGAGCTCCGCCGTCGGAACTCACACAAATGGTAAGTCCCTGGCCATTTGCAATGTGGGGAATTGACTTAGTTGGTTCTTTACCCATAGCTAAGGGTGGAGCGAAATATGCAATAGTTGCGGTGGACTACTTCACCAAATGGGCAGAAGCAGAACCTCTGGCCACATAACCACCAAGAAGATTATTAATTTCGTCGTACGAAATATCATATACCGCTTCGGCCTTCCACGAACCATCATTACAAATAATGGGACTCAATTCGAAAGCAAGGAGTTCAAAGAATTTTGTCAGAAATATGGCATTGAAAAGAAGTTTGCATCGGTTGCTCACTCGAAGGCCAACGGACAAGTGGAAGCCGTAAACAAGATAATCAAGTCCATATTGAAAAAAAATCTGGAAAAAGCTAGAGGCAGGTGGGTGGAAGAACTTCCAACAGCACTTTGGGCCTACAGGACCACCCACAAAACCGCAACTGGCCACACTCCATTCGCGTTGGCGTATGGTAGGAAGCTGTCATACCCGTCGAACTTGAGGTCCCATCGCATCGGATAACTTATTACGACCCCGAGTCGAACCAGAATCTTTTATTGGAATCGTTGGACTTCATTGATGAAAAACGCGAAGAAGCCAATTTGAGAGCAGTCGCATGCAGACACAGAGTCGCTAAATATTATAACGAGAAGGTCCGACCAAGAATGTTTAGTGTGGGAGACCTCGTGTTGAAACGAGTTTTCCTGATCCTGTCTCATATGAATCCCGCATGGGAAGGTCCATACGTCATCGAACAGAGGCTTGGAGAAGGAACTTTCAAGCTAGTGACCGTCGATGGTGCGACACTCCCCCGTGCATGGAACAGCGAGAACTTGCGGCGTTATTATACTTAGTCTATTTCTTTCATGTATTAGTCGCACTTATTTCCAGTATGCTTTTATTTCTAGTTCTTGGCGTATAATAAAGCGATTTGGCTTGCTCCTTGAAGCCATCTTTCCCATGAATTGCTAATGTCTCTACAAATGATGATCCTGTGACGGGCAAATAAAATTATGTTATCCCAGCTAACGTACAAACGCGCACAGACACTTACAAAATCTCCAAGTCCTCGGAGTGCGGACTGGAGTACTCGATGTCCCCGAAGCGCGGACTTGAGTATAAACGAATAAAAATTTCCAAGTCCCCAAAGTGCGGACTGGAGTACTCGAAGTCCTCGAAGCACGGACTCTCAGAGAATCGACGGGCCGTGTGAAGACAAACCAAGAAGTCTATGTTACGCACAACAGCTTGGACTCGAATCACAATCACAAGGAAAACTAAATAATAAGAATCTTTTGAAAAGACAGAAAAGGAAACTAAACTCTATTCAGGAAAAGTTTTCTGCTGCAAGCACTCCAAAATTCGGAGCCAACGGTCTATCTACAAAAATTACAAGAAATTATTACACGACTTAAATTGACTCTCGTTGAACGAGGATAGTAGTCATTTCTTGTGCTTCTTCAACTTCTTCCCGGACGACTCTTCCCCAGAGCGTTTACCTTTGGAACCTTTCCTTGATGGAGGAGTAACAACTGAAGAAGTAGAGGGAACATCCAAGGGCTTGGACCTGCCAGGAAGGATGACCTGCAATGGATTGTTCAAGGGATCGTCCAGGTCCACTTCACGTGGCTCAACCTTGACCCTGGTTGTATCTCTTTTCTCTTTCTCGAGCTGCTCCTTCATGCTCAATTCAGATATATGCTCAGAGGCGCCTGTGACTTCTACTTCATAACTCCCAGAGGAGGAATCGGACTTGCCTTCGTCAAGCGCCCCCAATCACTTGAGCATCTGGCCCAGGAACTTCACCAGCATGAGCAGCCCCACCAGTCTCTTCCACCTCCTTGACGACATCGCTCCTCGGAGTGGGATCGGGATCGGAACGACCTGCATCAAATCAAAAAAGACGAGCACTAGAATGCAATAGTACTTCACAATAATGACGACTTTCAAAATATCAAAGTGAAAGGTTATCTACCAGGCCCGGCAAACTCTCTACCGTCAAAGGGGTTTTGCCCTCCGGGATAGGAGACAAAACATGGACGCCCAGGCCGGGGGCTTCCGGATCATAGCCAATATGCTGTTCAAAGGGATCGAGTATCGACCGACCGGCCGGCTGGGAAGGCACGTGAACAGGAGACATGGCCCCGAATGGACTGGCGACAACTTCTTTCCCTTCCCTTGAGGGGGAGCCTTTGCAGTAAAGGGCCTTGGCCGCCGATAGGTCCGAAGGCTCATTTCCCTTCAGAAATTCTTTTATCAAATCCCCCTCATCAATCTCCTCGACACCGCGCTCAGCCTTCCTGATCTGAATTAAGGTTTCCCATGCCTCGAGTAATGATTCAAGATAGCCGTCGCCCAAAAAAGTTAAGTCACGATGCATGAGCACGCGGGCGTTGAACTCGGCAATGAGTGGGTCGAACGCGGTTTTGATCTCTTCTTTACCTTCTTCCTTGGCCACCGCAAGACGGGAATCGATGTCCGTCAACGCCATCTTCTTGCCCTCTTCACGGGCCTCGCTCTTTAACATCTCAACCCTTAAAAGCTTGCCCTCGAGTTGTTCTTTTAAAATTCGGGTGACGACAATCTCGTTACAGTATCGCTATGACTCTTCTTGGGCAGCCGTTTTCTCCTCTTTCTCTCTGCGGAGAAGCTCCTCAAGTTCTTTGATCCGGGTGCTGAACGCATCCCTCTCCTTTTGAACAAAGTCCTTCTCCAAGGCCAAAGCCCCACATCGTTGAACCGCCTCGTCAAGCTCTTTCTTATGAGTAGATTCCAAGCGAGTAACGGCCTCAGCAGTATCCCTGGCACTCCGATGAGCGACCTCGAGTTCGAACTTATAAGTGGTGATTTCTACGTCTTGGGCCTTAATGATATTTCTATCGTGGATAGCCTCAAGCTTCAAACGGTCTATCTCATGCTGGCGCTCCATGGAGACTTCGGAAAGTTTCTCAGCTAGGTGAACAAATGCGTCATGTTGAACATAGACGTTGTTCGTACAGGCAAGAGAGCTCTGTTTAACATGTCCGGGAATAGGATGAATCGCCGAAAGGAATTTCAGGCCATCGAAGCAGATTCTCGAAAATTTGTCTTTAAGCTCAGCCATCTTCTCTGACGCTGTTGGTTCTGTCGCAGGAGCAGGGGGTGACAGCTTTGAAAGTTCGCCCCTCCGGTGAGAACCTCGGGACTGTCAAGTAGAAGAGGAGTCAGAGTGTTGGTCCCGGGGAGCGTCGGGTTGCGACCTCTTTTGGCCGTGCTTGTCTTTGCCGTGCTCCACGTGAGACGAAGTATCCTGGTGGTGCTTTGGATGATAGTAAGTTTTCCTCCGGGATGAGGAGTCCCGGGAATGATAGTCTTTGTCGCCCTCGCCGTCTCCATCTCGACGCCTTTCGGAACCCGAATCCCATCCTAGTTGATGAAAAATGGACGAACCGCGACGATGATTGAATCTGTGTGAGTGCCCCATGTCACCTGCATGAAATTCAAATAACAACGAATTATCAAAGGGAGATGTGACGACAAAAATCTAAGTGCCAATTGAAGTGCAAATATTCATGTGTGTCCTAGTGCTTCCCCCCGACGGACGAGTAGCCTTGCTAACAGGGGTTTTCTCTCCCTGACTTTGGGTTGGAATGCCCACATCGCCTCTGATGGGCAAATGGAACTTGAATGCCTCTGGATCATTGAAGTCATAATTGAGCAGATCTTCCAGAATGGAGAGGTTCGAGATGCCCTTTAGCGAACTTTCAACGTGTTGCGAAGAAGCCTCCTTCTCTGCCGGGATGAGCATAACTTTAGAAGTTCTGCCAACCTTCTCCTTCCTAATCTTACTTGTCACTTTCTTTCTTCGAAGGGGAAGATGACGTTTCAATATCATGCACTTCGACCAGCGGATCCTGAGTAGGGCCCGCATTCTCACCTTGTGTTTCGGGTGCTTCACCCCCTCTGATTTCCCCCTCCTCCTGTGCACCAGGGGTGTGGCGTGACGACGATTCAGCCAACTTCTTCCCTTTACCGGATGCGAGCTTGGGGATGGTGACGCCCTTAGGGAGGCTCATCCGACGGCCTGCTGCTAACAGCCCGAACCTTGATAGTGACTCATTTGAAATGAGGGTTCGGATGTCTCGTTCCTCGGCGGGAAGAGCTCTAATAGCCTCAACAGCCTCTGAATAGCCATGGCCCTCAGGACGTGGATTAATATCTAAAAAATGAAACAAGAGTCAGAAAAAGCATTGCCTCGACCGAAATATGAGCATCACTCTAAAAAGAAAACTTACTTCCTTCAACCCATCTCCTCGCGAAACCAGGAGGGCGGCGCACGTAGAACCATTCATGTTTGTACAGGAAGAACTTGCTCCATGCTCCGGTTAGAATTTGGCACTTGTGGTGCGGCTCAAGGAACACAAAGGAGGGGCTATCTCTCCGCTTCTTGATCATATAAATATATCTGATGTCGCCGGGAGTTGGAGGCCTGGAGAAGACAGCCATAAAAAGGAGGTAGGTGATGTGCACGTAAATGTGCATATTTTTATCAACATATTTAATCTATTTGAATTAAATAAATGATCATATCGGGTATTTTAACTTGTTTAAACCAAAAATTCAAATTATTCCAAATTGTCACATATTCATCTTCATATATGGGCAAAACGGTCATTTGTGTGCATATATTTGTTTGAGAAAAATTAATTGAAAATTTGTATATATTTTTGTAGGAAATTGATCTCAAATAGAAGTGGTTTCATGAAGATATGCATGCACAAAATTAATACAAAGGAATGAAGATGGAAATAATTCAAAGTGAAGAACATGGAGGACCCCACCTACCCACCTACCTTAATGTACAAATTAAAGGCTATGCACATGCTTTTGGAGTTAATGGCTTCATGTACACTTAATGGGGGATTAAGACATGTTAATGATAACTTGGCCTCCATACTTCCTAAGGGGCATTTTGAGAATTCCCCAAAAAATGAATTAGGGTTTTAACACTTGTATAAATACCCCTTATGTTTCATGTAGATCTCTCCTCTGAGTTAATTAGTTTTAGTTTAGAAAATAAATCAAATCTCTCTTTCTTTCCATGGCTACTTAGCCATTTCTTCTCTTATGTAATTCTTTTTTTATGCAATGTTAATTATTGTTTCTTTTTAATTACATGTTCATTTCCTTTTATGCAAGTAGTGTAGATTTTCCTTTATGCAATTAGAATAGTTGTCTTTTCCATTAGCTTTCATTTTCCTTTTTTTTTACTTTCATGTTGCTTTCTACATTTGTTCATTTGATAACAAATATGAGAGCTTAATCCTTACAATTTAGGGGTAATGAAGCTCTTTAGTATGTAGATGCAACATTTTGATGTTTATACTCTCTTTTTGAGCTTTAATGGAAACACTTGAAGTGGTTTAATAATGTTGTTTAGCTTTGAATTTGATAGTCTATGTTGTTCATAACAAATAGGCTATGCTTAAACAAACATAACACAAATTGCCTCTTCATCTAAATATGATTATGGCAAAGAAGTGAATGTTGAAATTGAAATTTGATAGGCTATATTTCTAAACAATAGTTAATAGGCTATGCTTAAAATAGATTTTTATTTCAACTTTGTTGTCATATTTCATGAGAGTTAAATGTGTATTAGTGGTTGTGTTATAGTTTGATGGTTTATATTGAGCTAATTAATAGCACAAATATACATACTTATGATAAGCACATCAACTAATTCACTAATGACAAGAAAAGAGAGATTGTAACTTCATTTTGTTGATTTATATGATCTAGAGAGTGGATTTATCTCTAAATTATTCTTTCAACTCTCATATTTTTATCATTTTCTTTTGCTAGTTTTTGTTAGTTTTTACATTTCTAGCTATTCACTCTCGACTTCGGTATAATTTGATTGAATAGAATTTTAAAATCATCAATTCCCTGTGGATCGACCCGTATTCGCCGCGTGCTACATTCGTACACCGTGCGCTTGCGGTTATTTTTATCTCTAAATTCGTTCGACGGTTTTCTAAACCGATAAAATTTCCGTCGACGAACAAGTTTTTGGCGCCGTTGCCGGGGAATTGCATTGATTTTGATTTTCTATTCTTCGAATTACTTTTTGTTTGATTTCGTTGTGTGATTATTTTGTGTGTGGAGTGCATTGAAAAAGAAGAAAGAATTATTGTTGTGTGTTTGTTTTGCTTTCATTTGCTTGTGTGTGTGCTTGTTGTTGTTTAATTTCATTTGGCATTGCATTTCTAAAAAAAATCAAATACAATTCAAAAAAAAATCCATTTCAAATTGCATTTACAGATTTACAGCTGCATTTACATTTTCTTTTTTTTTACTATTGCATTTTCCTTTTTCACATTTACATTAAAAAAAATACACACTATTAACTGTTCATTGTGCATTCTTTTCCCTGCACACCTTCATACAAGCCTCTATTCCTCACTTCAACTCACCACAAACACTTCTGTTTGCCACAATTCTGTTACTACTGTCCCCATTACCACTTCTGTTTGCCAAATTTCTGCCATAACACATCTCCAAAACTACTTCATACTACAGTACAACCACCATGCAACTTCCATTTGCCTCAACCATCTCCATCCAATCCCCTCAACAACAAACAAATGCTCCTTCCTTCCACACAATACAACCCTCTCTGTACATTCGCCTTCAACTTCATTAACCAAAATACCTCCCCTTCAGTCAAACAACCACCTTCTTCAGTCACATATCCCTAGAGCCATCACCACATTCCCACAACATATACTGCCTTTAACTTCCCACAGCAGTGCAACCCAATTTCTTTACCAAACATTACTTCAACCCACTGCATCCTCAACTAACCACCAAGCAACTTCAACACCCCCATTCACCTGACCACAGTTTCCCAGCCTTCACTGCCTTCTACAACCATTTGCCTCATCAACTTCATCAACATCTACTGCACATTCCATCACAACTGAACCATTCCACTAGCCTGCCTGACCACTCCACTGCTTTCAATGCCCATAACGACAAATACAAGACATCCTCAATCTGTCACCCACACTTACAAAAACTAGCCACTGCTTGCTGCCGACAACCACTTCAAATCCAAAAAATTCATCGAAACCACTGACAACCTCCCCTCTGTTTCATCACAGTTCCAACCACATATTCCACAGCTCTTGCATTACCCACTCTCCTCTGACCAAAACAACTTCTTCCACATCAACTCTTTACAGCCGCAACAACTCACTACTTCCCATAACCCCAAACAGACTCCAACACAACAAGCTACTCCTTCAACTACACCTTCAAGCCTCTACTGTCGAAACTGCCTTTACTGTCAAAACTTCAAAACAGCACCGAGCATTGCAAAACCAAATCACGCTTACCACATATACATCAAACTTTTTCATACATCAACCACTACCCATCAGCTTCCAACCATCATCTGCTCTACCACTGTCATCTCCAGTGCCTGCCGCTCCACAAACACTCTTGAATCCACTTTGAACACTAGCCACCACCCCCGCCAGGAACAATAATCGAAACCACAAACTGAGAACAACCTCGCCTCTTTCAGCAATCGAATTGCACCGCAACTTCATCACCTGTACAGACACTTCAACCACAATTACAATCTCAAACTCCCACCACCGCCTTCGAATCAACACTCCATCGCCACCACGACCACGCGACTACATCGCCTGCAACCACCTCTTCCCCAACGCAATCACTTCCACATTCGCAATCGCCCCCTCCTCCAACTGCAAAGTCACCATTCGAACAGTGAACTCTGGCATCCTTCAAACATAAGAAATGTTGAATTAGTTTCGTAAATTGAATTTTCTTTTGTGAATTTAATTTGGATTGGGAATTGGATTTGCTGAGGATTTGAGAACGTGTTTTGAGCTTGAAGTAAGTGTGAGCTGTGAATTATTGTGAAAATTTTTTATTGGGTCGGGTTTGGCTGTTTAGGCTGAGTAATTTTTTTCTTTAGTTTTTTGTTTATATTCGTATTTTGTTTTGTATTAAAAAAAATTCAATTAGTGTTGTTTTCTGTTTGTTCATTCTGGTTTCACTTGTTTTTCTTTGATTTACTTTCTTCTTTGACATTGTATACATTTAAAAAAAAAAATTTAAGTAAAACTCTACTTTTAAGTTTCCTTTCAAAAACAAACCAAAAAAAAAATATTGTATATATCTTAGTTTTTAATCTTCAGGTTGCCAAAGCAGGAAATAAAGGAAGAATAGCTTGCTAAAAATTGCTTCCTTAGCTAGCCAAAATAAATTGCTCTGCTTGTTAAAAAAATCTGCTTTCATTTCTAGTTTTATTTGAATTGAATTGTTGGTTTCTTGCATTTGCATTTTAAAAAAATAAAAAAAATTCATTCGTAGTTGCATTGTTAATACACGTTTAGTTTCTGTTCTGCATTTCATCTTAGATTTTGATTAATAATAACGGTTAGACGTCGATAACACTTAATTGTATATTGACAATTTGTCTTTTTTGAACAATTTAATTTCTTGGTGTTTAGGCTACGGCAGAGTAATAACCATTTATAAATATTACGGTGATTCGTAAATATTATAGTGGTTGTTCCTCTGAAGGTACTTAAACCTTCGGCTGCATTGCTACGGTGATTCGTGGTGCACCGATAAATCCTGCCTGTTACCTGGCTGAGAACTATCTTGTTTATTTAAAACAATTTGTGAATATACAATTTTGGGTTAACTTAGGATAAATCATTTGTAATTAACCCTTGCATTCATTTAGTTGCATTTGTTCATGCATATTTAAAAAAAAAACAAAAAACAAAAAATTTTCAAAATCCAAAACTAATTTTTTTTTTAAATATTCCTTTTCTTTTTCTTTGAAATTTTTAAATCCTTTTCTTTGAAATTTCAAAAAAAAATCAAAAAAAAAATTTAGAAAAACCAAATTTAAAAAAAATTGAAAAATAAAAACAAAACAAAAATCGATTTCCCTTTTCAAAAATCAATTTTCTTTGTAAATATTTTTCGTTTATAAGAAAAACCAAAAAAAAAACATTCTTGAAAATGTCTGAATATCGATATCCACTTGAATTTTACAATAGTTGTGAAAATCAATATAATCCATATGATTTCAGTCCAACTTCGTATGGATATTTTAACAACAACTATTTTGTAAATAATTCAAATTTCGAACAACAAAATTTTCAAAACGATGACCAACGTTTGACTCTTGAAAATAGCATTGAAATGATTTCATCTTTAGTCGAACTTTCTGCACGACAAAATCAAGAGATAAATGATTTATGTAATTCTAATTTGTGTAATAACTCGAGTCAAGGATTTCAAAATTTGAATTCAATTCAAAATTCAAACGATTACGATTATAACCCATGCCAATTTAATTTCGAACTCCAAAATGAATTCCAAAATCAACATGAAAATGGGAAAAACTTTTCAAACGAATTTGGCAATGGGAATAATCTTAACCATGTTACGAGTGAAAATTTTTGTTCTCAACAAATCCAAATCGAAAATTCTCAATTTAATAACTATAAATTGGATTTTGTTGAACAAATGAATGAAATTTACGATGATCACACGGATTTGTTATTGGAAACTTATATGAAACAACGTGAACAACAAAATCAAATCTCAACGTGTGATGAGTCAAGTGATAATCCACCTTTTACCCAAATCGACGATTTTCAAATAACAACTTTTGAATTTGATGATGACGATCTTAATCAAGTTGTTGAAAATACGGTAATTGAGTTGGATTTCAATTCTTTTGAGGGTGCGAAACTAGATTTAAACTTCGATCTTCCTTTTTCTAAAAATTTGAATACGATAACTTTGAAACTCAATTTACATGATGAAGTTGTTGATAATCCAACAAAGGAAGACGAGTTTAATGAACATGAATTTTTTGGACTTTTGGATGACGAGTTGTTAAATTCCGAAGGGGAAGATGAAAATCACCATTTTGATTTTGAAATCAATAATTGTGAAAATGTTTTCAATGATAAGCTTGAATTTCAAATTGGTGAAAATAAACTTAAACTTCAATCAATTGTTTTGTCGACCCTGAAAATCATCGAAAATAAAACAACTCGTACGATTTTTAATAAAATGGTATTCGTTTTTCCAAATCGACAATCAACTTCAAATTCTTTTACGATTTTGTTTTTCATGCTTAAGCCGTGTCTCACACATTTGACGAGACAAATGAATTGGTCTTTGGAAGACCGTTTCATTTGCTTTTTGACTACATACTTTCTCATCTCTTGTAAATAGTAATCTTTCATGTAAATATAGGATTTTTATTTTATTTTTCTCCTTCCATTTAGGTTGACTGTGGGGACACAGTCAAAATCAAGTGTGGGGGGGACTCATCTTCATTTTTTTTTCATGGTTTATTTTTGCTTTAAAATCAAAAAAAAATCCCAAAAACAAATTTTCTTTTGATTTATTTTTAAAAGAAACACTATAAGATAAATATATGGCTTTGGTTTATTAAATTGAATTTTTTGAAAATTTATTGGTCTTAACAAAAATAAAAATGAAGTTTGATTACAAATAATAACGGTTTAACTAGTATCTAGGAAGATTCATATGTGTTAATTATGAAGTACATCCTAATTGAAAATCTTTGTTTTAAAAAGTGGTTGATTTAAAATAAAGGATATAACATTTTTTTTGTCTTCTAAGTTAAATGGTGCTAAGATGATTTTGCAAAAACTCCCTCTCAAAAAAATATAAAAATAAAAATAATAACATCCAAGTATTCACTCTCATTTAAAAGTCCTCACGGTTATGCATGGGTGATCACTTGGAATTTTTGATTATGTGATTTCATACTCATTTAAAAGTCCTCACGGTTATGATGTATGGAACACATGTAAAAAAAAGGCTTAATAAAAACCACCTACGGTCGATAGTGTATGCATGAAAGTGTGTGCACTCGCCATGCTCTGTACTCCCCTCACATAAGCCCGAAAGGCAGTGCATGGGTGGTATATCTGGCCTCAGTTTACCTGAGCTAGGTGTGTAATTTTTCTTGCAAATAATGAGAGAGCAAGCAATTGAAATCCTAGCACTATTTTCACTTATTTGATTTGATTTGTTATTGAAAAGAAATGAAAATACCACTTTGATAGACTTTGATAATTAACTAAGGATCCATTTTATAATTACACTTTGTTATCAACCGAAACAACAAGTTAAACCATTGTCTATTTGTTATGATAACTTGATTTTTGTTGGAAATTTTGACCAGTAAATGACATAAATTTTCAAGAGAATAACCAAAACCTATATTTAACTTATTCGTGTCAATTTAAAAATAAATCCTTCATTTGTAAATATTTTCAAAATTTTGCATTCATCTCTTTGTAAATAAATCTTGCATTCTGTAAATATTTTCATCCCGGACTTGGATTTTGTGGGTAGTATCCGCTGAAAACCCTCACGAGACAACACTCATCCTACTGGGGACACCCAGAGGTTTAACGGCTTCTTGCATATGCTCAATGCAATCGTGCTTCCTACGAAAACGGATTTATCTTAGTTTCTCTTTATTCGAGGACGAATAAAAAGATAAGTGTGGGGGTATTTGATGTGCACGTAAATGTGCATATTTTTATCAACATATTTAATCTATTTAAATTAAATAAATGATCATATCGGGTATTTTAACTTGTTTAAACCAAAAATTCAAATTATTCCAAATTGTCACATATTCATCTTCATATATGGGCAAAACGGTCATTTGTGTGCATATATTTGTTTGAGAAAAATTAATTGAAAATTTGTATATATTTTTGTAGGAAATTGATCTCAAATAGAAGTGGTTTCATGAAGATATGCATGCACAAAATTAATACAAAGGAATGAAGATGGAAATAATTCAAAGTGAAGAACATGGAGGACCCCACCTACCCACCTACCTTAATGTACAAATTAAAGGCTAATGCACATGCTTTTGGAGTTAATGGCTTCATGTACACTTAATGGGGGATTAAGACATGTTAATGATAACTTGGCCTCCACACTTCCTAAGGGGCATTTTGGGCATTCCCCAAAAAATGAATTAGGGTTTTAACACTTGTATAAATACCCCTTATGTTTCATGTAGATCTCTCCTCTGAGTTAATTAGTTTTAGTTTAGAAAATAAGTCAAATCTCTCTTTCTTTCCATGGCTACTTAGCCATTTCTTCTCTTATGTAATTCTTTTTTTATGCAATGTTAATTATTGTTTCTTTTTAATTACATGTTCATTTCCTTTTATGCAAGTAGTGTAGATTTTCCTTTATGCAATTAGAATAGTTGTCTTTTCCATTAGCTTTCATTTTCCTTTTTTTTTACTTTCATGTTGCTTTCTACATTTGTTCATTTGATAACAAATATGAGAGCTTAATCCTTACAATTTAGGGGTAATGAAGCTCTCTAGTATGTAGATGCAACATTTTGATGTTTATACTCTCTTTTTGTGCTTTAATGGAAACACTTGAAGTGGTTTAATGATGTTGTTTAGCTTTGAATTTGATAGTCTATGTTGTTCATAACAAATAGGCTATGCTTAAACAAACATAACACAAATTGCCTCTTCATCTAAATATGATTATGGCAAAGAAGTGAATGTTGAAATTGAAATTTGATAGCCTATATTTCTAAACAATAGTTAATAGGCTATGCTTAAAATAGATTTTTATTTCAACTTTGTTGTCATATTTCATGAGAGTTAAATGTGTATTAGTGGTTGTGTTATAGTTTGATGGTTTATATTGAGCTAATTAATAGCACAAATATACCATACTTATGATAAGCACATCAACTAATTCACTAATGAAAAGAAAAGAGAGATCATAACTTCATTTTGTTGATTTATATGATCTAGAGAGTGGATTTATCTCTAAATTATTCTTTTAACTCTCATATTTTTATCATTTTCTTTTGCTAGTTTTTGTTAGTTTTTACATTTCTAGCTATTCACTCTCGACTTCGGTATAATTTGGTTGAATAGAATTTTAAAATCATCAATTCCCTGTGGATCGACCCTTATTCGCTGCGTGCTACATTCGTACACCGTGCGCTTGCGGTTATTTTTATCTCTAAATTCGTTCGACGATTTTCTAAACCGATAGAATTTCCGTCGACGAACAGTAGGTCTCATAAATGAATGCATGGCCATTTGGGTGCAACTGCGACGGGGCGACGTCTATGTATTGCAACACGTCCCGAAGAAATAAATTGAATGGAAGCACGCTGCCAACCCAGCACATAAACTTATTGCAGGCGGTGTATCCGAATGGAGGTAGGTGTGGACAATCATGGCCCGATGGAACCAACACGTCGGCAAAAAGGAATCCGTGGATCGAACATATTCACCGGAGCACGGCGTCGTTAATCTTAGAAGTCTGGGAATCGATCGAATTATCCAAGAGAATCGTTGACTCCAGGGCATCAGGAGCTAAGTTATGAGCGGGGGAGGTCGATGGATTAGAAGTATCTACATCCCCTTGTTTGGAAGACGGCCTGGGCCTGTCTGAGATTGTGGCGGAACTGTATTTTATAGACATATTTTTACGGGAATCGAATCCTGCAGAGCACTTGTATGAACTATACTCAAAAAATGATCAGCGTTAGACTTAACAACATAAATTTTCCCCCTGTGTGGTGTGTGAGTTAGTGCAATCAATCGTGTATAAGCATTGGAAATTCAAGAGTCGCAAGGTTACTGAGCATAAAGATTATCGCCTTCGAAGACCGTCATCGTTGACCGCTCTAAAAGCCTTCCTAATGGCGACTAGAGTTTCAAGTTCAGGAACGTTAGAGGAAATTATCCGATTACGTCAAGAAAAGTTCAGATTTATAGCTACTGAAAATAGAAGGTTAATAGTCCAAATCGGTTCGATATGCTAAAATGTTAGAGTCATTGTTCTTGCTTTACGACCGTTCGGCATGTTTTAGTTCGGCATTCATGTGTTGTTCGGCTAAATATCGTTCGGCATGTATGGTTCGACATTTACGTTTGTTCGGTTAAGCTGTCGCTCGATGAAGTTATCGGTCGGCCTAAAACACGCGATCGGCCTAACTACAATTTGAACCAGTTAGCGCTCGGCAGAGTATCGTTCGGCCATAATCCTATTCGACCGAAACAACACTCAACATCCTCTCCGGTAACTCATGCCTCCTCCCAAACCTTCCCTCCTACCGTCCGGCATGTGATGAGTCACACTGAACCAGAGTTATGCCGAGCTCCAACATTCGGCAATCCACCCTAAAATCCTTCCCTCTTTCTACCATCCTCGACCGAGCAACGAGGGCCGACCATTCGGCAAGTCGTACCAAGACATGCCATTCAGCATCTTGACTACTTCCTGCTCCTCCTCCATCCTTCTTCCTCCCATCTCATTCGACACGAGGGAATTATGTCGAACCCTAACACATCTCCCAACGGCTTCCTAGAAGGTTCATCTCTACTCACTCCCCCTTCCACCCTCATCATTTAACACGGGAAACACTTAGAATATCTAAACCTAGGCTCGATTCACCCTATTGATTACGGAACTCGAGCATCAAGCCCTTTTAAGTTATGGGAAGGAATTAGAATCGATACCTAGTCAGCGGGATGAACGCTTGGACAGGATTGATGGATCACTGGAGTTTGTTAACTGGGAAAATCAGCAAGTATGAGGCAGCGGTGATAAAATGTGAAAAGAGGAGACGGAAGGAGGGTGCTGGACTTTATAGAGAAGAGGAAGAAGACGAAAAGGCTATTCCCGGTGAAACCGGTCAAAGCCTCACCGTTTGGTCCGGCCCCTACATTACGTTTGGCACACGAGGAGTGTTCGGTTTCAACTTGACCGTTCGGCATTTTTCACTACGTTCGGCGCAGAAGAATTAAGTCACCCCCAAGAGTGATGAACCAAGGCTCGAAGCGAAGCATGAAGGATATGTAATCCAAAGCGTATCATGCTCGGCCACGCGATACACTTTGGGGGGCAAGTGTTTCCCAGGGAATTGGCCGGGCAACTTAGTACTCGGCCTCCCCTATCGTTCGGTCCAAGATGGAGCGTTCGGCACCAAGAAGCATCTGGTATTGAATACCTTTCTACGGAAGAAGAACGCTCGGTACAAGTTACGTTCGACCAAGGAAATCATTCGGCCAAAGCGATCGTTCGGCCAGAAACCTCGCTCGGCCCTTAAGTGGTTCGATACCATAACGCTCGGCATACCCACCGCTCGGCCCAACTGGTTCGTCCGGCATCTCTTTGCAAACGTCATTCAGAAGCGTTTGGCCAAAACCATCGTTCGGCCAAAGCCTCGTTCGGTCAAGATTGCGTTCGAACATCAAGCGCCTCATTCGGCACCCAGACTGTTCGGCATCATACCGTTCGACTCCAAGGAGCGTCCGGTATCCATGAAGACTCGGCATTCTCACTTGGCCTCCCGAGACGTTCGGCAATCAAGGATGGTTAACGCCCGGTCCGATCATTGATCGACCTACTCTTCCCCACAACAAACGTGTCGTTCGGCATAAAGAGAATGGGTCGGTACTCGACCGTTCAGCCTGCTCGGTTCGGCATACAGGGCTTGTCATATTTGGACCGAGTTATTCAGCTACCAGGCCCACCAGGGAAGTCTAACCCACCTTTGTCTATAAATAGAAGGGCAGGGCCACAGAGAAAGGGGGAGATTTGAGAGAACACCGGGGAGACTCTGCCATTTTCAAGACTCATTCCAGACTTATTTCTTTTATTTTACAATTCTATTCTAGTAACTAAAAACGGATTGTATCTGTAATCACCCATCAAGGAAATCAATGGAAATCAACTTCAAAGTGGATGTAGGCAGTTACGCCGAACCACTATAAATTTGGTGTTCTTGTTCTCTGCATTTAAAGTTACACTCTATTCTCTGTTTTAATTTACCTTCTTCATTAATCTCTTTACATAACTCTACTCAAGGGTGTTAGTGACCAATTTTGGTGCTAACAGTCATATATTGGGACTTGGAAACCATAGACTTCAAGGCATTGGAATCCCAATTGGGAAACTTGGTATGTCTGTTGCTACTGCTGGCATCAATCCACAAAGAATACTGGCGGTTATGCTGGATGTTGGTACCAATAATAAAAAACTTCTAGAAGATGATTTATATCTTGGATTACGACAGAGAAGGCTTGAAGGTGATGAATATTAGTCAATTGTTGATGAGCTCATGGAAGCTGCACATGCTCGCTGGCCTAAGGCAGTTATAAGGTTTGAAGATTTCCAAATGAAGTGGACTTTTGAAACACTTCAACGACATTGTAAAAGATTTTGCATGTTCAATCATGACATACAGGGTACAACTGGTGTTGCTTTAGTTAGACTACTTGGATAGTTGAAGCACAACGTCATCCCTTGAAAGACTTCATCAAGTAGAAGACTTTGGTAGTAGGTGCTGGGATTGCAGGGATATGGGTGTTTAACATGGCTAAATAGGCTGTTTTGGGATTGATTTGAAACAATGAAAAGGAAGATTATCAAAACCTGTTTTGGCTATAAAGATGGCCTTATAACAATTGAACGGAAAAACTTGGATCCTTCAGCTGCTCCATTTGCTCGAGGATCAGGTCCCGAAGAAATCGAAGGACTTTGGGAAGGCGCCTCTCTTTTGGAAGTGGTTAAAAAACTGAAGCCACATGTGATTTTTAGATTATATTGTGTTGGTGGAATCTTTACTGAGGAGTTTCTGAAGGCTATGTGAAATTCTTATTCCCTTCGGCCTGCAATATTTGCAATGTCTAATCCGATAGTGAATGCTGAGTGCACGGCTGTTGAGGCATTTAAACATGCAGGAGAAAATATTTTTTTTTCCATTGGAAGTCCATCCGAAAATGTTTCCCCATGTAATGGAAAAGTAGGCTATGTGAACCAGGATAATAACATGTATTTATTTCCGAGAATTGGACTAGGCGCTCTTCTGTCTGGTGCGCAACGTATAATAGATAGCATGCTTCAAGCTACAGCTGAATGTCTTTCATCTTACATGACAGAAGAAGAGATCCAAAAAGGGATTCTATTTCCTTCCGTCTCAAGTATTCGTAATATCACTTCAGAAGTAGGAGCAGCTATGGTCCGTGCAGCAGTCGCTGAAGAAGTGGCTGAAGAACATGGTGAGGTTGATCTCAAAGAACTTTCTCACATGTGACAGGAGGAGACGATCGATTATGTAGCATGCAACATTTGGTATCCTGTTTATATTCCTTTAGTTTATGAGAAATGAAAGTAATATGTGGTTTATATTTCACTCAGAGGTGACAATCATTTGCTGTAAAATAAACTATCCACCACAATGATCTACATTTATCATTGGCGATGAAATTGTGTTTTTGCTTGTACAATATATATATATATATATATATATATATATATATATATAACACATGTTGTGATACTATAGCGATGTTGCTTAGTACTTAAAATGATAGTACTATTGTTAAAAAACAATTTATCATGTAGGCTAATATATATGGTTGTCCCCAGTATGTTCCATTTAATACTCCAATTTAATACGATTATATTATGCTATTTAATCTGATGTAAATTTTGATATTTACATTCCATGCAATATTTACAATAGATGGCATTCGCTCCTCTTACAAATTTATACTGAAACAAAATGAGGACCAACAATCCACAAGCATTGGGAACAAAACATCACAAGTAAGAAACTTCCTAACCCTTTATTTTCTTCTGCAATATCTTTTACCTACCAAAGTGTACAAAATGAATAGTTCGAGCCTATGGCAAAATTTATTTGTTGCATACAGTTTTCAAAATAAATGACATTATACAAATTTTAATTGTTGCATATAGTTTTCAAACTAAATGACATTATACTCGAAGTTTGAGCTAATTATCATCGTATCAAAAAGAATTATGTTCCGCATTAGCTTTGATGATCATACACAGTATTATAAATCTATTCATTTTGTCATTCATTTCCGTACATAGTATTAATTATGTCACCATTTGAATTGTGTTCATTTTGTTCTTTTGGAGAAATGCCAAACATTAATTATGAATGTGATTAAAGTTTGAGTAAGGCGTAATATCCGTTTAGCTATGTGTGAATTTGATCTCACCGTCTCTCGATAGACAATCTAAAGGCAAACCAATGTCCTATATAGGACATCTAAACATAAGTAAAATTTTAAATAAATGGTTTCCAATTCAATTGCCTTTTTTATATTCCAATTTTAATCCCGCTTTTTATTCTTTTGAAAGTACTTTTAGTACGTCCAGTTGATCACATATTGTTCAACTGATTCATTTTTTGAATCTTTTCATTTGTTGTCCCTTTTTATTTTCACTATCTAGAGTGTTTTCATTTAAATATCAATCTCCGCCTCAATTTTTCATTCTAATAAATGTATGCATTTTTTTAGGAAAACATCATACGTGCTATAAATAAGTATAATAAAATGTATTTATGCTTTTGATTTACTCATAAATTAAACAAAGCGAGTCAATTTGTCCCGTTTGACGAAAAGTTGCATTTTAGCCTTTTAGGTTACAACTCTTTTAGTATATAAACACAATTGCAAACTACTAATACCACAAACCATTTGTTAATGTTTCTAACTGGTTTCTAATATGTTTAAGATGTTAATTAGTAACCATTACCTTACCATATGATATATTAGTTTATGTGTCAACTATAGCACTACTGAACCATGTTTAGAAATTATTATGTTCATATTGAAATAGGATATAATATAAATGGAAAACTTATTAAACTAAAGTATCTTTTTTGTTTTGTTCTTCTGGTCCACAAGGTAACATTTGGCTGCAACCATATTTAGCTGAGTTAAATAGCACTGATGTTAATATAGTAAAGAAACAACATGATTATTCATGCTAAAGCTGAAAAAAATTAAAATAATGTGACCATAAAATATGAGCGTATGATGATATAGTGCAGTAAAATTGAAGTTCCTATTTTTGTTACTTTGTTAACTTTGTTAAGATTTGGAAACATGCAAAATTCATATAGAAAGCTAAAGAAGCTACATTAAAAATTAAATTATAGTTATGCACCATATATTTTTTTGCACAGTTCAATGATTCATTGCAGAACATAAATGTGTATTTAGTTGATGTAATGAAACCCTGATTAATGTAAGAGATTCAATCAATAGCTATATTTATATACAATTCAAGTTGTGGTTATTGCTCAGAGCAAGTAGTAGGCGACTGCCTTTTATTTTCTATTTTAAGTAACAAAAACTTTTTCTATATATTTGTAAGTGATAAAATATATTATGAGCTATAAATTTTATCTTTCTATTTTTGATTTTTATCCAATTTGTACATATATTATGTAATTACACTGATTGCCAAATCCATAAGTATCATGCACAGAAACAATGAGTGACATACAACTTTAAATTAACCATATCAATGAAATGTTATTTGTTATGCACATATAGTTTCATCGCTATCCATGAAAAATTGGCGTTTTGTAACAACCTGCATATTTTACGATTGTATATTTAAATATTTTATTTAAACATAGCATCGTTAGTCGGATTTAAGTCCGAAATGCTACTTTTTGCAAACAGTCGAATTGGGACTCAAGACCGCTTCCATTGAGTTCAAAATGATGATTGCGACCATCTTAAGTATAAACATCGATATGTTTGGAGTTAGCTAGAATTTTGACATTTTCATTTAGGGCTTTGGTTTTGGGTTTCAGCCCACTAATCTAACAAATAACCCAACTCCACTCCTCTTCATTCATTCCACTCCTCATTTCCTAAAACTCTTAAGCTAAGGTAAAAGTAAGGGAAGAAAGAGGAAATTAAAATCCCTAAGCCCTAGTTTTCTTAGGAAATTCAAGTTCTTGCTCTAAAATCCAAGGGAAGCTTAGGTAAGCATCCTCTTCATCTTCTCCATCTCAATCCCTTTTTAAATTTCAGAAATTCCTATAACCTAACTTAGGAAAAACTTCACCTTTGATAATAGATTGAAGATTCTAGAGGTGTAGTAAAGAGGAATTAATCTTACTTGTTTTAAAAGCTCTCCTTCGTTGTTTTTGGCTTTAAAAGGCAAGTTCTTGAACTCACATCTATGTTTATAGCTTTCATTGTTACTAGGTATGAATTCCTAACATCTATTCATGTTCATTGCTTTTGATTTAATTTGGTTTGATGAATATTCCAATTTTGGTGTTTTGAAGTCAAAATCTTCAAAAATCCTATCTTTGATGTTTGAACATATTTTTGGGGTGTATCGAAGAGCCCATAAGGCTGGATTGTCACTTGGCATAAATCCTTAGTCTCCGTTGCCCATTCGATCGTTTCTGGTAGAATTTTGCCCTTTTGGGGCAAGGCTGAGAATGCTGCAAATTGCAGTTCAGTCGACTAAATCTAGGGGATAGAAAATTCTTATCCCTCTGTTAGTCGACTGACTATAGAATTCAATCGACTGAACCTGGAAACAAAAAGTTTCCAGGCATAGATAAAGTCGACTGATCTCTATGTTCAGTCGACTGAATCTGAAAACCAAAAGTTTCCAGGCATAGAATCAGTCGATTGACTACAGGGTTCAGTCGACTGAATCTTCTTAAATCAGCCAATATTACTATTTAAATCAACCAATTTTAAATCGATTCTCGTGGATCCGATTAGTTGTTATCACTTTTGTTAACTTTGATAATTTCTTTTTTGAGATTTTTGGGAATATCCATTTTGATGGATTTTGTATCGATTTCTATAGATTTGGTTCACGTCTTCGAATGTGAACTTTTGGTGATTGATTGTTTCTACAATCATTTTTATGGTTTGTCACTTAGAAAAATGAAGGTTTCTATACTAGTAGTAAATATCCAAACTCTTTCACAAAGACGATTTCAACTCTATTTTAAAGCTCGTTTATAAAAATCGTTTTCCAATCTATTAGTATATACAAACCTTTTCCTCATTCGTTCGAGAAATCTAATTAAACGACTTAGCAAAACAAGTGATATGAAACGCTTGCGTTTACTTTTTTGGTTAATTCTTAGAATTGTTCGATTGAAACTCTTATGACAAATTTTCGAGTAGGAATCTACAATTTGTTCGTAAATATTTAAGTTAAGCCAGTGGTTATGAGACATGAAGCTAAACTCATTTATTTACTAGCTTAATGTAATTGACACTTCTTGTTGATTGATGATGACCATTTTGTGATTTAGACTAGCAAAGCATGATGTCTCTTTGTTTGTGTAGGGGACTAAACTCCATTTGTGGAGTTTCAACTCAAAAATTGGTGGGGTGGCGACCCATGGTCTTCGGGCCGTTTGTGGAGCCTCTGCTTGAAATTGATGGTTAGCGACCATGGAATAGCGTTCCGTTTGTGATGCACGTGTTGGTGAGTTTTCATGCTTCCGTTTGTGACAGGCCCCCCTCCCCCTTTGTGATTTCTGGATTTCTAATGTAATTAGTATATACAAACCTTTTCCTCATTCGTTCGAGAAATCTAATTAAACGACTTAGCAAAACAAGTGGTATGAAACGCTTGCGTTTACTTTGTCGGTTAATTCTTAGAATTGTTCGATTGAAACTCTTGTGACAAATTTTCGAGTAGGAATCTACAATTTGTTCGTAAATATTTAAGTTAAGCTAGTGGTTAGGAGACATGAAGCTAAACTCATTTATTTACTAGCTTAATGTAATTGACACTTCTTGTTGATCGATGACGACCATTTTGTGATTTAGACTAGCAAAATGCGATGTCTCTTTGTTTATGTAGGGGACTAAACCCCATTTGTGGAGTTTCGACTCAAAAATTGGTGGGGGTAGCGACCCATGGTCTTCGAGCCATTTGAGGAGCCTCGGCTCGAAATTGATGGTTAGCGACCATGGAATAGCGTTCCGTTTGTGATGCACGTGTTGGTGAGTTTTCATGCTCCCGGTTGTGACAGGCTCCCCCTTGTGATTTCTGGATTTCTAATTGATGATTTCTAGAATTTGTGTTTCACCAACTTTTGTGATTTACACTGATAAGTTTTATCAATATTTGCGGTTTGGTGAATATGTTAAAGAACATGACATTCTTTTTTGTGTTTGAGTATATTCGAGATATTGTATGATTTTTGTTGTTATCTAATGTATACTTGTCACGGTATCACATTATTATTATCATATGTTTTTGGCATATCTCGTATCCTATCTCATTTTATATGATATTTATAGCTAGACTGATCCGTTTATTATTTTCTTCTTAAATAATACTCGGGTCAGACCGAGGTGTTACAGGTGCTTCCACTTGACTTCTTAGCAGGGACTAGCTTCTGACTTTTGGCTAACTACTTAGTTTTTTCTTTTATACATTTGAGATAGAGACTCTTTGATGTATACATATTCTTTCATAGCACTTGTACTTATTCTTTTGTGATGTAGTGGATCCTGTATGACCACTAGTTTGATGTACACTTATGTGATATATTCATATCTGTTTTCGCCTTAGTGATATGAATATCTGTGACTGATTTGTGTTATGCTTATTTTATATTTGTTTCCAAAGATCACTTAGCCACTGTGTAGTAGCTTTGAGTTTGTACTTGATATATCATATTTCCTCTTTAAATGAAACACATGACAATACCATCTTATATATCGGTACTCACACAAAGCCATTATATGGATGGTCACTCCTCAACAGCCTTATTCTTCGTGCTAGTTGACGGCATTCCCAGTGGTGTCCTTGGCTAACGTGAGTATAGAGGTGGGGCGTCACAGCTTGGTATCGGAGCCAAACTTCGAAACAATGTAGAATAACATAGCAAGGGCCGTTGTCCTAAGTCCTTCTTAGGAATCGTGCCTTAGGATTTATCCGGGTCTTATGACCCGTTCTATCCTAGTTTCTTTTATGATGCCTTTTTTTATCAATCAAGTTTGTTTGATATTCATTTTGAGAATAATTTCTTTCTTCTTCTTTCTTTCTTAAAGAAGAGAAATGGTTAGACCAGGCCGTCCCAGCGCAGGTAAATCCAGTACTACTCCTCAGGATAGAGCATTTATGTCTGCCCAACAGCTCTTAGATCTCGTAAAGAACATCTAAGCTGTCGGACCCATCCCAGAGCCTACTCACCCTAAATCGGGGTTTGCATGCTTGTGCAGTGATTATACCAATTTCGATGGAAAGCCATTCAAGGGTTTTGAAAGCGTCATAGAAGTCCAAGCTTGGCTTAGAATATGTGACGCATCTTTATCGCATGAATCTTATTGATCTCCATCGTGTTCAAATGGCTTCTAGCATGCTCTAAGAGAGAGCATTCGATAGGTATGAGCTTCTGATTTCAAAAATTATTGAAGCGGATCTTACTTGGGAGTAATTCCGGGAAAGGTTTGAATTGAAGTTTGTGTCGGGGGCTGAGAAAGTAACTTTGGCCCGATGCTTTATTGACCTTGTTCAAGTTGAATCTTCTATGGCATATTATGTTGCATCTTTTGAATCCCTCTCTAAATATGGGGTCGAATATATTAATACCCTATTGAAGAAGAATCAAAGGTTTATTTATGGGTTGAATAAGAACCTCAAAAAGCCATTACATCTAAAATTACAAGTTTCTTTCAACCAGCTTGTTGATATCACTCTTCGACTTGAAGAGGCCGATAAAGAAAGTGATGTTAAAGTTGTAGGTGCCAAACAAAAATTCAACAACAAGAAGAAGAGGCCTATTAATTTCAATCCTAATTCCAACAAGAAAGGGAAGCAAGCAACTTCGGTAGCAAAGACTTCTACCTCTAGTCGTGGGCAATGCTACAATTCTGGCTCTAAGGACCATTATGCAAATAAGTGTCCGAAGCCCCTTACTTGTTTCTATTGCAAAAGTTTGGGCCATTATATATCTACATGTCCCAAACTTCAAAGCAAGAACGAGGGAAAGCTAAACTTTGTGCAAGCCCCTAGTAACACTTCTCATGGTCATGGTAATTCTCATTCTATCCTTGATGGCATTATTATGTTTCATAATCTTCCTATTCGAGTTCTTTTTGATACGGGTGCGTCCCATTCTTTTATATCAAAAGAACTTGTTGATACTTTTTCTTTAAATGTTATGGGCCTAATGACTTCTTTGAGAATCGAAAATCCGGTTGGTGAATCCGCAACACTCGGTTTACTTTATAAAGATGTCAAGATTATTTTATGTGATTATTCTTTCCGAGCCGATTTGCATGTCATGCGTTACCTAGGCTTCAGAATGATTTCGGGAATGAATTGGTTCAACTGTTATGAAGCCCACATCCTATGTCCCGAAAGGACTATTCATCTTTGACATCCTCAATCAGTTAAGCAGATTTTAATTGTTCTTAAAGATTCGAATTCCAATTTGGTAGCGTCCTTGTATTCTCTAAACCCTCATGATGACGATAATGATGATGAGGAAGATGTCATTTCCCTCATTCACGTTGTTCATGATTTCTTAACATATTTGAGCCCGTTTTAAGATTACCCCCTAAGCGAGCAATCGAGTTCAAAATTAATCTAATCCTTAGATCTCTACCCATAACTCGTCTTCCTTATCGTACGTCTAATAAAGAAAATGAGGAGATGCATAAACAATTGTTCGAATTGGAAGCGAAGCAATTTATTCGTTCTAGTTCCTCTCCTTGGGGAGCTTCAGCTATTTTTGTGAAGAAATCCGATAGTATACTTAGACTTTGTGTTGACTACCGTAAGCTTAATGATCTCACCATCAAGAAGAAATATCCCTTACCTCGGATTGATGATCTGTTCGATCAACTTAGTGGTGCTAGAGTCTTTTCACAGTTAGACTTAGCAACCAGTTTTCATCAGCTTTGTATTGCAAAGGATAGCATTCCTTTGACATCGTTCCATACTCGTTATGGATCTTATGAATGGCTTGTTATACCATTTGGTTTAACGAATGCTCCAGCTTATTTCGTTGACCTTATGAATCGAGTTTTCAAAGACTTCCTCGATCAATTTGTTCTCATCTTTAAAGATGCTACCGTTGTTTATTCTAAAACCGAGGAAGAGCATGAGAAGCATCTTCGGATTGTGTTAGAAACTCTTAGGAGTAATCAATTGAAAGCAAAAAAATTTAAGTGCCGCTTTTGGAAATCTCATGTGAAATTTTTAAGACATATCATTTCTGAATCCGGAATTTCCGTGGACCCTTCGAAGATTGAAACGATTCAAAATTGGAAGAGACGGGAGAGTGTGACGGAAATATGTAGTTTCCTTGGACTGACGGGTTATTACCATCGGTTCATAAAAAACTTTTTTAAAATTTTCATGCCTCTTACTAGTTTGACAAAGAAGGGAGTTAAATACATTTGGTCGGACAAATGTGAAGCTCCTTTTCAAAGATTAAAAGAACTCCTTTCCGATGCTCCAATCCTTGTGATTCCCGAAGGGAACCAAAACTTTATTGTTTATACCGATGCAAGCCGTGTTGGTTTGGGAGCAATTCTCATGCAAAGGGAACGTGTTATTACTTTTGCTTCTAGTCAATTAAAGCCCATCGAAACTAAATATACCACTCATGATTTAGAGCTTGTGGCTATTGTTTTCGCCCTTAGAATTTGGGCCATTATCTTTTGGGAGAGAAATTTGTTCTCTATACCGATTATAAATCTTTGAAGTATTTATTTTCTTAAAAGGAACTTAATTTGCGTCAACAACGTTGGCTCGAGTTCCTTGCATCTTATGATCTTGATACCCTTTATACTCCCGGAAAGAGAAATCGTGTTGTCGATGCCCTTAGTCATAAGCAACAAGCGCTTGTTTCTATGATGTTATCCGAATGGAATGATCTCAAGATTTTTTCCACTTGTGAGATTCGAGATCGTAAATCCCATTCATGTTTATCTCTTGTTTTATGTAGCCTTGAGGCTCGTCCATCTCTTTTAGATCGCATTCTTGATGCTTAAAAGCATGATCCCGAATTGGCTCGTCTTAGCCAAAATTGTCGGGATGGTAATATTGATGGTTTGAAAGACTTTGAAATCGATGCTCGTAGCGACATTTGAAAATTTGGTAGACTTATCGTGCCAAATATTAGTGATCTTCGTAAAGCCATTTTAGAAGATTCTCATCGTTTTAAATTTAACATTCATCCCGGTTGTAGTAAAATGTATGTGGATATGAAGCAACTTTATTATTGAGATGGAATGAGATACAATATTGCTAACTTTATTAAGCGTTGCATGACTTGCCAACTCGTTAAGGCCGAGAATCAAAAGCCCGGTGGGTTATTGCAACCTTTGGACATTCCAATATGGAAGTGGGATCAAGTCTCCATGGAATTTATTGACGGTCTTCTCCATTCTCGTTCGGGCCATGACAGTTTATGGGTGATTTTGGATAGACTTACAAAATCCGTCCATTTTATTCCCGTTCGGTCTAATCGGACAGTACCCCTTTTACAAACTTTATGTTAAAGAAATTGTTAAATTGCATGGGGTTCCTACTTCTATTGTTAGCGATCGTGATCCATTATTTACTAGTGGATTTGGAAGAGTCTTTAAAAGCTTTGGAAACGAAGATTTATTTTAGCACCGCTTATCATCCTCAGTCCGATGGACAAACCGAGCATGTGAATTAAACTCTTGAAGATCTTCTTCGTGCATGTGTTCTTGATTTTGGTGGAAGTTGGGAATATCATATCTCTCTTGTTGAGTTTTCTAATAATAGCTTCCAATCTAGTATTGGTATGGCATCTTTCGAGGCACTCTACGGAAGGTCAAGCCAATCTCCTTCTTGTTGGCTTGAGGCCGGTGAGAAGCTGGTTTTAGGTCCAGATTCTATTCGTGATTCCATAGAAAAGATTGGCCTTATTCGTCATAGAATGAAAGAAGCTCAAAGTATACAAAAATCCTATGCCGATAATCGAAGAAGGAAATTAAATTTTCTATGGGAGATTTTGTGTTTATTCGTGTTTCACCTGTGAATGGTGTTGTGCGTTTCAGTCGATCGGGAAAATTAACACCTCGATATATTGGTCCATTTCCCATCACCGAGCGCATTGGTTTCATGGCTTATCGCCTTTTATTACCGGCTCAATTTTCTACTATTCATGATGTTTTCCATGTCTCTCAACTATTGATATGCCTTAGGGGTCCGGTGTTATTGAAGAAGTTGAAGTGTCGCCTAATTTGACTTATGAACAACATCATATTCGTATCATTGCAACGGAGGTTAAACATCTTCGGAAAAAAGATGTTCTGCTTGTGAAAGTTCAATGGTCCTGAAACCCTAAGGATTGTTCTAGTGAATCCATGGAATTCATCGAGCAAACTCATCCGCGCTTACTCTCTCGAGCTCTTTAAGGTGAAGTTCTTATTTTAAATTTTCTTTTGTGTTGATATGCTTTTATGGTTGTTACTCTTTATTTTCTTCTTAAGTATTGCGAGGACGCAATTTCTTTAAGGAGGGGAGTCTGTAACAACCCGCATATTTTACGATTGTATATTTAAATATTTATTTAAATATAGCATCGTTAGTCGGATTTAAGTTCGAAATGCTTCTTTTTGCAAACAGTCGAATTGAGACTCATGACCGCTTCCATTGAGTTCAAAATGACCTTTACGACCTTTGTAAGTATAAACATCGATATGTTTGGAATTAGCTAGAATTTTAACATTTTCATTTAGGGCTTTAGGTTTGGGTTTCTTCCCACTAATGTAACAACTAATCCAACTTCACTCCTCTTCATTCATTCCACTCCTCATTTCCTAACACTCTTAAGCTAAGGTAAAAATGGGGGAAGGACGAGGAAATTAACATTCCTAGCCCTAGTTTTCTTAGGAAATTCAAGTTCTTGCTCTAAAATCCAAGAGAAGCCTAGGTAAGCATCCTCTTCATCTTCTCCATCTCAATCCCTCTTAAAATTTCAGAAATTCCTATAACCTAACTTAAGAAAAACTTCACCTTTGATAATAGATTAAAGATTCTAGAAGTGTAGTGAAGAGGAATTGATCTTGCCTTGTTTTAAAAGCTTCTCCTTCATTGTTTTTGGGTTTAAAAGGTGAGTTCTTGAACTCACATCTATGTCTATAGCTTTCATTATTGTTAGGTATGAATTGCTAACTTCTATTCATGTTCATTGTTCATTTGCTTTTGATTTGAATTGGTTTGATGAATATCCAATTTTGGTGTTTTGAAGTCAAAATCTTCAAAAATTCTATCGAAGAGCCTATAAGGCTGGGTTGTCTCTTCGCATAAATCCCTAGTCTCCGTTGCTTCATCGTTTTCGGTAGGATTTTTCCCTTCTTGGGGCTAGGCTGTGATATCCCGAAAGTTTTGGCAATGTCAGTTTAATAATCTGTATTTAAAATTAAATTGATTTGATAATTTTTATTAATAATAATTTTAATTGATTTAATAATCTTCCTTTAATAAATATTTAATTGGTAGATTTTATTTTTTTCAACTAATAAATTGGTTTCTATTTATAATATAAATATATATTGTAAATAGATTAGCTTTGTTTTAAATATAATAAATAAAGCATATTTTCTAATTCTAATATTATTAGTAATTTGAGAATTTATTTTTATTTATATAAGCATTTCAAAGTTATTAAATAAATAATCTTGGTCTAAATTTAATAAATGAATCTTGGTTACAGGTTCTAATATATATATTAATAATTTGGAAATTTTGATTTAATTTAATATTAAGTTTTTCAAAGTTATTAAATAAATAAGTATATGATTTTAAATTGATAAGATAGATGTTTAAATGTTTAAAATGATTTTGGCTTAAGTTCTAAATTTAAACGAATTAACAAAAAGATTTTTTTTGTCTTCTTGTTAAAATATAGCTTAATAAAATAAGTAATTTATTAATAAAGACATAATTTCTTTTATAATTATTTTAATTTGATAATGAGTTATTTCTAAAAACAATATTAATAATGTATTGTTTTACAATTGGATTCTGAATAAAAATAGCATTTGTATTTTCAAATTTAATTTGTATATATAACTTTATTTTTAAATATTAGATTTTTGAATTTGATTTGAATTTGAATATAAAGTTTTAAAATCCGAAGTATAGATTTTTAATTGTTTTGATTTTTATATGCATAAGCTTTTATTTATAAGTATAATTTGTTTTTATTTCTTTTAAAAAATTTCTATACATATAAGATACTAATTAACCAATTAATTAGGCATAACCTATATATTAACATTTAAATTAAATATTAGCTACTTTAAAAAGGACATGTGTTGTTTTCCTAAGCATCATATTAAAAATGTTAAAAGATAACCATTCCAATTTGACAAATGTTAAAATTCTGTACATGTGTCCTTATTTATTTTCATTTTCTTTATTTTATTAAATCACAAAATCTACTTATATAAATACATTTTCCTCTCACTTTTTTTTCCTTTCCTTTTTCTATCTTCATAGTTCAAAGTTAAGAAAAACTTCAACCTGTTTATTTCTCAAAATTCCTGAAAATCACTTCCTTGTAAATCTAAAACTTGTTCTCATGCAAATCAAAACTCCTCTTTTATAAAATCTGAAACAACCCTGTAAACAACTCTTCAAACAAAACCAAAAATCCAGAAATCATGTTAAAATAAAATCAGTAATCCTCTTCAATCAAAATGCAATCCATTTCCCTGTAACTCACTTCAAAATACAATCTGGAATTGATATTGCATGCAAATCTACACATCTTCAAACAAAGCCTACCTGCACTCATTCTTTCAACCTGGGTATATCAAAGGGGAGTCTGCAATTCAAGTTTTAATTTCAAAACAAGTTGAATCTGGAGATCATTGGAGTTGTCTGCAAGGTTTTAAAACAAGCAACTTAAGTTTTAACTAAAATCAAAAGGGGCAACCGCAGTTTTAAAAGTTTCAGAAGCTTTTCAGATGGAGGATCTGTCTTCTTCAGGAATAATTGAGTAACTTTAAAAATTTAAAAATAAATCTGGTTGCATGCTAGTATGTTTGAAAAAAAAATTTGTATTGCATGAATGTCTGAAGTGAATATTATTTGTATGCATGCTGTGTATATGTATTCTGTTCTGCTTGTACCCAGGCTCAAAATTTGTATTTAAAATCCTTACCTCTTAATTTAGTTATTGATAGGATCTGATTATTAAACAAATGTTGTTTGATTTAACTTAAATTATAGTTTAAAATTTTAATCAAGTCAAATTAAAACTTGATGGTCACTGGAAGTATTTAAAACATTAATGCATGTTGATATAAAACAAAATTCATACTGTATAATTTATAAATTCAGTGTTGTAGACTGAATACATTAACTAAAACATGATTTTTAAATCAAGAATCATAGCTTATAATTTAGGGATGAATGTACAGTTCTTCTTTGAACTGAATATGAACCTTTGGGGTTTTCTGGTGACTTAAGTGATTGAAGGGGTCGGGTTTCTTCTAGTTGATGGAGGAGTGATCGGTGAATCTTGGAAAAATACTGGTTGGTGATGAAAATCATAGGGGAAGTTGCAGCAGTAGGTTTTCTTTTAGAACCTTAGTTTTAGCTGTGCTTGGTAAATCGATCACCACGGTTCATAGAGTTAATAGAGTTCAACTAGGTTTTGGGTAATGGGAGTAGACATGTAGAAGAAGACGATGCTGGAGATTTAGACCTTCAGGTGGTCGGAGCTGTGAGAACGAAGTGTTGACAAGTTTAGGTTGTGGTGGCCTTGTCGTTTCCAGGTTTAGAGTTGCAGCTCGTATTCAATTTTTAAGAATGGGATGATGCTTTAATGTTCGTTGTAGGGTGCAGAGATGATTTACGATGCGTGAAGATCATCGGAGACGGCTGGAGTTGATCGGTGGCACAGTGCACGTGCATGATGTACATTCTTTAATTCTGATGATGTTGGGTTGGCCAGAGACTTTGTTCTCGAGATTGCTTGAAGTTATTGGGTAGATTGCTCGGGGAGGTTGGCTTTGAACTCGAAGTAAATTTGGGGTGTCTTGGGTTTTAAGAGGTTACAGTTTTTTAAAGTAACCTGTAATGTTGTTTTAAAATTTTATAAAACAGAAGTTTATAAATGTAAAGCAAGAATTTGAACTAAGTTTTAAATTCAAGTTTGAAATCTAGAATCCAAGTTTAAAATTTAAATCTCAGTTTTCAAATAAGGTAAAGATTTTAAATTTGAATTGATTTAACTACTATAAAAAGGGTTAAGTAGTTTGTATTTTTAAATGAAGTTTTATATTGTAAATAGGTTTTTAACTCTAAAGATTTATCTGGAATCAAAATTTAATATGCATTCCAATTTTGTAATAAAAAGAAGTTTTCAAATTTAAAATATTTTAAACAAATTGAATATTAAAGTGTATTTTTAACTATGGTTTGAATTTAAACATAAATTTGGTTTTAAATTTCTTTTAAACTTCTTTGTAAAATGATTATTTCTTTAATATGTGAATTAAAGATTTTTGAATTGTCTTTAAGCTTTGCTTAAAGTCAATTTGTATTCATTTTTAAATCTTAAATTTAAAATGAAATTTGAAAGAAAAGTTTAAAGTAAATTGATTTCAAATGTTTTGTTAATGACAATTTAGTCATAATTAAAAATGTTTTTATCTCAAAGTTAAATTAAGATTTAATGATTTGAAATTAATTTAATCAATGAGGTAATTAAGGAATAATTTGTTAATTTAATTAATTAATGATTAGAGATTAATAAATATTTGATTAAGAGTTAATCAATTGGTAATTAAGATCATTAATTAGATAATTAAAGATTATTAATTAATGATTAAAGATTTATTAATTAAGCAATTAAGTTAAAATCAAGGTTAATTAATCAAATAATTAAGGATTAATTAATTTACAGTTAACACTTAATTAATTAAATAATTAGAGTTTAATTAACGGATAATTAAAGATAAATTAAATTGTAATTAATAATGGTTAATTTAAGTTAATTACTTAAGGAAGCAATTAAAGAATAGTAAATGACGTTCATTAACTAGGATTATTTAATAATTAATTAATGTGATTAATTTTAATAATTAATTAGATTAATTAATTAAAGATAATCAGTTGTGAATTGTTTAAGTGTAATTACTTAATGGAAGTAATTAAGGAATTAATTACTTAATGTAATTAATTGAGTTTAATGAGATTGTTTAAATTGATTGATTAAGTTTAATTAATTTTAAACACCTGATGATTTGTTGATAATTACTTAATGTAATTAATGGAGTGTAATTACTTTGTGAAATAATTAATGGTAATTATAGGATGTAATTAATTTAAGATGATTTAAGAATGGAGTTAATTTGAGTATAATTACTTTGTAATTAATCAAGGGATTAATTAGGAATAATTAATTTATTTTAATGAAGTAATTAAGATTAGTTAATTACTGAATGTGTTTAATCAGGAGTGATTAATAATTGTGGTTTAATTTATATAAAGTAATTGATTTGAATATAATTATGGATCATTAATTTATATTATTAATGATGTAATAAAGGTTGATTAATTAAGATTGATTAATCAATGATAAGTGATTAAAGGTAATTAATTAATGTAATTAATTAAGGATTAATGTAATTGTTTATAGTTAATTAATTAATTGAAGTAATTAAAGGTTAATTACTGTAAGGGGTTAAGGATAATTAATTTTTTAAATTAATTAAAGGACGATTACTTGAATGTAATTAAGGATAATTATTCAAAGGTGATTAATTAAGGTGATTAATTTTAATGATTAATTAATTGATTTATAATCAGTTAAATGGTTAACTAAGCAAGATTTTAAAAGATGAAGTAATTAATTTAATTTATTTTAAATTAATTAAAGATGAAGTAATTAATTTAATTCACTTTAAATTAGTTAGAGATGGAGGTAATTAATTTAAGTCACTTCAAATTAATTATAGATGGTGTGATTAAGTAAACCTTTGCTTATGTATGAATGGGTGATATTGATTGCCTTGAATAGTTTGTGATCTCAGAAATGAGATAAGTAATGCAGTGGGTTATGAATGATTTGGTTGCATTTTGATGATAGTATGGATTATCTATTTATAATGCTAATGTGGATCATATGTTTATGATGATAATGTTGATTATCCATTGTGATTTGTGAGCATCTATCTGTGTATATATAGATAATTGAATTGTTTTAAAACTTTAAAACAACTTGGCCTTAAAAGACATGTTTTGGATTTCGATGAGACCGGGATCGGGTTTCTAGATTTAGATATCTGAAAACCACATCGATCTAAATTAACGATAGGTCCTGAATCTCAAGTGAAGATGAAGATTCAGAGTGCAAGGGTTATCATCAATAACTCTGAGGGTGATTCCGAAATGAGTGTAACGAGATAATGCCTTTGGTTTCGTTCGAACCCGGAACGAATTTGTATGGATTGAATGCTTTCAGAACATCATCAAGTGGACGATGAGCATTCTAAGTGATGTGCTCTATAAAGGTAATCGTAGCCTCAAGCCTCATCAACCGGGAATGGCTAAAACAGGGGAGGTGCAGTAAGGTTAAGTGGGTCATGCCTAAGTAGGACGAGATTTTTCCCTGTCTAGTGGTCCCTTTTATTTCGGCTGTGTGGACAGTTGTGAGCTCCAACTGTCGGGGTTGTCTTTTTCGGGACTGTCCAGTAAGGGATGGTTCTGGCCTTGTGTTGCAGGGGAGTTAGGATGGCTCCTCGGTACGTTGATCTAGGCCACGTACTGTGACGGGCAGTACCCCAGTAGCCCTGCCATTGTATGGAATCCAAAATCCAAAAAGTGCCATCAGATTTGATTGTATTACCCACTTTTGTGGGTAGTAGCTGGAATTTAATAGATGTAATAATTTCGGTTATTTTCTATTTACTTGAGAACCCTAGACCTATTATAATATCACTGGATTTCCTATCAAATGTTTTGGTTAGCGTAAGGTAAAAACTTTTCCATGTTTATGTGTGGGAAGTCTTACGTAATACCTTTCTTTTCAAAAGGTTTTTGAAAGTTAAGCAACCTTTACTTGTTACTCACACCAGACCCATGTCTGACCCGGATAAACTGTTTTCTTAAACTCTTGGGTACTTAAATTTTTACGAGTAGCCAAATGATTCAGGTTAGCTTTAACGAACTGTGGAGGAGCAATGGAGCAGGAGGCTTCTGCGTTATAGTTATATATAGTGTTCCTCTATGTTGGTTTCTCTGAGTAGTTTCCTTGTATTGTATTGAGTTGTATAACTAGACAGGTGTTTATAACTGTCTAGTATATGATGTATAATCTGTGTAACTCTGATAATGATTGTAAACTATGTAATAATTATGTTATTAATATAATTTATTTGTTCCGCTGTTTAGATTCTGATGTTGTTTCTTCTTTCTCTTCTTTCTTTTCTCTTTTCTATCTCTTTCTTTCTTTAAGATGATGCGATTTTCTATGGTGAGAAAGTCGGGTCGTCTCATTTGTATAAGAGCGCTAGGTTGAGAGAATACCTAGGCTTTGGAGTGGTGTCTATCTTGAGAGAGCATATTTTAAATATATATATATACCTATTTGTTGGGTTACCTGTTCGGGTTTTCCAATATAAGTTATAAAGGTGGATGAGGTAGTGGTGTGTGTAACATGACAACTACCATTGGTTGAAGTTTGAATATTTTGAGGTTGGAAGTGTATCTGTCGAGAATGTAGACCTAATACCGTCTTGAGTAAGTTGTGCAGTGGTGTAAGGATTTCATCGATCTCTGAAGGAAACCTGTTATGTTTCGGAGTCTATTTTTGAAGTTTGAATGAGTAGAGTTTGGATCTGTCGGTTAGGCAGAAGCGAGTGATGGTATCTTGATATCTCATAAAGTAGTAGCTGCGTGATGAGATGCAGTGAGTATGGATGTTCTCGAAGATGTTTTCTTTGGAACAAGTTTAAGGAAGTATGTCTGCATCGGTGATGTGGCTGTGTTCAGCATGGTATTTCTGTTTGGTTTGAGATCCGAGTTTCTCGTAGAGCTTTGGATTAGGAAATCTTTGGCATCTGTGGCAGCAGTGCAGCTTGGAGTGTTCTCTGTGTCAGCAGGAATTCTTCTGGATTAGCAGTTTTTCTGAAGGAGGAGTTCAGAAGCAGTAGAGTGGACCCGTTTCTTCGATGGATTGGTTAGATAAGTGTAAGTTGTTCTATTTGGTGAAGAAAGAATAGTTTTCTTTGGATTTGGTCTGGATTGATCGCAAAAGTGACTTGCGATATTTGAGTGTTCACTTGGGTTATCAGAGTTTTTCCGGATGTCTTCAGAGAAGTTAGAGGTTTGTCCGCATCTGGAGATTGAGTTTCCTTATCGACTGGGATTCTAAGAGTGGTAACAGTGGTTCAGCTTAGTAGAAGGATGAGTTTTAGAGATAGAGTTTGATGAGCAGCTCAAGTTTTGGTGGAATTCTTGAGTTTTCTCTTTATGGATCTGTTGAACCATATTTTTGGAATGGGTTGTCCAGTTTGGTTTGTGTTTGTATTCTTCATCGGTATTTTCATCTACTTTGGATCAGAGTTGTGCAGTGGAAGCTGTTTAGGTGTGCATCTGCTTTTCTTTTCCGGACATGAGAAGTGAGTTTAGCCTTCTGATGTTTGAGGAATAGATTTGGCGTTCCAAGATTTTGATTGATCTTGAGGAGATCATTTTGTTGAGTTGATTAGTCTTGTTTGTTTCTATAGGCATCAGCAAGGGTTGAGCTGATTGGTAAGGTTGTAAGCAACCCAGGATCGTCCGAAGATTTTTGTGGATAAGAGACGGAGGAATTTGGATTCCGGAGTCGGAGATTTGATTTTAGATAAGTTTTCTCCGATCAAAAGGGAGCTATAAGTTTTGGGTAAGGCTGGGAAGCTTGCTCTGAAGTGTTTTGGATCTTTTCTGTAAGAATAAGTGATTGATCTACAGGATTGAATTGCCATTTTGGATAATTGGGATTCGATGAGTTTCACGTATCTCTGAGGGAGTACGTGTATGATCTATCTCTGGTTTTGGAACCAGCAGTTCAGGAGTTTTGGTTGTTGAGTCAGACTCATCTGTAGTCTGATATCCTGTCGAGGTTTGTAGATCTTGATGAATAGGAGCTCTGTAGTTTAGTAGTTTCGATTGTTTGAATTCTGTAGAGCGAGTATCCCGATACTTACACTTGGGGAAACTCGAGGAAATTCTATCCAGAATTTTGTCTGGATAGTTAGATTTGTTTGATTGGATGAATTGGTTGCTATGGTTGTTAGCATATGTTTGATATATGCTTGTGTTTTAAAATTAAAATCTTTAATGAGATTATTAAATTACCTTTGTTTTATATTTCGGGGACGAAGTTCTTTTAAGGGGGGAGGAATGTGATATCCCGGAAATTTTGGCAATATCAATTTAATAATCTATATTTAAAATTAAATTGATTTGATAATTTTTGTTAATAATAATTTTAATTGATTTAATAATCTTCCTTTAATAAATATTTAATTGATAGGTTTTATTTTTTTCAACTAATAAATTGGTTTCTATTTATAATATAAATATATAGTTTATATTGTAAATAGATTAGCTTTGTTTTAAATATAATAAATAAAGCATATTTTCTAATTCTAATATTTTTAGTAACTTGAGAATTTGTTTTTTTTAATATATAAGCTTTTCAAAGTTATTAAATAAATAATCTTGGTTTAAGTTTAATAAATGAATCTTGGTTACAAATTCTAATATATATATATATATATATATTAATAATTTGGAAATTTTGATTTAATTTAATACTAAATTTTTCAAAGTTATTAAATAAATAAGTATATGACTTTAAATTGATAAGATAGATGTATAAATGTTTGAAATGATTTTGGCTTAAGTTTTAAATTTAAATGAATTAACAAAAAGATTTATTTTGTTTTCTTTTTAAAATATAGCTTAATAAAATAAGTAATTTATTAATAAGGACATAATTTCTTTTATAATTATTTTAATTTGATAATGAGTTACAATATTAATAATGTATTGTTTTACAATTGGATTTTGAATAAAAATAGCATTTGTTATTTCAAATTTAATTTGTATATATAACTTGATTTTTAAATATTAGATTTTTGAATTTGATTTGAATTTGAATATAAAGTTTTAAAATCCAAAGTATAGATTTTTAATTGTTTTGATTTTTATATGCATAAGCTTTTATTTATAAGTATAATTTGTTTTTATTTCTTTTAAAAAGATTCTATACATATAAAATACTAGTTAACCAATTAATTAGGCATAACCTATATATTAACATTTAAATTAAATACTAACTACTTTAAAAAGGACATGAGTTGTTTTCCTAAGCATCATATAACAAATGTTAAAATATAACCATTCCAATTTGATAAATGTTAAAATTTTGTACATATGTCCTTATTTATTTTCATTTTCTTTATTTTATTAAATCACAAAATCTACTTATATAAATACATTTGCCTCTCACTTTTTTTTCTTCCTTTTTCTATCTTCATAGTTCAAAGTTAAGAAAAACTTCAACCTGTTTATTTCTCAAAATTCCTGAAAATCACTTTCTTGTAAATCTAAAACTTGTTCTCATGCAAATCAAAACTCCTCATTTATCAAATCTAAAACATTTATCAAATCTAAAACAACCCTGTAAACAACTCTTCAAACAAAACCAAAAATCCAGAAATCATGTTCAAATAAAATCAGTAATCCTCTTCAATCAAAATGCAATCCATTTCCCTGTAATTCACTTCAAAATACAATCTGGAATTGATATTGCATGCAAATCTACACATCTTCAAACCAAGCCTGCCTACACTCATTCTTTCAACCTGGGTATATCAAAGGGGAGTTTGCAATTCAAGTTTTAATTTCAAAACAAGTTGAATTTGGAAATCATTGGAGTTGTCTGCAAGTTTTTAAAACAAGAAACTTAAGTTTTAAACTGAAATCAAAAGAGGCAACTGCAGTTTTAAAAGTTTCAGAAGCTTTTCAGATGGAGGATCTATCTTCTTCAGGAATAAGTGAGTAACTTTAAAATTTTAAAAATAAATCTTGTTGCATGCTGGTATGTTTGAAAAAAATGTGTATTGCATGAATGTCTGAAGTGAATATTATTTGAATGCATGCTGTGTACATGTATTCTGTTCTATTTGTACCCAGGCTCAAAATTTGTATGTAAAATCGTTACCTCTTAATTTAGTTATTGATAGGATATGATTATTAAGCGAATGCTGTTCGATTTAAGTTAAATTATAGTTTAAAATTTTAACCAAGTCAAATTAAAACTTGATGGTCTTTGGAAGTATTTAAAACATCAATGCATGTTGATATAAATCAAAATTCATACTGTATAATTTATAAATTCAGTATTGTAGATTGAATATATTAACTAAAACATGATTTTTGAATCAAGAATCATAGCTTATAATTTAGGTATGAATGTACAGTTCTTGTTTGAACTGAATATGAACCTTTGGGGTTTTCTGGTGATTCAAGTGATTGAAGGGGTCGGGTTTCTTCCAGTTGATGGAGGAGTGATCAGTGAATCTTGGAAAAATACTGGTTGGTGATGAAAATCATAGAGGAAGTTGCAGCAGTGGGTTTTCTTTTAGAACCCTAGTTTTAGCTATGCTTGGTAAATCGATCACCACGGTTCATAGAGTTGATCGAGTTCAACTAGGTTTTGGGTAATGGGAGTAGACATGTAGAGGAAGATGATGCCGGAGATTTAGACCTTCAGGTGGTCGGAGCCATGAGAACGAAGCGTTGACAGGTTTAGGTTGTGGTGGCCCTGTCGTTTCCAGGTTTGGAGTTGCAGCTGGAATTCAATTTTTGAGAATGGGATGATGCTTTAATGTTCGTATAGGGTGCAGAGATGATTTGCGATGCGTGAAGATCATCGGAGATGGCTGGAGTTGATCGGCGGCACAATACACGTGCACGGTGTACATTCTTTAATTTTGATGATGTTGGGTTGGCTAGAGACTTTGTTCTCGAGATTGCTCGAAGTTATTGGGTAGTTTGCTCGGGGAGGTTGGCTTCGAACTCGAAGTAAATTTGGGATGTCTCGGGTTTTAAGAGGTTACAGTATTTTATAGTAACCTGTAATGTTGTTTTAAAATTTTATAAAACAGAAGTTTATAAATGTAAAGCAAGAGTTTGAACTAAGTTTTAAATTCAAGTTTGAAATCTAGAATCCAAGTTTAAAATTTAAATCTCAGTTTTCAAATAAGGTAAAGTTTTTAAATTTGAATTGATTTAACTACTTTAGAAAGGGTTGAGTAGTATGTATTTTAAAAATGAAGTTTTATATTGTAAATAGGTTTTTAACTCTAAAGATTTATCTGGAATCAAAATTTAATATGCATTCCAATTTTGTAATAAAAAGAAGTTTTCAAATTTAAAATATTTTAAACAAATTGAATATTAAAGGGTATTTTTAACTATGGTTTGAATTTAAACATAAATTTGGTTTTAAATTTCTTTTAAACTTCTTTGTAAAATGATTATTTCTTTAACATGTGAATTAAAGATTTTTGAATTGTCTTTAAGCTTTGTTTAAAGTCAATTTGTATTCATTTTTAAATCTTAAATTTAAAATGAAATTTGAAAGAAAAGTTTAAAGTAAATTGATTTCAAATGTTTTGTTAATGACAATTTAGTCATAATTAAAAATGTTTTTATCTCAAAGTTAAATTAAGATTTAATGATTTGAAATTAATTTAATCAATGAGGTAATTAAGGAATAATTTGTTAATTTAATTAATTAATGATTAGGGATTAATAAATATTTGATTAAAAGTTAATCAATTGGTAATTAAGATCATTAATTAGATAATTAAAGATTATTAATTAATGATTAAAGATTTATTAATTAAGCAATTAAGTTAAAATCAAGGTTAATTAATCAAATAATTAAGGATTAATTAAGTTACAGTTAACACTTAATTAATTAAATAATTAGAGTTTAATTAACGGATAATTAAAGATAAATTAAATTGTAATTAATAATGGTTAATTTAAGTTAATTACTTAAGGAAGCAATTAAAGAATAGTTAATGACGGTCATTAACTAGGATTATTTAATAATTAATTAATGTGATTAATTTTAATAATTAATTAGATTAATTAATTAAAGATAATCAGTTGTGAATTGTTTAAGTGTAATTACTTAATGGAAGTAATTAAGGAATTAATTACTTAATGTAATTAATTGAGTTTAATGAGATTGTTTAAATTGATTGATTAAGTTTAATTAATTTTAAACATCGGATGATTTGATGATAATTACTTAATGTAATTAATGGAGTGTAATTTCTTTGTGAAGTAATTAATGGTAATTATAGGATGTAATTAATTTAAGATGTTTTAAGAATGGAGTTAATTTGAGTATAATTACTTTGTAATTATCAAGGGATTAATTAGGAATAATTAATTTATTTTAATGAAGTAATTAAGATTAGTTAATTACTGAATGTGTTTAATCAGGAGTGATTAATAATTGTGGTTTAATTTAAATAAAGTAATTGATTTGAATATAATTATGGATCATTAATTTATATTATTAATGATGTAATAAAGGTTGATTAATTAAGATTAATTAATCAATGATAAGTGATTAAAGGTAATTAATTAATGTAATTAATTAAGGATTAATGTAATTGTTTATAGTTAGTTAATTAATTGAAGTAATTAAAGGTTAATTACTGTAAGGGGTTAAGGATAATTAATTTTTTAAATTAATTAAAGGACGATTACTTGAATGTAATTAAGGATAATTATTCAAGGGTGATTAATTAAGGTGATTAATTTGAATGATTAATTAATTGATTTATAATCAGTTAAATGGTTAAGTAAGCAAGATTTTAAAAGATGAAGTAATTAATTTAATTTATTTTAAATTAATTAAAGATGAATTAATTAATTTAATTCACTTTAAATTAGTTAGAGATGGAGGTAATTAATTTAATTCACTTCAAATTAATTATAGATGGTGTGATTAAGTAAACCTTTGCTTATGTATGAGTGGGTGATATTGATTGCCTTGAATAGTTTGTGATCTCAGAAATGAGATAAGTAATGCAGTAGGTTATGAATGCTTTGGTTGCATTTTGATGATAGTATGGATTATCTATTTATAATGATAATATGGATCATATGTTTATGACGATAATGTTGATTATCCATTGTGATTTGTGAGTATCTATATGTGTGTATATAGATAATTGAATTGTTTTAAAACTTTAAAACAACTTGGCCTTAAAAGACATGTTTTGGATTTCGATGAGACCGGGATCGGGTTTCTAGATTTGGAAATCCTAAAACCACATCGATCCAAATTAACGATAGGTCGTGAATCTCAAGTGAAGATGAAGATTCAGGGTGCAAGGGTTATCGTCGTTAACTCTGAGGGTGATTCCAAAATGTGTGTAACGAGATAATGCCTTCGGTTTCGTTCGAACCCGGAACGAACTTGTATGGATTGAATGCTTTCAGAACATCGTCAGGTGGACGATGAGCATTCTAAGTGATGTGTTCTATAAAGGTAATTGTAGCCTCAAGCCTCGTCAACCGGGAATGGCTAAAACAGGAGAGGTGCAGCAAGGTTAAGTGGGTCACGCCTAAGTAGGACGAGATTTTCCCCTGTCTAGAGGTCCCTTTTTATTTCGGCTGTGTGGACAGTTGTGAGCTCCAACTGTCGAGGTTGTCTTATTCGGGACTGTCCAGTAAGGGATGGTTCTGGCCTTTTGTTGCAGGGGAGTTAGGATGGCTCCTCGGTACGTTGATCTAGGCCACGTACTATGACGGACGGTACCCTAGTAGCCCTGCCATTGTATGGAATCCAAAATCCAATAAGTACCATCGGATTTGATTGTATTACCCACTTTTTTGGCTAGTGGATGGAATTTAATAGATGTAACAATTTCGGCTATTTTCTATTTACTTGAAAACCCTAGACCTATTATAATATCACTGTATTTTCTATCAAATGTTTTGGTTAGCGCAAGGTAAAAACTTTTCCATGTTTATGTGTGGGAAGTCTTAAGTGTTACCTTTCTTTTCAAAAGGTTTTTGAAAGTTAAGCAACCTTAACCTGTTACTCACACCAGACCCATGTCTGATCCAGAGTTTATCTTCTGTTTTCTTAAACTCTTGGGTGCTCAAATTTTTACGAGTAGCCAAGGGATTCGAATTAGCTTTTACGAATTGTGGAGGAGCAATGGAGCAGGAGGCTTCTGCGTTATAGTTATATATAGTGTTCCGCTATGTTGGTTTCTCTGAGTAGTTTCCTTGTATTGTATTGAGTTGTATAACTAGACAGGTGTTCATAACTGTCTAGTATGTGATGTATAATCTGTGTAACTCTGATAATGATTGTAAACTATGTAATATTTATGTTATTAATATAATTTATTCATTCCGCTATTTAGATTCTGATGTTGTTTCTTCTTTCTCTTCTTTCTTTTCTCTTTTCTATCCCTTTCTTTCTTCAAGATGATGCGATTTTCTGTGGTGAGAAAGTCGGGTCGTCTCATAGGCTGATAATACTGCAAATTGCAGTTCAGTCGACTGAACTGTATGTACAGTCAACTGAATCTGGGGGACAGAATATTCCTATCCCTGTGTTAGTCGACTAACTATAGAATTCAGTCGACTGAACCTGGAAACAAAAAGTTTCCAGGCATAGATTCAGTCGACTGGCTTCTGGGTTCTGTCAACTGAACCTGGAAACCAAAAATTTCCAAGCATAGAATCAGTCGACTGACTACAGAGTTCAGTCGACTGAATCGGCTTAATTCAGCCAATATTACTGTTTTTGTGTGGACTTCTAATTTTAAATCGATTCTCGTGGATCCGATTAGTTGTTATCACTGTTGTTAACTTTGGTAATTCTTTTTTTGGGATTTTTGGAAATATCCATTTTGATGGATTTGGTATCTATTTCTATGGATTTGGTTCACGTCTTCGAATGTGAACTTTTGGCGATTAATTATTTCTACAATCATTTCAATGGTTTGTCACTTAGATATACCAAGGTTTCTATACTAGTAGTAAATACCCAAACTCTTTCACAAAGACGATTTCAACTCTATTTTGAAGCTCGTTTATAAAAATCATTTTTTAATCTATTAGTATATACAAACATTTTCCTCATTCGTTTGAGAAATCTAATTAAACGACTTAGCAAAACAAGTGGTATGAAACGCTTGCGTTTACTTTGTCGGTTAATTCTTAGAATTGTTCGATTGAAACTCTTGTAACAAATTTTCAAGTAAGAATCTACAATTTGTTCGTAAATATTTAAGTTAAGCCCGTGGTTATGAGACATGAAGCTAAACTCATTTATTTACTAGCTTAATGTAATTGACACTTCTTGTTGATCGATGAAGACCATTTTGTGATTTAGACAGCAAAGTGCGATGTCTCTTTGTTTGTGTAGGGGACTAAACTCCATTTGTGGAGTTTCGAATCAAAAATTGGTGGGGTAGCGACCCATGGTCTTCAGGCCGTTTGTGGAGCCTCTGCTTGAAATTGATGGTTAGCGACCATGGAATAGTGTTCCATTTGTGATGCACGTGTCGGTGAGTTTTCATGCTCCCGTTTGTGAAGGCCCCCCTCCCCCTTTGTGTTTTCTGGATTTCTAATTGATGATTTCTAGAATTTGTGTTTCACCAACTTTTGTGATTTACATTGATAAGTTTTATTAATATTTGTGGTTTGGTGAATATGTTAAAGAATATGACATTTTTTGTGTTTGAGTATATTCGAGATATTGTATGATTTTTATTGTTATCTAATGTATACTTGTCACAGTATGACATTATTGTTATCATATGTTTTTGGAATATCTCGTATCATATCTCATTTTATATGATATTTATAGCTAGACTGATCCGTTTATTATTTTCTTCTTAAATAATGCTCGGGTTAGACCGAGGTGTTACAAGTGCTTCCACTTGACTTCTTAGCAAGGACTAGCTTCTGACTTTTGGCTAACTACTTGTTTAGTAGTTTTTGCTTTTATACATTTTAGATAGAGACTCCTTGATGTATACATATTCTTTTGTGTAGCACTTGTACCTATTATTTTGTGATGTAGTGGATCTTGTATGACCACTACTTTGATGTACACTTTTATGTAATATATTCATATCTGTTTCCTCCTTAGTGATATAAATATTTGTGACTGATTTGTGTTATGCTTATTTTATATTTGTTTTCGAAGACCACTTAGCCACTGTGTAGTAGCTTTGAGTTTGAACTTGATATGTTCAATTTCCTTTTTAAATTAAAGTTGTAACAATACCATCTGACATATCGGTACTCGCACAAAGCCATTACATGGATGGTCGCTCCTCAACAGCCTTATTCTTCGTGCTAGTCAACGGAATTACCCAGTGGTGTCCTTGGCTAGCGTGAGTATAGAGGTGGGACGTCACACGTTTAATTGACATTCAAACAATATGGGAAGATGTTGTTTATTTCCTATGGTTAGGAGCAGGGATGACATATCTATCAGCACCATTATGCAGGTATGTTGTGATATTCTGCTATTACTACATCCATAAATTTTACTATATTGCAACTATAATAAATGCTCAAAAATAAATTATACATAGCTTGAGTTGATATGGTTCTCTTTATTAATTGGATTGGACAGGTAAGTTAATTTACTTGAGTACTTATCATCATTCTAAGTATATATTTTATCTAAGAAGTAAGTCAACCAACTGTTGTGCTTAAGTAGGTCTTTGCTCACATATGGAATATATTTATGGGTGAGGAAATATTTTGGTCATCATATTTAGTAATATGGAAGATAGAAAGAGAAGAGCTACAGAAATAGAAGATAATGGAACAAAACGGTTATAACTCCAAATGCAACTTGACCAATCAATAAAAAATTGGTTTTTAGTCTATACAGGTTTTTTAGTTGAAGCCACTGAACCTTTAGAGGTTAATATAATATCGTCGAAATTTTGAGATGTTCAGGTAAAGGGGATTCGGTAGGACGTGATAATTTTCAAACTATGATCAGCTAATTACGAGTTCAAACACGAGATTGCTTACAAAATATAATTCAAGATACTACAACATTCACGAGCTGCAAGTCACCGTGGTATTCCATTCTTTAATTTTCATGTATAATACTATTTATGTTTTTTATACTCTTCTATGTAAGTTGGTGCATATTTTTATCATTCTTATCTTATTAAGTACAATATAGCTCATGATGTACTTATTTGTTAAAAGGGGATGAATTCACCTGGTCCTAAATTATGTCTTTATATGTACCCAAATAATATGAATTTAATAAATTTTATGTAAAGATCCAAGCATGGAATCAATGTGGACTTCTTCACAAACAAATCGGGCTTTTATTTTTTGAACATATTTGAGTCACAAAGATACGGGACCAACAACCCTCTATCAAGTACTAATAATAATTTATCAAGTAGCAACGATATTATATCTTAAATATTTCTTTTTATTTTAATGATAAAAAATTCTACACTGAAGTAGAATCTGGTGAGTATGATGTATTTATCAGCAAGATCGTCTATGAAACTTTCGAAATTGTTTCAAAACTTTCATCAGCACTCCATTGCAGTTTAGTAAACCTTTGATTTATAATGAGAAACATAACTGAATGTAAAATTAGAGAATAAAACCTAGAGATTTCACTCATTTACAACATGAACCGCAAAAACACTTGCTCCTTAACGATATAATTTTAGTTGGCTTTTATTTTCTGACTTAGATATTTTGGTATCTTAACATTAAAGCCTAACCTTATAGCACCCTATTAGCAATGGAGTGGCTTTATATTGATTTCGATTAGAAAGTTTGCACCATGATCAATATAATACACACAAAGGCAAGGGAAATTTATGCAGCGGAATGTGAATTCTAAATTCCACAACCATTGATAGAAAAATATATAAAATAACATACATTTATAACCTCATGTAAAAAATATATAAATGACCATAGAATTTGGAAAATTACTCATTGAATACGGTACAATGAAGAGAAGAGGTATATTACTCATGCAGAAAAGCAAGATGTATGTTTCATATTATATAAAATATAGGATGCTCATAAAATATATGAAGAGAAGAGGTGCCACAAGTGGATAAGTAGGGACGTGAGTTGATAGCATAATGTTTGAATAGTATGAAATATATAAGGACGTGGCCACAAAACCAAATACAAGGCAATATAATATATGCTTCAACAAGTTAAAAAAATGGACAACACTCCGTGTACACTATATTTCGTAAAGTTAATCATGTGGCACATGAAAGATTTCTCAATCACAAAAGCAAAAATAATTAACATCGAAGCACGTATGTTGGTTTAAGTGAATGCATGCAAAGTTTCAGCACATGCACGTGAAGGAATTTCAAGAGAAGAGTTTGCCTATTTTATACATGGTGACCTCTATTTTTATACGTTGACTATGAAATTATTGACGTGCACGACTATTGATTAAAACATCCAATGACCTTTATTTTTACTGTGATAACCGAGTAAATTTTTAATGAATGATCACCCATATTTTGAGCAAACATAAATAAATTTTCAAGACGCGACATTCTATATTTTAACGTGTGAAAAATAAATAAATTTTTAAGGCACGATGGTCTATTCTAACACGTTAAAATTAGTGAATTCTTAAGGTATGATAGCTTATGATCTTAAAAAGTGGGGAAAGTGTTCGTCGATGGAAATTCTATCGGTTTAGAAAACCGTCAAACGAACTAAAATTAAAATAACCGCAAGCACACGGTGTACGAATGTAGCACGTGGCGAATACGGGTCGATCCGTAGGGAATTGATGATTTTAAAATTCTATTCAATCAAATTATATCAACGTCGAGAGTGAATAACTAGAAATGTAAGTAACTGACAAAAACTAGCAAAAGAAAATGATAAAAATATGAGGGTTAAGATATTTAGAGGCAATTTCCACTCTCTAGATCACATAAATCAACAAATTAAATGAAGTTATGATCTCTCTTTTCTTGTCATTAGTGAATAAGTTGATGTGCTTATCATAAGTATGGTATATTTTTGCTATTAATTAGCTCAATATAAACCATCAAACTATAACACAACCATAATACACTTTTAAATCTCATAAAATATGACAACAAAGTTAAAAGAAAAATCTATTTTAAGCATAGCCTATTAATTATTAATTAGAAATATAAACCATCAAATTTTAATTTCAACAATCACTTCTTTGCCATAATCATATGTAGATGAAGAGGTTTGTGTTTTGTTTGTTTAAGCATAGCCCATTTGTTATGAACAACATAGACTATCAGATTCAAAGCTAAACAACATCATTAAACCACTTCAATTATTCTCATTAAGCATAAAAAGAGAGCTTAAACATCAAATTAAGTTGAAGCTGCATGATTAGAGAGCTTCATTACACCTAAATTGAAGGGGTTTAGCCTTTCATATTTGTTATCATATGAACAAATATAGCTTGCAACATGAGAAAAAAGGAAAAAGAAAACGAAAGCAAGATAGAGAAAAACTGTTCTACTTGCATGAAAAATAAATCTACACTACAACATGAAAGTAAATAAGCACGAAAAGAAAAAGAACATGTATTGAAGTTGCATAAAAAAATTACATAAAAGAGAAATGGCTAAGTAGCCATGAAAAGAAAGAAGAGAGCTTGGTTTTATTTTGAGCCTAAAAATAACTAAAGAGAGACTAAGTGAAAGAGAGAGACTACATGAAACATATGGGTATTTATACATGTATGATACCCTAATTCATATTTTTGGAGAATGGCCAAAATGCCCATGAGGTAGTGTGGCCACCAAGTGATCATTAGCATGTCATTATCCCCACTTAAATGTACATGAAGCCATTAATTCCATAAGCATATGTATTATCCTCTAATTTGTACATTAGGTGGTGGATAGGTGGGGTCCTCCATGTTCTTCACTTTGAATTATTTACATCTTCATTCTTTTGTATCTTCTTTGTGCATACCTATTCCTTCAGGAAACCACTCCTATTTGAGACCAAATTCCTATAAAAATATATATAAATTTCCAGTTAATTTTTCTCAAAGAAATATATTCACACAAATGACTGTTTTGCCCTTGGATGAAGATGAATATGTGGCAATTTGGAATTAATATGAATTTTGATTAAAACAAGTTAAATTACCCAATATGATCAATTATTTAATTTAAATAGGATAAATATGGTGGTAAAAATATGCACGTTTACATGCACATCAAATACCCCCACACTTATCTTTTTATTCATCCTCGAATAAAGAAAAAACCAAGATAAATCTGTTTTCGTAGGGAGCACGATTGCATTGAGCGTATGCTACAATACGTTAAACCTCTGGATGTCCGCAGTAGGATAAGTGTTGTCTCGTGAGGGTTTTCAGCGGATACTACCCACAAAATCCAAATGCATGATGAAAATATTTACAAAATGCAAGATTTATTTACAAAGAGATGAACGCGAGTTTTGAAAATATTTACAAATGAAAGGTTTATTTTTAAATAGACACAAATAAGTTAAATATAGGTTTTGGTTATTTTTTTTTAGAGTAAGACGGGTGTGTAGCGTGAAACTATACAGCCGGTTAGTAGCATATATATATATAAAGGAGTATATAAGGCGATCAACACGCTTGATCGCTAGCGCCAAAAGAGAGTATCAACAACAACACATACTACTTACAGCAACACACATTAACAAAATAGAAGATGCAAGTAATCTCCACTGAAAAAAATGATCCAACTGCAGTAGGAGAACTGGGTGAATCATGGAGCAACTGATGATTATCTGTGGTCTAGTGAGAAAGCTGAGCTACTGCCAAGGGATTCAACTGGAGAAGAGCTACGCTGCGGGATGCGGAGTCTGAATGGAGCCGACAAGCTGCGACCTGTACAAATGCTGAAAAGATTAGAAATACGTCTGGCAATACTTTCACTTGAGATCTGGGTTTATCAAATACACGTGCATTTCGCTCCTTCCAAATGAACCAACAAAAAATAGCAATAAAGACATCCAGAGATAGATTTTGGTGATTGTACTGCCAGTGATCGAAAATGGTCGGCGGATCAGGGACAAAACCAAGAATGTGGGTACTCGAAGCTGCCCAGATGGAGTAAGTAAAGTCACAATCTTTAAACAGGTGGGGAATACTCTCACACTGCTCGGAACAGAAGACACAGACAGGATCAATACCTAAATGAAGGCGGCAGAGTCGATCTTTAGTATTTATATGATTATGCACTAGGTACCATTGGAAAAAAGCAATTCGAGGTGGAATAGGGCACTTCCAAAGTCTGGGGAAGGAAAAGAGGCATCCAGGGTTATGCAGAAAGGAATAGAAGGAGGCAACCGAGAAACCGAAAGCAGGCGCCGGCGCCCAAACGAAGCTATCTGGTAGGTTAGAGAGGTGAAGGGAATGAAGGATGTTGGCTGCGGAGATAAGGTCAAAAAAAGTGTCAGGGCTAAAAAGAGAAGGTGGGCAGAGGGAATCCGGTCCACGAGTGGCACAATCACTTACTGAAATCAACGGGGTATTCAAGTGAAGGAAGAGGCTCGGCAATGATTTGGCAAGGGGGAGTTAGCCGAACCAAGTGTCAAGCCAAAATGCACTATTGTTGTCGTTGCCAATGGCCACATGGAATATGGATTTAACTCGAGGGATGACTTGAATCACACCAAACCAAAAAGGAGAGGGCTTCTTACACGGAGGACGATGGAGGATAAGATGACTTTTGGAATGATAATGAAGGGAGAGGATCCAGTCTTTCCAAATGAAGTAGTCCGGTGAGAGAATCTTCCAAATCCATTTAGTAAGTAGAGAAATGTTGAATATTCTGAGGTTGGTGATGCCAAGACCTCCATTGTTCAGAGGAAAACAGATAGTATCCCAACTGACCAGTCTTTTGGCACCGCCACCATTCCACAGGAAGGATCTTCTGATCCTATCCAAATGATTGATGACCCAGGAGGGGAGTTTGTAGAAGGACATCCAGTAAGCTGGAATGGCTGAAAGGACCGACCTGACGAGGACAAGCCGGCCTGCGGAAGATAGAGAGTGAGCCTTCCATCCCATTAGTCTAGAGTCAATCTTGGAGATGAGGGGGAACCAGTCGGATCTATGGAGTTTGGTAGGTCTGAGATTGATACCAAGGTAGGAAAGCGGGAAATCTGAAAGCTTACAGTTGAGCATCGATGATATGGGAGGGTCAAGGTGATCCGAGTTCCCCAACATGATGATCGAACTCTTACTGAAATTGATGGATAGACCAGATATGCACTGAAAGGTATAGAGGGCCACCTTTAGGCAGTGAATATAATTCTCTTGGGGAGGGACGAAAATGATTGTGTCATCTACGAATTGCAGATTGGAAACCGAAAAAGACGAATCCGGGAGATCAATACCGGAGAAGAGGCAGTTGGTTGATGCCAGCTTGATCATTCTGTTGAAGACATCTGCAACAAGGATGAAGATGAGAGGTGAAAGGGGGTCACCTTGTCTCAAACCCCGAGCCGACTTTATGTGGCCCCTGGAAACACCGTTAATCGAAATTGATGAGAGGCTCGAAATGAGAATATGCTTGATCCAATTGCACCATTTTGGGGGGAAGCCTCTATTAGACATAAGGGCGAGAATGAAGTTCCAGTTCGCCAAGTCGAAGGCTTTAGAAAAATCGAGTTTAAGAAGAACACTAGGGGTCGATGAGTGGTGATAGACGGAAATGATTTCTTGGGCTGTGGCGATGCAATCCATAATGTTTCTCCCGAGTATAAAGGCGGACTGTTTTGCTCCGACCAGGGGGGACGATAACTTGTTGGAGGCGGTTGGCGAGGACTTTAGTAATGATTTTAAAGGTAGTGTTGAGAAGGCTGATGGGTCGAAAAGAGGGGTGGGAATTAGCACCTGGGATTTTAGGGATGAGGATGATGCTCGCATAATTGAGTCTCGAGATAACCGATGGGTCCGATTGGAATTCCTTGCACATTTCTAATATATCATGTTTAACTATGTTCCAGAAATGCTTAAAGAAAAGAGGGCCAAAGCCATCTGGACCAGGCGCTTTATCATCAGACATCTCGTTTAGGGCGGCCCAGATCTCCTCCTCAGAGAATGGGTGATTGATGGGGATGTTGGTAGGGGAAGGATAAAGGAGCGGCCAGTTGATGTCTGGAAGCAGTGCGGATTGCTTACCAAGGATATCTCTGAAGTAGTTGGCGAACAGGTGAAGATGATCCGCAGGGTCAGAATAAGAGATGTTATTATGGTATAATTCAGAAATCAGGAGTGATCTACGACGTCCACTGGCCAAGCGATGGAAGAAGGGGGTGTTTTTGTCTCCATCCTCTAACCATTTATCCCTAGATCTCTGTTTCCATCCAATTTCTTCTTGCTTGATAAGTCTGTCCAGATCCAATTCCAGAGCAAGCAGGCGAGCTCTTTTCGAGTCTAGAAGAGGCCGAGATTCTTCAATGATGTTCAGATTCAGGATTTCATCTTGAGTGGATGAGATGCGCGAGCGAAGGGACCCCCAAATGGATCTGGCCCACGGTCTGATGATCTTTCTGAGGGAGCGAAGCTTGAACACAATTCTGGTGGAGGCCGATTGGATATCCGACGGCTGAGACTAGATCTAGTTGACGAAGTTGTCAAAGGAGGGTTCCAAGAGCCAAAGACGCTCGAATCTGAAGGGGCGCCTGCCTAGGGGCAGAGATCCAGAATCCAAAATGAGAGGACAGTGATCAGAAATTATTGAGGCGAGGCCCGAGACCGAGGAAAGAGGGTAAAGATCTTCCCATGACGAGTTGTATAGGAATCTGTCAAGTTTCGCTAAGGCGGGTTCGGCTCGACGGTTAGACCAGGTGAATTGGCATTGTTAATGGGAGGATCGATAAGAGAACAAGCATTGGTGAAGGAGTTGAAAGAGTCTGAGTCCGGTGAATTGCAGCCAGAATTTCGCTCTGCCGGTGATCTAGTAGTATTGAAGTCTCCCCCAACAATCCAGGGGCCATTAAGGTAGGATGCAAAGGAGAAACATTAAGGTTTTGGTTATTATATTGAAATTTAAGTCATTTACTCGTCAAAATTTCCAACAAAAATCAAGTTATCATAACAAATAGACTATAGTTTAACTCGTTGTTTTGGTTAATAACACAGTATAACTATGAAATGGATTCTTAGTTGATTATCAAAGTTTATCAAAGTGGTATTTTCGTTTCTTTTCAATAACAAATCAAATAAGTAAAAATAGTGCTAGGATTTCAATTACTTGCTCTGTCATTATTTGCAAGAAAAATCACACACCTAGCTCAGGTAAACTGAGGCCAGAGATACCATCCATGCACTGCCTTTGGGGCTTATGTGAGGGGAGTACAGAGCATGGCGAGTGAACACACTTTTGTGCGTACACCTATCGACCGTAGGTTATTTTTTATTAAATCTTTTCTTTATTTCATTTTTTTTACATGTGTTCCATACATGCATAACCGTGAGGACTTTTAAATGAGTATGAAAGCACATAATCAAAGATTCCAAGTAATTCACCTATGCATAACCATGAGGACTTTTAAATGAGAGTGAATAATATGGATGTTGTTATTTTCTTTTTAAGAGAGAGAGAGAGAGAGAGTTTTGCAAAATCATCTTAAAACCATTTAACTTAGAAGACAAAAAAATGTTATATCTTTACTTTAAATCGACCACTTTTTAAAACAAAGGTATTCAATCAGGATGTATTTCATAATTAACATGTATGAATCTTCCTATATAACAGTTATACCATTGTTACTTGTAATCAAACTTAATTTTTATTTTTGTTAAGATAAACAAACTTTCAAAATTTTCAATTTAATAAACCAAAACCATATATTTATCCTATAGTGAATAAATCAAAATTGCTTAAATAAAATTGTATTTTTTTATTTTATTTTTTTGAGATTTTTTTTGCAGAGAAAAAGTAAAAATAAATCATGAAAAAACTAAAATGAAGATGAGCCTCTGGAGTTTGTTTGCATTGAGCGTATGCAACAAGCCGTTAAACCTCTGGGTGTCCGCAGTAGGACGAGTGTTGTCTCGTGAGGGTTTTCAGCGGATACTACCCACAAAATCCAAATGCAGGATGAAAATATTTACAAAACGCAAGATTTATTTACAAAGAGATGAATGCAAGTTTTGGAAATATTTACAAATGAAAGGTTTACTTTTAAATATACACAAATAAGTTAAATATAGGTTTTGGTTATTATATTGAAATTTAAGTCATTTACTCGTCAAAATTTCCAACAAAAATCAAGTTATCATAACAAATAGACTATAGTTTCACTCGTTGTTTTGGTTAATAACACAGTATAACTATGAAATAGATCCTTAGTTTTTTATCAAAGTTTATCAAAGTGGTATTTTCATTTCTTTTCAATAACAAATCAAATCAAATAAGTAAAAATAGTGCTAGGATTTCAATTGTTTGCTTTCTCATTATTTACAAGAAAATCACACACCTAGCTCAGGTAAACTGGGGCCAGATATACCGCCCATGCACTGCCTTACGGGCTTATGTGAGGGGAGTACAGAGCATGGCGAGTGCACACACTTTCGTGCATACACCTATCGACCGTAGATGGTTTTTATTAAGTATGTCCTTTTTTTTCTTTTCTTTTTTACATGTGTTCCATACATGCATAACCGTGAGGACTTTTAAATGAGTATGAAAGCACATAATCAAAGATTCCAAGTAATTCATCCATGCATAAACATGAGGACTTTTAAATGAGAGTGAATACTATGGATGTTGTTATTTTTTTTAAGAGAGAGAGAGTTTTGCAAAATTATCTTAACACCATTTAGCTTAGAAGACAAAAAAATGTTATATCTTTACTTTAAATCAACCACTTTTTAAAACAAAGGTTTCAATTAGGATGTATTTCATAATTAACACGTATGAATCTTCCTATATACCAGTTAAACCATTGTTATTTGTAATCAAACTTAATTTTTATTTTTGTTAAGATAAATAAACTTTCAAAAATTTTAATTTAATAAACCAAAACCATATATTTATCCTATAGTGAATAAATCAAAAATGCTTAAATAAAATTGTGTTTTCTTTGTTTTTGAGAATTTTGGTTTTTTTTTACAAAGAAAAAGTAAAAATAAATCATGAAGATGAGCCTCTGGAGTATGTTTGTATTGAGCGTATGCAACAAGCCGTTAAACCTCTGGGTGTCCGCAGTAGGACGAGTGTTGTCCCGTGAGGGTTATCAGCGGATACTACCCACAAAATCCAAATGCAGGATGAAAATATTTACAAAATGCAAGATTTATTTACAAAAAGATGAATGCGAGTTATGGAAATATTTACAAATGAAAGGTTTACTTTTAAATAGACACAAACAAGTTAAATATAGGTTTTGGTTATTATATTGAAATTTAAGCCATTTACTCGTCAAAATTTCCAACAAAAATCAAGTTATCATAACAAATATACCATAGTTTAACTCGTTGTTTTGGTTAATAACACTGTGTAACTATGAAATGGATTCTTAGTTTATTATCAAAGTTTATCAAAGTGGCATTTTCATTTCTTTTCAATAACAAATCAAATCAAATAAGTAAAAATAGTGCTAGGATTTCAATTGCTTGCTCTCTCATTATTTGCAAGAAAAATCACACAGCTAGCTCAGGTAAATTGAGGCCAGATATACCACCCATGCACTACCTTTCGGGCTTATGTGAGGGGAATACAGAGCATGACGAATGCACACACTTTCGTGCATACACCTATCGACCGTAGGTGGTTTTTTTATTAAATCTGTTCTTTTTTTTTCTTTTTTTACATGTGTTCCATACATGCATAACCGTGAGGACTTTTAAATGAGTATGAAAGCACATAATCAAAGATTCCAAGTAATTCACCCATGCATAATCGTGAGGACTTTTAAATGAGAGTGAATACTATGGATGTTGTTGTTATTTTTTTAAGAGAGAGAGAGAGTTTTGCAAAATCATTTTAACACCATTTAACTTAGAAGACAAAAAAATGTTATATCTTTACTTTAAATCAACGACTTTCTAAAACAAAGGTTTTCAATTAGGATGTATTTCTTAACACGTATGAATCTTCCTATATATCACTTAAACAATTGTTATTTGTAATCAAACTTAATTTTTATTTTTGTTAAGATAAATAAACTTTCAAAAATTTCAATTTAATAAACCAAAACCATATATTTATTCTATAGTGAATAAATAAAAAATGCTTAAATAAAATTGTGTTTTTTTTGTTTTTGAGATTTTTTGTTTTTTTTTTGCAAAGAAAAAGTAAAAATAAATCATGAAAAATCTAAAATGAAGATAAGCCTCCCCCCACACTTGATTTTGACTGTGTCCCCACAGTCAACCCAAGCGGAAGGAGAGAAAAAATAAAATAAAAACATAACCTTTATTTAAATAAAAATGAAAAGATGGTTATTTACAAGACATCAAAAAGTATGCCGTTAAAGAGTAAATGAACCGGTCTTCTAAGAACCGATTCATTTGTCTCGCCAAGTATGTGAGACACGGCTCAAGCGCAGAAAACCAAACCATAAAAGATTTCGAAGTTGAACGTTGATTTGGAAAAACGAATGTTGTTTTATTGAAAATTGTATGAGTTGTTTTGTTTTTGATGATTTTTGGGGTTGATAAAACAGTAGATTGAAGTTCAAGTTTATTTTCACCAATTTGAAATTCAATCTTATCATTGAAATCATTTTCACAGTTATTGATTTCAAAATCAAAATGGTGATTTTCATCTCTCCTGTCGGAATTTAACAACTCGTCATCCAAAAGTCCAAAAAATTCGTGTTCATCAAATTCGACTTCCTTTATTGGATTATCAACAACTCTATTACATGTCTCAAGTTCAAAATTCAAAGTTGTTGTATTTAAATTTTCGAAATTGAGAAAATGAAGATCAAATTTTAAATTTGATTCCACACTATTAAAAGAATTGAAATCCAACTCAATTACCGTGTTTTCAACAGCTTCATTAAGATTGTTATTTTCAATTTCAAAAGTTGTTATTTGAAAATCGTCAATTTGGGCAAAAGATGGATTATTATTTGACTCATCACACGTTGGAATTTGATTTTTTTTTTCACGTTGTTTCATATATGTTTCAAACAACAAATTTGTGTGATCATCGTAAATTTCATTCATTTGCTCAACAAAGTCAAATTTGTAATTATTAACTTGAAAATTTTCGATTTGGACTCGTTGAGAACAAGAATTGTCAATTTCGATAAATGGTAGATTATTATTTGATTCTTCGCAAGTTGAGATTTGATTATGATTTTCACGAAAAGTTTTGTATTTTTCAAGTAATAAATCCCCGTTATCTTTTTCCATTTGGTCAACAAAATCAAATTCATGATTATTAACATGAACATTTTCATTTTGAATTTGTTGATGACCATAGTTTTCAATCGTATCGTTATTAAAACTATTCCCATTGCCAAAATGAAAATTGATTCACATTTTCGTCTTGATTTTTAAATTCATTTTGAAGCTCGAAATTGAATTGGCATGGGTTATACTCGAAATCATTTGAATTTTGAAGTGAATCCAAATTTTGATTATTTTGACTTGAACTATTGCACAAATATGAATTACACAACTCATTTATCATTTGATTTTGTTGCGTAGAGAGTTCAAGTAACGACGAAATGCTATTTTCAAGAGTTGAGGGTTGAAGATTATTTTGGAAATTTTGTGGTTCAAAATTCGAATTGTCTAAACAAAAGTTGTTATTGAAATATCCATACGAATTTGGAGTGAAATCGTACGGATTATATTGATTTTCACAACTATTGTAAAATTCGCGTAAGTGGGGAAACTCGGACGTTTTCAAGAATTTTTTTTGGTTTTTTATAAAGAAAAATATTTACAAATAAAATTTATTTTTCAAAAGAGAAATTGATTTTTGTTTTGTTTTTTGGTTTTTTTTCCAAATTTTTTGCTTGTTTTTGAAAAGGTTTTTTTTTGGATTTTGGTTTTTCTAATTTTTTTTTTTTGAAATTTCAAAGAAAAAGGATTTAAAAATTTCAAAGGAAAAGGAAAAAACTAAGTTAAGAAATATTTACAATTTTTTTAGTTTTTAATTTTGAATTTTTTTAAAATATGCATGAACTAATGTAACTAAATGAATGCAGTGGTTAATTACAAATGATTTATCCTAAGTTAACCCAAAATTGTATAATCACACTTTGTCTTAAATAAACAAGATAGTTCTCAGCCAGGAAACGGGCATTGGTTATCGGTGCACCACGAATCACCGTAGCAATGCAGCCGAAGGTTTAAGTACCATCAGAGGAACAACCACTATAATATTTACGAATTACCGTAATATTTATAAATGATTATTACTCTGCCGTAGCCTAGACACTAAAAAATTAAATTGTTCAAAGAAGACAAATTATCAATATACAATTAAGCATTATCGATGTCTAACCGTTATTATTAATCAAAATCTAGGATTAAATGCAAAACAGAAATTAAACGTGTATTAACAATGCAACTACGAATGCAATTTGTTTTTTTTTTTTTTGATTTTTTTTAATAAAATGCAAATGCAAGTAACTAATAATGCAATATTAATAAAACAATAGATAAGAAAGCGGTTTTTTTTTGGCATGCAAAGCGAAGCAATTATTTTTTGCAGCAGTTCCTTTCCTTTGAATATGTGCTTTGGCAACCTGAAATGAAAACTAGATATATATACAATATTTTTTTATTTATGAAGATAGCACTTGAAAAAATTTAAAACAAACCACAACAACTTGAAAACTTCTTCTTCTTCTTTTTTTTAAAAAAATTTTAAACTAAATAACCTAAAAATAAAACAAAATAAAATAAACTAAGACAAATTCACACTGTTCAACCCGGCCCAATACCCAAAATTACTTTACAAAACTTATCAGAGAAAATTCCCAACTTTACTCAAACCATCTTTCTCCTTTAGATTCGAGAGCAAATTTCTGTATTAACCACAACGAATGTTTGTACCGAATCAAATTCACAACTTCACAACTCAAATTTCTTCAATAGATTCGCGGGTTGTTGATGATGATTATAGAGTTCTGGGAATTGGGATGCGATGGAGGTTGAGTCGAAGCCGTGAATTGGTTTGTTCGGAAAGTGGTTCGAGGAGGAGATGATGGTGACTCACGGCTGTTCGATTGGATTGAGGAGTGCGAGTTGGTCAATTGAGTTGCTGCTCTGGTCAGTGGAGGAGTTGTGAAGGGCAATTGTTGATGTGGAAGACGTGGTTGAATTGAAGGTTGTGGGTTGAAGTGTCTGTACAGGTGATGAAGTTGCGGTACAATTTGATTGCTGTTGAATGGAGTGTTCGCAGGTTTGAACAGAGGAAAGCTCGAAGCTCTGTTGCAGGTAGCTTTGGTGGATATTGCAGGCGATGGAGATAATGTTGGCGAATTCGTGAAGACGGTTGTGACAGAGGGGATCAGGCGATATGATATGGTGACTGTTATGAAAGTGACAGTGAATTGATATTTGAACTGTTGTGTTGGAGGAAGAAGAAGTAGTGAATGTAATGGTTTATGGCAGAGTTGTGGTGACTGTGATAACCCAGACTTTCGGGCACTAGATAATTGAATAATTATTTAATTTAAATTAAAATACTGATTTATAGATTGGAAAAATAATGTGATAATCTCCGTTATAAATTATTTATATTTGACAAATTGTTATTTTCAAACAATAATGATAATGGGTTGTTTTAAATATAGATAAATAAATTTTTAAGTAGAATTATTAATTACAAATTGAATGTGGGTTTATTTAAAATAGATATGTACTGTTTGAATTGATTTTTAAATTTGATTTGAACTTAAATTTGAATTCAAATTTAAGATTTAAAAGAAGTATATCTTATATATAGTTTGATTTAAATAGTAGAAGAAATACTAAAGCTTTATAAAACAATTCAGATAAAATAAAGACATATTCATATGCAAAATAATAATATTGGATTTGGAAGAACTTTATATTATAAAATTTATAGAAATTGGTTTTGTAATGATAATATATATGAACATGTACATATAATGTGATATGGAAACGATATTTTCAATTTGATATAATAAATTTGCCAAAAGCTATGTAAAGATTAAATTATAACATATATACTTGTTAATTTATTAATATATAATAAATTTTAAAATATGTATTCTTTAAGTTATAAATATATATATATAACATTTAAAAATGCATAATACAAGTTTGTTTCAATTATAATAGTTGAAAATGAACTAAGAGATTTAAAGGTAACACATGTAAACATTTTAAAATATCATCCAACAAGTGTAACTATTTTAGGTGTGTAGATTTACAAATGTCATTTATCATTCTTCATTTTAATAAAAAATAGAGAAAAGAAAAGAAAGATCCCACTATCTTCCATTCTCATCTTCTCTTCATCCTTCACTTTGCTTAAAAAAAACAAAAGTAACCTGATATAAAAGAAATCAGATCTGAAGCTAAACCCAAATCTAGCAGCTCAAAAAAAAAAGAGAAGAAATTAACAACAAAACCTGAAGGAAAATCAAGAACAAATCAGATCATCTAAGCCTGCATTTGTTCTTTTTTCGACCTGAGATAATGAAGTCAATCTGAAATCAAACATGGTTCAAATGCAAATCTGAAGCAAATCTAATGATCAAATCAAACAAAGCTCAAACCTGAAGCAGTAAATGTTCAAAACCAATACACCAACTCTGCTCAAATTGCATCTAAGGTGAGTAAACATCACCTTCTACCCAATTTATCTCAGTTTATCTTGATGCATGTGATAAGGTTTTGAGTAATATAGTAGATATTATACTAAGAATAAATTTGAACTCTTTCATCTATAGATAGTTAAGTTTTTCCTGGTTTAAATGTGGTAATACTGTGTACTTACTTGAATAAGGAGATAGTCTCTGTTTCATATTCAAACAGGTTAAGACAAGTTCAAAAAAAAATATCAAACTTATTACACTTAATCTTTTTAAGTTGTGAATTGACCTCTGTTTTCTGCAAAACAGTGAGTAAATTAAAGCCTTAAATAGTTTAAAAATTTGATGCATGTGAAATTTCGTGAAGTAATACTGTAGTAAATCTTTTGCATAAAGGATTGCATGATGTTGTTAAAATAAATGCAGGAATATAGGTATATAGATGTAACAACCCGCATATTTATCGATTTTATATTTAAATATTTTATTTAAATATTTTATCGTTAATCGGATTTTAGTCCAAAAATCTACTTTTTGCAAACAGCCGAATTGGGACTCGAGACTACCCCCATTGAGTTCAAAATGCCGTTTGCGACCTTTTTGAGTATAGGCTTCGATATGTTTGGAGAAAGTTGAATTTTGCTACTTTTTGCTTTGGGCTTTGGTTTGGGCTGAACCCACTTACTAACTCAGTCCCAACCCAATCCAACTCTTCATTATTTCATTTCTAATTCCTAACTCTTCAAGCTTTCAACAATGGTGGAAGAGAAAAATAATTAAAACTCCAAGCCCTAGTTCCATAGCAAAATCCAAGTTCTTGCTCCAAAATCTAAGAGAACCCATTGGTAAGCATCTCCTCCTTCTTCTCCAACTCATTATCTTCTTGATTTCAGAAATTTCCTAAACCTAATTTAGGGAATGTTTCTCTTTTAAGCTTAGATTCAAGCTTGTTGAGTTGGAATTAAAGAGTGCTTGTTCTTGCCATTGCTTCATAGCATCTTCTTCATTCGTTTGGGTTCAAAGGTGAGATTTTTATCTCACATCTATGCTTATATTTATCTTCGATTGTTAGTTATGAATTCCTAACACTTATTCGTGTGCATTTGCTTTTGGTTTGGATTGATTTGGTGAATATTCCAATTTTTAGTGTTTGGGTTCAATTCCTTAAAAAATCGTAGCTTTGATCTTTGATCATGTTTTTGGAGATGCATCGAAGAGCTTATAGGGCCGGGTAGTCGATTGACATAAACCCTTAGCGTCGTTGCTCGTGCGAATGCAATTTTGGTCAAGATTGAACCTCATTTGTAATAGGCATGGATGAGGCTGGAAACAGGCTCGGCCGACCGACCCCCCTGGTCCGGTCGACCGACCTGCTTCCAAGTGCATAAGCACTTTCTGTTTTAAGGTTCGGTCGACCGAGTACAGGGTTCGGTCGACCGGCCTGCTGTCCCGAGAGGTTTCCAACCTTTGGTTCGGCCGACCGACCTGATGATTTTTGCCAGATTTGCCTATTTTGCTAATTCGTTTGAATATCCAACTTTAATCGATTCGTGTTGTCTCCCTTTTGTTGTTGTCATTTATTATCGACTTTGATGACCTTTTCTTTGGGAATTTTAGATATATCCACTTTGATGGATTTTATATCGATTTCTTTGGATTTTATTCACGTCTTCGAATGTGAATTTTTATGCCCGATTGTTTCTGCAATCACTTCTATGATTTGTCACTTTAAAATATAAAGGTTTTCTATACTAGTAGTAAATATCAAAACTCTTTCCTCAAACGATTTCAATACTATTTTAATACCAAATTCGTTTATAAAACCGTTTTCCAATCTATTAGTATATATAAGCCTTTACCTCACTCGTATGAGAAATCTAATTAAACGTCTTAGTAAAACAAGTGGTATGAAATGCTTGCGTTTACTTCGTCGGTTAATTCTTGGACTTGTTCGATTGAATCTCTTGTGACAATTTTCTAGTGGAGATCTACAATTTGTTCGTAAATATTTAAGTTAAGCTGGTGGTTATGGGACATGAAGCTAAGCTCATATATTTACTAGCTTATTGTAATTGACGCTTCTCGTTGATCATGACGATCATCTTTATGGTTTAGACTAGCAATGTGCGATGTCTCTTTGTTTGTTTGGTTAGGCTAGACACCACTTGTGTGATTCCATTCACACATACTTTTTCGGTTAGCCTAGACACCACTTGTGTGATTCCATTCACACATACCTTTTTGCTGTTTGGTTAGGCTAGACACCACTTGTGTGATTCCATTCACACATACGTTTTCGGTTAGCCTAGACACCCCTTGTTTGATTCCATTCACACATACCTTTTTGTTGTTTGGTTAGGCTAGACGCCACTTGTGTAATTCCATTCACACATACTTTTTCGGTTAGCCTAGACACCACTTGTGTGATTCCATTCACGCATACCTTTTTGTTGTTTGGTTAGGCTAGACACCACTTATGTGATTCCATTCACACATACTTTTTCGGTTAGCCTAGACACCACTTGTGTGATTCCATTCACACATACCTTTTTGCTGTTTGGTTAGGCTAGACACCACTTGTGTGATTCCATTCACACATACCTTTTCGGTTAGCCTAGACACCACTTGTGTGATTCCATTCACACATACCTTTTTGCTGTTTGGTTAGGCTAGACACCACTTGTGTGATTCCATTCACACATACTTTTTTGGTTAGCCTAGACACCACTTGTGTGATTCCATTCACACATACCTTTTTTCTGTTTGGTTAGGCTAGACACCATTTGTGTGATTCCATTCACACATACGTTTTCGGTTAGCCTAGACACCACTTGTGTGATTCAACTCACACATACCTTTTTGTGATTTCTGGAATTCGTGTGTTGATTTCTGGAATTTATATCATTGACTTGTTATGAGTACAGGTTTAGGGTATGATGCCCTCTTTTTATCTTGAGTAGATATTGTGATATTGATTAATCTCTTGTTGATTTTCAATTACTTATTTATCACAGCTTGGCATTGTGATTATTATATGTTTGTGTCATATCTCTTATTATATATCACTTCATCTGATATTTATAGCTAGACTGATCCGTTTATTATTTTCTTCTTAAATAATACTCGGGTCAGACTGAGATATTACAGGTGCTTCCTCATGGCTTCCTAACTGGAACCATCTTCTGACTTTTGGCTAACTACTTAAATTTAGTAGTTTTTGTTGTATACATTTGAGATACAGACTCTATGATGTATATTTATTCTTTTGTCTAGCACTTGTATCTATTCCTTTGTATTATTGTGGATCTTGTTCGACCACTACTCTGATGTACATTTTCATGTGTTATATTCATATCTATTTCCGCCTTTGTGATATGAATTGTCTGTGACTGATTTGTGTTATGTTTATTTCTATAATTTGTTTCCGAAGACATCATAGCCACTGTGTAGTAGCTTTGAGATTGTGTCGGCATGTTGGATTTCCACTTGAAAGATTTGCATGTTATACTATCTGACATATCGATGCTCGCACAAAGCAATTACACGGATGGTCGCTCCTCAACAGCCTTATTCTCCGTGCTAGTCGAAAGCATTCACCGTAATGTTCTTGGCAAGCATGGGTATAGAGGTAGGGCGTCACAGCTTGGTATCAGAGCCAAACTTCGGAACAATATAGAATAATTTAGCAAGGATCATGTCCTAAGTCTTTCTTAGGAGTCGTGCTTTAGGATTTAATTCGTGTCTTCGTACCGATTCATCCTATTTTCTTTATGATTCCTTGTTTTATCAATCAAGTTCGATTGAAATTTACTTTGAGAATAACTTTTTCCTCTTCTTTCTTTCTTTCTTAAAGAAGAGAAATGGTTAGACCTGGCCGCCCCAGCGCCGGTCAATCTAGTGCTACTCCCCAGGATGGAGTATTTATGTCTGCCCAGCAGCTTCTAGATCTTGTTAAGAACGCTCAAGCAGCCGGACCCAACCCAGAGCCTACTCATCCTAGATCCGGTTTTGCACGCTTGTGCAGAGACTATACCGATTTGGGTGGAGGGCCATTCAGGGGATCCGAGAGTGTTATAGAAATTCAAGCTTGGCTCAAATCATGCGATCGCATCTTTTCTCGCATGAACCTTATTGACCTTCATCGAGTCCAAGTGGCTTCTAGCATGCTCCAAGAAAGAGCGTTAGATTGGTATGAGCTTTTAATTTATGAAATCGTTGAGGCGGATCTTACTTGGGAGCAATTCCGGGGAAGATTTGAATTGAAATTTGTGCCAGAGGCTGAAAAAGTAACTTTAGCTCGCGTTTCATAGACCTTGTTTAAGGTGAATCTTCTGTGACAGACTATGTCGCATCCTTCGATTCTTTGTCCAAATACGGGGTTGAGTACATTAATACCCCATTGAAGAAAAATCAGAGATTTTTCTATGGCTTGAATAAGAATCTTAAGAAGCCATTACTCCTGAAACTTGAGGTTTCATTTGATCAGCTTATTGATATCGCTCTTCGTCTTGAAGAGGCCGATAATGATGGTGATGTTGAAGTTGTGCGTGCCCAACGGAACTTCGACAATAACTTAAGGAGGCCTATCAAATTCAAAGGCCCCGATTCTAATAAGAAAGGAAAGAAACAAACTCAGGTAGCAAAAGATCCTACCTCTAGTCGTGGCCAACGCTACAATTGTGGTTCCACGAACCACTATGCAAGGAAGTGTCCGAGACCCCTCTTTTGTCGCTATTGCAAAAATTCGGGTCACCATATTACTGCATGTCCCGTACTTCAAAGTAAGAAGGAGGGAGAGCTCAATGTAGTGCAAGCTCCTGGTAACACTTCTCGTGGTCAAGGTATTTTTCACTCAATCCTTGATGGCATTGTTTTATTTTGTGATCTTTTTATTTGAGTTCTTTTTGATATGGGTTTGATCTCGCTATTTTATATCAAAAGAACTTGTCGATTCTTTTCTTTGAAAATATTTTGTGCTTGATGACTTCTTTGAGGATTGCGAATCCGGATGGTAGATCTGCAACACTCAATTTGCTTTTTATTGATGTCGAAATTATTTTATGAGACTTTTCTTTCCGAGCCGATATTTTTACTTAGGCTTCGGAATTGATTTTTGTAAGGATTGGCTTAATCGTTGTGAAGCTCATATCCTATTTTCCGTGTGGACTATTCATCTTCGACATTTTCTATCTGTTAAGCAGATTTCTATTTTTCCTTGTGATTTCGATTTCAAATTTTTGAAGGCATCATTTTATTCTTTAAACCCTCATGATGAGGAAAGTATTATTTCTCTTACCTAAATAATTTGTGAAAAATTTTCCGGTATTTTGAGCTTGTCTTAGGATCATCACCTAAGCAATATCTTTTGTGTGGTGCTAAGGTCTTTCAGTTTGACTTTACCACCGGTTTTCGTTTGCTACGAGTTGCGGAAATTAGCATCCCACTTACCGCATTCCGCACTCGTTATGATTCTTATGAATGAATTATTATATCATTCAGTTTGTCCAGCTTATTTCATCCATTTTATAAATCGAATATTCTATGAATATTTCGATGAGACCATTCTTGTATTTATTGATTTTGGATGAAAATAGTAATTTAAAAATTTTGCAAATCTTTTCCATAAGATTTATTTATAAGTAAAATTGGATTTTGTTCTTGAAACGAACGAAGAATATTCTTAAAAGTTTTTAGGAAACATGTTTACTATATAGAAGATGATTTTGTGATTGTATTGCCCATTTAGTGTGTTAAGAATTCTGGTCGATGCGCTTGATCAACGTTATCGATAAGAATCTCCTAAACGCTTTGATGAGACAATCAGACACGATATATTGACTTGTAAAAATAGTAAATTTTTCTAGAATGATTATTACATAATGATTACATAAGTTAATTGTAATTTTGAGAGTTTTAGTTTTTGGGAAAGAAGATTATTTGAAAGAATTCTTTTCCGATACTCTTGTTCTTGTGATTCCTGAAGGGGAACCAAGACTTTGTTATTTGTACCGATACTAGTCGTATTGGTTTGGATGTCGTTCTCTTGCAAAGGAGAACGTGCTATCTCTTGTGCTTCTAGATCATTATAGCTTATCGAGACTAGATATGCCACTCATGATCTGGTGCTCTTGGCTATTGTTTTTACTTTTGGAATTTGGCATCATCATATTTGGATGAGAAATTTGTTCTCTACCTCGATCATAAATCTTTGGAATATTTATTTTCTCATAAGGAACTTCATGTCGACTCGAGTTCCTAGCATCTTATGATCTTGATATTCTTTTATTCCCGAAAGGGGAAATCGTGTTGCCAATACGTTTAGTCGTAAGCAACAAATGGTTGATTCTTCGATGATGTCTGAACGGAATTATCTCTTTGTCAAGTTCATCGAATGTTTTGATGTACTTCGTTTTATTGAGTTTCATCTCATTTCTTTTTATGGACTCGCGTTTGATGTTCTTTTATGGTGTTCGGTTCATTGGATGTACTGTTATTATACTACATCGATGTTCCTTCTTATCTGGATCAATCGATGTACCATTATACTACATCATTGTTCCGGTTTATCGGTTCATTGGACGTACCGTTTCTGTACTACGTCGGTGTTCCAAATTATTCGAGTTTCTAGTTTCTCGGGCGTACCGTTTCTGTACTACGCCATTGCACTGGCTCAATTTTCTTCTATTCTTGACGTTCCCCACGTCTTTTATCTACGGAAATGCCTTAGGGATTCCGGTTTTCATTCTTGAGCCCGGTGATATTGTGGAAATTGAAGTTTCACCAGATTTCTTGCTAACTCTTCCGTGTACTTTATGGTGAACTTCCTATTTCAAATTTTCTTTTGTGTTGATATGCTTCCATGGTTGTTACTTCTTATTTTCCTCTTAAGTATTGCGAGGACGCAATTTCTTTAAGGAGGGGAGTCTGTAACAACCCGCATATTTATCGATTTTATATTTAAATATTTTATTTAAATATTTTATCGTTAATCGGATTTTAGTCCGAAAATCTACTTTTTGCAAACAACCGAATTGGGACTCGAGACTACCCCCATTGAGTTCAAAATGTCGTTTGCGACCTTTTTGAGTATAAGCTTCGATATGTTTGGAGAAAGTTGAATTTTGCTACTTTTTGCTTTGGGCTTTGGTTTGGGCTGAACCCACTTACTAACTCAGTCCCAACCCACTCCAACTCTTCATTATTTCATTTCTAATTCCTAACTCTTCAAGCTTTCAACAATGGTGGAAGAGAAAAAGAATTAAAACTCCAAGCCCTAGTTCCATAGCAAAATCCAAGTTCTTGCTCCAAAATCTAAGAGAACCCATTGGTAAGCATCTCCTCCTTCTTCTCCAACTCATTCTCTCCTTGATTTCAGAAATTTCCTAAACCTAATTTAGGGAATGTTTCTCTTTTAAGCTTAGATTCAAGCTTGTTGAGTTAGAATTAAAGAGTGCTTGTTCTTGTCATTGCTTCATAGCATCTTCTTCATTCGTTTGGGTTCAAAGGTGAGATTTATATCTCACATCTATGCTTATATTTATCTTCGATTGTTAGGTATGAATTCCTAACACTTATTCATGTGCATTTGCTTTTGGTTTGGATTGATTTAGTGAATATTCCAATTTTTAATGTTTGGGTTCAATTCCTTAAAAAATCATAGCTTTGATCTTTGATCATGTTCTTGGAGATGCATCGAAGAGCTTATAGGGCCGGGTAGTCGATTGACATAAACCCTTAGCGCCGTTGCTCGTGCGAATGCAATTTTGGTCAAGATTGAACCTCATTTGTAATAGGCATGGATGAGGCTGGAAACAGGCTCGGCCGACCGACCCCCCTGGTCCGGTCGACCGACCTGCTTCCAAGTGCATAAGCACTTTCTGTTTTAAGGTTCGGTCGACCAAGTACAGGGTTCGGTCGACCGGCCTGCTGTCCCGAGAGATTTCCAACCTTTGGTTCGGCCGACCGACTCAGGGAGTCCGGTCGACCGACCTGATGATTTTTGCCAGATTTGCCTATTTTGCTAATTCGTTTAAATATCCAACTTTAATCGATTCGTGTTGTCTCCCTTTTGTTGTTTCCATTTATTATCGACTTTGATGACCTTTTCTTTAGGAATTATAGATATATCCACTTTGATGGATTTTATATCGATTTCTTTGGATTTTATTCACATCTCCGAATGTGAATTTTTATGCCCGATTGTTTCTACAATCACTTCTATGATTTGTCACTTTAAAATATAAAGGTTTTCTATACTAGTAGTAAATATCAAAACCCTTTCCTCAAACGATTTCAATACTATTTTAATACCAAATTCGTTTATAAAATCGTTTTCCAATCTATTAGTATATACAAGCCTTTACCTCACTCGTATGAGAAATCTAATTAAACGACTTAGTAAAACAAGTGGTATGAAATGCTTGCGTTTACTTCGTCGGTTAATTCTTGGACTTGTTCGATTGAATCTCTTGTGACAATTTTCTAGTGGAGATCTACAATTTGTTCGTAAATATTTAAGTTAAGCTAGTGGTTATGGGACATGAAGCTAAGCTCATATATTTACTAGCTTATTGTAATTGACACTTCTCGTTGATCATGACGATCATCTTTATGGTTTAGACTAGCAATGTGTGATGTCTCTTTGTTTGTTTGGTTAGGCTAGACACCACTTGTGTGATTCCATTCACACATACTTTTTCGGTAAGCCTAGACACCACTTGTGTGATTCCATTCACACATACCTTTTTGCTGTTTGGTTAGGCTAGACACCACTTGTGTGATTCCATTCACACATACTTTTTCGGTTAGCCAAGACACCACTTGTGTGATTCCATTCACACATACCTTTTTGCTGTTTGGTTAGGCTAGACACCACTTGTGTGATTCCATTCACACATACTTTTTCGGTTAGCCTAGACACCACTTGTGTGATTCCATTCACACATACCTTTTTGCTGTTTGGTTAGGCTAGACACCACTTGTGTGATTCCATTCACACATACTTTTTCGGTTAGCCTAGACACCACTTGTGTGATTCCATTCACACATACCTTTTTGCTGTTTGGTTAGGCTAGACACGACTTGTGTGATTCCATTCACACATACTTTTTCGGTTAGCCTAGACACCACTTGTGTGATTCCATTCACACATACCTTTTTGCTGTTTGGTTAGGCTAGACACCACTTGTGTGATTCCATTCACACATACTTTTTCGGTTAGCCTAGACACCACTTGTGTGATTCCATTAACACATACCTTTTTGCTGTTTGGTTAGGCTAGACACCATTTGTGTGATTCCATTCACACATACGTTTTCGGTTAGCCTAGACACCACTTGTGTGATTCCACTCACACATACCTTTTTGTGATTTCTGGATTTCGTGTGTTGATTTCTGGAATTTATATCATTGACTTGTTATGAGTACAGGTTTAGGGTATGATGCCCTCTTTTTATCTTGAGTAGATTATTGTGATATTGATTAATCTCTTGTTGATTTTCAATTACTTATTTATCACAGCTTGGCATTATGATTATTATATGATTGTGTCATATCTCTTATTATATATCACTTCATCTGATATTTATAGCTAGACTGATCCGTTTATTATTTTTTTCTTAAATAATACTCGGGTCAGACTGAGATATTACAGGTGCTTCCTCATGGCTTCCTAACTGGAACCATCTTCTGGCATTTGGCTAACTACTTAAGTTTAGTAGTTTTTGTTGTATACATTTGAGATACAGACTCTATGATGTATATTTATTCTTTTGTCTAGCACATGTATCTATTCCTTTGTATTATTGTGGATCTTGTTCGACCACTACTCTGATGTACACTTTCATGTGTTATATTCATATCTATTTCCGCCTTTGTGATATGAATTGTCTGTAACTGATTTGTGTTATGTTTATTTCTATAATTTGTTTCTGAAGACATCATAGCCACAGTGTAGTAGCTTTGAGCTTGTGTCGGCATGTCGGATTTCCACTTGAAAGATTTGCATGTTATACTATCTGACATATCGATGCTCGCACAAAGCAATTACATGGATGGTCGCTCCTCAACAGCCTTATTCTCCGTGCTAGTCGACAGCATTCACCGTAATGTTCTTGGCTAGCATGGGTGTAGAGGTGGGGCGTCACAGCTTGGTATCAGAGTCAAACTTCGGAACAATATAGAATAATTTAGCAAGGATCATGTCTTAAGTCTTTCTTAGGAGTCGTGCTTTAGGATTTAATTTGTGTCTTCGTACCGATTCATCCTATTTTCTTTATGATTCCTTGTTTTATCAATCATGTTTGATTGAAATTTACTTTGAGAATAACTTTTTCCTCTTCTTTCTTTCTTTCTTAAAGAAGAGAAATGGTTGGACCTGGCCGCCCCAGCGCCGGTCAATCTAGTGCTACTCCCCAGGATGGAGTATTTATGTCTGCCAAGCAGCTCCTAGATCTTGTTAAGAACGCTCAAGCAGCCGGACCCAACCCAGAGCCTACTCATCCTAGATCTAGTTTTGCACGCTTGTGCAGAGACTATACCGATTTGGGTGGAGGGCCATTCAGGGGATCCGAGAGTGTTATAGAAATTCAAGCTTGGCTCAAATCATGCGATCGCATCTTTTCTCGCATGAACCTTATTGACCTTCATCGAGTCCAAGTGGCTTCTAGCATGCTCCAAGAAAGAGCGTTAGATTGGTATGAGCTTTTAATTTCTGAAATCGTTGAGGCGGATCTTCCTTGGGAGCAATTCCGGGGAAGATTCGAATTGAAATTTGTACCGGAGGCTGAAAAAGTAACTTTAGCCCGGTGTTTCATAGACCTTGTTCAAGGTGAATCTTCTGTGACAGACTATGTCGCATCCTTCGAATCTCTGTCCAAATACGGGGTTGAGTACATTAATACCCCATTGAAGAAAAATCAGAGATTGTCTATGGCTTGAATAAGAATCTTAAGAAGCCATTACTCTTGAAACTTGAGGTCTCATTTGATCAGCTTATTGATATCGCTCTTCGTCTTGAAGAGGCCGATAATGATGGTGATGTTGAAGTTGTGCGTGCCCAACGTAACTTCGACAATAACTTGTAGAGGCCTATCAAATTCAAAGGCCTCGATTCTAATAAGAAAGGAAAGCAACAAACTCAGGTAGCAAAAGCTCCTACCTCTAGTCGTGGCCAATGCTACAATTCTTTATCTGTTATTTTGTAGACTTCAACATATAAATAAATATTGGTTGTTATATCAAGTTAACAAATTTTATAGTATTTCTAATTTAATTTTTGGAACTAGTGAAAAAAAAAGACCAGTAAGATTTGATTCATATCAAAATTTTGATTTTTATAATTGGATAATTCAAGTATATCATTTGAATTGTTATCAAAAATGATGATTTTTAAAATTGAAATCATGAATTTTAATTAAGTAATTCATGAGATATTGAAGATGGATGGAAATTTGGGAATTTGAAGAATTCTAGTGATCGGCGTGGTCGAGTTGGATGACGTTTGGTTTGGAGGTGGTCAATGTGGTGAGGTTCTCTGGAAAAATGTTGTTTGATTTTTCTATTTACCATGGTGGCCGGAGGAGTGAAAGGTAGGGTTTCTGGTGAGTTTTCGATGGTTGGGTTTGACAAGTTGGGTACGGCAACTACGGTACTCTGGGATGGATCGCTTGAGGGGGAATTGTTGCGTCATGGCTTGAAGCAGCTCCGGGAGGAAGGGGCAGTTTTCTGGTGATGTATTTCGTCGACGTCGAGGGATTCAGTGGATTGGGTTTGGATCCTATTTTGGTTCGATCGAGTCGTTTTTGTTCGCATGGTCGATTTGGAATTTTGGGTGGTTGAGGAAGATGTTGAGCTTGACGGCGACTGGTTGAAGGCCAGAATGATGGCCGGAGGGAGCTGGGATTGCCGTGCATGTGCACGGTGTTCACCTGAGAATTTGGTAAAGATGAAGGTTAGGGGAGAAGAAATGCGTGGGTATGACCTTATGTGGACTAGGGTTTGTCTCGAGTAGGGTTCGTGTTGTCACGGGGATTTGCTATGTTTTCTTGAGCCGGCACGTGTTGGTTGTGAGTTTTGGCAATACTATTAATTTTAAAAATTAAGGTACAAACAGAGTATAAAGGAAGAAGAAAGCAAGCTTAAGTTTACAAGTGATTTCAAATTTTAATGTAAAAGCAAATTTTTGTTAAAACAAAGTTTTAATTTTCGATTTTTCAATAGTTTGATTAATAAAAGGATGATTTAATAAATCATATTCAAGCTTTTAAATCTATTTATTTCCAATGGAAGATAAGAATTAAATGTAATAAATGTTTTATCTTAATTTAACTCAATTTTTATTTACAAAAGTAATAAAAATAAAAATTACTTAATTAATTTGAGTAATTAAATTAAGATAAATTGATTTGTGAAATTAATTAGGTATAATTGATTTCTTAACTAATAGTTGATTTAATTAAAGTTACTCAATTAAGAAATAATTAAGTAATAAGTAATTAAGGAATAATCACTTAAGGTTAAGAAGGATAATGGTAATTACTTAATAAAGTTCTTGTGCAATTAATTAAGTTATTATGATTAATTTGAATTAATTAATTAAGTTAATTAATTAAGAGGATTACTTAGTAAAGGATTAAATATAATCGCATAAAGTAATTGGTGAAGTGTAATTACTTAGCGAAGGAATTAATGAATATTACTGGATGTAATTAAAAACAAAGAGAGTTACCTGATGGATAGTAATTAAAGGATAATCACTCAAAGAAGTAATAAAGTGATAATTGCTTGGTGTAATTAAAGGATTTATTAATTAATTAAGAGGATGATTAATTCATGTAAGTAATCAAGAATAATTAATGACTGAATGTGAGAAATCAAGACTGATTAATGAATATGGTAGATTTATCAAAGGCTAATTACCGAATGTAATTAGAAGAGTAAAATTTGGAAATGAATAATTAATGGTTTGTAATTAATTCATGTTAAATAAGCAGGATTAAAAGAGATTTAAGTATTTGATCTGATTTGATGAAGAATGGGTAACTAATAAATCTTGCTTGTAAATGATTAGTTGATATTGCTGATTTAAAATGTTGGGATATGATATGTTTGTCTTGAACAATGATTATGTGGTTGTCTGATGACAATAAATTGTTGAGTAAAGGTGACATCTTTATTTAAAGTTGAATTGTATTTTACTTAAATGACTTGAGTTAAGATGGTATAAGAATTTGAAGAGACCGGAGTCGGGTATTAGGAAATACCCGAAACCACTTCGATTGATATGTGAAACCAATAAGCTGGTTTGGAATGTTTAAAATGAATTGGATCCTTTAATCTAAGTTTTGACACATAGAAAATTGATGAGTGAAATATATGATGTCTATAACAACTTGTGAAGTTGTAAATTGATATAAGTTACCCGGGTTCATATTTGTTGTATGCTTTTGTATTTCGTGTTAGATGGGTTTACTCACGCTGGTTTCCAGCCTGACCTGGGTGTTACTTTGATGTAATGCTCGGGTCAGACCGAGTATTACAGATTTTCAGGTAAGGACGTTCTGGAGCTCAGGAGGCGAGCTAGATGGCAGGAGCGTATGGAGGGATTCTGATATAGTATCGTTGTTATCTGGACAAGTTGTTTAACTATCCAGTTTGTAAACGTAAATATACTGATACAGTTCTGTTTTATTAACTGTTATTTATTTACTATTATATTTTGTCCGCTGCGAATGTGAGATTGTGTGTTTCATTTCTGTTCTTCTTCTATTTCTTTCTTATATCTCTTCTTCTTTTCTCTAACTATCTGGAATTTTCAGGATCGAAAATTCCGGGTCGTTACATTTGGTATCAAAGCCAGGTTAAGCGAGAACCTTGGCTCTGGTGGGATTACTCATTAAGGATAGGGTAAGTGGTACCCTAGAATGAGTAGAGTGTATATATATATGAGAGAGCGTACTTGTTATTTTCTTATATAAAGGTTTTTAAAATGATTTCAAAAGTAAACGAATCTTATATAAGAAATAGATTATCTATTATATTAAGGAAATTGGTTGTAGTATTAATTGAATTAAAAGTAATAGTAAGAATTAAGAAGTAATATAATACAACCAAATTGAAATTAAATTTAAAGACAAGTTTGAAATGGATTCAAACCGAAATTAAAACTTGAATTTGGGAAATGTTTCAGGATAAGGGCAATTAATTTATGAAAATTAATTAAACTTTATTTAATAAGATTAATTTATGGATAATAATTGGAAATGGTAAAGCTACTTAATGAAGTAACTAGAAGTAAATAATTCAAAGGACAAATACTTAATAAAGGCAATTAAGAAATAAGTTAATTACCGAATGTGATTAATTGGAATTAATTAATGATGAAATTAATTTAAAGAAATAATAAATAATATTATTTAATGCAATTGAATGAGATGGTCCTATTTCAAACAAGAGTTGTTTGAAAATTTAAAGGAAATTTGTTTGAGTTAAAACCAAAGGTGGTTTAAAATTTTAAAGTATAACTTGGTAAAAGAAATTAATATGTATATATGTAGATATACATAATATCAAGGGTGGTTTGAAATAAACTCTTAGTGTTGAGTTTGGAATAAGATGTGATAGCCAAGTGATAAGTTTTGAACTTATAAATGGAAAAAAATTATTAATGTGAAGTTTAGAATTTTGAAATTTGAAATGGAGAATTCAAGTTTGAGTGAGGTTAAACGGGATTGATTGAATTTAACTCGGAGGAAGTTAAATAAGTTTGAATGAACAATCTGATTTGGAAATTTCAAAATGAAATTGAGATTTAATTTGGGAAGATTATTTATGAGAAGTTCAAAATTGGGTAAGATTAACTGGATTAAGTGAAATGAGTTTAACCTGGAAAAGGTTAAATAAGTTGGAATGGTCAACTTGATTTGGAAATGGAATTTGAAATTGGGATCAATTCAAACTGAAGTTGAAATGGATTAGTAATTGAAGCGAGTTCAATTGAATGGATATTAGTCCAAAGTGATTGGAATAACTTGGGATTGTAATTAAAGTTGAATATGTTTAAAATCAAATGGAATTTGATTTAAATTTGGAAAGGAATAGAGAATTAATTCAACTTGAATTGGGAATAAATAAAGTCCAATAGAAATTGAAATTATTTAAATTGGAGTTATTTAAAATTGGAATTGGGTCAATTTACATGATAGAGGAAATTTAAATTGAATTGATGAGAATAGAGATTGGAAAGTGAACAGTTTTGACTCTGTACTATTTTTAATATAAATTGTTTTTAATATAAATCAATTTTCCAAGCTATATATTATATATACAACCTTCTTTTAAAAAGCCAAACTATCTTATACTTGTTTTACAATTATTTTTGAAAATGTTTTCCAACTGTTTTATAAACTAATTACTATATATCAACTATTTTATAAACTAATTACTGTTTTCAACTACTAATTTCTATTTTATGTATTTTACAATTATTTAAAAATTTCTATGACTATTTAACTATTTTCAAATTATTCTACAATTACTGAACTATTTTACACCTATTTTACAAACTAGTAATTATTTTTCAACTACTTATCTATTTCTTTAATTTTTCAAGCTATTTTCTAAATAAACTGGACAGAGTTTAAACTGTTATTGGATGGATACCCAATCGAGATAAGAATAGACGTGATAATCCAAATGGATTAAAGTAATTATGAATAAATGAATGAAATTGAAAGTGAATGTGAATAGAAATAGAATTGATTTGGCTAATAACCAATAAAGATAAATACGTAGGGTGTACGCATGTTATTCTATTAGCATAGTGATTTGATCCAGATTCGAGCACAGAATTTTAAGATAGTTATATCGATCCGAGTGGGATTTTTTTTACTCGATTTTCGACGGCGAACCTGGATATGGATTGTTGATTGGTTCTGGATATTCTCTATCATAGTTATGACTATGCAAGGAGAATGACGGTTTCTGATCAAGAAACCAGATCTGTGTCCGCACTAGGAAGTCGGCTGGACGATACTAGTTCGGAAGTGAAATTGTGTGATCGAGTGAGCGATCAGATCGGTATGGCGTACGAATGATATGTGTACATCGTACGGATTTGAATGAAAATGATATTGAAAGGAGTAATCAAATTTAAATATTTGATTTTTAGTAAACAAATTTAAATATCTTTGTTTTATAAAATGAAACTCTCCTTATTGAATCTTTTGCCCGAAGAAAGGAATTTGGAAGTGTTTGAAGTATAAAAGAAGTTTTATACAAATTTGAAATGATCCAAAGTTTTAAAAGATTTTATATATCTGAATATATATATATATATAAAGGATCATATGAGGATTTTGGAAAAAAGGTTTTGGGAACCTATGGATTTGGAAAGGCTTTTGATTTTTGGGTAAAATCAATATTGAATTTGAAAAGCCTAGTTTGAGAATTATCGATTTTTGGGATAATCGATTTTGAGTAAAGAAGCTTTGATTGAGATCATACTAGGTGTATGATTTAAAGATACTATATATATAGTATGAAATGTTTTGATGATGCTCTGGGGAAAAAGGCGCTCCCTTGGAATGGACTTCTCAGGAGTACCACCGGGTGGTGCTGCCTTGAGCCCCAAGGGGGGGTCTAAAGTGATCCTGTGAGGAGTCCGGACAAAACTAGTTCCTGAGGATTTTTGGGTAGCGAAAGTCGATGGCGCTGATGCCTACAGGGGCAATTGGGTTATGCTGTGACGACAGTGTAACTCGATGTCGCTGCGATCTACTGTGGGGATCGTAGCGAAAATCGTGTGGAGGATGAGTGTCAACGATCTACACTTGATTTTGTCGGAAAGGCAACGCAACATCGGTAGACTGCGATCTATGGTCAAGTGGAGTGGAGAAGTTTCATTTTTTGGCAGCGAAAGTCGAGGGCGCTGATGCCTACAGTTATATGGGTTTTAGCTGTGATAGCTACGTAATCCCAGTTGTAGCTGCGATCTGTAGCGGGGTTCCATGGTGTAATCGTGGGGTGCGGAGGCCTACAGTTATCTGTGGATTTTGTCGGGATGGCAACGTAATCACCGGGTTAACTGCGACCATGGATGGGGGTGATGATTTCCAGAGCATTCTCACCATAGATATATCCTCTATTTTCAAAAACTGTTTTCTATGTTTTCAATAAAATTATTTTCCAAGTATTTTCACTTGATGTTGAAAATGAGTATGCTAAGTATTTGTAGATTTTCAATCGTACGCCTGATCAACGTATGACCGAATTTCTATGAGAATAAGGATGGACTGGTTGAGACATCGAGTTATAAAAACTATTTTCATAAAAACTAATTTATAATACTATATAGATTTTAAAGGTGTTTTAAATAATCAAAGAAAATTTATCTGATTACAAGCATTTTAATAAATTCTGGTTTCGTATCTTTTCGAGGACGAAAAGATTCTAAGGGGGGAGGAATGTGATAACCCAGACTTTCGGGCATTAGATAATTGAATAATTATTTAATTTAAATTAAAATACTGATTTATAGATTGGAAAAATAATGTGATAATCTCCGTTATAAATTATTTATATTTGACAAATTGTTATTTTCAAACAATAATGATAATGGGTTGTTTTAAATATAGATAAATAAATTTTTAAGTAGAATTATTAATTACAAATTGAATGTGGGTTTATTTAAAATAGATATGTACTGTTTGAATTGATTTTTAAATTTGATTTGAACTTAAATTTGAATTCAAATTTAAGATTTAAAAGAAGTATATCTTATATATAGTTTGATTTAAATAGTAGAAGAAATACTAAAGCTTTATAAAACAATTCAGATAAAATAAAGACATATTCATATGCAAAATAATAATATTGGATTTGGAAGAACTTTATATTATAAAATTTATAGAAATTGGTTTTGTAATGATAATATATATGAACATGTACATATAATGTGATATGGAACGATATTTTCAATTTGACATAATAAATTTGCCAAAAGCTATATAAAGATTAAATTATAACATATATACTTGTTAATTTATTAATATATAATAAATTTTAAAATATGTATTCTTTAAGTCATAAATATATATATAACATTTAAAAATGCACAATACAAGTTTGTTTCAATTATAATAATTGAAAATGAACTAAGAGATTTAAAGGTAACACATGTAAACATTTTAAAATATCATCCAATAAGTGTAACTATTTTAGGTGTGTAGATTTACAAATGTCATTTATCATTCTTCATTTTAATAAAAAATAGAGAAAAGAAAAGAAAGATCCCACTATCTTCCATTCTCATCTTCTCTTCATCCTTCACTTTGCTTAAAAAAAAAACAAAAGTAACCTAATATAAAAGAAATCAGATCTGAAGCTAAACCCAAATCTAGCAGCTCGAAAAAAAAAGAGAAGAAATTAACAACAAAACCTGAAGGAAAATCAAGAACAAATCAGACCATCTAAGCCTGCATTTGTTCTTTTTCCGACCTGAGATAATGAAGTCAATCTGAAATCAAACATGGTTCAAATGCAAATCTGAAGCAAATCTAATGATCAAATCAAACAAAGCTCAAACCTGAAGCAGTAAATGTTCAAAACCAATACACCAGCACTGCTCAAACTGCATCTAAGGTGAGTAAACATCACCTTCTACCCAATTTATCTCAGTTTATCTTGATGCATGTGATAAGGTTTTGAGTAATATAGTAGATATTATACTAAGAATAAATTTAAACTCTTGCATGTATAGATAGTTAAGTTTTTCCTGGTTTAAATGTGGTAATACTGTGTACATACTTGAATAAGGAGATAGTCTCTGTTTCAAATTCAAACATGTTAAGACAAGTTCAAAGAAAAAAATCAAACTTATTACACTTAATCTTTTTAAGTTGTGAACTGACCTCTGTTTTCTGCAAAATAGTGAGTAAATTAAAGCCTTAAACAGTTTAAAAATTTGATGCATGTGAAATTTCGTGAAGTAATACTGTATTAAATCTTTTGCATAAAGGATTGCATGATGTTGTTAAAATAAATGCAGGAATATAGGTATATAGATATTGTGTGTTTGCCTGTGCTTTAGCATTTTGTGCTGTTCTTATCTTCCAGATCGTAAATAGAATTCAAAAATTAAATACTCTTTATCTGTTATTTTGTAGACTTCAACATATAAATAAATATTGGTTGTTATATCAAGTTAACAAATTTTATAGTATTTCTAATTTAATTTTTGGAACTAGTTTAAAAAAAAAGATCAGTAAGATTTGATTCATATCAAAATTTCGATTTTTATAATTGGATAATTCAAGTATATCATTTGAATTGTTATCAAAAATGATGATTTTTAAAATTGAAATCATGAATTTTAATTAAGTAATTCATGAGATATTGAAGATGGACGGAAATTTGGGAATTTGAAGAATTCCAGTGATCGGCGTGGTCGAGTTGGATGACGTTTGGTCTGGAGGTGGCCAATGTGGTGAGGTTCTCTGGAAAAATATTGTTTGATTTTTCTATTTACCATGGTGGCCGGAGGAGTGAAAGGTAGGGTTTCTGGTGAGTTTTCGATGGTTGGGTTTGACAAGTTGGGTACGGCAACTACGGTACTCTGGGATAGATCGCTTGAGGGGGAATTATTGCGTCATGGCTTGAAGCGGCTCTAGGAGGAAGGGGCAGTTTTCTGGTGATGTATTTCGTCGACGTCGAGGGATTCAGTGGATTGGGTTTGGATCCTATTTTGGTTCGATCGATTCGTTTTTGTTCGCGTGGTCGATTTGGAATTTTGGGTGGTTGAGGAAGATGTTGAGCTTGACGGCGACTGGTTGAAGGCCAGAATGATGGCCGGAGGGAGCTGGGATTGCCGTGCATGTGCACGGTGTTCACCTGAGAATTTGGTAAAGATGAAGGTTAGGGGAGAAGAAATGCGTGGGTATGACCTTATGTGGACTCGGGTTTGTCTCGAGTAGGGTTCGTGTTGTCACGGGGATTTGCTATGTTTTCTTGAGCCGGCACGTGTTGGTTGTGAGTTTTGGAAATACTGTTAATTTTAAAAATTAAGGTAGCTTAAGTTTACAAGTGATTTCAAATTTTAATGTAAAAGCAAATTTTTGTTAAAAAAAATTTTTAATTTTCAATTTTTCAATAGTTTGATTAATAAAAGGATGATTTTAATAAATCATATTCAAGCTTTTAAATCTATTTATTTCCAATGGAAGATAAGAATTAAATGTAATAAATGTTTTATCTTAATTTAACTCAAGTTTTATTTACAAAAGTAATAAAAATAAAAATTACTTAATTAATTTGAGTAATTAAATTAAGATAAATTGATTTGTGAAATTAATTAGGTATAATTGATTTCTTAATTAATAGTTGATTTAATTAAAGTTACTCAATTAAGAAATAATTAAGTAATAAGTAATTAAGGAATAATCACTTAAGGTTAAGAAGGATAATGGTAATTACTTAATAAAGTTCTTGTGCAATTAATTAAGTTATTATGATTAATTTGAATTAATTAATTAAGTTAATTAATTAAGAGGATTACTTAGTAAAGGATTAAATATAATCGCATAAAGTAATTGGTGAAGTGTAATTACTTAGCGAAGGAATTAATGAATATTACTGGATGTAATTAAAAACAAAGAGAGTTACCTGATGGATAGTAATTAAAGGATAATCACTCAAAGAAGTAATAAAGTGATAATTGCTTGGTGTAATTAAAGGATTTATTAATTAATTAAGAGGATGATTAATTCATGTAAGTAATCAAGAATAATTAATGACTGAATGTGAGAAATCAAGACTGATTAATGAATATGGTAGATTTATCAAAGGCTAATTACCGAATGTAATTAGAAGAGTAAAATTTGGAAATGAATAATTAATGGTTTGTAATTAATTCATGTTAAATAAGCAGGATTAAAAGAGATTTAAGTATTTAATCTGATTTGATGAAGAATGGGTAACTAATAAATCTTGCTTGTAAATGATTAGTTGATATTGCTGATTTAAAATGTTGGGATATGATATGTTTGTCTTGAACAATGATTATGTGGTTGTCTGATGACAATAAATTGTTGAGTAAAGGTGACATCTTTATTTAAAGTTGAATTGTATTTTACTTAAATGACTTGAGTTAAGATGGTATAAGAATTTGAAGAGACCGGAGTCGGGTATTAGGAAATGCACGAAACCACTTCGATTGATGTGTGAAACCAATAAGGTGGTTTGGAATGTTTAAAATGAATTGGATCCTTTAATCTAAGTTTTGACACATAGAAAATTGATGAGTGAAATATATGATGTCTATAACAACTTGTGAAGTTGTAAATTGATATAAGTTACCCGGGTTCATATTTGTTGTATGCTTTTGTATTTCGTGTTAGATGGGTTTACTCACGCTGGTTTCCAGCCTGACCCGGGTGTTACTTTGATGTAATGCTCGGGTCTGATCGAGTATTACAGATTTTCAGGTAAGGACGTTCTGGAGCTTAGGAGGCGAGCTAGATGGCAGGAGCGTATGGAGGGATTCTGATATAGTATTGTTGTTATCTGGACAAGTTGTTTAACTATCCAGTTTGTATGGGATATTGTAACTCTGATGTAAATGTAAATATACTGATACAGTTCTGTTTTATTAACTGTTATTTATTTACTATTATATTTTGTCCGCTGCGAATGTGAGATTGTGTGTTTCATTTTTGTTCTTCTTCTATTTCTTTCTTCTATCTCTTCTTCTTTTCTCTAACTATCTGGAATTTTCGGGATCGAAAATTCCAGGTCGTTACAGTGACTGTGGCTTGTTTGGGTGGTGAGAATGGGTGATATTGATGAGGTGTTTGTAGGCAATTGAGTGGTGGTTTTGCTGTGATGGCTGAAGTGTTGAAGCATTGAAGGTATGGAGGGGTTTAGGCAATAAAGTGAAGGGAGGCAGTGGAGGATATGCAGTGCAATATAGGGCAGTTCTGGTGGTATGGGAAATATGGCCAGTTTAGTCGGGGAATGTAACTGTAATGACTTTGAATAGGGTGGTGGCAGGAAGTATTGATGAGTTGAAATGGTGGTTTGTTGAACTGCACAGGGGATAAGAGGCTGGGTTGAATGGTAGTGGCGTGAAGGATGTGATGATGGTTTGACAGTTAGATGAAGTTACATTTGTTGTCGACAGGTTGTGGTAATGAGTGGTTGGTGATGTTTGTTGAAACTTATGGTGATGGAGGTTTGATTTGGCGAAGGCAATTTCGCTGTTGGTTCGTGGAGTTGACTGGTGGTCAGAGTTTGACAGTGGGGATGTAAGAATGGTAGGAAGTTGATGGTCAGATGGTTTGTCGTAGAGATGTGGAAATGGTAGTGAGTGGAGGTGGAGATAAAGAGACTTGGCAAGGCAGTGGAATGGGTTGTGACAGGGAACAGAGATGGTGGGGAGTAGTTTTGGTAGTGAGTATGCTGTTTGAGGGGGGAGTGGTAAGTGATGTTGATCGGTAGAGTAGATGGCTGTGGTATTGTGTGAGGTTGAAGAAGTGATGCAGCCTGTTATCAACAGAGAACACTTAGAAGCAATTCTGATGTGCACAGAAGCATTGTATGCACTGTTGCATAGAGAAAGCAATGCAGACTTTTTGGTTTTTTTTTTTTTTTTTTTTTTGAAATTTCAAATGAAAACTGCAAAGTAAAGTGAAAAATGTAAAGGTGATTTTAAAAAAAATGATGAAAACATTCTTTTTTTTTTTAGAAAATTCAATTGCCAAATTAAACTAGAGAACAGGCACACAAAAAATTGAAAACAAAAATAAAACAACAAATACACACTTAAATTTTTTTTTTTACAAACACACACAAAATAAAAACACACAAAAATCAATGAAAACTAATCCGAAGAATAGAAAATAAAATCAAAACATTTCTCCGCCAACGGCGCCAAAAACTTGTTAATCGACAGAATTTCTATTGGATTAGAAAACCGTCGAAAAATTTAGAAATAAAAATAACCGCAAGCGCACGGTGTACGAATGTAGCACGTGGCGAATACGGGTCGATCCGCAGGGAATTGATGATTTTAAAATTCTATTCAATCAAATTATCCCAACGTCGAGAGTGAATAGCTAGAAATGTAAGAAACTAACAAAAACTAGCAACAGAAAATGATAAAAATATGAGTGCTAAGATAATTTAGAGGCAATTTCAACTCTCTAGATCACATAAATCAAAAAAATGAAGTTATGATCTTTCTTTTCTTGTCATTAGTGAATAAGTTGATGTGCTTATCATAAGTATGGTATATTTGTGCTATTAATTAGCTCAATATAAACCATCAAACTATAACACAACCACTAATACACTTTTAAATATCATAAAATATGACAACAAAGTTGAAAGCAAAATTTATTTTAAGCATGACCTATTAACTATTAATTAGAAATATAAGCCATCAAATTTTAATTTCAACAATCACTTCTTTGTCATAATCATATGTAGATGAAGAGGCAATTTGTGTTTTGTTTGTTTAAGCATAGCCTATTTGTTATGAACAACATAGACTATCAAATTCAAAGCTAAACAACATCATTAAACCACTTCAATCATTCTCATTAAGCATAAAAAGAAAGCATAAACATCAAATTAAGTTGAAGCTACATGATTAGAGAGTTTCATTACCTCTAAATTGAAGGGGTTTAGCCTCTCATATTTGTTATCATATGAATAAATGTAGCTTGCAACATGAGAAAAAAAAAGCAAGATAGAGAAAAACTATTCTACTTGCATGAAAAATAAATCTACACTACAACATGAAAGTAAATAAGCATAAAAAGAAAAAGAACATGTATTGAAGTTGCATAAAAAAATTACATAAAAGAGAAATGACTAAGTAGCCATGAAAAGAAAGAAGAGAGCTTGGTTTTATTTTGAGCCTAAAACTAACTAAAGAGAGACTAAGTGGGAGAGAGACTACATGAAACATATGGGTATTTATACATGTATGAAACCCTAATTCATATTTTTTGGGAATGACCAAAATGCTCATGAGGTAGTGTGGCCACCAAGTAATCATTAACATGTCATGATCCCCATTTAAATGTACATGAAGCCATTAATTCCATAAGCATATACATTAGCCTCTAATTTGTATATTAGGTGGTGGGTAGGTGGGATCCTCCATGTTCTTCACTTTGAATTATTTACATCTTCATTCTTTTGTATCTTCTTTGTGCATGCATATTCCTTCATGAAACCACTCATATTTGAGACCAAATTCCAATAAAAATATATATAAATTTTCAATTAATTTTTCTCAAAGAAATATATGCACAGAAATGACCATTTTGCCCTTGGATGAAGATGAATATATGACAATTTGGAATTAATATGAATTTTGATTAAAACAAGTTAAGATACCCAATATGATCAATTATTTAATTTAAATAGAATAAATATGGTAGTAAAAATATGCACATTTACATGCACGTCAGAAAGGAATATGATTTTGTTACATATTTTGATGAGATTTCAAAGAAAAGAAAACCGTATTAGCCCATTTTTTAAAGAGTTTTTATAGAATGAAGTTATTGCTTTGGAAACGTAATTTGCGTATAACTTGGTTATCTTATTTACATATATTTAATTGATTTATGATGTGTTAAATGCTTTTTTTATATATTGGTCGGTTATATATATATATGTGTGTGTGTGTGTGTGTGTGTATCCTACGTTGTTGACATGCTCATTTATATATATTATATATGATATTATCCAACATTGTGACTTTGGGGATTTAGGGACTTCTGATCAATTAGGGTTATTCTAATTGTGAAGATGCCCATGCAAGTTGAGTCGACTCTTAGCAGGAAGTGGAAATATGAAGGAAAAAAAGAAGAAGATGAAAATCGCTATTGTTATTGATAGGTCCAAAGTATTAAAAGTACTATATTACTTTTGATAAGAATTTTGATCTACAACTTTTTAAAATTTAAGTTATTTATGAGTGAACTAAATTGAATCAACAGTTATATAGTATTTGCTAAAACTTATTCAATCCCAAAACGTAATTCGAAGTATGCAGATTTTCAGGTTGATTTTGATATCTTTTTTATGATGACTAACGTACGCGACTGAATGTGGTTTTTAGGTCAATTTCACTCCTCAACATGCGTACCTTTCTGTATAAAATGTCAATTATGTCAAAACATTTTGATTCCATTTTGTCATGTAAGCGAAGTCTTCTACTTGATATCGCTTTTAAAGATTTTTGTTGTATGCTTTTAGATTGTTGTCAAAATCCAAAATTTTGATGTGTGCATCAGATGACAATGATTTATAGATGCTTTTCGTGAAGTGATTTACTCTCACTTTAAAATCTCTAAAATTACTCCAAATAAATGACCATATTATTGAGTGCTTTTCAATAAAATTTCATTACACAATACATATAACTGCAAATTGTGTGCGTAGGGTTCGCACTAGTGTTAACTTAATTCATATGCAGTGAACGGTATGTACTGCTGAAGCCGAACTAGGAACAATTAATTCAGTTTTTTTCTAAAACCATCGTCATAAACTGCTCTGAACAATATCTATTTCTCACACATACCAAAAAGAGAACTGAAACTAAAATTTATAACCAAATGGCTTTTTTTTGATTTGACCTGGTTTTTAAAGTTATTATCGCAGATAACCTCGTTTTAAAACTAATATCAAATATAGCCATGTTTTAGTCAGATCGGCACTAGCTGCTCAAAATGCACTGACGGCTTTTCAAAAGTCGCCGGTGTAATTTTTTTTCCTGACGACTTTCGAAAAGTTGCCAGTGTTATTTTTTTTGAAATTTTTTTTTACACTGGCTCCTTTTCAAAAGGCGCCAATGTATTTTTGAATAAAAAAAATTACACTGACGACTTTTGAAAAGTCGTCAGTGCATTTTGACCAGCTCGGCGCTAAGCTGGCCAAAACAGAGCTATATTTGATATTAGTTTTAAAACTGTGCTATTTGCGATAATAAGTTTTAAAATGAAAAAAAAATCCTAACCAAATATTCATGATTGTAACCAACTACTTGCACTGATCCCACAGATATCAGCTGTTAGCATCTTCATCATTCGAAGCATTTTACGTCACTTCTCCGTACTTCAGAATATTCACCGCACCAAATACTATTAGTAAAGCTAGCTTATTTAATGCAGAGTGTAGTCAAACTGGACATGATAACAATATTCCAGTTAGAATTCTAAACTTAAACACTGATTTATAAGAATCAAACAGTAAAGTATGCAGTCTTAGAAAAAGTAAAGAAAACGTCAGCATAACATAGTGGGACATGTTTAGTCTGATCAGAATGCAATTTCTTTGGACAGGAATTGAGAAAAACTGTACATAGCATCTAACATTATCTATACTACATTTCAGTAAAACTGTAAATCAACAACGCTACATCATGAATTTCTACAACAAAAGACATGAAGTCAACTAACTACACCCTATAAACCCAAACTGAAATATACAACAAAGGGTTCATGGAATCACTCCAAAATAGAAATATAACTTGCATTTAGAGATACCACAATCACTGCTCTGGTGGCCCAGCTGGAAATTGCCCCCAACAAACTGTTGGATGTGAATTCCGCGAGCTTAGAAAACCTAAAAATATGTCATTTTGATTTTTTAATAGAACAGTTTCCAACTTCCAAAAATAAAAATTGATGTTATATTTCACAGTTGGAGTTGAAGACAATGGATAGAAAAATCACATACCGTTGGATGAGTGACTCATGAAGCTTGCTTGATTGACCTTATCAAAGAGGAAACTTCCGTTAAGCACAGCAGCATCAATTTTGCTATGTGCTTGATCAGATGAAGTGTTTATTAAAGAAGGCAGTTCAAGAGCTCTTGATCGTGATATTTGATCGATTTGATCTAACAGCAGCTCAGACTGGCTCTCAACGATCATATAAGAATCTATAGTTTTTGCACCCCTAGATGCAATTACACTAAACATGCTATGTAGAAAGCTTTTACGTTTTTCTATTGATAATTTGGAATCATCTTCGATATGCAAATTGCAATGGCTACTAAAAGCTCCATTTTTTGCATCTTTTCTCCATCGCTTCATAATGTAATGTGATGGGAGATCTTTAATATTTCTCGCATCAAGAACTTTTAGCACGTGGCGACATTGAATTCCTACGAACTCAAACAATTTACATGTGCATGTTGCGGATAGGTCCATGGAATTGAATGTAACAAAGTGGTCTTTTGTTCTCTCGTCAAGTGTAATTTTGTATTTGGATAGAGTATCGACCTCACCGCAACTGTATAGCATGCAATCCATGTAAAACTCGAATTCCCTCTCAAACATTTTATATGCAGATGGTGTAAGAACACTCGCTGCTTGTTTCAATATACGTATAGATGGTAATTTTCTAGTATTTTGACTTGCTTGGACATCAGATTGTAGTTCAGCAAGTCGCCTCTCATCAATTATTTTTTTGAAAATCTCAAAAATACTTAATAAATCGTTTTCCAGGCTTAAATGCTTTTTTAACTCCATGCTTAAACTATCCTTCTGTTGAGCGCTTTTTAAGTCTGCATAAAATGCTTCTCGTCCATATGCTAAAGACCACTTCTCCTTTCGCTCAAATAAATTTCTCAACCACTGATTATCTTTGAGATCGTACTTTTCTAATATACCATGCCATGCCAAAGTAAATTCTTCCTCGTCTTCACAGTCAAATATGCATTTACTGAAATCATAAGATAATGTTTTCGAACCATGAAAAGCCTGACTTAATTGCTCAATTGTTCTTTGGTATATATGCCAAACACAATATCTGTGATTTGAGTCTGGAAAAGCCAAAACCGCAGCCTCAGCAATTGCATCAGACCAGTCTGTCAATATTGTTTTAGGTTGCTTGCCGCTCATAGCTACCTTGAAATTATCAAACAACCACTTAAATGATGCAATGCTTTCATCATACATCAATCCCGAACCAAATATAATGGGTTGTTTATGATGATTAACCCCCATAAATAGCACAAAAGGCCTATCACAACCATGTATTTTATGAGTTGTATCGAAACAAACTGAATCGCCAAAATATGTATAGTCTAGAACAGACTTCGAATCTGTCCAAAAAAAGTTAATCATATTATCATATTCATCAGCTTGAACTGTATAAAAGAAAGATGGGTTTTCATTCTGCATTTTTTGTAAATATTGCAATACAGCCCCTAAATCTCCAATATGCATAGATTTTGTATGTTTGGACCCTGGAATAGGTAATTCAATGCCTTTATTAGTTTGCTCTTTTTCCTTGATGTTAGTACCCGATCCATCTACCTGATTCATTTCATTACCCAAACCGTGGACTACTAGATCAAGTGACGAAGGAATTGTTAGTTGATGATTATGTCTGGTAACAAACTCGGAGACATGATATTTTCCAGCAGGAGTCAATCTAATAATCATACAAGCTGGGCAACCCGTTCTAGTTTCAGGTCGTGGTTTTTTAACCCGTTTCGATCCTTTCTTACTCTCTCGAAAGCCTTCTTTTGAACAAACAAACATGCGTCTGGTGATTACATTATCAGCGCTCATAGTCATGCTAGCCCTCCTCACAATAAACCCTATTTTTGCTGCATACATACAATAAAACTCGTAAGCTTCTTCTTCGGTTTCAAACTCAGGAGTCCTCACCGAGTCATCGATTAAATCAGCTCTAACAGCTCGAGCCTTCCGCCTCATTTTCTTAGCCTTCAACATATTAACTGTTGATATAGTTGCAAGTGGATGATTATGATTTGGTTCGAATTCCGTGACTTTGTATTTTCCATTAGGAGTAAGCCTTATAGTCATGCAAGCTGGGCAGCCGATTCTAGTTTCAGGTCTTGGAGATTTGACCTCTTTTGCTCCCTTCTTTTTCTCTCGAAATCCTTCTCTTGAACATACAAATGTCCTTCGGGTTACAATATTTTTTGATGACGTCCATAATGTTGATCTTCTAACAAAGAATCCTATATTTTCGGCATATGAGTTGTAAAATTCATATGCATCATTTTCATTGTCAAATAATATATCCACTTTTGGTAACCATTTTGGTTTGTCGTTATTGCCAATCATCGCATCTGGCCTTATTTCCACTTCAGTCATTAACACTGTCATGAAAAGAGAAGTTAAATTTTTTAGCTGAAAATGGAATAAGATGGTTCACATATAAGTAGATAGGTGAAAAGCTAACATAGATCACAAGTGTGTGTGCGTGTATATCCTTTTAGGTGTTGTTCAAGTAAGCATCATCAGTAGTGTTGAACTTCTTGTGGGAATTGATTTGCCCACCCACTGTTTCATCATTTCATTGTAAAATATGTATTATGCAAAATCAGTGTGAGAAGTAAGAGAGGAGAGAGAAAGAAGGAAGTGTGATCATTCCTCCCTTTTTCTACTAGAAGCACGTTTGGGTCACATTTTATAAATACCAATTTGCTTTTGAATTAATAAAAAAGTCAATTTGGATGCATAAAAATAGAATATTTTAAAAGTTGATCTTAAATTCATTTTAAAGGGAAAAAATTACATTGATATTGAAAAGTAGATCTAACCCATTTTTTTGCTTTTTTTCAAAAAACTTTGTTAACTTATTAATGTGATAAAACAAATTGAATTTTAGTGCTTCTAATTTTCTGAGAACAAAAGAGCTTTTAACATATGCAAAAGCACGTTTTTATAGTTGTCAAAGAGGGGAGGAGATCACCTAGTTCCAAATGCCCCTGTCCCGGTGTGACAGCCAATCTTAACACAGAGTATTTTTTATATATTTTGCAAACAATACCTTTAATAGGAGAAAGAAAGTCTTTTTTGTGTAAAAAAAAAATGTGTGTAGATTGATTGGGCACATCAGGACAGAAGAATTTGAGACCAGGTGATCTCCTCAAGTCAATGAGGAACCGATGATTTTTTTTTTTCATAATACAACTTATGTATGTAACAACTAACAAGCATGGAGTATTGAAACCAACCAAACCAAACCAATTAACCAACCAACCAAACCAGTTAGCGAGTTGTATTGTATAAGAACTTGAAAATTACTAATGTATCTCGGAAGTACATTGCAGGGCTATCTCGAAGTAACATGACTCTTAAATTGACGTTTTTACTTTATTTTTTTAATGGTTAGTACCTAAGTAAATAAAATTAAAAATGGTAACAAACTTGATTTGCTAAGAGACTAGAGAGAGTCGTTGCATTAGAAAAAAGAAGATTTTATTTTTGGCGAAGAACAATAGCTACTTGATTGATCTGGTAGTGATTGAATGATTTCTTCTTAGTTGAATAATGAAAGAAAAGCAAAAAATGAAATGTTTTGTTGAGACTCGCTATAAAAATATGTATATAAAGAAAAGATTTGAGAGCTAGCATACAGTAGATGGATTGAATAATTTTGTAAACCCATGAAGATTGAAAAAAAAAGTTTGTAAAAGAAAATTGTGTACTTTTGGATGAAATCTCATATATTGATTGAGGGCGGGATGAGCGCCTAACAAGATATGAATGAAATTTGATATTTCATATCGTGCAAGTGTAAAACCAAGATATCGTGCAAGATTGATGAGATATAAAACCTTGTACATATAAATCATCAATGTTGATTTATACACTAGGAAATGGAGATTGTAATCTTACCTCTTAAAAATGATTTGTGGTTCTAAGATACCTATGTTGTTTTTCTAGAAGCTAATTAAACTATTTAGTCAACATGATTCTACTTAGCTAACAATTTAACTAGGGGTTTTTCTGCATATTAAAAAAAAAGGAAAAATCTATTGAGATAAAAAATACTGACATAATGGATCTGAACCATTAAACTGCCTCCCGATTTCAACCACATATGTGAAGTCAATGAGATATCATGGTCATGATCTATTGTGTCACCAACTGTGTTTTATTTTGTGTTCAAATAGCCATCCCCAAAAAATCTATTATCAATTATTACAAGTGCCAAAACAAAGAGATGCCAAGTCTTAAAGTTATAAAATTGATTTTGATATTCAACTTGAGAAAGAGTATTCATCTCTCGTTGTTCTAGGTAAGATCTACAATATAAGAAGCGAGTACAGCTAGCTGCAAAAACTGTACTAGTAGCCATGCACTATCAGTGTAGGTTATTTAATATGTTCCATGCTAAGTGCATGAAACAATATATAATTAGATTCTACAATTTTCAGTATGATAATTAATTTCAAATTATTTAGTAGATCTTTACAATTAAATACAACTAAAACCAAAAAGGATGGCCAAACTTCATTCCAATCAAAATTAATTTAGAAAAGTCAACAATAACTCGTTATCTATTTCACAAATAATATAAATTTCTCATATTAGCATCTCAACATGATACCATAATGAATATAATTTTGTCTTGTATATAATCCATTTAGCACGATAAAATTGCAAACACATAATTTTATCATATTTGCGTAAGTTCAAAAAATAAAAATTACAACACAAATTTCTTTTGCCCATTGCAGTGATTGCAAAAATGGCAAGATTGTACTTCCATAATGCGATTTGGAAGGAATTGCAACCTTCCCGATCCAAGAATTAAATTGGATTGCAACCCGTGTAAAATGTACGATCCTATTTCAGAACGAAAATATCGAAGTCTAACACTGAATCTCGATTTCAATTTAAACATCGAATTAAAACAAAATCAAAAGATATTTAGCTCAGCATCGCGATCTCGATTCAGCAATAAAAGGAAAAGGAAAAGGGAAAAAAAGGAATAGGAAGAAGCAGCAGCAACAAACCTGAACTGAAGAATCTAGAATTCAGAGGCAAGTTGATTTGATTTTCTCTTCTATTTTCAGTTTTTTACCTCCTGATTTCTGAGTTTTTTCCTTCTGTTATAAACCCTAAGCATTACGGAGGAAGGATTGACGGGATGTATTAGGATTTAAAGTGGACCGTAATTTATGTGATTTAGGATAAAATCCATTCGTGTTCTTCTCCTCTTGTTTATTTGTTGGCCAGTTCTTTCTATTCTCAATCCAATTTTGGGTCGCCTAATACCGCCTTTTGATTAGGCATTATATCATAAAAATTGGTTAAATGACTTCTGTAGTCATTGGAAGAATTTGGATCGGATCTCAATCAAGATACAATCACATGAAGTGACAAGGAAGATCAATTTCAAATTAATCGAAGTTCGTATGCTCGAGTTATGGATAAAGAATGAATTTATATAGATCGATCGTGAACGACCATAAAACTGCATAAATCGACGAAAATTGATCAATATCTCAAAATCTACAAAGTTAATGCACTTGAGACTTTCAAAGCATTACTATATTGAAGAGTGGAGCCAACAAAAACGATCGCATGAAAAAACTCCCAAATCTTGAAAAAGAGGTCGATCGCTAATGGAACGATCATACAAATCAGCCATGACGACAATAGTTTTACGGAAAATGCGATATCATACAAACGGTAAGTCGGAATTGCATGAAATTTGAAGAGCAAGTCTCTTACATCATGCGGCGTCCCCATGACTGATCGTAGCTCAAAAGTACCAAACCTTGGAAATTAGGCCGATCGTTGTTGGAACGATCATGCAAATCAGCATCACGATCCATAGTTTTATGGAAAACGCGATATCTCACAAATGGTTCGTCGGAATTGAACGGAATTTGGAGGACAAGTCTCTTACATCATTGAGCGCTCCTATGATCGATCGCAGCTCAAAATGATTAAATTTTGGAAATTATGCCGATCATTATTGGAACGATCGTACAAATCAGCATAACGATATATAGTTTTACAGAAAACATGATATCTCACAAACGGTACGTCGGAATTACATGAAATTTGGAGGTCAAGTCTCTTGCCGCATGAAGTAACCCCACAATCGATCGCAGCTCAAATGGATGAAAGCTTGGAATTTAGGCCGACCGTTATTGGAATGATCGTACAAATCAACATAACAATCCATAGGTTTCCGAAAAACGTGATATCTCATAAATAGTACGTCGAAATTGCACGAAATTTGGAGGGCAAGTCTGTTACATCATGGAGCACCCCATGATCGATCGCAGCTCAAAAGGATGAAATTTTGAAAATTAGGCCGATTGTTATTGGAACGATCGTACAAATCAGCATAACGATTTATAGTTTTACAAAACACGCAATATCTCACAAACGTTACGTCGGAATTGCATGAATTTGGAGAGCAAGCAGTTAATATCATGGAGAACCCACATGATTGATCGCAGATCAAAAGAGTGAAGCATGAAATGATCTCCTATGATCCAATTTCTAGTCAAAACAACGAAGATCGATCGATATCTCGCAAATGGTAAGTTAGAATGGCACGAAACTTTGGAAGCATGGACTAGAGGCATGGGGGACCCCATAAAAACGGTCAAAACCCCATTGAAGTTATATGAAACGATCAATTAAATTATTTTTTGGCTCCCGATCGGTCCTAAATTTTGTGGGTTGGATCATATTGGCCTATAGGTTCTTCTGCCGAAATTTCAGCCTGATCTATGCACGTCCTTACCTGTAAATACATTGATCATGGCTCATTACAAGGGACTTCTTTCGGCTAGCTCTCCTTCATCCCTTCTTACCTCTTCCTCCACTAATTTTCTAAGGCAAAAACAACTGTACTTGTAACCTTGCAATATAAATAAAAGATTATTGGAGTGGATATATATCGGAGTTCGCCAAACCACTATACAACTCGCGTGCTCCTTCACTTTTTCTATTATTTATTCTGTGATATTCGTGCTTATCTTTTTATTTGGATTTTTTTTTGAAAATTGATGCTTTCATATACAACTTGGTTTTGTGACCATTTTTGGCGCAAATAGCTTGTTCTACTCGCACCTGGTTTTTATCCTTGGCTAATTCTAATTAAACTCAAAAAATGTTGAGTTTCCCCCTCCTTTTAAAAAAGACACGCACATCTCCTGTTTTGCTGAATATTTCTCCAATGTTTTCAGTTTTGCCCTTGTCTTTTTCACCTGACCAAATTTAATTCTTTCAGTAAAAAAATCTGCTATAATAAGAAGTTAATTTGCAATATTTAAAACGTGATATCTTGTAGCAGATGTATCGGATTTCAATTTTTTTTCTCACCATTGCATCACAAATTTTATTATCTTTCTATGTGATATGTTTTGCCAAAAAAATTCAAAATTTTTTACGGTGGAAAATATCTGCCACGGCTGCAATGACAAATATTTGCCAACACGACAAATATTTGTCGCTGCTACAATGGAAAATATTTTCCAGCCGGCTAATATTTGAAACACCTACAATGGCAAATTTTTGTTGGACTGGCAAATATTTGCCACTGCTACAACATCAAATATTTACCGTCGACAATAAAAATATTTTCCACAACTACAATGGCAAATATTTGCCAACTAAGCAAATATTGACCACAGCCAGCCAAATATTTTCCACAGCCAGCCAAATATTTACGATAGCTACAATGGAAAATATTTGCCAGGTAGGCAAATATTTGCCATGGCTACGATGGAAAATATTTACCATTTACGATAGCTACAATGGAAAATATTTGCCAGGTAGGCAAATATTTGCCATGGCTACGATGGAAAATATTTACCAGCCGGGCAAATATTTGCCGCTGCTACAATGGCAAATATTTGCCACCGGGCTGGCAAATATTTGCCACATCTACAATGGCAACCACTGCTACAATGTCAAATATTTGTCGCAATGATTGTGAAGACCCGAATTTTTGAGCAATTGAAATTGGAATATTCAATTGATTTTGAATATTTAAATGTTAAATTTCAACTCGAATTCAAATATCACCAATTATTTGATAATTAAACCATTGAATTAAATAATTTGAAGTTGGGTAAAATGTTGAATCTGGAATTTTAAGCCTGTTAAAAATAATTTGAAGACTTATAAAATTTATATTGATAATATTGAAGATAATAGAAGTTTTAAAATTTAAATTTAATAGTAATTTATTCGGTTTTAAAATTTCATCGTTTAAATTGAATTTAAAAATAGCCTTCCGAGGCGCAGTCTCGGAATTCGACGAAACCAATTCCATCGAGTCCGTAATATTGAATTGTTATCGGATTTCAAATTTCGTAGCTCTTGGAGTTGTTGTGTGAGCGTACGATATATATAAACGTGTTGGAATTGTATTGAATACTGTAGCTAACATCACGTATAGGGTAAATAAATAAATAAATAAAAACAAAATAAAAATAATAAATAATATAAATAGTGTTACCTTCTTCAGTACGCTTCTCCATTAATCAATTAAAGTGTTAGATATTTCGTTCGTTCTGGAAACATAGCGAAACCCTTTCTTCTCACCCAAAACAAAAAAAATATAGGGGCCGAACCCTATTCGTTCGATTCGATAAAAAAAAAAAGAGGAATCAAATCATGGCCGCATGTTGTTTCTTCCCAAATCGATCGCACTTAAAAAAAAAAGAATATGTAGTTCCTCGCGTCGCGCTCGGGTCCTCGGAGCGAATCGAAAGATTGAAGCCGCATTCTTATGGGTGTTGTCGCGATTAACATGATCGAGAGGGCGGCGAATGAATCACGAGCTTCGTCTCGCAAGACGTACGCAGTGTCGAGCATCGGATTTGAGGGTTTTTCGCATGTTGGTTTCGAGTAGGTCTCGTGCCTGTGAAGGTAGTCATCGACGTTAGGGCGAGGTCGTGCGAGCTTGAAAGGGACATTCGAAGTTGTGCTTGGATTTTCTGGTGACGAGTTAGGGTTTCGGCGTCGGGGTTTGCGTGCGTGGGTAGCTGGGAGGGAGCTGAGGTTGGAGCAGTAGAGGTATATTTTTTTATATATATATATTTATTTAATTTATTTAATCCTATGTGTATATGCGTGGACATATAAATTAGAGGATAAACGAAAAAAAAAATGAAATTTGCAGTAAAGGGGAAACCCAGGGTTTTATTTTCATTTTACAATTTATGTTGCATAAAGGAAAAAAAAAGGAAATTTGAGAAGAAATAGGAAATTTACTATAAGAGATATAGTCTGTTTGAATTTGACTTATAGCTTTATAAAACTTTTTGGAAAATATAGGAAACTATAAATAAACAGCGAATACATGTATATATAGGATTTTGAAATTTAGTATAAATTTTAAATATTTGAAGGTCTATATAAAATTTGAGTCTTGAATCAACATAGATTATTTTTACTTACTAAATGATTTTATTAAAAAGGTGTTTAGTTTAAAACAATTACTAGATTGAATAAAATTTATTTAAATTAACTGTATCAAATGCAAATTAATTATTCGAATTGGTCGAATATTAATAAAATCATCTAATATTTATTCAAGGTTTGAAAATCGTGGAAGAATAAAGCCGGATTGGAAATGGGTGCAAACAAAAAATAAAGGTGAGTTAATCTCACTCGGTTGAAATTTAAATTTAAATGATTAAATTTAAATAATTGGTTGAATGGTTGGATTGATTGATGTGATAGAGTATAGTATAATTTGAATTTGGCATATTATGTAATGCTAACGTCTGTGGATGCAGGGAAAACAGGTTGGAGGGATCCAATTGGATCCCTCAACATTTATTTAAATTATTTAAATTTCCCTGTTATGATGATTTGATATTTTATGATGGATTATGTTGAAACATTGAATGCTATGGTTTGATTTGGTATAATTGGGTATAATGAATTTCTAGAAAAATATATAACTTGGATGTTGGGAAGAAAAGAAAGGAAGTGAATTTGTACGTAAAATAATTATGGAAGTTTTGAGAAAAAAATTAAGAATGAAATAAAAATAAAATAAAGTGACATAAGAGTTCTAACTAATAAATCTTGAATATAGAAAGGAAAATTTTGAATTAATAGAAAGTTAATGAATTGTAAACTCTAATGCTAATATCTAAAAGAACAGAACATTTATTTTTAATTTAAGATTTTAAATTTTGAAAGGGACAAAGAAGGAAATGGGAAAAGCCTGAAAATTTGTATATTTCAATTAAAAGATTTAAAATCAAACAGCAATAATAATAATAATAAAAATAAAATCCATAATTAATGAATTTGAAATAACCGAGCAAGTTAAGAAATTTATTTCAAATAGAATAAATTGGAAATCAGTTTGGGAAATTGATTTAAGTGCTTGAAGTTGGAATTTTCTCTGGATGGCCAAGTACACGTTTTTAAAAGTAAAATTGTAAATATAAATTAAATGTTTTAAAGTTGTTTTTAAAGAAAGCAAGTTTTGTAAAATTTAGTATTTCTAATATTTAATTTCTAAAGCAAGTATTTCCTTTTAATATATTATAGCATTAATTATTTAAAAGTGACTTAGTATTTGTTTTAAAAGTGAACCCTGGTTTTATATTTTATAAAGTAACCTTATTTTCTCAAATTCATATAGTATGTATTTTTAACAAATTATTTAAGTAGTTTTATCCTAAATGTTGTAAAATATATATTTCAAAGTAAAGTGTTTTAAATTATTTTAAAAATCCATTTTTGTGCCTGGTGATTTCAGAGGAGATAGAAATATTTGGGAAGTTTATTCTGAAAGGAAAGATGGTTTTGGAGCTGTTTTCAAAGGATTGAAAATAGAAATATATCTTGTGAAGATATTTTGAGATTAATAAATAATTTGGAAAATTATTTATTGTGTGATGGATGTTTGTGCATATAAATTGATAGTTAAATCACCGACTATCAATATTGGACAATGCGTTGATCATTTCGAAGAGACCGGGATCGAGATTTATTTCTCGAAAACCACTTCGATCCGGTTTGTACGTTTCGTGTAAACGATTTTGGATTCGAAGATGGAGCAGTGAAGTGCAAGGGTTAGTCGCTACTAATCCTGAGGATATTTCCAAAATGGATGTAGTAGGAATAGTGCCTTCGGTTCCGTTGGAACACGGGACGGACTTGTATGGATGAATGCTTGCGAAACATCGTCTGGTGGACGATGGGCATTCTAAGCGATATGTTCTTTAAAGGTAACGCTTAGCCTCAAGCCTCATCAAATGGGAATGACTGAAAATCAGGGGTTATGCAGCAAGTCTAGGTGGTTAGCATCCAAGCAGGGTGAGGTCATTCCCGTCTAGATGTCCCTTTTTATTTCTGCTTAGTGGGCGGTTGCTGATCCCAACCGCGGGGTGATCTCACTCGGGATTATCCAGTAAGGGATAGTCCCGGCCTCGTGTTGTAGGGGAGCGGGCGTACTCCTCAGTACGGTGATCTAGGCCCCGTACTGTGACAGGTGGTACCCTAGTGCCTAGTCATTAGTTGGAAATCCATTCTCCCTACGAGCCTTGTACGAGTTTTGTTTGTATTACCCACTCTGTGGCTAGTAGCCAGAATTTAATGAATGTAACAATTTCGGCTATTTTATAAGTATTTGTATATAGACCCTGTTATAATATCAGAGGATTTCTATAAAATTTGTTTTAGCTATCGTAAGGTAAAAACCCAACATGTTTATTTGTGGCGTGGTCTTACGAGATGCTTTTGTTTTCAAAGGATTTTGAAACTTTAATAATCAATTGGGTGATGATTTCCTCACGCTGGTAATCCAGACTGACTCGGGTATTATTTAACTGTAATGCTCGGGTCAGACCGAGTATTATAGGATACAGGATATGATGCTGTGGAGCTCAGGAGACGACCTGGATGACGACACGTACTCTCGTACTTGTTTATATATATATTCCGCTGTGTTGAGTAGTTGTGTATCCATTGTATGTTATTGATGTGAGATGTGACTGTTGTACTCTGATGATGTAATATATATATATATATATATATTTGTATTTGAGTAAAGATTATTTACTATCTATTATATTTTATTCCGCTGCGATGGTTAGATTCTGATGTTGATTTTGTTTTCTCTTCCTCTACCTCTTCTTATTAAACCCAAATGGTTCGTATTTCTGTGCAACTTGAGTTGATTGTACCTGGAAAAACTCTTGATAGCTTTAGGAAAGCTTATCCAGATTTATGTTCGGATAGCTAGTAATGTTGTTAGAATTGACTGTTTGATTGTTTATTTTTGTATGGATGTAATGTATGTTTAGATTGTTAATATTAAGTTTTTTTGAAATTAGCTGTTGTTTAAATTTCGGGGACGAAATTCTTTTAAGGGTGGAGGAATGTGACATCCCGGAATTTTGATCCTATTATTATAATAAATTTTTAATCTAATTTAAATAAAATATAAGATTTCCATTTATAAATAAATAAGAATTTGGATATTATTAGTTGTATATGGGTTATAAAGGAATATAACTTCAAAATATAAAGTAGACTCTTTTAACAATATTCAAAAATTAAATTAAAATTGATGTGTTAATGACATTTAATATCAGATATATGAATGCAGTTAATAATAACAAGTACAATAACACAATCATATTTATAAATATAAATACATTAATGCACATATAAGTTACAAATCAAATATTTGTAATATTTAACTTTAATGAAAATAAGATTAAGTAGTGTTTCTAAACGATAGTTTTTATAATTAAAATAAACATAAACTTATATATATCAGACATAAGTACAAACTATAAGTTGAATAAGATAATAAAATAAAAAGCAAAACCATTGTACATTTATACACCAGACACTAAAACAAGACCTGCAAATATCTTTAAACAAATTTAACTTGTCTGCAAACATTAATAGGATGTTAACATAAATGGAAGCATTTAGTACAAACACAAATGAAAACCTGCAACAAACATGTTGTTTATATGTTAGCATAAATATGTTCAAACAAAAAGAAATCTGCAAGTATGAAAATGAAATACATCTTAGTAAAAATATACTGCAAATATCTTTGTAAATATATATGTCAGCAAACACTAATTAGTGTAAACTTATTTGAAAACATCTTAGTACAAACAAGCCTGTAAACATCTTTGTACAAATGTTTGTGTCAGCAAACATGAATTGCGTGTTAACTTAAATGAAAACACAAACATTCAATTAGCAACATATTGTCATTTCAAGCTATAAGAAAATATCTCCAGCCGAAATATTCATATTATTGTCAGGTTTTAGTACATAGGAAATTAAGCAAGATATTTTATCAAGTGGAAGCTTATTCAAGAAGGCAGCTTGCTCAAGTTATATATATATATATATATATATATATATATATATATATGTATTCATCATTTTTACTTCATTTAGTACAGTCATTAACTCATGAAAACGAAGCTGAGAAGAAGCAAAAGAAAATAAACAAAACTTTATATCTGCAAGTTCAAAACAAATTCAGGAAAACAAGAAAAAGTTACAGGAAATTCAAAATTTGCAAACTGCGGTAATCTTGTATCATCCTATGTTCAACTGCAAACTTGGGTGAGTAAACTATTTCTAATCTAACTCTTGTTTTGTAGTTTATGAAGATTTTGTTATGTGTATGTTAAAAGTTCTGGATTGCTTGCTAAATACAGGATGTTCTTATAGTTGTTCTTGCTGGTTTCAAGACTTCTGTTGAGTCAAAGAAGTTAAAGAATATTTCATACTTTTATATGAAATCATCTCTTGTAGTTTGTAATTTAACTAAATAAATTTAGTTCAAGATTAAGATTAAGGTTTAGAAACATTTTTTTTAAAGAAGCAGTGAAAGATAAGTACCGTGAACATCAATTTACAGCAAAATAAAAATAGGATAAAAATTCGAATAACTCGAATCGTAAACTTGAATTTGTATATTGATACTACATTCAAAAATATGATTTTTAAGATAAAAATTATAATTTGTAGTTAACAATTTAGGGAGCAGTTAGATAGTAAGCCAAAAATGCATTTTTGTGAAATTTTGATTATTCAAACAATTATAGTTGTTGTAATTCAACGTGAAGTTAGTGTATTGATTCTAGATCAACAGAAAAATGCTAAAAAAATTTATGAATGCAAGATTTTTGTGGATTGATTGAAAGTAGGGTTTTGGGTTCTGTAATTTTTGGGTTCGGTTGATTGACGCTTGCGTCGACATGGCGCAACCGAGCGTTGTGAGATTTTGAGAGGAGTGGTAATTACTCATTTAAATTAGAGTCTGTAGTACTCTATAATGAGTTTGAGCGTATTAATATATATGAGCGCGTATTTGTTAGTGAGTATAAATTTATTTTAATATTGTGTTGATTGGTTTATTGAGTGGCATATGAACCTTCGTCGGCACAGTCCGGACAACTGTATCGAAGGGGTTTCTAAACACTTGAATAGAACAATCGACACGATATTGTTTTAAATATGGGTAAATGAAATAATTTTACTCAAAAACATATTTTGATATAAAGAATAGTTTTTGTAAACTATTTTAGCTAATATATGGTTGCTTGGATGTTAGAAATGGTAATATTAAAGTATTATCATTGTTAAGTGAAAATTTAACTAGAAATTGAAGTATAACTAAAATTTTGAGGGATGAATTCATTTAAAATAAAATTTATAAATATGAATTATAAAGGTAATTTATGAATTGGATATTTAATGGCAATTTGTATAAACATAAAGCTGTACAAATGAATTATAGTCAAAATTTATTTAAGCAAGCTTTGGAAATTTAAAATCCTGGAGATTTGGAAATGTTTATCGAGGTGTTTGGAGATAAATAATAGTATTGTTGTTTTGGAGATATTTTTGAATGGAAATCTGTTTGAAATAGATTTTGAAAGTGAAATAGCATTGAAATCACTTGGATTATTGGAAAATAATTCTGATGATGACGGCCGCATCATCAGTTTTCATTTTCGAATTTCTGAGTGACAGATTGCTACCAAATTGATTTGTTCAGGAAAACCTGTTTGTTTTTGAAATCTCAAAGGAAATTTGTTGGGAATAAAACCAGGATTGGTTTAAATATTTGAGAAGTGTGATTTTGAAATGTTGGAGATTTCAAAACAATTTGAAGCCAAAGCCGGGTGTTTAAAAAAATCCTAATAAGATAAGTTGTAAGCTTATAAATGGAAACGATTTTTAAATCAGGAAGAATTTTAAGCTTTGGATAGTGGAATGTCAATTTAAAGAGAAAAGTTGAAAATGAAAGTAACTTGGATTTAGAAATAAAAATTTAACTGGTTTGACATTAACTGGATAGGCTGGAAATAATATCCAGTTGTTTTCGAATTAAGTTAAAATCGAATTGAGTCAGATAAATCTGAGTTTAAAATAGATTCGAACTGGAATAAAAAATTCAATTGAATAAATTAAATTGGAATTGATTCTTACCTGGATAACTAGAAAATAAAGTGGATAAGGATTGAATTGAAATAAATAAATCAGAATAACTTATAAGAGAATTAAAAATCCATAGAAATAAAATATGCTTGGGTTATAAAGAAGCATAAGGCTTGAGTTAAAATAAAGAAGAATATATTCAAGCTTATGATGGATGGAATTGTATAAAATAGTAAAGTTGTGACTTATAAAATTTGAAATGGAATTCAAAGCCCAAAATTAATATTTTGATGAATTGGAAAATGGAAAGAAAATCCAAACTTGAATTATATAATAAATTGAACTTAAGAAAATTAAATGAAGTGATATTTGGAGTTAAAAATCAAGTATTGAACTATGAATAGGAGAGAACTAATTTGATAATGAATTAATTAATAAAATGTGTAAATGGAGTTCAATGTAATTAAATAGAAGTTGAATTGTGAGTTTATAATGAAGTTTGGAAATAAACTCAAGTTATAAATTAAATTCAATTTAAATTGTGGATGAAGTGAAAGTAATTGAGAATGAAGTTGAATTGTGAGTTCATAAAATTGGGTGGTAATTTGAAATGGCTAGTGTGTTCAGAACTAGAGTTAGAAATTAAAATTTGACTTGAAGTGTTAACAAATTAAATATAATTGGAAATATATCGAATAAAAAAAATGAAATTGGATTGAAATAGTAATGGTTTGAATTGCAAATTAAATCCAAATATGTGGAAATAAATTGGATATGGCCTTGTAGTCGATTGAATGAGTTAAATCTGGAAATTTAAAATTGCGTAATAACTAATCAAACGAAATTGTAGATTAAAAATGAGATTTAATTGAGAGTTGAATTGAATTCAACTTAAAATTAAGTTTAATAATAGTGGATTGGTTTTAAATCAAGTAAAAATGGTTTTTGATTGAAATAAAATTCGGTGAGTTACAGATAATATTTAATGGAATGAAATTCTTAGATAAATAATTGTAAACTATTTAAATTGTTAAGGAATTGAAAGAACTTGGAGTCTATAAGAAAATTTGAAATGGTTATTGAATGAAATAGCTTAGATTGTCTTTGAGCCAAATAAAATAGTTTGGAATAAACAAATATGGAGTAAAACGAAAATGAATGGATTGTGAATGAAATTTAAATGGGATGTGTCGAGCTAAATAAATAAGTTGTGAATGAATTAAAATAAAAGGGAAATTAAATTGGTAATGAAGACGAACCTAAGATGTTAATGGTTTTGTATGAACTAGTTTGGTTAATAAAAGGAAATGCAAGTGAATGTATTCAAATTTAAAATGCAATGAGAATGAGAATATATGGATTGTGAATAAATTTGAAAATGAAATAGAATTAAGTATAAATTGAGCTGAAATCAATTTAAATTGATTATAAAACTCAAGTGCTTATTTACTCACATAGATCTTCGCAAACTACATAGAATAAATTGTCATTTGAGGTAAATGGAAGTAAAATAAGTTGGTTTTGAAAGCAATTGAATTAAATATGAGTTTAGTTTGCTTAAAAATAAATTAAATGTAAGCAATTGAGTTTTGAACCATTCAAATTAATGAAGTTATATATGAATGGATTGAAAAAACATTCACATTGGATGAGAATAGTTTATAAATTAATAGAAACAGTTGAATTACTATGAAAGTTGTAAAAATTGCTTACGGAAAATGTTGGTTGTGCATTTCTTTAGCATTCTTATGTTTTAACCATTGCAACTAAGTGAAATATAGTTAAACTTCATTTATATGGCACTTACATGTTTAAATTGAGTAAGTACATGTACCTGGGAGCCGTGTGGCTGGATTTGGTTGCTAGTTGCTATAAATTATAAGCTGTTTGCTTAAAATGCTAAATAAGGTACGCCTACGCAATAAAAATAGGAAATATGAACTGTTTTTGGTTTTTCCGACCGTGTGGGTCGATGTGTATATATTTCTCTCTTTTGTCAAATTGCCAAAGCTCCTCCGTACAAAAGAGACTCTGCCAAAAAATTTCAGAAATTTTGGAAGTTAGAAAATTTTTGGAAAATTTTGATAACGACAAAAAAAATTAAATCGGCAACTAAAATTAATTAAGAAATGAAACTAACTAAAATAATGACATGAATTAGTTATAAATGGAAAATAGAATTCAACATTTAAAATTAAAGATAAATTGAGTTCGGATCAAAATGAAAGAATCAATTTGAATAGAAATAAATATTAAACTAAAGTGGCAAGGTGAAAACAAACAAGAAGCATATAGAATGCTTATACTAAACTTAAGTAGGGAACGGTGAATTCTTAATTGGAGATTGATATTACAAAAGTATTCTAAGTTGTTTTTGAATGAGTAAATAATTAACATTTTGTAAGAAAGTTGATATGATGTTTTAGAAATATTGTGATTGGATAATTAGTGCTAAGCAGGATATGCAGGTAAGTAAAGGGAAAAAGAGAATTGTTTTTTATTTCAAGAAGATAAATTTGAAATGCTCGACAAAGAGGTATGTATTTGAATTTGGTGTGAATTTGATTGGGAATTTGGATTGAGCCACTTGGCCTTTTGTTTTCTTTTTGGATTTGGGAGGCCGTAGAGCCATTTTGTAGTTGTACCGAGTCAGCCATACAAAGGAGACGCAGGCGAAATTTTTCAGAAATTTAGAGAGTTCGAAAATTTTTGAGAAATTTTTTTGAAAATTTAAATTGGGTTTAAAATTTAAATTCGAATGGATTGGGTTAATGATATTGGTAGAAACCTAATGGAAGAGTTTTGGAAAGTTTGTAAGATGGTTAGTGTGTCTTTAATAAAGATTTTTGAGTTGTTAAAAATTGTTTGGTTTTGAGGATAAGTAAACGAGAATTGGACCGTTCCTTCCAACTAGTAATTTCGGGGACGAAATTCTTTTAAGGGCGGAGGAATGTGACGACCCGAATTTTTGAGCAATTGAAATTGGAATATTCAATTGATTTTGAATATTTAAATGTTAAATTTCAACTCGAATTCAAATATCACCAATTATTTGATAATTAAACCATTGAATTAAATAATTTGAAGTTGGGTAAAATGTTGAATCTGGAATTTTAAGCCTGTTAAAAATAATTTGAAGACTTATAAAATTTATATTGATAATATTGAAGATAATAGAAGTTTTAAAATTTAAATTTAATAGTAATTTATTCGGTTTTAAAATTTCATCGTTTAAATTGAATTTAAAAATAGCCTTCCGAGGCGCAGTCTCGGAATTCGACGAAACCAATTCCATCGAGTCTGTAATATTGAATTGTTATGGGATTTCAAATTTCGTAGCTCTTAGAGTTGTTGTGTGAGCGTACGATATATAAACGTGTTGGAATTGTATTGAATACTGTAGCTAACATCACGTATAGGGTAAATAAATAAATAAATAAAAACAAAATAAAAATAATAAATAATATAAATAGTGTTACCTTCTTCAGTACGCTTCTCCATTAATCAATTAAAGTGTTAGATATTTCGTTCGTTCTGGAAACATAGCGAAACCCTTTCTTCTCGCCCAAAACAAAAAAAATATAGGGGCCGAACCCTATTCGTTCGATTCGATCAAAAAAAAAAAAGAGGAATCAAATCATGGCCGCAAGTTGTTTCTTCCCAATTCGATCGCACTTAAAAAAAAAAGAATATGTAGTTCCTCGCGTCGCGCTCGGGTCCTCGGAGCGAATCGAAAGATTGAAGCCGCATTCTTATGGGTGTTGTCGCGATTAACATGATCGAGAGGGTGGCGAATGAATCACGAGCTTCGTCTCGCAAGACGTACGCAGTGTCGAGCATCAGATTTGAGGGTTTTTCGCATGTTGGTTTCGAGATAGGTCTCGCGCCTGTGAAGGTAGTCGTCGACGTTAGGGCTAGGTCGTGCGAGCTTGGAAGGGACATTCGAAGTTGTGCTTGGATTTTCTAGTGACGAGTTAGGGTTTCGGCATTGGGGTTTGCGTGCGTGGGTAGCTGGGAGGGAGCTGAGGTTGGAGCAGTAGAGGTATATTTATATATATTTATTTTTTTAATTTATTTAATCCTATGTGTATATGCGTGGACATATAAATTAGAGGATAAACGAAAAAAAATGAAATTTGCAGTAAAGGGGAAACCCAGGGTTTTATTTTCATTTTACAATTTATGTTCCATAAAGAAAAAAAAAGGAAAATTGAGAAGAAATAGGAAGTATACTATAAGAGATATAGTCTGTTTGAATTTGACTTATAGCTTTATAAAACTTTTTGGAAAATATAGGAAACTATAAATAAACAGCGAATACATGTATATATAGGATTTTGAAATTTAGTATAAATTTTAAAATATTTGAAGGTCTATATAAAATTTGAGTCTTGAATCAACATAGATTATTTTTAGTTACTAAATGATTTTATTAAAAAGGTGTTTGTTTAAAACAATTACTAGATTGAATAAAATTTATTTAAATTAACTGTATCAAATGCAAATTAATTATTCGAATTGGTCGAATATTAATAAAATCATCTAATATTTATTCAAGGTTTGAATATCGTGGAAGAATAAAGCCGGATTGGAAATGGGTGCAAACAAAAAATAAAGGTGAGTTAATCTCACTCAGTTGAAATTTAAATTTAAATGATTAAATTTAAATAATTGATTGAATGGTTGGATTGATTGATGTGATAGAGTATAGTATAATTTGAATTTGGCATATTATGTAATGCTAACGTCTATGGATGCAGGGAAAACAGGTTGGAGGGATCCAACTGGATCCCTCAACATTTATTTAAATTATTTAAATTTCCCTGTTATGATGATTTGATATTTTATGATGGATTATGTTGAAACATTGAATGCTATGGTTTGATTTGGTATAATTGGGTATAATGAATTTCTAGAAAAATATATAACTTGGATGTTGGGAAGAAAAGAAAGGAAGTGAATTTGTACGTAAAATAATTATGGAAGTTTTGAGAAAAAAATTAAGAATGAAATAAAAATAAAATAAAGTGACATAAGAGTTCTAATTAATAAATCTTGAATGTAGAAAGGAGATTTTTGAATTAATAGAGAGTTAATGAATTGTAAACTCTAATGCTAATATCTAATAGAACAAAACATTTATTTTTAATTTAAGATTTTAAATTTTGAAAGGGACAAAGAAGGAAATGGGAAAAGCCTGAAAATTTGTATATTTCAATTAAAAGATTTAAAATCAAACAGCAATAATAATAATAATAATAATAATAATAATAATAATAATAATAAAGTCCATAATTAATGAATTTGAAATGAACCGAGCAAGTTAAGAAATTTATTTCAAGTAGAATAAATTGGAAACCAATTTAGGAAATTGATTTAAGTGCTTGAAGTTGGAATTTTCTCTGGATGGCCAAGTACACGTTTTTAAAAGTAAAATTGTATATATAAATTAAATGTTTTAAAGTTGTTTTTAAAGAAAGCAAGTTTTGTAAAATTTAGTATTTCTAATATTTAATTTCTAAAGCAAGAATTTCCTTTTAATATATTATAGCATTAATTATTTAAAAGTGATTTAGTATTTGTTTTAAAAGTGAACCCTGGTTTTATATTTTATAAAGTAACCTTATTTTCTCAAATTCATATAGTATGCATTTTTAACAAATTAGTAAGTAGTTTTATCCTAAATGTTTTAAAATATATATTTTAAAGTAAAGCGTTTTAAATTATTTTAAAAATCTATTTTTGTGCTTGGTGATTTCAAAGGAGATAGAAATATTTGGGAAGTTTATTCTGAAAGGAAAGATGGTTTTGGAACTGTTTTCAAAGGATTGAAAATAGAAATATATCTTGTGAAGATATTTTGAGATTAATAAATAATTTGGAAAATTATTTATTGTGTGATGGATGTTTGTGCATATAAATTGATAGTTAAATCACCGACTATCAATATTGGACAATGCGTTGATCGTTTCGAAGAGACCGGGATCGAGATTTATTTCTCGAAAACTACTTTGATCCGGTTTGTACGTTTCAAGTAAACGATTTTGGATTCGAAGATGGAGCAGTGAAGTGCAAGGGCTAGTCGCTACTAATCCTGAGGATATTTCCAAAATGGATGTAGTAGGAATAGTGCCTTCGGTTCCGTTCGAACCCGGGACGGACTTGTGTGGATGAATGCTTGCGAAACATCGTCAGGTTGACGATGGGCATTCTAAGGTAACGCTTAGCCTCAAGCCTCATCAAATGGGAATGATTGAAAATCAACGGTTATGCAGCAAGGCTAGGTGGGTAGCACCCAAGCAGGGTGAGGTCATTCCAGTCTAGATGTCCCTTTTTATTTCGGCTTAGTGGGCGGTTGCTGATCCCAACCGCGGGGTGATCTCACTCGGGATTATCCAGTAAGGGATAGTCCCGGCCTTGTGTTGCAGGGGAGCGGGCGTACTCCTCGGTACGGTGATCTAGGCCCCGTACTGTGACAGGTGGTACCCCAGTGCCTAGTCATTAGTTGGAAATCCATTCTCCCTACGAGCCTTGTACGAGTTTTGTTTGTATTACCCACTCTGTGGCTAGTAGCCGGAATTTAATGAATGTAGCAATTTCGGCTATTTTATAAGTATTTGTATATAGACCCTATTATAATATCAGAGGATTTCTATAAAATTTGTTTTTGCTATCGTAAGGTAAAAAACCGACATGTTTATTTGTGGCGTGGTCTTACGAGATGCTTTTGTTTTCAAAGGATTTTGAAACTTTAATAATCAATTGGGTGATGATTTCCTCACGCTGGTAATCCAGACTGACTCGGGTATTATTTAACTGTAATGCTCGGGTCAGACCGAGTATTATAGGATATAGGATATGATGCTGTGGAGCTCAGGAGACGAGCTGGATGACGACACGTACTCTCGTACTTGTTTATATATATATTCCGCTGTGTTGAGTAGTTGTGTATCCATTGTATGTTATTGATGTGAGATGTGACTGATGTACTCTGATGATGTAATATATATAAACAGATATATTTGAATTTGAGTAAAGATTATTTACTATCTGTTATATTTTATTCCGCTGCGATGGTTAGATTCTGATGTTGATTTTGTTTTCTCTTCTTCTACCTCTTCTTATTAAACCCAAATGGTTCGTATTTCTGTGCAACTTGAGTTGATTGTTGTAGAATAGTGTTGACTCAAGGGGTAAGGATTTGCGGGCTGTTATAGTGATAATGCCAAATATTTTCCAGGCAAGCAAATATTTGCTGGACTTGCAAATATTTGACATTACTATAATGAAAAATATTTGACAGCCCGGCAAATATTTTCCACTGCTACAATAGCAAATATTTGCCAACCAGACAATAATTTGCCACTGGGCTGGCAAATATTTGCCATCGTAAAAATTTAAAAAATCCATCAGAATATATCATATGTGGATCTTAATAGAAAGATAATAATTTTTTTGATTTAATGGTGAAAACGAAATTGAAATCTGATACTGATAGGGGTGGACACGGTTGGTTAACCGAAAAATTGGTTAACTGTTGGATACCAACGGTTTGGTTAACCGAAAGTCGGTTATTTTTGGTCGATCCATACTAACCGAACCGAATCGAATATTCAATCGGTTAACCAATTTGGTCGAACGGTTAACCGAATACACATGAATGGTTAACTGACTGCTCGGTTAACTACGACTGTACAACATAAAATTTGAAAAGTCCTACTCAATTTTACTACACGTGACAATGCATTTACTCAGTACTCTGTAGAACAACGCAATATAAAGCTACATGGTATACTTTCCAACATAAGCAGTGTTTAATAATTTGTAATGGCAAACCAAAAAAAAGCTTAAGCACATGATTACAAATTTAAAGTCTTTCAATTCATAAACCTTCATCTTGCTCAGTTCATAACTAAACAAGCAACCTTAGCCTTAATTCACGAGGCATATAGCAGTTCATACATCATAAACATACAACTTCAGTTCATACTTCATACATCAGCCACCAAGCAACACACCTGTATATATTAGCATTATACTTAGCATAAATAAACTATACATATAGACATAGTATCTAGCTTCCATTCACACACGTACTTGATTGAGCTATGGAGAAATGATACTTTTAATAGGGAACTTCCATCAAGTTCTGGAGAGATGTATGCAGTAGTGTTTCCTCTTGTCTACCTTTTGTGAAATGTTCCATAGTTCAACAATGAAATTCTATTATGTCGATAAGTGCTTCAGCAATAAACTGAATGTTCATATTATTCTTTTAGTTTAAAATGTTATCTACTAACTCCTTCCTTCACGTACTACTATAAAACTTGAGAACAATGTGTATGCGTGTAAGCATTATACATCAACTACTATATAAAGCATAACTGTGTATATATGCATGTATACTATATATCAAAATCATGCTCTTTAACTTCATATAAATTATTTATATAAACTGTTGAAGGAAGATTAGTCTTTTGTGATTGTATATCTATATCACCCGTGTATATAAGCACCAGTAGTTGTGTATATAAGTACCAATAAACTATGTATATAGTAACCCCTGTGTTTATGTGTGTTTGTGTGTGTATGTATTTGTAAGCGTATGTGCATTGCATCTATGTATATCCTCATTAAAACTTTAATGAACTGTAAAATTAGCATTTTTTGACCATATCATAATAATGCCTTCAACAACAATAAGCATATTCCTTTGTCATTAGGAAAAGGATTACACATCAAAATCATCATTTAATCTAATTTAATGTAATATAAGCAGTAATATATACGTAATGCTTAATACCTTGACTGCCAACTCAAGCATTTTAACAAAATCAACTGCCATTGCATATTGTTCCAACTTGGGCAATCTCTTCTAAGGTACTGATTATTGTAGCCCTGCTCTTCAAATGGCGACAATAGAATCAACAATCATTGTGGTTCCTCTTCTTAAATCCATTGCATTCATTCCAGCTGCAACTAACTTGCATCCTTCAAAGAATATTGCTATTGTAAGAACAACGACACAAGTGGCACCTGTGATACATAGATCAAAAGAATTAGTTTGCTTATATATAAAGAGACTTCATGATGTATTACAGATCAATACCATATAGTCAATAAATGCAATAATTTTCATGAAACATTTTCCGATTCTATACGACATTTGAAATGTGGATAACTACATAGAGTACGAGTTGTTTTCAGATGTAATAATTTTAGCATCTGACACCATGCTTAAACATAAACAATAAGTTGTAACCAAGGCTTTATATATATGACATATCAACACGATATTTATGGATGCAGGGTGAACAAAGAAGGAAGAAGTGTAGGTGTGTTTGACAATTTCAACGAAGGGAAGAAATATGCAGAGCACAAAGTTAGGAAGTTTGTTCGCAGCAAAAACCATGAAATAATGCCCTCAATCAAGAGCTACTTTGCCAATCCCAAATGAACTCTGTAGTCTGAAGTTCTTTTCCTTTTTCCTTTTTGGCTAGTTTTTATATGCAAATAAAGCTTATTTTGAGTTGGGTTGCATTTTGGTTTGTACTCTTATTGCATTCAGCTTGCAAATAAATCATTGCATCAAAGTTTTTTTGCTGAAGCATATAAAGCTCACTAAAGTTAAAGTATACATAAATATGTTGAGAATAATCAACTCTTCTAACTAAAATACTTTACGTAAGTATTAACAGTCCACTCTACGCATTTGTTATTAGTGGTAAGTTAAGTTATTGTGTCATATTTAGTTATCAACCAAAGGAAAACATCTCAAAAGTATGAATATACATTTCTGACTTGCAAATATTGTTGCATTATCATATCCACATTATTCATTAATCTTGCTAGATTTTTCTTCCATAATACTACAAAAATCAGCAATCATAATAGATCCCATACCCCAAATTCCTACAGGACTACAAAGACATGTTTTTCAGAGTCATGGGACAAAAATATTCCAAATACTGTCAGCCGTTAGGAGATATAAAGATGGATCAAAGTTATAAAAAAATAGTTTATACGTAATGTTTAATAAACAGATAACTAAAAAGGTCAGTTCAAATGAACTAAACAGGTACTAAATATTAAAAATAAAATAGATATAACAGATAAAAATAATATGTGTATCTTTTTTAAGCATATACGAATTAGACACAGTAAAAATTTATTAAGCAGATAAAGCCTATTAATAAACAAAATAAATCATACTCATGTTCTTCCTGCTCACACTAACATTCGCCATTGCTCAAATCATCATTCTAGGTAGTAAGAAACGAAGATAAAGGCAGAGGAGGATCGATTTGTATTTGGATTCGAATTTTTAGCCTAGGCAACAAATTTTGATGATTCGTTTATTTATTTTGGGAACGAACGAGTGGTTGATTTTGTTAAATGCGGCTGGCAAAGGAGGGAGGCACGATTAGGGTTAGGGAATAGGTGGGCCGGGTTGCGAATAGAATTGGGTGGATTTGATTTTGGGCTATTAAATAGTTTCGATTAACCGGTTAACCGTGGTTTGACCTGTGGTTAACCGTTAACCGAACCGATCATGATCGGTTAACATCGGTCGATTAATCGAAAGTTCGGTTAACCGAATTTTTCGGTTAAATCGGTTCGGTTGGGACCGGTTAAGTCGGTTAGGTCGGTTAACTCGGTTAACTGCCCACCCCTATCCACCGAAAGATATTGCGTTTTAAATATTGCAAATTAACTTCTCCTTATAGCAGATTTTTTTTACTGGTAAAATGGATGAGAAGGTATTTTTGCCTTTATTTCTTTTCCTAATAAGTGGGGAGACTCGTCATTTTTCGGAATTTAAATAGAATTAGCCTTTATCCTTTCACATCCCACTACTTTATTAATTTTTTTATATTTCAAAATTGCACCTATCTTCAAACTATAACAAATCATGTTTAAGAGAAATAGTCATGAAAATAAATTCTAGCAGAGCAAGGTTTGTGTAAAATCCTTGCTCAGTTCAAGCAAGGTTTGTATGCCAACCTCGCTCCGACCGAATTAGGTTCATACAACAAGCTAGCTAGGGCTAAGTGAGGTTTATATAATAATCTAGTTTGGACCGAGCGAGTTTCATGAACCAACCACTTCGTATTTGAATGTTGTTTGAGAAAAATGAGGGTATTTTTTGGTATAAATTGGGGAAAAAAGAAAAAAGCATGGTGTGATAATTTTTTGAAACTGAATGGAGCATGAAAGAAGGAAAGTGGGATGAGAATAGAATCAGCCTCCTTTTTTCTCCTTCTAATGCTCCGCTACCTTATCAATTTTTAAATATTCTAAAATTTGCCTACATCTACAAATGAAGAAAAATCATGAAAATAAATTCCATTGGAGCAAGGTTCATGTAATAACATCGTTCGCCCCGAGCGAGATTCGTATAATAATCTCACTCGAACCGAGCAAGCTTTTATAATAACCCAGTTCGGAACGAGCAAGATTCGTATAATAATCTTGTTTGACCCGAGCATGGTTCGTAATAAGCAATGTCATATTTGAATGTGGTTTAAAAAAAGAGCATTTTCGAAATGAACTTAGATGAAGAGAAAAAGCATGGTGTGATAATTATTTTTAACAGAGCAAATAGTGAAAGGAGGAAATCAGTATGAGAATATGGCCTTCCTTATTTGTTTGTTCATTTTATTTTACCTATTAAAAACTAAGGCTTTGTATTCCTGAATAAAAAGAAAGAGAAAAAAGTATTATTTATAGTCTATTGGTTATTTATCTCATTTTCTTATAATTGTATTTTATCTTCAATGGTTGGAAGATCGTTGATTTTGACATAATTCATATGTTTGAAATTTGTTGTCTGTATAGAAATAGTTTTCATTTAGTAATTATTGGGATTTGTTATACAATATCTCCGAAATGAAGTTGAAATAGTCATTTAGGGTAATAAAAGAGGAGCAACGGAGAAGAGGCTGGGCGACGAGAAGCGATAGTGTATCAAAACTGTATAGTAAATAGCTGCAAGCTTCTAGTTGACTGGAATAATTTTCAATCGATTGACATCTTTATCATTCGACTGAAAACTATTCCAGCGAATTGGTTTTGAGTCATTTTTTGGCCAAAGAAGAGTTATGCCTATTCAGTCGAATGGAAATTCATTCTAATCAACTGGCACTTATCGACTGATGATTTTTTCGATCGACTGATGATTTTTCCAATCAACCCGATTGTCAGTTTCTAGAGAATTTTGAGCTTGGGAATTCAGGGGAAATTTTTTCATTTTCGAGGTAGTTTGGAGTTTTCATTGTTGATTATTGCATATCTTTGATCTAACTACTCGGATTGCATCAGGCTATTATAAGTAGAATTATTTAGGGCTTATTCTAAGTATGTATAGAGAAGGGTTATTGTTTTAGGGATTTTTTGGGTTGAAGTTCTTCTCAAATTTAAAGATTTTCTTTGTAATCTTTCGGAGCATTTAATATTTTTGGAAGAAATTATATTTGAATTTTTTTCCTTCATTTTTTATCTCTTCTCAAATCTAATTGTGTAGGAATCTTTGCGATAACCTTATAGTCTGTATCAAAGTCTACTATGCAAGTTTTTTCAAGGAGTTTTTGGTTATAGAGAAGATAAGTATTGAGAAATTTAATGGGAGAAATTGGAGGCTACGAAAGAAGAAAATGGATGATTGTTTATACCTCAATGATCTTCATTGGAGAAGAATTAGTAAAAACCTAATAGCGTAACTAAAGCAAAGTGAGAGATTCTAGATAAGAAGTCTGCAGCGGTTATTCAATGTTTTCTAGAGAATATGATATTTCGTGTTGTTGCTATTGAAATATCTGCTTACTCAATTTGGAAGAAATTGGAAGGAATTTACGCGATGAACTCTACAACAAGCAAGGCTCTTTTAATAAGAAGATTGGTAAAATAAAATCTTAAGGAAGGTGGTAAATTATAGAGCATTTTAATGAATTTGAAGCAACTGTGAATCAACCATCAATCATAAATTATAAGAAGGATGACGAGACACAAGTCTTGATGTTGATGATTTCATGGTCGAAGAGTTGGGAAACTCTTAAGGTTGTATTGAATAAGTCAAAGTCAGGTAGAGTTTTTTTAATGGGATTGGTGTTCAGTAACCTACCTAATGAGAAGATGTGAATGATGAGCCTAGTAGAATAAAAGAATAAGGAAGAAAAGGAAAATGGAAATTTGATTAAAGAGATCCATCTTACGAGAAGGGGTATGAGAGAGTTAAAGGTATGTCATAGGGATAATAAATGATTTATTGTAAATTATTAACTCTGTAATAAAATCTCATTTGAAATAAAAAGTGTTTGTTTTCTATTTTGTACTTACTATAATGTGTATATTAATTAAGTAATTAATTTAAGTATATTGAAATAGAAAATCCTCAAATGATAATTACAATGAGTTGTAATCATGAGTTATCACAATATAAAATAACATATTGTTTAAAGTAAAATGAGTGATCCTCTCAAGGAGAAGAGCACTCACATAATGTTATTCTAACCTTAAAGAGGTGCTACCTACAAGCCAAATTGGTAGAAAAAATCCCATTTACAAAAAAGAGAAAGAAAAAAATATGCGCTAACCTAAAGACTAGGATCCAGAAGAAGATACTATGATCGTGAGTAAAGCTGAGACAAACATCAGCCAAAGAAAACATAAGGCATAGTAGTACAGGTGCATCCAAATCTAACGTACAAAGCTGAATCCTTAGTGAGCCAATAAGCGATGGCCAATTACAAAAGAGAAGCATCTACCATCCACACACAATAGCGCCATAGCATAGATAGTCCAAACGATAGCAACCTACTAGACTTGAATAAACTCAGCAAAATACTTGTGTCCAACATGCACACGCGCACAAATGTGTATGTGTATGTGGGTGTGGAGGTGTATAAAAGACTTATTTATATTTATATGTATGTATGTATGTGTGTGCGAGAGAGAGAGAGAGAAATAGAGCTAGAAAGCTAGAAAAACGAATTTAGTTATCCAACAGGTTTGAGACATCCGAGTCACCACAAGAAAATTAGCCTTTGGTAGCACACAAAAAAACTTGGGGTGAGCGTTCGCTCAGTTCGGTTGATTTTGAGGTAAAAATTATCAAACCGAACTGAAACAAAAAAATCAAAACAAAACAGAACCAAATTAATTTCGGTTAATTTGGTCGGTTACCAATTTAATTAAACTAAAAAGATAAGTAAGATAAATTACCATAGGTTATTGTCCAAATGATCAATGTACTTAAAGGAAAATATAAATTTATGTTTGGAGAAACTATTCCGAATACTTTTTAAGTTTATGAGAAAAATTAACATATTTTCAACAGATAAAGTTTGGTTTTTATTACTGAACAAATTATTAAGAGTATTACAATGCCATGAATTTGGATAATGTAATAAAAGTTCAGTTAATTTGGTTAAACCAATAGCCAAAATAAAATTATTTTACAAATCGAATTCAAACAGATACAATTTCATAACCAAACTGACGAAATGAACCTGTTTGATCGGTTAATTTAGTTCGAACCAAATATTCCTCACCCTACAAAATCCTTATCATAACTTATGGTATCATTTTAGAGAACACGGTTATACAATATGTAGTAAAAACTCCATGATTTCTTGTTGCGTTTATCGAAAACCCTGATGAAAACCATCCTTTTGCAGTGTCCACCAAACGCAACCAAAACTTTTATTGCGGCACTTTCAAGACGCCGCCAAAGGCTTACAATCGCCACTAAAAAGTACTATCTACTATGATAGAATATTTTAGTTGCATTTTCTAAACACTATTATAAAATATTCAGTTAAACCCAAACCTTACTACTGTGTTTTGTAAATGCCATATAAATATTTTGTAGCATTTTATCGCCACAATTTATATTTTATAGCGTTTTTGTTCTGCTAGCATATATATATATTTGGTCATGTTGGCATTTAATAAACACTGCTAAAAATTATTGATTTTCACTTCCAGTTTCCTCGCTATAGTAGCACATTTAGCCTCCACCACATTTTATTCATAGCTTATAATATGTGGTAATGATAAATGTAGTTCAATATCAAACCAACAAACACTTGTATGTTTATTGCATTCAAACAACGGAAAAACACAAACTGAACTACCATAAACACAACTAATACATAACCATACATAGAGTAAGTAGCTTTAAGACAATCATGTTAACCATACATACATAGCTGTACATAGAGAAGTTTATATAAATAGTGCTAACAAAATGTTATAACCATATATAAATACACTAGGCAAGCACCATAAACAACTGAACTACCATAAGCAACAAGTGCTGCAGTTGATCAGTTCTTAAGAATAGCATATGTACCTATAGACAAGTAATAATCAACAATGAGAACTTGTTTAAACTGCATTGGTAATATGCATATTGAGTGGAGTGAGACAAGAGAATTTGCAACTGATTTGCATTGCGAACTTAGTATACAGGGTCGCTGGCTGAACGATGATTATTTGTTCTTAGATTAAGTAACCAAACAATTCTTCAAAAATCATATTCAAGTAATTATTTGCACATATAATATAAAATAAAATTTGTTACACACTTTGTATTATGATGATTGATCTGCTATTCAGGCTATTCTTACAAGGGTGAATACAATTACTGGTGTTGCATACAAGGATGATCCTACCATCTTTACATTGGAGCTCATGAATGAACCCAGATGCCAAAGTGACTACTCTAGCGTAACACTACAAGTACATATATTAATTTCTAATATGCAGTTTTAATGCATGTAAATTGCCTGGTTTAACACATAAGATAATGTGTTACACACACATATAGAACAATGGTGTAACGATCGAAATTTTATTGTCTTAATTTGTGAATATTTAATTTATTTAGATACTCAGTTAATGTTTTTATAAATTTAACAACCCTATTTTAATTTATAATTAATAATAGAAAAAATTTAATTTTTTTAGATAAATTAATAGTTCGACGAAAAACTGAAAATGTAACCAAAATGCAATTTTTGGATTTTCGACGTTTATCGAATGACAGCTTATTTTAAGTTGTAATATTTTGATTTTGCTTTCAACAGCCCTTTTAAAAAGTTAACACACTTTCTATTTGGAATAAAAAAAATATCAATAAGAATTTAAATAAAAGTTTTATTTAAATTTAAAAAAAAATGAGAAAATGTGACATGAAATGTGTAAAAGTGGACTAAGTACATGGAACCACCGTATTATCCACCAACTTTTGCAAATGCTTGTCCTTCGAAGGCTTGGAAATGAAATTTGAGTTGAAAAATATGATTAAGGGGTATTTTGGTCTTTGTACTCTCATCTCATTTTGTAAATTAATCATGTTTTTCACTTTTCATTTGTATTCCATCCTCCTTCCTCTTAACTCCATTTCTATCTCCTTTTGTAAATCTTAAAATAAAAATCTCACTTATAAAATAAAAACAAGGTTGCTCGCTCAAGATCAAAGCTTAGAGATTTGGTTTAACAAGTTTTTAAAAAGCATGGGAAGAAAGGTGAGATTCTCTAAACTTCCCTTGCTTATACATTTTTATTTATATATATGTGATATGGTTGAGAAATGTATATAAAGTTGACTGGATTGTTTAATTATCTCTCTGGGTTCAAATAATAGTTAAAAATAGAAATTTGAATTGCAAATAAGGTAGCATGCTTTCTATAATCAATACCGTAAACATCATTCACTTACAGTTTCCTTTGCAAACGATTCCTATTCATGATTTCAAAATCAAAAACACCAAAACCGTCATGTATTTGCTTATGCCGTCAACTAGTGAGTTGTTTGATTGGATACGCGGTTTATTATAAAAATGGTTGTCGAATTTTCATCCAGTATTTTGGGAGAAATTTAATTATAACAGTAAATGGGAAATTTGTGCTTGAAATGTGAAAAACAAATTCTCTCAATCCGAGAAGAATTAATCGACATTGTATGTGTCATTGGGTTTGTATGGCGATGGGATATTTTTGGTGTCAGTTCGGTAGCATTTGGTGGCAGTCATGGGTAGACGTTCTGGACAATGGTTTGGGTTAGATGGGGCTACAAACTGTGTTTGGTGAAATGGAGGTGGCGGTTGAACTTGTGTGTAACAACCCGCATATTTATCGATTTTATATTTAAATATTTTATTTAAATATTTTATCATTAGTCGGATTTTGGTCCAAAAAGCTACTTTGTGCAAACAGTCGAATTGGGACTCGAGACTACCCCCATTGAGTTCAAAATGACGTTTGCGACCTTTTTGAGTATAAGCTCCGATATGTTTGGAGAAAGTTGATTTTTGCCACTTTTTCACTTAAGGTTTTGGTTTGGGCTGAACCCACTTACTAACTCAGTCCCAACCCACTCCAACTCTTCATTACTTCATTTCTAATTCCTAACTCTTCAAGCTTTCAACAATGGTGGAAGAGAAAAATAATTAGGAAATCATAAGCCCTAGTTTCCATTAGCAAATCCATCTTCCAGCTCCAAACTCAAGAGAACCCATTGGTAAGCAACTCCTTCTTCTTCTCCAACTCTTTCTCTCCTTGATTTCAGAAAATTCCTAAACCTAATTTAGGAAATGTTTCTCTTTTAAGCTTAGATTGAAGCTTCTTGAGTTGTTATTGAAGAGGAATTGATCTTAGCTTGTTTTTAAAGCTTCTCCTTCATTGATTTGGGTTCAAAGGTGAGATTTTTAATCTCACATCTATGCTTATAATTCTCTTCTATTGTTAGGTATGAATTCCTAACACTTATTCATGTGCATTTGATTTTGATTTGGATTGCTTTTGTGAATATTCCAATTTTTAGTGTTTTGAGTTCAATTCGTTAAAAATCCTAACTTTGATATTTGAACATGTTTTTGGTGATGCATCGAGGAGCTTATAGGGCCGGGTAGTCGATTGGCATAAACCCTTAGCGCCGTTGCTCGTGCGATTGCAACTTGGTCGGGATTTGCACCTCCTTAGAAACAGGGTAGGAAGTGCAAGTATACAGGTTCGGCCGACCGAGCCCCCTGGGCCGGTCGACCGCTGTAGTCCAGGCACTTCCTGCCTCTGTTTGGAAGTGCTGGTTACAGGCTTCGGTCGACCGAGCTCCCTAGGCCGGTCGACCGACCTGGTGCCCCGAGCACTTCCAACCTCTGGTTCGGTCGACCGACCTGCTACTATTTGTCAGATTAGCCTATACTGCTAATTCGTTTGAATATCCAACTTTAATCGATTCGTGTTGTCTCCCTTTTGTTGTCGTCATTTATAATCGACTTTGATGACCTTTTCTTTGGGAATTTTAGATATATCCACTTTGATGGATTTTGTATCAATTTCTTTCGATTTTATTCACGTCTTCGAATGTGAATCATAGTAATTGATTGTTCCTACAATCTTCTTTGTGATTTGTCACTTTAAAAATATAAAGGTTTTCTATACTAGTAGTAAATATCAAATAAACCCTTAGCGCCGTTGCTCGTGCGATTGCAACTTGGTCGGGATTTGCACCTCCTTAGAAACGGGTAGGAAGTGCAAGTATACAGGTTCGGCTGACCGAGCCCCCTGGGCCGGTCGACCGACCTGTAGTCCAGGCACTTCCTGCCTCTGTTTGGAAGTGCTGGTTACAGGCTTCGGCCGACCGAGCTCCCTGTGCCGGTCGACCGACCTGGTGCCCCGAGCACTTCCAACCTCTGGTTCGGTCGACCGACTCAGGGAGTCCGGTCGACCAACCTGCTACTATTTGCCAGATTAGCCTATATTGCTAATTCGTTTGAATTTCCAACTTTAATCGATTCGTGTTGTGTCCCTTTTGTTGTTGTCATTTATTATCGACTTTGATGACCTTTTCTTTGGGAATTTTAGATATATCCACGTTGATGGATTTTATATCGATTTCTTTGGATTTTATTCACGTCTTCGAATGTGAATTTTTATGCCCGATTGTTTCTACAATCACTTCTATGATTTGTCACTTTAAAATATAAAGGTTTTCTATACTAGTAGTAAATATCAAAACTCTTTCTTCAAATGATTTCAACACTATTTTATAACAAAGCTCGTTTTCTCAAACCGATTTCCAATCTATTAGTATATACAAACCTTTACCTCACTCGTATGAGAAATCTAATTAAACGACTTAGTAAAACGAGTGGTATGAAACGCTTGCGTTTACTTTGTCGGTTAATTCTTGGACTTGTTCGATTGAAGCTCTTGTGACAATTTTCTAGTGGAGATCTACAATTTGTTCGTAAATATTTAAGTTAAGCTAGTGGTTATGGGACATGAAGCTAAGCTCATATATTTACTAGCTTATTGTAATTGACACTTCTCGTTGATCATGACGATCATCTTTATGGTTTAGACTAGCAATGTGCGACGTCTCTTTGTTTGCGAGGTTAGGCTAGACACCACTTGTGCGATTCCATTCACACATACCTTTTCGGTTAGCCTAGACACCACTTGTGTGATTCCGTTCACACATACCTTTTTGCTTTTTGGTTAGGCAAGACACCACTTGTGCGATTCCATTCGCACATACCTTTTCAGTTAGCCTAGGCACCACTTGTGTGATTCCGTTCACACATACCTTTTTGCTTTTTGGTTAGGCTAGACACCACTTGTGCGATTCCATTCGCACATACCTTTTCGGTTAGCCTAGACACCACTTGTGTGATTCCACTCACACATACCTTTTTGTGATTTTTGGATTTTGTGTGTTGATTTCTGGAATTTATATCATTGACTTGTTATGAGTACAGGTTTAGGGTATGATGCCCTCTTTTTATCTTGAGTAGATTATTGTGATATTGATTAATCTCTTGTTGATTTTCAATTACTTATTTATCACAGCTTGGCATTGTGATTATTATATGTTTATGTCATATCTCTTATTATATATCACTTCATCTGATATTTATAGCTAGACTGATCCGTTTTTTATTTTCTTCTTAAATAATACTCGGGTCAGACTGAGATATTACAGGTACTTCCTTATGGCTTCCTACCTGGAACCATCTTCTGACTTTTGGCTAACTACCTTAGATTAGTAGTTTATTTTGTTGTATACACTTGAGATATGGACTCATAGTTGTATTCTTTTGTATAGCACGTGTTGCTATTCTTTTGTATTATTGTGGATCTTATTTGACCACTACTCTGATAAACACTTTCATGTGTTATATTCATATCTATTTCCACCTTTGTGATATGAATTATCTGTGACTGATTTGTGTTATGTTTATTTCTATATTTGAATCCGAAGACCATTATAGCCACTGTGTAGTAGCTTTGAGTTTGTGTCGGTTTGTCGGATTTCCCTCTTGATATGGAAATGCATGTTATACTATCTGACATATCGATGCTCGCGCAAAGCAATTATACAGATGGTCGCTCCTCAACAGCCTTATTCTCCGTGCTAGTTGACAGCATTACTTCGTAGTGTTCTTGGCTAGCGTGGGTATAGAGGTGGGGCGTCACAGCTTGGTATCAGAGCCAAACTTCGAAACAATGTAGAATAATTTAACAAGGATCATTGTCCTAAGTCTTTCTTAGGAGTCGTGCTTTAGGATTTAATTCGAGTCTTCGTACCGATTCATCCTATTTTCTTTATGATTCCTTGTTTTATCTATCAAGAATTGCTTGATATTTATCTTGAGAATAACTTTTTCTTCTTCTTTATTTCTTTCTTAAAGAAGAGAAATGGTTAGACCAGGCCGTCCCAGCGCCGGTCAATCTAGTGCTACTCCCCAAGATGGAGTTTGTATATCTGCTCAACAACTTTTGGATCTTGTAAAGAATCAAGAGTTTATCTATGCTTTGAGTAAGAACCCCTAAATGGTTCTACCTTTGAAACTTGAAGTTTCTTTCAATCAGCTTGTGGATGTTACTCTTCTTCATGGAGAGGTTGGTAAAGGAAGTGTTTGTGATATTGGGACTTCCAAGAAGAGGCATATGAAGTTCAAGAGCCTTAATCCCAATAAGAGAGTGAAGCAAACTACTTTTGTAGCAAAGGCTCCAATCCCTAATCGTGGAGGATGCTACAATTGTAATTCTAAGCAACACTATACGAATATGTGTCCAAAACCCCATTCTTGTCGCTATTGCAAGAAACCGGGTCATCTTTTATCTGCATGTCCCAAACTTTTGAATAAGGACATGAGAAAGCTAAATATTGTGCAAACCCCTAGCAACACTTCTCTTGGTCAAGGTATTTTTCACTCAATCCTTGATGGCATTGTTTTATTTTGTGATCTTCTTATTTGAGTTCTTTTTGATATGGGTTCCATCTCACTATTTTATATCAAAAGAACTTGTCGATTCTTTTCCTTTGAATATTTTGGGCTTGATGACTTCTTTGAGGATTGTGAATCCGGATGGTAGATCCGCAACACTCAATTTGCTTTTTATTGATGTCGAAATTATTTTATGAGACTTTTCTTTCCGAGCCGATATTTTTACTTAGGCTTCGGAATTGATTTTTTGAAAGGATCGGCTTAATCATTGTGAAGCCCATATCCTATTTTTCGAGTGGACTATTCATCTTCGACATTTTCAATCTGTTAAGCAGATTTCTATTTTTCCTTTATGATTTTGATTCCAACTTGATGGCATCATTTTCTTATTTAAGCCCTTATGGTGAGGAAAATATCCTCTTACCTAAATAATTTGTGAAAAATTTTCCGGTATTTTGAGCTTGTCTTAGGATCATCACCTAAGCAATATCTTTTGTGTGGTGTTAAGGTCTTTTCAGCTCGACCTTGCCACCGGTTTTCATTTGCTACGAGTTGCGGAAGTTAGCATTTCACTTACCACATTCCGCACTTGTTATGATTCCTATGGATGACTTATTTTGTCATTCAGTTTGTCCAGCTTATTTCATCCATTTTATAGATCGAATATTCTATGAATATCTCGATGACTCCATTCTTGTACTTATTGATTTTGGATGAAAATAGCAATTTAAAATTTTGCAAAATCTTTTTCATAAGATTTATTTAGAAGTATAACCGGATTTTTGTTCTTAAAATGAACAAAGAATATTCTTAAAAGTTTTTAGAAACATGTTTATCATATAGAAGACGATTTTGTGATTGTATTGCCCATTTAGTGTTTTAAGAATTTTAGTCGATGCGCTTGATCAACGTTATCGATAGGAATTTCCTAAACGCTTTAATGAGACAATCAGACACGATATATTGACTTGTAAAAATGTAAATTTTTGTAGAAAGATTATTACATAAAAATAAAAATGTAATTTTGAAAGTTTTAACTTTTCGGGAAAGGAGAATTATTTAAAAGAAGTTCTTGCTTTCGATACTCTTATTCTTGTGATTCCTGGAGGGGAACCAAGACTTTGCTATTTGTACCGATACTAGTCGTATTGGTTTGTATGCCGTTCTCTTGCAAAGGAGAACGTGCTATCACTTGTGCTTCTAAATCATTATAGCTTATCGAGACTAGGTATGCCACTCATGATCTAGTGCTCGCGGCTATTGTTTTTTCTTTTAGAGTTTGACATCATCATCTTTGGGGGAGAAATTTGTTCTCTGCCTCGATCATAAAACTTTGGAATAATTATTTTCTCATAAGGAACTTCATGTCGACTCGAGTTCCTAGCATCTTATGATCTTGATATCTTTTTTATTCCTGGAAGGGAAATCGTGTTGCCAATGCACTTTGTCGTAAGCAACAAGTGGTTGATTCATTGGATGTACCGTTTGTACTACATCAATGTCTTTCCTTTTGATTCATTGGATGTACCGTTTGTACTACATCAATGACTTTGCTTTTGATTCATTGGATGTACCGTTTGTACTACATCAATGTCTTTCCTTTTGATTCATTGGATGCACCGTTTGTACTACATCAATGACTTTGCTTTTGATTCATTGGATGTACCGTTTGTACTACATCAATGTCTTTCCTTTTGATTCATTGGATGTACCGTTTGTACTACATCAATGACTTTGCTTTTGATTCATTGGATGTACCGTTTGTACTACATCAATGACTTTGCTAGTTGATACATTGGATGTACCGTTGTACTACATCAACGTCTTTGCTTTTCGATTCATTGGATGTACCGTTTGTACTACATCAATGTTTTTGCTATTTGATTCATTGGATGTACCGTTTGTACTACATCAATGACTTTGCTTTTGATTCATTGGATGTACCGTTTGTACTACATCAATGACTTTGCTTTTGATTCATTGGATGTACCGTTTGTACTACATCAATGACTTTGCTATTTGATACATTGGACGTACCGTTGTACTACATCAATGTCTTTGCTTTTCGATTCATTGGATGTACCGTTTGTACTACGTCAATGTTTTTGCTATTTGATTCATTGGATGTACCGTTTGTACTACATCAATGACTTTGCTTTTGATTCATTGGATGTACCGTTTGTACTACATCAATGACTTTGCTTTTGATTCATTGGATGTACCGTTTGTACTACATCAATGACTTTGCTATTTGATACATTGGATGTACCGTTGTACTACATCAATGTCTTTGCTTTTCGATTCATTGGATGTACCGTTTGTACTACATCAATGTTTTTGCTATTTGATTCATTGGATGTACCGTTTGTACTACATCAATGACTTTGCTTTTGATTCATTGGATGTACCGTTTGTACAACATTAATGACTTTGCTTTTGATTCATTGGATGTACCATTTGTACTACATCAATGACTTTGCTTTTGATTCATTGGATGTACCGTTTGTACTACATCAATGACTTTGCTATTTGATACATTGGATGTACCGTTGTACTACATCAATGTCTTTGCTTTTCGATTCATTGGATGTACCGTTTGTACTACATCAATGTTTTTGCTATTTGATTCATTGGATGTACCGTTTGTACTACATCAATGACTTTGCTTTTGATTCATTGGATGTACCGTTTGTACTACATCAATGACTTTGCTTTTGATTCATTGGATGTACCGTTTGTACTACATCAATGACTTTGCTATTTGATACATTGGATGTACCGTTGTACTACATCAATGTCTTTGCTTTTCGATTCATTGGATGTACCGTTTTTACTACATCAATGTTTTTGCTATTTGATTCATTGGCGTTTGTACTACATCAATGACTTTGCTTTTGATTCATTGGATGTACCGTTTGTACTACATCAATGTCTTTCCTTTTGATTCATTGGATGTACCGTTTGTACTACATCAATGTCTTTCCTTTTGATTCATTGGATGTACCGTTTGTACTACATCAATGACTTTTCTTTTGATTTATTGGATGTACCGTTTGTACTACATCAATGACTTTGCTTTTGATCCATTGGATGTACCGTTTGTACTACATCAATGACTTTGCTTTTGATTCATTGGATGTACCGTTTGTACTACATCAATGACTTTGCTTTTGATTCATTGGATGTACCGTTTGTACTACATCAATGTTCTTGCCTTTTGATTCATTGGATGTACCGATTGTACTACATCAATGTCTTTGCTTTTGTTCATTGGGCGTACCATTTTTGTACTACGCTGATGTCCCAAATCATTTGAGTTTCTAGTTCCTCGGGCGTACCGTTTTTGTACTACGCCGTTGCACCGGCTCAATTTTCTGCTATTCTTGACGTTTCCCACGTCTTTTATCTACGGAAATGCCTTAGGGATTCCGGTTTTCATTCTTAAGCCCGGTAATATTGTGGAAATTGAAGTTTCACCAGATTTCTTGCTAACTCTTTCGTGCACTTTATGGTGAACTTCCTATTTCAAATTTTCTTTTGTGTTGATATGCTTCCATGGTTGTTACTTCTTATTTTCCTCTTAAGTATTGCGAGGACGCAATTTCTTTAAGGAGGGGAGTCTGTAACAACCAACGCATATTTATCGATTTTATATTTAAATATTTTATTTAAATATTTTATCGTTAGTTGGATTTTGGTCCGAAAAGCTACTTTGTGCAAACAGTCGAATTGGGACTCGAGACCACCCCCATTGAGTTCAAAATAACGTTTGCAACCTTTTTGAGTATAAGCTTCGATATGTTTGGAGAAAGTTGATTTTTGCCACTTTTTCACTTAGGGTTTTGGTTTGGGCTGAACCCACTTACTAACTCAGTCCCAACCCACTCCAACTCTTCATTACTTCATTTCTAATTCCTAACTCTTCAAGCTTTCAACAATGGTGGAAGAGAAAATGAATTAGGAAATCCTAAGCCCTAGTTTCCATTAGCAAATCCATCTTCCAGCTCCAAACTCAAGAGAACCCATTGGTAAGCAACTCCTTCTTCTTCTCCAACTCTTTCTCTCCTTGATTTCAGAAAATTCCTAAACCTAATTTAGGGAATGTTTCTCTTTTAAGCTTAGATTGAAGCTTCTTGAGTTGTTATTGAAGAGGAATTGATCTTAGCTTGTTTTTAAAGCTTCTCCTTCATTGATTTGGGTTCAAAGGTGAGATTTTTAATCTCACATCTATGCTTATAATTCTCTTCTATTGTTAGGTATGAATTCCTAACACTTATTCATGTGCATTTGATTTTGATTTGGATTGCTTTTGTGAATATTCCAATTTTTAGTGTTTTGAGTTCAATTCGTTAAAAATCCTAACTTTGATATTTGAACATGTTTTTGGTGATGCATCGAGGAGCTTATAGGGCCGGGTAGTCGATTGGCATAAACCCTTAGCGCCTTGCTCGTGCGATTGCAACTTGGTCGGGATTTGCACCTCCTTAGAAACAGGGTAGGAAGTGCAAGTATACAGGTTCGGCCGACCGAGCCCCCTGGGCCCGTCGACCGACCTGTAGTCTAGGCACTTCCTGCCTCTGTTTGGAAGTGCTGGTTACAGGCTTCGGCCGACCGAGCTCCCTGGGCCGGTCGACCAACCTGGTGCCCCGAGCACTTCCAATCTCTGGTTCGGTCGACCGACTCAGGGTGTCCGGTCGACCGACCTACTACTATTTGCCAGATTAGCCTATATTGCTAATTCGTTTGAATTCCCAACTTTAATCGATTCATGTTGTCTCCCTTTTGTTGTTGTCATTTATTATCGACTTTGATGACCTTTTCTTTGGGAATTTTAGATATATCCACTTTGATGGATTTTATATCGATTTCTTTGGATTTTATTCACGTCTTCGAATGTGAATTTTTATGCCCGATTGTTTCTACAATCACTTCTATGATTTGTCACTTTAAAATATAAAGGTTTTCTATACTAGTAGTAAATATCAAAACTCTTTCTTCAAATGATTTTAACACTATTTTATAACAAAGCTCGTTTTCTCAAACCGATTTCCAATCTATTAGTATATACAAACCTTTACCTCACTCGTATGAGAAATCTAATTAAACGACTTAGTAAAACGAGTGGTATGAAACGCTTGCATTTACTTTGTCGGTTAATTCTTGGACTTGTTCGATTGAAGCTCTTGTGACAATTTTCTAGTGGAGATCTACAATTTGTTCGTAAATATTTAAGTTAAGCTAGTGGTTATGGGACATGAAGCTAAGCTCATATATTTACTAGCTTATTGTAATTGACACTTCTCGTTGATCATGACGATCATCTTTATGGTTTAGACTAGCAATGTGCGACGTCTCTTTGTTTGCGAGGTTAGGCTAGACACCACTTGTGCGATTCCATTCACACATACCTTTTCGGTTAGCCTAGACACCACTTGTGTGATTCCGTTCACACATACCTTTTTGCTTTTTGGTTAGGCTAGACACCACTTGTGCGATTCCATTCGCACATACCTTTTCGGTTAGCCTAGACACCACTTGTGTGATTCCTTTCACACATACCTTTTTGCTTTTTGGTTAGGCTAGACACCACTTGTGCGATTCCATTCGCACATACCTTTTCGGTTAGCCTAGACACCACTTGTGTGATTCCACTCACACATACCTTTTTGTGATTTCTGGATTTCGTGTGTTGATTTCTAGAATTTATATCATTGACTTGTTATGAGTACAGGTTTAGGGTATGATGCCCTCTTTTTATCTTGAGTAGATTATTGTGATATTGATTAATCTCTTGTTGATTTTCAATTACTTATTTATCACAGCTTGGCATTGTGATTATTATATGTTTATGTCATATCTCTTATTATATATCACTTCATCTGATATTTATAGCTAGACTGATCCGTTTATTATTTTCTTCTTAAATAATACTCGGGTCAGACTGATATATTACAGGTACTTCCTTATGGCTTCCCACCTGGAACCATCTTCTGACTTTTGGCTAACTACCTTAGATTAGTAGTTTATTTTGTTGTATACACTTGAGATATGGACTCATAGTTGTATTCTTTTGTATAGCACGTGTTGCTATTCTTTTGTATTATTGTGGATCTTATTTGACCACTACTCTGATAAACACTTTCATGTGTTATATTCATATCTATTTCCGCCTTTGTGATATGAATTATCTGTGACTGATTTGTGTTATGTTTATTTCTATATTTGTTTCCGAAGACATCATAGCCACTGTGTAGTAGCTTTGAGTTTGTGTCGGCATGTCGGAGTTCCACTTGAAAAGATTTGCATGTTATATTATCTGACATATCGATGCTCGCGTAAAGCAATTATACAGACGGTCACTCCTCAACAGCCTTATTCTCCGTGCTAGTCGACAGCATTACTCCGTAGTGTTCTTGTCTAGCGTGGGTATAGAGGTGGGGCGTCACATTGTGGTGGAGAGGGGAGTCGGCGGCCACGATTTGGTGGAATGCGTTGCTTTCTTGGTGTTCGTGTCATCTAATGGCCCAAGGGGGCGATTTCTACGTGAATGATGGAGGAGATATGGAGATCATGGTTGGTAGGGTGGGTCAGTGGAGATTACGATTACAGAGGGCCATCGAATGGTGGAGTCGGTTCGTATAATAATCGCGTGTAGCTCTGTATCACTTCGTGCACGCCATGCACAAAATTGAGCTTGTATATGAAGTGGAGAGGTGATTTATGGAAGAAGGATGGCTTTTTATTTTTGGATGCGGGTCTTGGTTCGGCTATTGGGCCTAGGGCCCATATGTATATTGGTTTTAAAAAAAGGATTTTCAAATTTAAACATAGAAAATTCACAATTCTTTCATTCGTAATCCGTTTGATACGTGATTTCTAATATTGAGTTCGTATCGATGTATAGAGCACACTTATGATATCATATGACCAATATGCTATACTGAAATTAAATGGTAAATTAATACGGACAACATATAATTACGTCGTTTAGTAATTACAATTTATTGGTGACATCCTTTTAGCAGAATAAAACATCGTTCTGCTATATTTAAACTTAATAAATTATATTGGAATCTATTTAGCAGAATAAATCACTGTTTTGCTATTATGTTAGTCTAGAGATTTATCTATTTGTCTGTTGAACTTTATTTGTATATTATCTATCGATTTGTAGTTATGGATTTTTATTTACATATCTGGTACTTATGTAAAATACATGTGTTTTGACTTGAATGTCGATGTAAAAATTAAATGGCAGCTTGTTTAAGTACTATTGCGATTTGCTAAGCCTCTTTCCAAATTGGACAAGTATGGAATTGAAACTAATTTAAGTATATAAAAATTTGAATTAAATTGTTAAGATAATTGATGATATTAAAGTGTTGATTCATTTATGATATTTAAAGTTGTTTAATTAATGATGTTGAAGTTGGTTTAGATTTATAAAGATTAAAGTTAATTTAAATTAAAGAGGTTCTAAGTAAATTGTTATTTAATTTAATAATGTGAAGTTAATTATTATTTACTTGAAATGTTTTTAAAGATTATTTATTTATTTAAATAATAATGGTTTAAGTTAATTATTAATTTATTTAACAATGATTAAGCTAATTATTAATGATTGTCTTAAGTTGTAATCTTTTAATTAATGATGTTTATTAGTTATTTAAATAAAAGGATTTAAGTTAATTAACTATTTTTATTAAAAGTTTTGAAGTTAATTAACCACTTTATAAAGAGTATTTAAGTTGATTAATTATTTAATGACGAGGTTTAAATTTAATTAAACATTCATTTAATTGGTGTTTAAGTTAATTAATTAATTCAATGACGGTGTTTTGAGTAAACTAATTAATTTATTTATGGTGATTAAGTTAATTTATTTAAGTTAACGACATGCTTTAAATAATAGTATGGTTTGATATAAAAAATTAAAGCTAATAAGTTTGTTTTATAAAAAGGGTCTTACTTAGAAGAACTGAGTAAAAAGGTTATATTTTGGAAAGAGATCTTGGATTTTGGATAGAATGATAGGGTTTATAAAGCTTTGATTTGATCAATAATATTAATCATGTAACGACCCGGGTTTTCCTGTCATTAATTGTGAAATTTAAATGGCTATAAATATTGAATTTGAGTTATAGATTGATTTTGAATGTGAAGAATTGGGTTTATTTATGGGTTCGGAATTTAGATACAACAATTTATTGGGTAATTTAATTATTGAATTTTAAAATAGAATATTGGGTAAATTATTGTATCTTGAGTTTTAATGCAATGACCCTAATTCTTAAGCAAAATTTTTTTTTTTGCTTACATACTTAACTAAGACTACCTAGGGTCATCCTTACCTATTCTCATATTATCCAGGATCTTTCTCAATATAAAAATATTGTTTTAAATCTAAATCTTTCCTAACATACATATATGAAGATATCTATGTTATATCCTACTAGAATCAGAGCATAATAATAATAGGGAAGTAGAAATCTTTTTAAATCTATTAAAATGTGATAATTCCCTAATAAAAGATTTATTTTCACATTCTGATTATTGACCATAGAATCCACTGTAAACATGTACTTTGGTCTGTTATTCTAATTAAGGAATGATTAAGTAATAATCTAGTGGAAGAAAGCTTTTTAATATGGATGTTTGTGTTAAAATCTGCATAGTTTCAAACTCAAGCTAAAAGAAAGTGGATCCTAAGTGAACACAAGCAACATCTAGGCGTAATGGAAACGCGCCTAACTTACACATGAGAGGTCACGAGTTCAAGTACTATGCTGGTCAGTTCAAACTCAATTTTTGCTTTCTTTTTTTTTTTCCTGCAGGGTTTTAAAATCTGATACCTACCTATCTCTATACATATACACTTAAGTTTTGCCTATAATCTAACATACAAAACAATATTTCTTGCTTTATTATTTTCAAAACCCATTCCTACTACTTTTCTAGGAATTTGTATTTATTTTGTTGCCTAAATATCAACATGTACACAGATATACAGGTACATGTCTATGTTTTTGTTCATTTTCCAGAAAAACTGGGTTCAAATGGTTCCTAGCTCCATTTTTTTTAAAGTGTGTATGTGGCCTGACCTATGGTCTAACTGTTTGGTTAAAGAAACCATTCTTTTACTTGCATTTGGACAAGTTTCAGTATTAAGACATGAAAGTGTAACAGTTATAATTCTTTCTGGATTTTCCCAATATAATTTCCTATATATCTATCTTTTGAAAAGATTTAGGATTAACTAAAACCATCATAAAGTGATCATACTTATAAAATCCAGTTTTTCCTTTAATCAAAACAACTTTAGCAAATAGATAATCAATTCAGCTTAACTTCAATATTCTTAATACATACCAAACCAGAAAACAGAAATAACATAACACATATCTCTTGCAAGTTCTTCCCACTTAATACATCACTAGATTCATTTAAAATAACTGAATAATTCCAAACTTTCAAGGTTTTGCATAACAGCCTAAACAGAACTATCAAATTTTCCAGATTACATGCAAATATCTCATTCTAAGTTCTTATTTAACTCTAGTTTAGCATGCTTATCCAATCATTCTCATTAGCCTTAGCAGCTTCCTATTTAGAGCCAGCATTCCCTGAAAAAGCATTAAGGGCTGCCCCATTTTAAATGAGACACCCCAGTTGCCATAAACAAACAAGGGTCAGATACAAGATCTGGTATGAGCATCATCAAAAATTCCATGATATTAAGTAATTAAGTGAGACCTAAACATTTTGTATAGATTGCATTTACCAAATTTCTTCCTAGCCTCATCTGCCATAAGGAATCATGGGGACACATTGCAATAAAATAATTCACAATATTGCACAAAGATCTCAGGGCTTAAACAAACCATGTGTCAACTTGCATACTTTAAATACAACAAGCATTCCAGCAGTTCTCTTGGCTCACAATCCTTTGTTTATTTACTAAGTGTTCATGTTTGATCCTATCATGAGATAGCTAGGTGACTGAATCACAGTGTACATGAAACATTATATAGAGCTCTCAAGCATAATTCCAGAACAAGCTAACTTTCATATCCAGGGAATTCATATCTACAAGTATTCTGGTTTAAAAAAAATACAAGAATATTTGTAACTGGGAATAAAGACTAGGCATGTGGGTTATTATTGTTTCACAAGCAACCATGTTTGAACTAAATTCAAGATCTAGCTTAAACAAGATTTCTGGCCCATGGTTTTCTATTTGATCAATGGTTCAGCACATTAGGAATTTCCATTGCAACCTTGAATCTTTCATTTGAGCCTCAGCACTTACACAAGTGTAATGCAACTCATATACATATGTTTGTCATGCCATAACTAAACCAGCTACAAGCATTCTCTATTTACTATTACATTTTCATACTATAACATTTCTGGGTATAAACAATCAGAGCATAATACTCACTATCAAAACTAAAAGCATTTAGAAACACCCATTAAAGCATCCATTAAAACCATAGTAATAAAATCCAAAATATGCAGAAAAATTAGCATAAGCTAGGCTGCCTCATAACAGGACTTAATGCCATGGATTAGTGAGATTACTCACAGAAAAATGCTTCTCCTGCTTAAATCAGAAAGAAAACCTTTTAAAACTTGCTTTTCTGCTTGCAAATATTTTCCTCTTTGTTTTCTTAAATGTTTTGGGTAGCAAAATGATTCTTTTCTGGTTTATACTTGAATTTATAAGAGAAGTTTTCTAGGGTTTATCATTGTAAAATCCCATTCCTACCCTGGCCAAGACTCATGCATTTTGCATTTCAGATTTGTTCATTTTCACTTTTGATACCCCGGCCATATGTGGTGCTTACTTTCCCTTATATTTTTTTTTCTTTACCTTTTCAAAATATATCCTATTCTTACCAAGTCATGAAAATTGTGTGACATTGTCACTTGTTTATTTTCTAGAAATCCTCCTTTCTATTTCTGCCTAAAGCAATTATTCTGCTTGCAATTTGTCTTTTGCCATTTTAGTATTACAGTTTTCTTTTACTTGCTTATTTCTTTTTAACATTTTCTATTCTTACAGAAATGTACATTTGCATACATATCCTATCTAGGCTTATTTAACTCCTCCTTAATTTCAGAAAGATATGCACCTATATGTGCATACAGACTTTTAAATCCCTGTAATATTTTCTTTTCTGGGTTTAAATAAAATATGTTTACTGATTCAAAACAAAACTTACTTTTCCTTATTTTCTTGGATGATTCATATAATTCCAGAGATCAAATATCCATATCACAAAATTATGTTTGTAATACTTTTTAATTCTTGTTTTGATTTCAGTGGATTTGGAGTTCTTTCTTGTGCCATACCAGTGTGCACACACTTGAACACTTTATTTTTTTTTCATGTATTCTTATACAAATGAATTCATATATTTTCAAAATTCAACCAAATAAGATTCTATGAATTTCTGGGGCATTACAATCACCCCACCTTTTTAGGAATTGTGTCCTCACAATTTTCTCATTCATTTTTTTTTTTTTTTTTTTTTTATATTTCTAGATTCTCCTAAAATCTTTCAGACGTTGCATAAGCAAACAATTCAGTCAAAACAACCATACATATTAAACTTTTAGGAATTTAGTTTTTTTACCTTCCACTACAAAAAGTTTAGGGTAATCCATCTTTATTTTATCCTCCAATTCCCATGTACAGTCCTTAGGGTCTAGGCTCCATTGAACCTTTACCAATTTTAAAGTTTTGTTCCTCAACTTCTTTTCCTCTTTAGCCAAAATCCCCACGGGTTCTTTCTCATAGACCAAATCAGAATTTATTTGAACCTGAGTGGGTTTCTCTAGAATCTCTTCTTTATCATGTACCCATCTTCTAAGTTGTGATACATGGAATACATTGTGCATTGCACTCATCTCTTCAGGCAGCTCTAGCCTATATGCTAATGAACCTATTCTTTCCAAAATCTTGTAAGGTCCAACATATCTTGGGGTAAGTTTTCCTTGCTTGCCAAATCTTAACACCTTCTTCATAGGTGAAACTTTGATGAAAACATAATCACCAACTTCATATTCTACCTGCTTTCTCTTTTTATCTGCAAACTTCTTTTGCCTATCTTGAGCTGCTGCCATTCTTCTCCTCACCAGTTCAATTTTCTCTGTGGTCTCTTTTATATACTCAGGCCCTAAGACAGCCTTTTCTCCTGCTTCAACCCAACATATTGGTGACAAACATGGTTTTCCATACAAGGCTTCAAATGGTGCCATGCCTATGGTGCTTTGATAACTATTGTTATATGTAAATTCAGCCAAATGGAGGTGATCTTCCCAATTACCTCCAAAGTCTAATATACATGCCCTCAATAAATCCTCCAAAACCTTATTTATCACTTCAGTTTGACCATCTGATTGGGGGTGGTATGCTGTACTCAAGCATAATTCACTCCCTATGGCTTTTTGAAAGCTCTTCCAAAATCTGGAGGTAAAGATTGTGTCCCTATCACTCACTATAGTTTTAGGGATTCCATGCAACCTTACTACCTCTTTCATGAATATCTGAGCTAGTTTAGGGGCATTTCTTTCTGCCTTTACTGGTATAAAATGTGCCACTTTGGTCAATCTATCAACTACTACCCAAATGCTTGTATTTCCTCTCTTTGATCTAGGCAGACCATCTATGAAATCCATAGATATATCTTCCCACTTCCACTGTGGTATACTTAGAGGTTGTAATAGGCCTGAGGGTCTTTGGGTTTCTGCTTTGACTTGTTGGCAAGTCATACACTTTGCAACATATTTGGCCACATCAGCTTTCATCCCTGTCCACCAATAATCCCTCTTCAAGTTTTGGTACATCTTGGTGCTACCTGGGTGTATAGAATACTTGCTTCTATGATATTTATTAAGTATCTCTTCCTTCAATCCTATATTCTTTGGAACACATATCTTACTCTTATTCCTTAAGTAACCATTCTTATCAATGTGGTAGTTTGGTACTTCTTCTCCTTTTTCTATTAGAGATTTCTTTTCTAACAAATCTGGATCTTCCTCTTGCATTTTTCCCACTTTCAAAATTAAATCTGATTGCAAAGTTATCAAACTTAATTTTCCCTTTTTCCCTCCTTCAATCATCTCCATGTTTACCTCATTGTCTTCCTCAATTTCCAAATCAGTAAGTAGGGATAAATTTTTAAACTCTTCTATCATTAACATGGCTACTTTTGCGTGCTGTCTGCTCAAAGCATCTGCAACCTTATTAGCTTTTCCTGGAGTATAAAGTATGTCTAAATCATATGCTGCTAAAAATTCAACCCATCTATGTTGCCTCATATTCAGATCTTTTTGTGAAAAAAGATATTTCAATGCCTTATGGTCAGTGTATAAAATGAACTTTGCACCTAGAAGATAATGTCTCCAGAGCTTTAGTGCATATACCACTGCTGCCAATTCAAGATCATGGGTTGCATACTTTGATTCATGCGGCTTCAGTTGCCTTGATGCATAGGCTATAACTTGGTCTTGCTGCATCAATACAGCTCCTAGCCCAGAGCCACTTGCATCAGTATAAACAATCAAATCCTCATTTCCTTCTGGTACTCTCAACACTGGTGCATTGACTAAAGCCTCTTTGATTTTACTAAAGGCTTGTTCACATTTCTCAGTCCATCTAAAGGGTTGGTTCTTTCTAGTTAGGTTGGTAAGAGGTGATGACATCTTAGAAAAATCTTTTATAAATCTTCTATAATACCCTGCCATTCCCATAAATGACCTAACTTCTCCCACTGTGCTTGGCCTTTTCCATGCTTGGATAGCCACAATTTTATTGGGGTTCACTGAAATGCCTTTGGCAGATACAACATGCCCAAGGAAATGCACCTCTTCTTTCCAAAATGCACACTTAGAAAATTTGGCTTTTAAATCTTTTTCTCTTAATCTTGACAAAACAAGGTGTAAGTGATTTTCATGTTCCTCTACTGTTCTAGAATAAATCAAAATATCATCAATAAAAATCAATACAAACTTGTCTAAATAATCCCTGAATATCCTATTCATTAAGTCTACAAAATATGATGGGGCATTTGTCAACCCAAATGGCATGACAAGAAACTCATATAAACCATACCTAGTGTTAAAGGCTGTATACTTAACACTTGAGTCTTCAACCTTCATCTGATGGAATCCAGATGCCAAGTCTAACCTAGAAAATATTTTTGCTCCACTAAGTTGATCAAAAAGATCATCAATTCTAGGTAAGGGGTACTTGTTCTTGATAGTGACTTTGTTTAACTCCCTGTAATCTATGCACATTCTTAAAGTACCATCATGTTTCTTTACAAATACTACTGGAGCACCCCAGCAAGAGTTACTTGGTCTTATAAATCCTTTGCTTTCTAACTCTTCTAACTGTTTCTTTAATTCCTTCAACTCATTTGGCCCCATCCTAGTGGGTTTCTTAATAATTGGACTTGCTCCTGGTATCAGACTAATCTGAAATTCCACTGGTCTGTGGTGTGGAACCCCCTCAACTTCTCCAAACACATCTATGTATTCGTTAATTATGGGGATTTCTTCAATAGAAGGCTCACTGGAATCCTTATTTAAGTCGATCAAGTGATATAATTTTCTTTCTTTGGCTGTTTCACACAAAATTGTGATTCTTTGACCTCTAGAATTTTGTAATGATATGGTGGATGAGTCTAAATTAATTATGGCTTTGTATTGCCTTAACCAGTCTACACCCAATATAACACCTATATTTGGGTAATTTAAAACATATAACTTGGAAATAAAAACATTTCCTCCTATGTTTAATCCCACATCCACACAAATCATGTTTAAAACACTAGAACTTCCCAATGGGCTTTGCACTAACAAAGGAGTTTCAACCAATATGCAATTTAATTTAAGCAATGCAACTAATTCATGGGAAATCATAGAATGTGTTGCCCCTGTATCATACACTACTGATATAGGTAAGGTACAAATAAATAAGGTACCTTCTACTTGACCATGATTTTCTGCAATAGTCTCTACTGTGGATTTGCCCTTGCTCTCCAAACTTGCTAGCTTTCCTTGCTGTTTATACTCAGGGCAGTTTCTCTTGATATGTCCCTCCTTTCCACATAGATAGCACTTGAAAGCTCCTCCCTTCAATTCTGGGCACCTTGGTTTGATATGTCCTTCTTTTCCACAATGATTACATGTTATTTTCCTTTTTGTATCAGTGGTCTTAGTATCATTAGTTTTCTTACTTTCTATCTCCTCCTTCCTCTTGTCATAGGGGTGATATCTTCCTTTATTCTTCTTATTGTTGTTATTCTTAAAACTCCTATACTTCTCCCTTTCCTTGTCATGTTGCTCAAATTTTAAGGCCAGATCAATGACTTGATCAAAAGTTTTATCTACATATGGCAACATGGCCCTACTAAGCCCTGGATTTAAACCCTTAATATACCTATCATTCTTTGATGCCTCATCAGCCACAAGCATAGCTCCATACTTAGACAAGCCTTCAAACCTATGAGTATATTCAGTCACATTAAAAGTTCCCTGCCTAAATCTGATGAATTCTTCAAGCAGTAGAGTTTTGGCTGATGCTGGAACAAATCTAGCTTCCAACATCTCCTTGAATTGATTCCAAGTGATTTCATTCTCAATCCTCCCAGCTATGACTACCTCCCACCAACTCAAAGCCACACCTTTCAGTTGTCTTGAGGCCACTTGCCTCTTCCTTTGATCATCCAACTGCATGTCATTGAAAATTCTATCCAGTGTTCTCAACCATGTTTGAATTTCCATCACATTTTCAGTCCCTTCAAAGCTCTTGCCTCCTAAATTGGTATAAGTCTTTAATAGTTTGGAAAGTTCCTCATGTGGATTCTCAAGTCTCTGCCCTACTCCATCCCTTAAAGCCCTCATAAAGTCTTGCATATCAAGCATTTGTGGTGTACATGACCCTGCATTGTGTTGAGATCCTCTTCCTACCATAATTGGACAACTACAGTATGGGTAGATAAGGTTAGTTTATCATGAGAGTATATATATATCTATATATTTTAACTTTCTATCTATATTATTATTTTACTCAAACAGTACATACATATGATTATAGTACTTCAATCAATCAATACAATCATTCTTAGCTATGTATAAATTTAACATAGCTCTGATACCAAATGCAATGACCCTAATTCTTAAGCAAAATTTTTTTTTTTGCTTACATACTTAACTAAGACTACCTAGGGTCATCCTTACCTATTCTCATATTATCCAGGATCTTTCTCAATATAAAAATATTGTTTTAAATCTAAATCTTTCCTAACATACATATATGAAGATATCTATGTTATATCCTACTAGAATCAGAGCATAATAATAATAGGGAAGTAGAAATCTTTTTAAATCTATTAAAATGTGATAATTCCCTAATAAAAGATTTATTTTCACATTCTGATTATTGACCATAGAATCCACTGTAAACATGTACTTTGGTCTGTTATTCTAATTAAGGAATGATTAAGTAATAATCTAGTGGAAGAAAGCTTTTTAATATGGATGTTTGTGTTAAAATCTGCATAGTTTCAAACTCAAGCTAAAAGAAAGTGGATCCTAAGTGAACACAAGCAACATCTAGGCGTAATGGAAACGCGCCTAACTTACACATGAGAGGTCACGAGTTCAAGTACTATGCTGGTCAGTTCAAACTCAATTTTTGCTTTCTTTTTTTTTTTTCCTGCAGGGTTTTAAAATCTGATACCTACCTATCTCTATACATATACACTTAAGTTTTGCCTATAATCTAACATACAAAACAATATTTCTTGCTTTATTATTTTCAAAACCCATTCCTACTACTTTTCTAGGAATTTGTATTTATTTTGTTGCCTAAATATCAACATGTACACAGATATACAGGTACATGTCTATGTTTTTGTTCATTTTCCAGAAAAACTGGGTTCAAATGGTTCCTAGCTCCATTTTTTTTAAAGTGTGTATGTGGCCTGACCTATGGTCTAACTGTTTGGTTAAAGAAACCATTCTTTTACTTGCATTTGGACAAGTTTCAGTATTAAGACATGAAAGTGTAACAGTTATAATTCTTTCTGGATTTTCCCAATATAATTTCCTATATATCTATCTTTTGAAAAGATTTAGGATTAACTAAAACCATCATAAAGTGATCATACTTATAAAATCCAGTTTTTCCTTTAATCAAAACAACTTTAGCAAATAGATAATCAATTCAGCTTAACTTCAATATTCTTAATACATACCAAACCAGAAAACAGAAATAACATAACACATATCTCTTGCAAGTTCTTCCCACTTAATACATCACTAGATTCATTTAAAATAACTGAATAATTCCAAACTTTCAAGGTTTTGCATAACAGCCTAAACAGAACTATCAAATTTTCCAGATTACATGCAAATATCTCATTCTAAGTTCTTATTTAACTCTAGTTTAGCATGCTTATCCAATCATTCTCATTAGCCTTAGCAGCTTCCTATTTAGAGCCAGCATTCCCTGAAAAAGCATTAAGGGCTGCCCCATTTTAAATGAGACACCCCAGTTGCCATAAACAAACAAGGGTCAGATACAAGATCTGGTATGAGCATCATCAAAAATTCCATGATATTAAGTAATTAAGTGAGACCTAAACATTTTGTATAGATTGCATTTACCAAATTTCTTCCTAGCCTCATCTGCCATAAGGAATCATGGGGACACATTGCAATAAAATAATTCACAATATTGCACAAAGATCTCAGGGCTTAAACAAACCATGTGTCAACTTGCATACTTTAAATACAACAAGCATTCCAGCAGTTCTCTTGGCTCACAATCCTTTGTTTATTTACTAAGTGTTCATGTTTGATCCTATCATGAGATAGCTAGGTGACTGAATCACAGTGTACATGAAACATTATATAGAGCTCTCAAGCATAATTCCAGAACAAGCTAACTTTCATATCCAGGGAATTCATATCTACAAGTATTCTGGTTTAAAAAAAATACAAGAATATTTGTAACTGGGAATAAAGACTAGGCATGTGGGTTATTATTGTTTCACAAGCAACCATGTTTGAACTAAATTCAAGATCTAGCTTAAACAAGATTTCTGGCCCATGGTTTTCTATTTGATCAATGGTTCAGCACATTAGGAATTTCCATTGCAACCTTGAATCTTTCATTTGAGCCTCAGCACTTACACAAGTGTAATGCAACTCATATACATATGTTTGTCATGCCATAACTAAACCAGCTACAAGCATTCTCTATTTACTATTACATTTTCATACTATAACATTTCTGGGTATAAACAATCAGAGCATAATACTCACTATCAAAACTAAAAGCATTTAGAAACACCCATTAAAGCATCCATTAAAACCATAGTAATAAAATCCAAAATATGCAGAAAAATTAGCATAAGCTAGGCTGCCTCATAACAGGACTTAATGCCATGGATTAGTGAGATTACTCACAGAAAAATGCTTCTCCTGCTTAAATCAGAAAGAAAACCTTTTAAAACTTGCTTTTCTGCTTGCAAATATTTTCCTCTTTGTTTTCTTAAATGTTTTGGGTAGCAAAATGATTCTTTTCTGGTTTATACTTGAATTTATAAGAGAAGTTTTCTAGGGTTTATCATTGTAAAATCCCATTCCTACCCTGGCCAAGACTCATGCATTTTGCATTTCAGATTTGTTCATTTTCACTTTTGATACCCCGGCCATATGTGGTGCTTACTTTCCCTTATATTTTTTTTTCTTTACCTTTTCAAAATATATCCTATTCTTACCAAGTCATGAAAATTGTGTGACATTGTCACTTGTTTATTTTCTAGAAATCCTCCTTTCTATTTCTGCCTAAAGCAATTATTCTGCTTGCAATTTGTCTTTTGCCATTTTAGTATTACAGTTTTCTTTTACTTGCTTATTTCTTTTTAACATTTTCTATTCTTACAGAAATGTACATTTGCATACATATCCTATCTAGGCTTATTTAACTCCTCCTTAATTTCAGAAAGATATGCACCTATATGTGCATACAGACTTTTAAATCCCTGTAATATTTTCTTTTCTGGGTTTAAATAAAATATGTTTACTGATTCAAAACAAAACTTACTTTTCCTTATTTTCTTGGATGATTCATATAATTCCAGAGATCAAATATCCATATCACAAAATTATGTTTGTAATACTTTTTAATTCTTGTTTTGATTTCAGTGGATTTGGAGTTCTTTCTTGTGCCATACCAGTGTGCACACACTTGAACACTTTATTTTTTTTTCATGTATTCTTATACAAATGAATTCATATATTTTCAAAATTCAACCAAATAAGATTCTATGAATTTCTGGGGCATTACATTTAAGCCCTATAAAAGTAAATTTAAAGGATTGCAAAATTTATATTAATAACAACGAAGATAATAAAAAAAATTAAATTGAATTTAAAAGTATATGTTCAATTTTAAAAATAGCCTTTTAAATTTACATTGAAATATAGCCTCCGGGCACAGTTTCAAAATGCGACGAAACCAATTCCATTGGATCCGTAATATTGAATTATTATCGGATTTTAAATTTCGTAGCTTTGGGAGTTATCGTTTGATCGTACGGCATAGAAACGTGTTGAAATTAATATTGAAATTCAATACAATAATCGCTCCATACGATCAAATTAGGACTCAACACCTTTTCCATTGCATTCGGAATAGGGGTATAACATTATAAACACCTAGCAACATGCCTCGATTGGAGATTGGAATTTTAAGTTGCTAAACATGACATTTTATAGTTAAATGAATAATGTGTATATATAAATATAGAAAAAAAATCAAATCAGAATCAAATCCGTTCCTTCTCCATTTAAGCACGGACCTTCACTTGTCACGTCCTTTCTTTGTCTGTTATTCATCAATTTAAAATCGTGTAACTTTCCCTCTTTCATTTTCCTTCAATTCAAACTTCATCGGAAAAGAAAATCGAAATCACTTCGTACGTATGTATAAAAAAAAGAAAATCACCGGCCTCCTTTCATTTTTAATCCAAAATTGCGAGCATCCCTCTTCAATCCATAATCAAACCATCTATTCGTGAGAAAAAATATGCACAGGGCATCGTGACTCGAAGTCGCATGAGGAAATGTGTACACAAGGCCGGAGGGGGGAAAGTGACAAAGCAGTGGAGGAATTTTGGCGGCGTTCATCGAAGGTCGGCCGGCATCGCTTTGAGGAGGGGGACGAACACAAGTGGGGCTTCAGGAGGTGAAGTTGCGTATAAGGTGGGTTGCGAAGTCATCTCAAGTGGAAGCTGGGGGGAACAAATCTCGATTTGATGAGAGGGGTCGAGGCTGGGTTCGAGAAGGCATTCGCAAGGTGGGCATGGTAGCAGAGCACGCTGACAATGGTCAGAGGCATATTGATGGACCACGGGGTGTCTTGGGTTCTCTGGGAGGAGGCGGCAGGCGGTCATGGGAGGAAAGAGGCGAAGGTTGGCCTCGACGTGGTTTCAGGCAGTGCAGAGAGGTATAAGACTAACCTTAAATGTATTCTAAATAAATGTGAAGTTAGTTAAATTTTAAAAACAAAAAAATATATAATAAGAATATTTTAAAACAGGAATTATAAAATGTCGTGATTTGGAAAAATTATTTAAAATTTAGATTTTGGACTTTATATAGATGATTTTTATCAAATGTATGGGGTTTTCAAAAGATAAATTTATTTAGTTAAAAAGTTTAAAATTTTGAGTTAACCTTAATTCAAACAAATTAAATTATCTCGATGTTAATAAAAATCCATAATTTTCCTATACGAGGTTAAATCGAATGTGATCAGTCGTTTGAATTCGTAGCTAGGAAATATACGTTATGGGATTAAAGTTGGAACGAATGACAAATAAAAATCAAGGTGAGTAAATCTTACTCTATTTGGGTTGCCATGATTTATTTTAAATAGTTAAAATAAAATTATTGATTGCTGGTTGAATTTATGAATTATTAACTGGTTGGATATTATGTGTATACATATAGTAGTGTGTGTGTATATATATATTAGTAGTTGGAGTGATGTTCCCGCATATTATAGCGGATGAGACCATATGCGCGTCGCGTAATAGCGGACGACCCTATATACCGTGATATCACCCTCCAAGTGGGATTGGTAATTATTCTATGCTCTATTAACATCTATGGATGTAGAGAAACATGTTAGAGGGATCCAACTGGATTCCTCGAATATATCATTTATTTTTCATATATGGTGATTTATGAATTGTGTAGAATAATCTAGTATAGGTTATTGCAGTGATTGAAATTATCGGATGCTATTGTAGCGTTGGCCCGAACTTTGATAAATTTTGAATCTGTAAATATATTTTTAAATTTATGGGATTGAAGAGAGTTGATAATAAAATATATATATTGGAATTGGAGTTATTTTAAAGAAAATGAATTAGAAAAGAATATAATTGATTTGGCTATACTTAACTATTTCGAATAAATAAATGGAGTTTTTAAAATGAATTATATTAAAAAAATTATAAATGATATTCTAGAAATATATAAAAAGGAGTCAAAATCAATATTGAAAATAGATTGGAAGTATTAATAGAATTTATAAGAAATAAATTTATATTATGGATTTTCATAAATAAGATTTTTTTTTATAAACAAGTAAAACCAAAGGGTTATAGAATTGATAACGATATTTATAAATAGATAAATTCGATATAAGGTGATAATTGGAATATAAATTCGTAGGGTGAATTTATATTGAAACATGGAAACAGGGTTGAAAAAATATATTAGATTCTATTTTTGAAATGAGAATGGTTAGGAAATCGGCAATGACTCGATATGTTGTGAAATCGAGAGGAAATTATAGTAAATTGGCAATTGAAATTTTAAAAGTATATTTTAAATTTTAAGAAGTGAATTTGTTTTGAAAGGAAAATTTTATTATTTTAAAACTATAGGATTTTAAACTAGTTGAGACTGAAATACTTGTAATTCGATTTTGAAATATGAAGTATTTATTTTTAGTAAATTCTAACTTTTGAAATCAGCTTTGAAAATTTATTTATTTAACTAAAAATGAGTTGCCGATGTTTATAAAAGTGTTTTTGATATTTTAAATAATATTCTAACATGTGTTAAAAATAAATTATTTTTATTTAAAATACTCATCATATATATATATATATTAGAGTTTGAAGTGATTGAAAATTTTATTTTATAAATTCTCTCGAGATTCGGGAAAAGGGGTTTATAAAGAATATGTTGAGGAGTGGAAATTTAAATTGGAATTTCGGAGATTTTTATTGGAATAAGTCATGGGATAATTCTCTAAAAACGTTAATATTGAAAGGATTTGGAAAATAAGACTGACAATATTTTCCAAAGTATAGAAAATAGAAATTTGGAAATATTTTTAAGTGTTGAGATGTTGGAAGTATCCTGTTATGGATTTGAGTTTCGAAAAAATTGTTTTCAAATGTTGGAAGAAATTTATATATCTTTTAAAGATATTTCGGAAGTAAATATCTTGGAAAAATTTATAATAAGGCCCGATGATTGCTTATGGATGTTTAAGTTTGATAGTTAAGTAACCGACTATCAATATTGGCTAATTTCGTTAATCGTTTCAAAGAGACCAGGATTGGATTTAGTTATCGAAAAACCACTTTCATCCGCTTTGAACGTAACGAATGAATGTCGTGAAGATGATGAAGATAGTGATTCGGTTTGTCCAGACCCAGGACAATTTGTATGGACGAATGCTATCAGAACATCGTTATTGGAAAATGATGAGCATTCAAAGTAAAATTGTTCTTGAAAAGGTAACTTAGCCTCGAGCCACATCAACCGGGAATGACGGAAAATCAGGGGAGACGCAGCAAGGCTAAGTGGGTCGCACCCAAGTAGGGTAAGGTTAGCGCTGTCTAGGGTCCCTTTTATTCGGTTGTGTGACGGTTGTTGATCCCAACCGCCGGTAATCTTATTTGGTCTATCCAGTTTAAGGGGTAGGCTGGTCTTGTGTCGTAGGGGACCCCGGAGTGGTCCATGGTACATTGTTCTAGAGGTGTACTGTGACAACCCCAGTGCCTAGTCATTCAGTTGGAATCCATTCTCCAATGCGAGCTTACGATTTTGTTTGTAGAGCCTAGTATGCTGGAATTTAATTAATGTAAAAATTCGGCTATTTGAATAAGTATTTGTATTTATACACTATTATAATATCACTGGATTTTCTATAAAAATGTTTTGGTTATCGTAAGGTAAAACCCCGTCATGTTTATGTGTGACGCGGTCTTATGAGATTACTTTGTTTTTCAAAGGATTTGATAACTCTAATAATCCAAATTGGGTGTATTTTCTCATGCTAGTTTTCTTGACTGACTCGGGTGTTATTTTATTATGGGTCAGACTGAGTATTACAGATTTTGGTTAAATGCTAGGGAGTTCAAGAGGCTGGCTGGAGGAGTTTCAGGCGTACTTTCGTACTTGACTTATATTCCGCTGTGTAAGGACAACTACATAACCGTCCAATTTGATGTATTAATTGCGTACTCTGATGATTGTAAGCATAAGCAGTTACAGATTCTTTTGTATTAAATCTGTTATTATATATTATATTTTGTTCCGCTGCGATTGTGAGATTTTATGTTGTTGTTTCTATTCTTCTTCTATCTTTTCTTCTTTACCCTATTTATTCGCTCTTTCTTACATTTTAGGTTGAACGAGGAAGAATTATTATCAACTCAAGGGGTACGGAAATGCGGGTCGCTTTGCTTTGCTTGACATTAAAAAAATTCATTTGCCTAAAATAAATTTTCTTTAAATTTGCTTTGTTTTGTTTAAGTTGTTTTGATTTCAAAAAAAATAGTTCCATCCTTACATATTAAAAAAATTGTGTATATCTTATTTTTATTTCAAGTTGCCAAAGAAGAAAATCGCAAGGAGTTGCTTTGCTTGCTAAAAAAACACCGCTTTAAAAAAATTGCTAATAATTCGACACGCTTGGTATCGTGCTTTCATCCCTTGTTTTTATTTGAATTGCATTTTTGGTTGCTTGCATTTGCATATATATATATATATATATATATATATAAAATTTCAAAACCCAAAAACCAAAACAAACTTCATTCTAGTTGCATTGTAAATTCATTTGCATTCGTCTCATCTTATTTTCTTTTTTAAGGGCAATACCCCACTTCACATAAGGTGAGAGATTTCATTATCCTTTCCTTTGCTCAAATGCATTTCATCATAGAATTTGACTGATAATAAAGGTTAGAAATTCGACTTAAGGGTGTCGCGAGCTCATTTAGAGCTTAATTTATCTTCACAATTGTTTTCTTTGAACAATTTTATTTTTAGATGTCTAGGCTATGGTTGAGTAATAACCATTTATAAATATTACGGTGATTCGTAAATATTATAGCGGTTGTTTTTATGAAGGTACTTAAACCTTTGGTTGCATTGCTACGGTGATTCGTGGTGCACTGATAACCCCTGCCCATTACCTGGCTGAGAAATATTTTTGTTGATTTAAGACAGTGTGTATAATTTTGGGTTATGAGCTACTAAGGACAAAAAACTGTAATTAAGTCCTTTGCATTCATTTAGTTGCATTAGTTCATGCATAATTAAAAAAAAATCCAAAATCCAAAAAAATTGTAAATTTTACTTAACTTAGTTTTTAACCAAAAAAATATTTTAAATCCGTTCCTTTGAAAATTTTCAATCAAATGTGTGTGTGTGTGTATAATGTTTTCAAAAAGAAAAAAAATTAAAATTTCAAAAAAAAAGTTTGAAAATTCAAAAACAAAAATCAAATTTCCGTTTTCTAAAAAAAAAAATCCTTTTGGTAAATATTTGAAAATTTGAAAATTCAAAAAATAATTACAAAAGCATATAAAAATTTGAAAAGCCAAACACAAATTATACTTTTCTTTTGAAAATAAATTTCACTTGGTAAATAGTTTCTTCCTTGTAGAAAAAATTTCACTTTGTTTTTCAAATCTTCTTTCATTCTGTAAACTCGATTCTAACTTCTTTCTCTCCTCGACTTTCACTTGTGCATAAGTACTTAGACTCGTGACACAACAACAATCGTTGGACTCGCGACTCGACAACTAACCGTTTAAGTCGAACAGAGGATCCTCCCGGAATGGCGAACGAGAACGTCCTTCGAACTATAATGGATAGAATCTTTGATAGAGTTTCTATTCCTTCTTGCATCACATTACCCTCCCCTATGGGTAACCATTTCGAAATTCACTCGAACCATTTTGCCACACTTTCGAAATTTGGCAATTTCAAGCACGATAATCCATACATTTTCTTGACTAAATTCGAACAATTTTGCGCAACCATTAAACTCCAACAACTTTTCGATGATGGAATCAAATTTTGATTAGTCCCGTTCGCTCTTACGGATTACGCTGAAAAATGGTTGTACAACTTACCATCATATTCGATTAAAACGTGAGAGGAATTCGTAAAAGCTTTCTAAAAAAATTCTACCCCTTGGAAAAAAACAAGTAGAATCCGAAATGAAATTGTAAACTTTCATCAATTCAAGGGAGAACCATTTGGAAAATATTTTGAAAAATTCAAAGAGATTTTAATAAAATGTCCACGCCATAACTTTGAAAAATGGACGATTTGCCGAATTTTATACGATGGACTTGAAAACAACTCACAAACCATGCTCGAATCAATGGCCAAGGCAATTTTCTTCTCCAACATCACGACGATGCTTGGCAATTTCTTGAGAACCTCGCTGATAAGTCATCCCAATGGGAACGTTCGAACGAAAAATTAATTTGCTCACAATCGAGTGCACACTCAATAGGATCTTCTTTTGCTTTAGAAGCTAAAATCAACCCAATGATTAAAAATTCAATAACGTTTTCACATCGAATCAAATAAAGTATGCTTCCTAACTAATGTGTTACAAATGTAACGATCCTCGTCATATAGCCGATCAGTGTGCCAATTCTATCGAACAAACCAATGCTTTCAATAAAGCCAAAAATGACCCGTTTTCTACAACATATAATCCTGGTTGGAGAAATCGTCGAATTTTTCTTAGAACCAAAACAATCCCAACACGAATACGGTTCATCCCAATTTTCAAGCATTTTCGAATAATGCTTCAGATCCTCCCTTTCAGCACAACTGGGTCCACCTCATAATCAACCACAACAATCAAAATTTCAAACAAATTCTGCTCATCCTCCCTAAGACGATAAACGTTTAACTTCGCTTGAGAAAACTCTTGCAACATTGGCTAAAGAAACTACTCATAGCCTTCAATTAAACAGCAATTTGCAAAATTTATTGATCTCATATATGCAAAACACGGACCAATCATTTGCAAAACTCGAAATGCCAATGAGTCAATTAGCCACGTCTATAAGTGAACGTCAACGTGGAACATTCCTAAGCCAGCCCATTCCAAATCCCAGAAATCAAAACGCAAATTCAAATCAAGCCCATGTTGTTCAAGATAGCAATGTCATCCAATTAAATGCTATTACAGCTCTCCATTTCGGTAAACAAATCGATAATCAAGTTGTTAATCCAAACGATTTACCAGAAACCTCTCTCGACACTTCTAAAACAACGAATGAATCTGAAATGAACATGGAGCCAAATGTTGAATCAAATGCCAATCAAAATTCTTCTTCTACTCGAGTAGATTCTCCTATCCACATCGTCTTCAACCCAAGAAACACTCTGACCAAATGGAAAAGATGTTGGAAATTTTTAAAAAAGTGAAAGTAAACATCCCACTTCTTGATATCGTTCAACAAGTTCCCATGTATGCGAAATTTCTTAAGGACTTGTGCACCCAAAAACGACACTCTCAAGTGCCCAAAAAATTCTACTTAGCTGCCAGTTTGAGTGAAGTCTTGTCTCAATCCATGCCCTTAAATACAAAGATCCTGGCTGCCCTATGATTTCGTGCACAATTGGAGATGAGACGATTAACAAATGTTTGATAGACTTGGGTGCGATGTCAACTCGATTCCATACTCCGTGAACAATTAGGATTAGGTGGGCTCAAAACCACAAAAGTTACGCTTCAATTCGCCGATCGTTCCATTAAGAAGCATGTGGGAGAAATCGAGGACGTGCTTATTCGAGTAGGGAAATTCATATTCCCCGTTGATTTTATCGTTCTTGAAACACTACCCGTGACAAATCCCACGAGTCAAATTCCATTGATTTTAGGCCGACCATTCTTAGCTACCTCAATTGCCTTAATCAATTGTCGTAACGGATCGATGAAAATCTCTTTTGGAAACATGAGTTTGGATCTCAACATTTTCAATCTTGAAAGCCAATCGAATGAACCTCGCGACCAAACGTTGGAAGTTAGTGCCATTCACGAAAACTTCAAAAATGAAACACTCTATCTTAACGATGAACGCGAGACTGAGTACGGAAAATTGTTTCATGAAATTCCCAACGAGATTGAATACACTCTTCCATTTGAATCGCTTCTAGTTGAATTCGAATCTCAACCTAATTCTTCGATCATGAAAGTCCCGAAGTTGGACCTCAAACCACTTCCCGATCACCTTAAGTATGCATACTTAGGTGATAACGAAATGACACTCATCATAATTTCCGCAACTTTCTCTCATGATCATGAAACCTTGTTATTCTATATTCTTTCGAAAAACAGAGAAGTGATTGGATGGTCGATCTCCAATATTAAGGGAATTAGTCCCACTCTTGTTCAACACCGCATCCATTTAATCAACGATGCCAAGCCTGTTCGTGATGTGCAACGAAGGCTTAATCCAAAAATGAAAGTTGCGGTGCGTGATGAAATTAATAAACTTCTCGACAACGGAATCATTTACCTAATCTTTGATAGTTCATGGGTTAGCCCAATTCACATTGTACTGAAAAAGTCTAGGCTAATCGTTGTCAAGCACAATTCAAACAAACTTATTCCAACTCGTAATCAAACGGGTTGGCGTGTTTGCATTGACTATTGAAAACTAAATGCCGCAACACATAAGGATCACTTCCCTCTTTCTTTCATCGACCAAATGCTCGAACGTTTAGCTGGCCACGAATTCTACTGCTTCTTTGATGGTTATTCCGACTATAATCAAATTCCAATCGAGATCAAGAGAAAACGACTTTCACGTGTCCATTCGGTACCTTTACTTATTAACGTATGCCATTCAGACTTTGTAACGCTCCTGCGACGTTCCAACGATGCGTGGTTGACATCTTTTCTAGCATGATTGAACGCTTTCTAAAGTTTTTATGGACGATTTCTCTATCTTTGGCGATTCTTCCCAATGTCCAAATCATCTCGAGTTGGTTCTAAATCGATGTAAAGAAAAACATTTGACTTTGAATTGGGAAAAATGTCACTTTTTGGTCAAACAACGCATAGTCCTAAGGCATATCATCTGAACTAAAGGCATTGAGGTAGATAATGTGAAAATCGACATAATTGCAAACCTACCCATTCCCAAATACGTTAAGGATATTCGATCATTTCTAGGACACGCTGGCTTTTAGCGACGCTTTGTGAAAGACTTTAGCAAACTTGCTAGGCCTTTGACGACTCTCCTCGAAATAGAAGTTCCTTTCGATTTCAACTCTGAGAATATCCCTTCTTTTGAACGTCTCAAAAACGAACTCATTTATGCTGCAATCATTTGTGCCCTCAATTGGAATCTTCCTTTCGAAATAATGTGTATTGCTTCGAACTTTGTACTTGACGCTGTCTTAGGACAACGCATCAACAAGATCCTTTTTGTCATTTACTACGCGAGTATGACTTTGAACAACGCTCAACTCCACTATACAACAACCGGAAAAGAGCTTCAAGCTGTCGTTTTTGCACTCGAAAAGTTTCGACCTTACTTGATAGGTTCACACATTACTGTGTACACAGACCACTTTACGCTTCGATATCTCTTCGCTAAAAAAGATAGTAAATCCCGTTTGATACGTTCGATCCTTTTACTTCAATAATTTGACCTTATAATTAAAGACAAAAAAGGACCCGATAACGTCATAGCGATCACTTGTCTCATCTTACGAATGCACCATCTTCTTTGTCGATCAACGAAAACTTTCTCGATGAACAACTTCTTTCATTTTCTATCGATCCATGGTACATCAACATAGTGAACTACTTAGTCACTAAAGAAAATCCTTCATCTTGGTCCAAACAGGACAAATGCAAATTCATGTCCCAAGTGAATTATTTCTATTAGGATGATCCTTACTTGTTCAAATATTGTCCCGACCAAATCATCCGACGTTGCATTCTGGATAATGAGATTAGGAGTGTTCTTTCATTTTTCCATAATCAAGCGTGTGGTGGACATTTCAGTCCTCGAAAAACTATGGAAAAGGTTCTTCGGTGTGGTTTCTATTGGCCTTCTCTTTTCAAAGACTCATTTGAATTTTGTAAAACTTGCGATTGATGTAAATTGCTTGGACGAATTTCACGATGAGATATGATGCCTCTAAACCCCATCCTTACAATCGAAATCTTTGATGTTTGGGGTATCGACTTTATGGGTCCTTTTCCTAATTTTTTTGGAAACTTGTATATCCTTCTCGCTGTCGATTACGTCTCAAAATGGGTCGAAGCTGTTCCGTGCAAAACCAACGACCATAGAATTGTTGTGAAATTACCACAAAAAACATCTTTTCGAGGTTCGGCACACCTCGCACAATAATTAGTGATAATGGGCAAGTTGAAGTTTCAAATCTACAAATAAAACAAATCTTGAAAAAAACTGTTAACCAAAACGAAAAGATTGGTCTCAGAAATTGACCGACGCGCTTTAGGCTTACCGTACTGCTTCTAAAAATAACCTTGGGGTGTCCCTATTTCATTTAGTTTACGGTAAAGCTTTCCATTTACCTGTTGAAATTGAACACAAAGCATTGTGGGTAATAAAGAACATAAATTTTGATCTTGAAAAAGCTGGCAAAAACCGAAATTACAACTCAACGAACTAGAAGAACTAAGGAATGACGCGTATGAAAATTAGAAAATTTACAAAGAAAGGACCTAATTTTTTCGTGACAAGTCAATCCTAAGGGAAACGTTTTCGTCTAACCAGAAGGTTCTTTTATATGACTCAAGACTTCAATTATTCCCTAGGAAACTTAAATCAAGATGGACCAGACCATTTGTGTACGAACTGTTTTTCCACATAGTGCCGTAGAAATAGAAAACACCAGGAATGGATCGATTTTCAAAGTCAAAGGTCATCGTCTAAAACCTTTCTTGGAATTGCCCAATAACCAAGAGGAGGTGCTCATGATTCTTCACGAGCCAAGCTACGTCTAATAAGAATGTTAATCCTCTTTTGTATATATGTACATATTTTTCCTCGTTCAATATATCACGCATTGACTGTGGGGGAAAACAGTCAAAATTAAGCGTGGGGGAGTCTCATTTTCAGTTTCATTTTATTCATGACATTTTTGAATTTTCATCTTCTTTTAACTTACAAAAAATCTCAAAATTTCTAAATCTCAAAAATATTTTTTTAGCAGTGTCGCGACCCAAAATTCGCCGTTTGAAAATCGACATCCGTACTTCACTTGTACTCGAATGCCGCAGATTCAACCGTTGAAATTTTACAGGTGCCGGAGCTTATAACACATTAAGTATAACAGCACAGCGGAAGGAAAGAGTATATCATATAATTCCAATGAATACAATATACAATGATATACAATAATGATCTCAAATACATATTAGAGATCAAATACAATGCTACAACGGAATAAATAACTTGAACTCCAAAGAAGGAACTCCAATAATCTCCATCTCCAAAGCATTAATTCAGAAATAGCTCGAACTCCCAATCAAGTTGTACTAAGCAAGGCCAGTGATCCAAAGATTGAAGAAGATTACCAAAGACTCCAACGACTATTGGATCTACATCTACAAGCTGGTTATTTGAAAAACCCAACTCTAGACTGCCTGTGTGGAAATTTGTGGGCACCCAAAGTTTAGGAAGGGAACAATAAACTCCGGGTCAGTCTTGGGACTGGTATGAGCAAACAAAAAATAATTAATCTTTAAAACAATCAACAAAAGAATTTTGAAAACATTAAAATTCGCAATGCGTTTTAGAAAATGAAACTACCATAAGGCCTCCCGGCACACACACACCCCATGCAATCGCACACTTGGGGGAGATTTCTCCTTATGATAGTCAAAAAATGCTTACTACGCAAAAACCATTTGATATTATTATTAGTGCATAGTGGAAAACATTTCAAAAGTATAATATTAATCTTAACCAGCATAGGTACCATTATATTATGCCAGCTATAGCTACCACCTGAGGGGGTAGGTTATACAATTGCAATCGTAAAGGGCTCATATTGTTTGATTGGATTTCCAACAAATGGTCAGGCCAAGGACCTTCCTATTGCCACATGAGTATGCCTCTGGAGGGACGCCCCGAGAACTTACCCAGCTCTCTGCCAACACAAGGCCGGTTTCCTCCCTGTCCGGGAGTAATGCCTAAAGATATGCCACCCTCGGTCGTTTGCGACCTTTATCCGAGGTACCTCAATCACAAAGCAACATCACACAGTAATAAAATTTACAGTGTCCATATGAGTTAAGTATCTGGGCTCCATACTATGATACCACCCTTTTCCAGAAGGAATGGACATACCCTAGAGGCGTAACCCCTGCAACCTTGCCGCATCTTTCCTGTTTCGACCATTACCGGGTTGTGAGGTCCTGATGCAGTCTCGTCCACAAAGCCATGCTTCGATCAACAAATGATCAGCAGCACTTCGTATGCCATATTACCAAATTGGGAATGTATCACTAGTAACCATCAACTACATAACCTCTGAGCTCTTACATCTCAAAGAAGGGTGTTAAGCTAAGAGAATAAATCTCCGCCACCAAACAGAAATGTATTTGATAGAAACTAGCTTTACATCTCAAAGTGTAACGTCAGACACACATCCATACAGTCTGTTCCGGGTACGAACAGAACTGAAGGCACTTCCAAAGAAGCCCTTGCAAATCCGGATAATTCCTTATCACGTCTGGACTTCCCATCACATATGGAGATCTTTATACAGGGGACTAGTCGGTGTAGAGACATTCGACGAGTTATCCTTTCGGTTTCGAAAATATCCGGTCTTAACCACCGGTCTTCAAATGCTATCCATAACGTCGTATCATTATTCAGAATGGGTTATAAGACACAAGGTCTACTTTCGGCTAAACCGAATAATGATCGCAATATTTAAAAAACATATGGTTATGGGATCTCAGTTAAGTCATAACTTTAAAACCCAAAATTTTTCCTTTAAATGGTTTAAACAAATTGCCATTCAAATCTTTTAAACAAAAAGATTTATTTCACAAAGTTCACCCATTTTTCACAAAGATTCAATTCACAGATTTCAAAACAACTTCCACTTCAAATCAGATTAACCCATCCAATCTTTAAATCAAAGATTAAATTCATAGCTTTCAAAATCGTTTCCAAAGATTCATTTATAACTTGGAAAACCATTTTCATTTCAAACTTGAAATCCTTTTTAACACAAATTGGAAATTCATTCCTTATATGAAAGCTTTTTTTATTTGAAAATAAATAGTTTTCGTTTCGGAAAAATCCGATTACCTTTGCATAAGTTAAAGCTCTTTAAGTGTAAAATTTGGGTTGAATTCAAATTCCCAAAATAATACTTTAAAATGGTTAAAACCCACATTTATAACTTATATAACCTTTTAAAGCCATAATTCGCAAATATTGAATTCAATTCCAAAACTTGAATTCAAATTTAAATCAAATTATTTAAATTCCAAAATTCTATCGAATTATTCAAAATAACTTTTTATCTTCAGAACATCTTTTCAAAAGCTTTTCACATTTAACCCAGTTCCATTTCCAAAACCATTTGGATTCAAAATTCAATTTAAAAATCATCTCAAAATTCTGTGACTTAACCAATTTCCTAATGCAATCCATATTTGTGTGTGTAAGGTGTAGTCTAGGAGTTTCACATAATAGTGCAACAACATAAATCATTACAGATTCAATCACAACAATATTGATAAGCGGTATAATCTATAACGCTTACCATCATTCACAGATTCACAGATAAATAATGTAAATTTATTACAGATAAATAAATTATATTCATAACAGCTCAAAACAAAACAAAGCATCATATATTGGAGATATCACAACATTTCGCAGCATTCAATATAATACAATCATCCATAAGTGAGATTAAGTAATCATCTGATTAATTTAAACAGATAACTAGTTAAGAATAAACTACTAATATTGGTTAATTAACATTAATTAATTATAAATCATTTAGATTAATTATTCTTTAAATCATTTGTTAATTAACCTTTAATTATTAATTAATTAACCTTTAATTATTAAATAATTAACCTTTAATTATTTAATTATCTATTAATTGATCACATTAATTAACCCTCAATTAATTACCATTTAATTAATTAATTACAATTAATAAATTAATCCTTAATTAATTACTATTCAATTATTTATCCTTAATTAATTACAATTATTTGATAAATAAATTTTAATCATTAATAAATTACTTTTAATTAAGTAATTACCTTTAAGTAATTAATTACCTTTAATTAATTAATTAGTCCTTAATTAATCACCTTAATTAAATTAACCTTTAAGTTAATTAAATAATTAATTAACCCCTAATTGATTATTATTTAACTAGTTATTCTTAATTACTCATTCTTAATTACTTGACTCAAAATCAATTTATCCTTAATTAATTACATTAGTTACTCATGAATTTAATTACCATAATTAATTAACCCTTAATTAATTACACAAAGTAAGTAGCTTTAATTTAAGCACACAAAGTAATTCGCTTAAATTTAATCTCACAAAATAACTACACTTACTTAATCCCTTAATTACATTCTTTAAATTTTATAAATTATCATTAACAATTAGTTAAATTTCAAAACCCTTAAGTTAACCAAAAGTCAAACCATTATTTAAGATAAGCCACTTAAATATAACGTTTAACACCTTTTAAATAAACTTGGGAATTTATTTAAAATAAAGGATATATATTAAAATAATTATCTTTAAACTTAACTATTTGACCAAAACTGATATACAGCATTTAATTAAGAAAGTATTTTAAAACTTGATTTAAACTTAAAATTTGAAAACTTGTTTAAGTTCTAGAAATCATAACTTTTTTTTTTCAACACAAACCCGAGATGACCCCAGAAAATTTGAACCTATCTTCGGGTATAATCCCACATTCCCCGAGTGAAACCCGAGTTCCTATTTTCCTTCCCTCCCTATACTTTGTTTTATTTCCAAATTTTTATAACTGTTCAAAATTGGTAACACATACGTGAATATGCTCGAATCTGTACTCGAGCCTACAACGAAGCTACACGAGGTCGCCTTCGAGTCCCCCTCTCTTCCTCAAATTTCATTATCATCGGACATTGATGGTATCGTGTGCACATGTACGCCTAAGACCACCATCTCCGATCATCGCGGTGACCACCAACAAATCGCTAATCATCTCCTCCAACGACTCGACCATCCATCACCATCATTTTGTTTAAAATTCAAAAACGAGCCAATCAACCAAAATCTGGGACTAAACCTTCGACTAATAACCACCACGCGCTGTCACGATCAACCACCAGAGATCACGCAATCTCGCCTGAACCACCGCCTCCGTTCCCTCCTTCTATTCCCCCGGCCGCGATGCATTCCGGTGCGACGTTGATGAAGAAATCGTCACATCCTCCACACCGAACAACACTGGGTAACAAACCCTACAACCACGTCGTTCTCCTTTCACGACGATCTGGATTTTCTGCCCTTATATTTCATTTAACCACCGGTGTTTGAACCTCCATCTGGCCAAAGCACGATGAACCCAGACCCACAAATCGCCAGAATTTGGCCATAAATCAATTTCCGTTCATCTCGTCTTTTCTCTTGAATTAGTGAACTAAAAACATTGAAATTTGTATTAATATTCATTATTTTTCATTACAAAATAGATTAAATAATTGAAACTATAAATCATTTGAATCGAATATTTTCATACTTATGAGTTTTACTGTGTTTTCTATTTTAAAAATAATTTCTTAATATAATTTCTGGAAATTATTTTTGAAATTTATTTTGACAAGCACAATCAAATTCTGTTTAGAAATCAAAACCCAATATTGATTTCTTTGGGTAGTATTAAATTTTCAAACAGATTTAAAACCTGTCATGTATGCTCAAAGGCAAGCTTTTGCCTGTTTTTCCAGACATGTAGACATATTTATGTATCACAGGTAAATATATACAAATATTTTCCACAACAACATTCAAGCATTGATCAAAACTATCAAGCTATCATCATCACATATATCAAGAAGAACTGGTTCAAAGACAAGTTTGCTCACCAGGGTATGTTTTTAGAGAGGAACATAGCATTGTTTGTTTTTCTTGAGTTTGATCTGAGACTTGCTTACTTGTATTTTCTTGAATCCTTAATTTTTTCCAAGATTTTATTTTTGTGAACTTTTCTTTGCTTTAGTTTCTTGGTTTAAAGTTGTTAGCTTGATCAGGTTGAATTTGAACCTTTTGTTTCAGGTTTTACTTTTGATCTGGGAACCTTTAAATTGCTCTGGTTCTGCCTTTGATTAAATCTCAGGCTTGCTTTCAAAACTGAGATGCTTTGAATTTGGTCTTAACTTTGAAATAGCCACATTACTGGAAAATGATTTGTTTGATTGCTTTCGATTCTTCTCGGGTTATACTTCTAGGCTTTTGAAAAATAAAAAAACTTTATTTTTAATTGATTCAAGTTTGATTTCTTTGCTTTTGTTTTTTTCTGTTTTGTTTTTCCTTATTTCAGATTTGAAGATGAGGGAGATTTTGAACTGAAAATGAATTAACCAGGATTTTTTTCATTAATATGTTATTTGTGATTAAAATATTAAAAGAAATTTGACTATGCCACTTGTTAATCTAGCATGCTAATTCATCTACACTTGTTCAATTACAAGAATAATTAATTAACACTTATTAATAAAATTCAAATTATGTTTAAGCCCTTTCCTCTCAATTAATTTACAAATTTTTGTTTTAAACCTTATTTTATTTCAGTTTATAAAACATGTTTAATCTATTTTATACTTACATATATATGTTATGTATTTTAAATTTTATACTTATATTTTCAAAAGATATATATGTTTTTAAAACTTTTATTAAATCTTGTTTTCAAATCATATATACATTATGCATACATTTTTCAATTTTTTTTTATTTACATAACTTTTCAAAGAAAAATGAATTAGAAATAATTTATACACTTAATAAATAATCATACATACATTTTAACTTCAATTTATTTATAAAATATTTATTATTCGAATTCCAAATCAAATCTCTATTTTACAATCTCTTTTCTATATATTGATTTCCTAAATATTTATTTAATTTAAAAAATTCAAATTCCAAATTAAAAATCCATTTATATAAATAAATAAACATTCATCTTATTAATTTGGAAAATTCAAATACAATATATATTTTATTCCCAAAATTTTATATTTATTACCAAATATTCCAAAGTTTAATCCCAAAGGTTAAATTAATTATCAAATTATTTTTAGCTAAAATCCAGGAATGTTACAAATTCACCCCTTAAGAAAATTTCGTCTCCGAAATTTTCTAGGGAGACAACAAAAGAATATAGAAAGATAGAAAGATGAATCATCAGCTTAAACTGAATATCTATTCTGCATTTGGCTTACCAAATCAAAATGTCAACAACATATACAAGAACGAATCGATTTAACTCTTCACAAGATACTCGGGTCATCCAGATCTATGAAATATGTAGGGGATTGGTTAGTTCGAAGGGGTAACTAACCACTCGTAGAATAAATCGGAACCCCAAAGAATAGACAGATATATAGATAAAATCCCAACACTTTTTAGTTTAGAATTCAAAGTATACCTATCAACCATAGCAACCAAAGAGAACAATTCATCCAAACAAACAATTCTGACCCATTTGGAGTTTATGTCCCATGCTAATATATCAAAGCTTTTTCCTAAAGCTGCTTGGAACTATCAAAGAATTGAAACTGGATGATAAATAAAAGAGGTTGATAGAGAAAGATTTTTCCTTGTTGTTACAGGGTATCGACCATTGTAGTCGTATTTCCCTGTGCCCTACCTCGTCCTCTTCTTGTCCTTATACTCACTATCAGTGGATAGTAAAAGAATTTACTGAGGCATATGGACGGATATCTTTGGGATACTCATTCTAGGGTATACTTCACGCTATCTCTAATGAGTTACTTAACGTGTTATACTCCAAAATCTAAAGTTCAATCTTTAGCTCTGATACCAAGATGTCATGACCTAAATTTCGGAGTTTAAAAATCGACATCCGTACTTCACTTGTACATGAATGCCGTAGATTCAACCGTTGAAATTTGACTGGTGCCGGAGCTTATAACACATTAAGTATAACAACACAGCGGAAGGAAAGAGTATATCATATAATTCCAATGAATACAATATACAATGATATACAATAATGATCTCAAATACATAACAGATATCAAATACAATGCTACAATGGAATAAATAAATTGAACTCCAAAGAAGGAACTCCAATAATCTCCATCTCTAAAGCATCAATCCAGAAATAGCTCGAACTCCCAATCAAGTTGTACTAAGCAAGGCCAGCATCCAAAGAATGAAGAAGATTACCAAAGACTCCAAAGACTATCGAATCCAATCTACAAGCCGGTTATCTGAAAAACCCAACTTAGACTGCCCGTGTGGAAAATTGTGGGCACCCAAAGTTTAGGAAGGGAACAATATACTCCGAGTCAGTCATGGGACTGGTATGAGCAAACAAAAAACAATTTATCTTTAAAACAATCAACAAAATAATTTTGAAAATATTGAAACCTGCAAGCTTTTTGGAAAATGAAACTACCGTAAGGTCTCCCGGCACACACACCATGAAATCGCACACTTGGGGGAGATTTCTCCTTATGATAGTCAAAAATGCTTACTACGCGAAAACCATTTGATATTATTATTAGTGCATAGTGGATAACATTTTGAAAGTATAATATTAATCTTAACCAGCACAGGTACCATTATATTATACCAGGTATAGCTACTACCTGAGGTGGCAGGTTATACAATTGCAATCGTAAAGGGCTCGTATTGTTTGATTGGATTTCCAACAAATGGTCAGACCAAGGAACTTCCTATTGCCACATGAGTACGCCTCTAGGGGGACGCCCTGAGAACTTACCCTATTCTCTGCCAACACAAGGTCGGTTTCCTCCCTGCCCGGGAGTAATATCTAAAGATATGCCACCCCCGGTCGTTTGCGACCTCTATCCGAGGTACCTCAATCACAAAGCAACATCACACAGTAATAAAATTTACAGTGTCCACATGAGTTAAGTATCTAGGCTCCATACCATGATATCACCCATTTCCAAAAGGAATGGACATACTCTAGGGACGCGACCCCTGCAACCTTGCCGCATCTTTCCTGTTTCGACCATTACCGGTTGTGAGGTCCTGATGCAGTCTCGTCCACTAAGCTACGCTTTTTCACAAAACCATGCTTCGATCAATAAATGATCAACAGCACTTCATATGCCACATTACCAAATTGTGAATGTATCACTAGTAACCATCAACTACATAACCTCTGAGCTCGTATGTTTCAAAGAAGGTTGTTAAGCTAAGAGAATAAATCTCCGCCACCAAACAGAAATGTATTTGATAGAAACCAGCTTTACATCTCAAAGTGTAACGTCAGACACACATCCATACAAGTCTGTTCCGGGTTCGAACAAAACCAAAGGCACTTCCAAAGAAGCCTTTGCAAATTCGGATAATTCGTAATCACGTCTGGACTTCCCATCACATATGGAGATCTCTATACTGGGGACCAGTCGGTGCAGAGACATTCGACGAGTTATCTTTTCGCTTTCGAAAATATCCGGTCTTCACCATCGGTCTTCAAATGCTATCCATAACGTCGTATCATTATTCAGAATAGGTTATATGACACAAGGTCCTCTCCCGGCTAAATCGAATTATGAGCGCAATATTTAAAAAACATATAGATATGGGATCTCAGTTAAGTCACAACTTTAAAACCCAAAACTTTTCCTTTAAATGGTTTAAACAAATTACCATTCAAATCTTTTAAACAAAAAGATTTACTTCACAAAGTTCACCCATTTTTCACAAAGATTCAATTCAAAAATTTCGAAACAACTTCCACTTCAAATCGGAGTAACTCATCCAATCTTTAAATCAAAGATTAAATTCATAGCTTTCAAAATCGTTTCCAAAGATTCATTTATAACTTGGAAAGCCGTTTTCATTTCAAACTTGAAATCCTTTTTAACACAAATTAGAAATTCATTCCTTATATGAAAGCTTTTATTATTTGAAAACAAATTGTTTTCGTTTTGGAAAAATCCGATTACCTTTGCACAAGTTAAAGCTCTTTAAGTATAAAATTTGGGTTGAATTCAAATTCCCAAAATAATATTTTAAAATGGTTAAAACCCATATTTATAACTTATATAACCTTTTAAAGCCATAATTCCCAATTATAGAATTCAATTCCCAAACTTGAATTAAATTTAAATCAAATTATTTAAATTCCAAAATTCTATCGAGTTATTCAAAATAAATTTTTATCTTCAAAACTCCTTTTCAAAAGCTTTTCACATTTAACCCAATTCCATTTCCAAAGCCATTTGGATTCAAAATTCAATTTAAAAATCATTTCAAAAATCTGTGACTTAACCAATTTCCTCGTGCAATCCATATTTGTGTGTGTAATGTGTAGTCTAGGGATTTCACACAATAGTGCAACAACATTAATCATTATAGATTCAATCACAGCAATATTGATAAGCAGTATAATCTATAACGCTTACCATCATTCACAGATTCACAGATAAATAATGTAAATTTATTACAGATAAATAAATTATATTCATAACAGCTCAAAACAAAAAAAGCATCATATATCAGAGATATCACAACAATTCACAGCATTCAATAGAATACAATCATCCATAAATGAGATTAAGTAATCATCTGATTAATTTAAATCAGATAAGTAGTTAAGAATAAACTACTAATATTGGTTAATTAATATTAGTTAATTATAAATCATTTTGATTAATTATTCTTTAAATCATTTGTTAATTAACCATTAATAATAAATTAATTAACCTTTAATTATTAAATAATTAACCTTTAATTATTAAATAATTAACCTTTAATTATTTAATTATCTATTAATTGATTGCATTAATTAACCCTCAATTAATTACCATTTAATTAATTAATTACAACTAATAAATTAATCCTTAATTAATTACTATTCAATTATTTATTCTTAATTAATTACAATTATTTGATAAATAAATTTTAATCATTAATTAATTACTTTTAATTAAGTAATCATCGTTAAGTAATTAATTACCTTTAATTAATTAATTAGTCCTTAATTAATGACCTTAATTAAATCAACCTTTAAGTTAATTACATAATTAATTAACCCCTAACTAATTATTATTTAACTAGTTATCCTTAATTACTTATTCTTAATTACTTGACTCAAATCAATTTATCCTTAATTAATTACATTAATTACTCATGAATTTAATTACCATAAATAATTAACCCTCAATTAATTACACAAAGTAAGTAGCTTTAATTTAAGCACACAAAGTAATTAGCTTAAATTTAATCTCACAAAATAACTATACTTACTTAATACATTAATTACATTCTTTAAATTTTATAAATTATCATTAACAATTAGTTAAATTTCAAAACCCTTAAGTTAACCAAAAATCAAACCATTATTTAAGATAAGCCACTTAAATATAACGTTTAACTCCTTTTAAATAAACTGAGAATTCATTTAAAATAAAGGATATATATTAAAATAATTATCTTTAAACTTAACTATTTGACCAAAACTGATATACAACACTTAATTAAAAAAGTATTTTAAAACTTGATTTAAACTTAAAATTTGAAAACTTGTTTAAGTTCTAGAAATCACAATTTTTTTCAACACAAACTCGAGATGACCCCAGAAAACTCGAACCTATCTTCGAGTAGAATCCCACATTCCCCGAGTGAAACCCGAGTTCCTATTTTCCTTCCCTCCCTATAATTTGTTTTATTTTCAAAATTTTATAACTGTTTAAAATTGGTAACACATACGTGAATATGCTCAAATCTGTACTCGAGCCAACAACGAAGCTACACGAGGTCGCCTTCGAGTCCCCCTCTCTTCCTCAAATTTCATCATCATCGGACATTGATGGTATCACGTGCACGTGTACGCCTAAGACCACCATTTTCGATCATTGCGGTGACCACCCATAAATCGCTAATCATCTCCTCCAACGACTCGACCATCCATCACCATCATTTTGTTTATAATTCGAAAACGAGCTGATCAACCAAAATCTAGGACTAAACCTTCGACTAATAACCACCACGCGCTGCCACGATCAACCATCAAAGATCACGCGATCCACCTGAATCACCGCCTCCGTTCCCCCTTCTATTCCCCCGGTCGCGATGCATTCCGATGCGACGTTGACGAAGAAATAGTCACATCCTCCACACTGAACAACACTGGGTCACAAACCCTACAACCACGTCGTTCTCCTTTCACGACGATCTGGATTTTCTGCTCTTATTTTTCCTTTAACCATGGTGTTCGAACCTCTATCTGGACCAACCACGATGAACCCAGACCCACAAATCGCCAAAATTTGGCCATATATCAATTTTCGTTCATCTCGTCTTTTCTCATGAATTAATGAACTAAAAACATTGAAATTTGTATTAAAATTCATCATTTTTTATTGCAAAATAGATCATATAATTGAAACAATAAATCATTTGAATCGAATATTTTCATACTTGTGTGTTTTACCGTGTTTTCTTTTGTTAAAAATAATTGCTTAATATAATTTCTGGAAATTATTTTTGAAATTTGATTCTGACAAGCACAAACAAATTTTGTTTAGAAATCAAAACCCAATATTGATTCCTTTGGGTAGTATTAAATTTTCAAACAGATTTTAAAACCTGTCATATATGCTCAGAGGCAAGCTTTTGCCTGTTCTTCCAAACATGCAGACATATATATGTATCACAGGTAAATATATACAAATATTTTCCACAACAACATTCAAGCATTGATCAGAACTATCAAGCTATCATCATCACAGATATCAAGAAAAACTGGTTCAAAGACAAGTTTTCTCACCAGTGTATGTTTACGGAGAGGAACAGAGCACAGTTTGTTTTTCTTGAGTTTGATCTGAGACTTGCTTACTTGTATTTTCTTGAATCCTTAATTGTTTCCCAGATTTTATTTTTCTAAACTTTGCTTTGCTTTAGTTTCCTGGTTTGAAGTTGTTAGCTTGATCAGGTTGAACTTGAACCTTTTGTTTCTGATTTTACTTTTGATCTGAGAACCTTTAAATTACTCTGGTTCTGCCTTTGATTAAATCTCAGGCTTGCTTTCAAAACTTAGATGGTTTGAATCTGGTCTTAACTTTGAAATAGCCACATGACTGGAAAATGATTTGTTTGATTGCTTTTGATTCTTCTCGGGCTATACTTCCAGGCTTTTGAAAACAGAAAAAACTTTGTGTGTAATTGATTCAAGTTTGATTTCTTTGCTTTTGTTTTTCTTTGTTTCAGATTTGAAGATGAGGGAGATTTTGAACTGAAATGAATTAACAGGATTTTTTTTCATTAATATGTTATTTGTGATTAAAATATTAAAATAAATTTTAGTGTGCCACTTGTTAATCTTGCATGCTAATTCATCTACACTTGTTCAATTACAAGAATAATTAATTAGCACTTGTTAATAAAAATAAAATTATGTTTAAACCCTTTCCTCTCAATTAATTTACAAATTTGTGCTTTAAAGCTTATTTTATTTCAATTTATAGAACATGCTTTATTTATTTTATACTTACATATATATATATATATATGTTATGTATTTTAAATTTTATACTTATATTTTCAAAAGATATGTATGTTTTTAAAACTTTTATTAAATCTTGTTTTCAAATCATATATACATTATACATACATTTTTCAATTTTTTTTACTTACATAACTTTTTAAAGAAAAATGAATTGGAAACAATTTATACACTTAATAAATAATCGTACATACATTTTAACTTCAATTTATTTATAAAATATTTATTATTCGAATTCCAAATCAAATCTCTATTTTACAATTTATTTCTATATATTTTTTTCCTAAATATTTATTGAATTTAAAAAAATCAAATTCCAAACTAAAAATCCATTTATATAAATAAGTAAATAAACATTCATCTTATTAATTTGGAAAATTCAAATACAATATATATTTTATTCACAAAATTTTATATTTATTACCAAATATTCCAAAGTTTAATCCCAAAGGTTAAATTAATTATCAAATTATTTTTAGTTAAAATCCAGGAATGTTACAAGCATTTTGATTTATTTTTAAAGAAACACTATGGGATAAGTACAAGTTTTGGTTAATAAATTGAAATTTTTATAAAAAATTATTTGTCTTAACAAAATTAAATATGAAGTTCGATTACCAATAACAATGGTTTAACTAGTATATAGGAAGGTTCATATGTGTTAATTATGAAGTATGTTCTAATTGAAAATCTTTGTTTAAAAAAAGTGGTAAATTCAAAGTAAAGGATATAACAATTTTATCTTCTAAGTCAACATGGTGCTAAGATGATTTTGCAAAACTCTCTCTTTCTAAAAAAATATAGAAAAAAAACAAAGAAAAAAACTTTTGTATATATATATAACACCTAGAGTCATGTGTTCACACTCGTGTGTTCACTCGCCAAGCTCTATACCCTTCTCATGTAAGCCCGAAAGGCGGTGCATGATCGGTATATCCGGCCTCAGTTTATCTGAGTTAGGTGTATGTATATAAAAATTCTTTTTAATAACGCCTACATTCGATAAGTGTTCACACTTATGTGTTCACTCGCCATGCTCTGTATTCCCCTCACATCAGTCTACAAGGAACGGGTAATATATCTGGCCTCATTTTACCTGAGTTAGGCATATGTAAATATTGTTAACATTAATAAAATTTTCAAATAAGGGAGAGCAAGCAATTGAAATTCAAGCACGATTTTAACTTGTTTGATTTAACTTGTTATTGAAAATAAATGAGAATACCACTTTGACAAGCGTTGATAATCAATTAAAGATCCATTTCATAATTATATTATGTTATCAACCGAAACAACTAGCCAAACTATAGACTATCTGTTATGACAACTTAATTTTTGTGGGAAATTTTAGCAAGTAAATGACTCAAATTTTCAAGATAATGACCAAAACTTATATTTAACTTATTTGTGCTGAAATAAAGTAAATCCTTCATTGTAAATATTTTCAAAAACTCGCATTCATCTCATTGTAAATAAATCTTGCATTTTGTAAATATTTTCACTTTGCATTCGGATTTTGTGGGTAGTATTCGCTGAAAACCCTCATGAGACAACACTCGTCCTACTGGGGACACCTAGAGGTTTAACATTTTGTTGCATATGCTCAATGAAATTGTGCTCCCTATGAAAGTGGACTTATATTAGTTTTCCTTTATTCGAGGACAAATAAAAAGATAACTGTAGGGGTATTCGATATGCGCGTAAATGTGGTTATATATACATCATATTTTATCTCTTTTTATTTAAATAAATATCATGTTTAGGCATTTTAACAGGTTTAAAACCAAAATACAACTGTTTCAAATCATATATATTCGTCTTCATTCAGGGGTAAAATGGTCATTATTGTGCATGTGTCAATTTGGGAATTTCTACTTGGACATTTTTATGATGTTTGTAGGAAATTTTGATGCATATGGAAGAGGGATTCATGAAGGTATATGTATGTACAAATGAATATAAAGGAAAGAAGAAAGAAATAATTCAAGTCCAAGATCATGGGCGACCCCACCCACTTGCCTAAATATACAATTAGAAGCTAATGGACAACTAAGTGGAGGATAAAGCTTCATACACATTTATTGAGGGATTAATTAGTGGTAATGGTTACTTGGTGGCCACACTTTCTAAAGAACATTCTAGGAAGCACCCTAAAAATTGAATTAGGGTTTTATGCATGTATAAATAGCTCTCTTATGTATATGTAAATATCTTCTACTCCCTCATATATTTGCTTAGGAAATTAGCAAGTTGTAAACAAGAATCAAAGTAAAATAAAAATGGCTTCCAAGCCTTTTTCTTCTCTCTTTTCTACGTGCTTTTCTTTGTTTTATTGTTAATTTTTATTTCTATGTTCTCTTTCTTTTTATGTTCATAACTTAGATTTACATTCATGCAAGTAGTGTAGCTTTAATTTTTATGCAAATAGTTAGTAGTTAATCTCTTTTTTTTGCTTTGCTTAATTTTCATTTGTTAGCTTTTTAATGTTGAAACATACATGGGTTGATTTGATAACACAAATGAGTACCTAAACCCCTTAAATTTAGGGGTAATGAAGCTCTCAAATATTATGTAATTTTAACATTTTTATGATATATGATCTCTTTAGCTTGTGCTTTATGAAAGTGAATTTTGATGTAAGTTTATACAAGTGGGTTTTATAGCTTATATTGCTTATTGAAATGAGCTATTCTTATTCAATATAAACACAATTTACATCATCATTTGCTAATTAATTTTTGATTTTGAAATGAAAGTAAAAATGAAATTTGATGTTCTATATTACTAGTTACAATAGTAAATAGATCATATTTAAAATAGCTTTTTATTTGGCTTCATTTTCATATGAATTGATAAGTGGTTTATTTGTTGTATTATAGTTTGATGGTTTAAGTTATGTTAATTAATAACATAAACAAACCATACTTATGATAAACACAACAATTATTTCACTTAATATCAAAGCTAGAGATCATAAATTATTTGTTTGTCGATTAACAAAAAATATGAGAGTAGATTTGCACTAAATTGTTCTCTAGTCTAATAGTTTTTAAATCACATTTCAATTCTAGCTTTAGCTTCTTTTTTGTAGTTAACAATTTCCTCTAACTTTGGTCTAATTTGATTGAATTGAAAATTTTAAAATTCCTCGCGGATCGACCTATACTCGCCACATACTAAAATTGTACACCGTGCGCTTGCGGTTAAATTTAATTTGAAATTTTTCGACAGTTTTCTAACTTGATAGAAAACTAGTCGTCGAACATTTCTATAAAAATGTTTTGGTTATCGTGAGGTAAAAACCCATCGTGTTTATGTGTGACGCGGTCTTACGAGATACCTTTGTTTGATAACTCCAATATTCAAATTGAGTGTGTTTTCTCACGCCGGTTTTCTAGACTGACTCAGGTGTTATTTTATTATAATGCTCGGGTCAGACCGAGTATTACAGATTCAGGTTAAATGCTAGGGAGTTCAGGAGGCTAGCTAGAGGAGTTTTAGGTGCATTTCCATCCCTGACTTATATTCCGCTGTGTAAGGACAGCTATATAACTGTCCAGTTTGATGTATTGATTTCATACTCTGATGATTGTAAGATAAGCTGTTACAGATTCTTTTGTATTAAATCTGTTATTATATATTATATTTTATTCCGCTGTGAGATTCTGTGTTGTTGTTTCTATTTCTTCTTCCATCTTTTCTTCTTTACCCTAGTTATTCACTCTTTCGTACATTTTGGGTTGAACGAGGAAGAATTATTAACAACTCAAGGCGTATGGATGTGTGGATCGCTACAAATCAAGTTATGAATCAAATAACTAAGTAGTCCTTCTTCATTTACCTACTTAGTATTGAAGGATTAGTTATTGGGATTAATAATAAATTGTGTTTTCAAAGACATGTTTTGATCTGTTTAAAATGAATTTGAAATAAGAATTTTCCATAATTTGTTTGTGAATATACTTATATCAATGATATAAGTATATAAATATTTGGTAAATAATTAAAGAGATTTGATTAATAAGAGATTAATTAAAAGGGGCTTAGTGGTTTCTATGGGAAATTTTATCTCTGTTTGATGTGTGTTTATTTGATAGTCAAATAACTGACTATCAAATTTTGGCCAATTTTTAACTCTGGAAATATCTAAAGGAAACACGGGAATTATAAAGTACACTTATCTTAGATGATACTACTATATATATAAACTCGTTGTGTTCTTCTAGGACAAATAATAAGGAGATCCATCCACTTAAACGGTTAAGGGGTTGTAACAACCCTACCACAATACCCAGTTTAGCAAAGAACATAATAGGTTTGTCGTCTTCTAATCCAGAGGATAGGGCTTGACAAGGTGATTGAATGTAAATATATCTTTATACTAATCTTGATATGTCTTGAAGTAAAATTTGACGTGTACAATATTAATACAAAGTAATAGACATAATGGTTTCTCAAAATCAGAACAATATATCATATGAACATCAATTAGAGACCACAGTAGAATAATAAACATTTATGCTTACACAAACTGTAAGTGTACAAAATGAAATACCAGACTCAATAATGTACAAGTTTACAATTATCTAACCTTAGTTATACATTTAAAATAAAAGTCCGAATTTCATAAATAGGATAAACTAAATGTCCAAATGTTTATCTTCTTGCTAGCCGAACCATCCAATGGTCAACTGGTTCTATAACCTGAAAAGTCTCGACCTGACCTGAGCAAAATAACACTAGGGTCAGACTATCTCTAAATATCCAATAGAGTGAAAACAAGATATAACATAAGAGCAAATAACATATAGGTTAATACAGATGTCTATGAAATAACGAGTCATGGGAATTAATTTAATATAAAACACGATTAGAAGTTTAAGTCACAAATATGAACTAGTCACTAAAACATAGAATAACATAATTAACTTAACTTAGCATCCATCATAAGACACAAGAATGTATATATTTATTTCACAAACACAAGACACAAGAATGTATATCTATTTGACGAACACAAGACACAAGAATGTATATTTATTTCATGAACACAGATATAAGAATATATATTTATTTCACAAGCATAGAATAGCCACAGAATCCAAATATCTAGAATCCAAGAGATCTTACTCATAATGATTGTAATGATCATACATAGAACCGTAGTAAACAAAAAAAGAAATTCGGTATCACACGAACCGATCCGATATCAGTGATCACACAGGATCATAATATGATCTCATGGACAATAGCCATGACCAAATATTTTGGCTTTATTTTAGATTATTTGCTTGAAAAGAAATCCAGGAGTAGACTTCCTAAGGATCTAGCAGTCACTTGCCGCACATCACGAGAGAGTAAACTCTAAAGTTCCAAATACTATCACCTTCAGTAATCACCAGAGTCTAACCAATACGTCCCATACCGGATTATGAAATCCAAGTATTTACTAAAAGCTAGTAAATATCACTTATTACAGATACCATTGGAAAACCTGAACTACACTCTCTTAAGGATCTAGCAACCACTTGTTGCACAATAGAAGAGAATACAACTCTAAAGTGTTAACTACTTTTCCAAATACTATCCCAAGAATTTAACCAAAGCATCTCATACTACCCGGTGGAATTTGAGTATTCGCTAATGGATTAGTAAATTCCACTCAAACATTCTATTCAATAAGTTGTACCATAATCGACGAAGCGTTATTTAGAAGCATTTAAACCAATCGGTAACACTAAGACGATTATTAGTACTTCCTAAATTATAAAATTAAGGTTCTCAAAACATTTATCACTTTGATTTCAATGTTTATAACTAATTATATAATTTTCCATAAACCTGTTTATTATTAGTTAACTTTAGTAAAATATTCACTTATTGGGTAAAATATCCCATAACTCAATTTATTCCAAGATTTCACTTGTATACTCAATGTTGTCTCAAATTTCCATTTAATCAATACTACTCTCAAAGACATATTCCAAAACCATATCCATAATCCATTTAGTTTAAACCTTAACAAATTAAAAATTAAACATTAATTAAACTTTAACTAAATAGACATTCATTTATAATTAAACTCTAATTAAGTGAATAATTAACCTTTAATTAAATAATAATTAATCAAATAATCAAATCTAACTTAATAATTAATTAAAATAATTAACTTGATTAAGTAAAAAATTTAAATACCTTTTATCTTAATTAATCCTTACTTAAAACTTCCTTAGTTAAAAATAATAAACTTCGTCAATAAATTTTAAACTGTAATTACTTGACCTAATTAATTAAATAATTATTATTAAATATAAGAAGTTAACCTTTTTTCTTATTTAACGAGTTTTAAAAACAATTCAAAAGTAAACACTTTAAAAGTTAAAACTGTGAAATATTTTCGAACTTCATCCATAGTAACTGTCGTTATAAAACGTAGTTAGCTAGAATTGGTTCCTAGATGAAAATCTCACTTTAACTCTTTCTATAAAATATTTGAAAACCTAAATGAAAGGTTTTGAAAACTTAAACAAAAGGTATAAACTTGGAATCGTTTTACAAATCTAAAACTAGAAAATAAGAATTTTCTTTTCAACTCGGATCTCAAGTGCTTTGCAATTTGTAAAGGTGCTAACTTTAGAACATACACTTGGTTTTTGTTTCACAGTCACACTACCATCATATCATAAGCCAAACATCACATATACATATTCAATCATCTCAACATATCATCCAAACTACAATTCTACGCCAAGTCAGCAACTTGTAACCATATATCATCCAAACAACATGATAATTCAACGCACCAAGCAATATATTTTTACAACATATAGTTCATTCTAATCAACTCGATTTCTTTTCGAAAAAATGAGATTTTGTACTCACCGAAGCTTATAGATTAATGGAGAACTTCTACTAGAACTTTGATACGAGATAGAACTTTGCAAAAATGAAGTCGTTGGATGCTTGCACACCCAAAATGGGCTCGGCCTTAGAAAAATTGGGCTTGGCCATGGATGTTTGTGGAGGGTGTGGACTTTTAGCTTGGAAGAGAAGTGTTGTAGTATATGTCGAAGCACTTCAGTGAACTTTAGAAGAGATTTTAAGATAGAAAGAAGTGATTTTATCATGTTAGAGTTTATAAAGAGAAGCCATGGAATATTCCTCAAGCTTTAGGAAATTGAAAATGGAGAAGAAAGTTTGTAAAGTGAGAATTATAAAAGGGAAGGCGTATTTATAAGCTTACGAAAACCTTTAAATACATAAAGTAACTTGAAAATAATAATCTACACATGCATGCACTCCCATACCCTCCCCATAACTTCCGCCCATCACATGTACCCCCTCAAACCATGCAAACTATTCATGCCATGCACTCTTATCTTTTGTTTTTTAGATAAGTAAATTTATATGTTAAAATGTATACATTTTTATATAAAAATCTTACTTATCTTTATATATAAGCTTAAGTAAGAATACGTGTACATGCATATATTCTCATGGAAAATAGTTCGTAATATGCATATATGTGTTTACAATAGTGTTTTAACACTTTAAAAAACTTTTAACCAATGAAAAGTCGAAATTTCGAAAAAATAAGTTTCGGCCACATTTTTTATTTTTCTATGAACTATATAAATTGGTAAACAAAATTTAGAAGCTGTTTTATCATCATTATTGAATAGTTTAAATAGGTTTATTGAAAATAAAATCCATTAAATAAATTATTCAAATATATTTTAAGTGGCCAATTTTTAAAGCGATAAAATTTTGGGTCGTTACACTAAGTCTTTACTTATATTATCTTAGTTAAACATTGGACTTAGCTTACTAATTCCCTTTTTATTTTAGGTAATAAGATTTACCTTAAACGCTAATCTACGCATAAATCTAGGATTGTCAATGGATACCCAAAAAATCCGAAATTCGTCCGCATACGCATCCGAAAAGCGGATAAATATGCGATATCTGAAAAAAGATGCAGATGCGGATACGAAGACATCCGTATTCGAAAATTGTCCACCCGGTTTTGTCAAGATTACAGTTCAAAATATGTATATTTTAGTACAGTGAAATATATTCGTTTATTATTTTATTGAGTTAGTAATTTATATTATATGCATTTAATGCTTGTTTACTGCTCAAAACTATTTATTATTATCATATTTTTTAATTTGTATCACTTTTATAATTAATGGGATTGAAAAATATTTACATTAGACTAAAAGTTTATTATATAAATCTTGATTTATCGGTCGTTAACGGATATGATAGTTATTCGATATCCGTCTATATCCGTGAATGCGGATATCCAATATTCAAAAATGATTTTGGATGTGGATGTAGATATGGCACTATCCGCATCCAAAAGCATCCGTTGATAGGCGTACATAAATCCCCTTTTTATGCTCATAAATGTCAATTTTTTCATAAAATCCTAGCAGACATTCCTTAAACATTTATATATGTTTACGAATTTCAAATTAGTAACCTTTTATATTTATTCCATTTTATCAGTCTTTTTTATCCATTTGTCCTTTTTAATTGCAAGTCCCAAATTCATTTCCATCAATTGCCCATTAATTGAAGTTACAGTCTTCAATTAAGCGATTGTAACCCTTAATCTAATCCTATCCATTATTTTCTTATTTATTAGGGTTATAATCCTTTATTTTTATTAATTGTTGACAATTCCTTATTTATTTCCCATTAATAGAAATTTCTACGTTTTCAAATTCTTCCTATTCGCTTTCTCTAAATATAAACATAACTAACGAATGTTACACATAAATAACGTACAAATAAATGCTGTTTTCCTTTATTAATGCAATAAATACATATAAACTACTTATTCCTATCTAAATATATTCTAGTCATAAATATATAACTAGAATGTTTTCCGTATTTAATTTTCTAGCATTAAATTCCTTAGGAAGATTTTCCGCTATGATTTCCATATAATGGTTTTAACACAAAAGGAAAGATTTACTACACTTGAAATTACAAGAAATGGATGAATTCTTTCTGTTTGGAATAAACAGTGTAAACTACAGAGAATAAATCTATACTTTACACATCTATTCCTCGTTTTGTTTTAGTCCTTGTTAAATCAAGTGTTGCCTATTTGAATCAAAAGTGGAAAAGTAAACAAATTTATAAAAATCAAATGGATATTCTTTCCATAAATTAAATTATGGAATCTAACTTAACGCAAAATTGGACAATAATCCAAAAATCCTATTTTACACCCAAGTACAGATCTGTAATTAAAATGTACAACATTCAAATTCTAAAATCTTTACGATTGATTTTCAGATTTAGGTGTAAAAATATTTCAAATTAAGTCTAAAATAAGAATATGTAGGTAATAGTTTTCTACACTAATTTAAGCCTACTATTAAAAAATAAAATTGATTTAGGCATAAAAATCAAACGTATGCCAATGTAATAAATTTAAATCATAAACAATATATAAAATTTTCCACTCACCTTTTAAAAGCGATCCAAATCTCCAGATCTGAAGTAGAACCTCAAAATCATCTCCAACTCCTTTTTAATTCGAGAAATATGCATGAAAGCATATATATATATATACATTAGAATTACAAATCTGAGAAGGGATTTGGGATTGGAAGAGATTTGGGATTGGAAGAGAAAATAGGTACAAATATACAAATATATATAAATTACCTCATATATGAATATAATTTATTCTCTTTTCCTTTTTATTAGATTTCTATTCTCCTCCAATTTGTATGAATATAGATTTAAATATCTTATTTTTATAATTTAAAAAGAATATGGAGACGAAGAAATTGAGGGCCTTTCTACCGCTTTCAAAAACATATGAGAAGAGAAGGGAGATTGGGCATGAATTTATAGGCGTAAGAATCAATCTCAACCGTAAGAGCAAAATATATTAAATCCGGCCCGAATGGCCTATGTTAACCCTAGCCGCCACACACAAAGCGGTCAACCGTTACGTTCCGCTGCCCCTAGTCGAATGCCTATGACGGTGGGTAGACCTGTGGGATCAAGTTAAATTAGTTAATTTTTCTTATTTATTATTTTCATTTCGAATTCCTTTTTCGTCTGTAACTTCTATATTCGGACTCCAATTGCAAAACTTCAAATATGAAAGTTGTTTAGAATTTCGCCATGAACGCAATGGTACATGCATCATAGTCAAATTTTATCGTTTGCAAAAATTCCATTTGTGGGGCTAAATAAATTAAATAACTAATGTCAAATTACGAGGTGTTATAAGGAGGAAAGTGAACAAGGTTCTCATATGAGGAATGTGGGGTTTTTTGTAAAGGCTATCTTTGATTGGCTGCTGATGAAGAGGAGAGGAAAGAATGGAATGAGGGAAATGAAAGGAAAAAGGGAGGCTCCCATGCTCTTATGCACAATTTCCCAATAACTATTTACCATGTTTCTTTAGATATTACTGCCAAATGTCAGTCTTTAGATAGCGCCATACTAGCGCTTATAGGAGGTAGGATTCTTTTTTACAATCCACGGGCCGCTATTCAGTATGTACGTGCCCGTTTAGGAAAGTCAACATTTGATAGTCCCTGTTATTTTCATGTTAGCTATACGATTATTATAGATCTGGCTGGAGCTATGGAACCTTCGATTGCTTTTGAGTCAGAACCTGTGCCCCTATGCCCTTCTAAACCTATGGTATAAGAGGATCACCCAGAAATCATTGCTACCTTGAAAGTTGATGCAGACATAGAGATTGTGGGCTACAATTAGGGGTCTAAGGCTTTGATAAGGATGAGTTCCTAAGGCATGCATAATGGCCAAGTACCCAGAAGAGATGTCTAGATTCAAGCTTGTGGAAGCGGAGGATCTTGGACTTATAAAGAAGAAGTTGAGCTCAATCCAAAGCTGAGAAAATAAAAGAAATAACGAAGTCGAATGAGCTCAAATCTTCTGGCAAGATTCATTTTTCTCAGTCCAAGTGAGACATACTCCTCTCTTGATCGATGTTCTAAAAAAAATTTCATATCCAATTTTGATATCTTTTATAAGGGCTTGTGCACATTTTTTCTAATTATCATAGCTTTATGATTCGGTACTTAGCTTTGTTATGAGTGTTAAATGTCAAAACATTTTATGATCGATTTTTCAGTTACACAACGTCATACTTTTTCCTACTTAATTATTTATACAGACATATTATAACAACCCCCATCTTGACTTCTGAAACTAAACGCTATAGACGCTGCAGTCATCTATAATATTAATTTATGGTAACAAAATACGGTCATATAAATGGTATCCGTAATATCAAAAGCATAATAATATGAAATAAAAATAGAATTTCACATTTCATTTCAATCATAATTTCATATTCAGTACATAATTCTAAAAGGTTACTAGGTTAAGATAAAATATAACTATTGCAACATACTCCAAGAGCGATATATGAAGATGACCCCTTGAATGATCAGAGTTACTAAATAAACAATCATAACATCTGCCATGGCACATAACTTTTGATACAACATAATAGATAAATAGATAATCTCTTACATAGCTAATATTCGTCTCCTGTATGGCTTCGGAAGTTTTATTTACCAAAGCTACTAAACCTGTAAACCTTAACTCTCAATCCCTACAAATTTAATTTTGAGCATCCGAGAGTTTAAGGGGAAAATATAAACTTCTAGTCAAACATAAAGCTTGGTGTGAATAATAATATGCCATCTCGATTAATTGATATCTAGTGAGACCATGTCGCTTTGCGAAATGGGTTCTCCACTCACTAATATCCATTAAAAACAAATCTTTTGCAAATCAAAGTCCTGCTACCAAATTGGTTAAAATAACACCGTTGGTTAAAATAAACACTATAATAAAAACAACAATAGGTATGCATGAAAATTGGGTAATCTTGACTATTCGTAAAATCAGTGGACTATACGTCCTAATATTCAGTTTTCATAGAGTAACTACCAACCTACACGGCTAACGCGGGCCTATCAAATCTATCGAATTATATAACAACCTGTTGGAAGAAAATTGGACAATCTGTCTGTAACTTTCTATTCCTAGATTCAACCAATGCAATGGTTTTGCAGGCTCACCAGTAACCTAAATCATCTTTTACATTCCTTTTTATACTTGAACCTACTTTTAGTCTCATCCGTAACAAAGCCCTACGCATTGGAATTTTTGACTTATATCAGCTAGGGGCTACTAGCTAAAGTACAGAGTGCAACCTTATACCAGTACCATCTGGTTTTCTAATCTTTGAGTCAATCTTTTAGTAAAATTTAGGGTTAACTACCCTATCCATATTCTTTTAAAACAAAATCTTTGTAAATGATCTAACCATTGAAATCATACTTAAAACAAGAAAATTTTAAGCCTTTACTCTGTCAAAATATTTATGCCATGATATATACTTTTATAACACTACAATTATGAAGGTCGAAGTCATTAGAGGTCGTCGCCTCTCAAAACCATAGGCCATAAGCGCAAAACAATGGATAACTGTTATATTGATATAAGCGGCAAGGGCATAGCCGAAGAGGGTTTTCACCCTTCTTTCGAAGAATCTAAAACCTTTAACTTTTAAGACACTAGACCAAAAGGCCAAAAAAATCCACTTCTCATAGTGTCGAAGTCGAAGAGCATTTCATAGTTTAAAACCTTTTAAAGAATACAGTCAAGTCTTTGATTTCAGCGTCATTGCCTTAAAGAAAATAGCAGCCGCAATAGAGCAGAAATCATAAGGAGTGGCATTATTGCCCTCTCATAAATAGTTCAAAGGATTAAAGTCAAAGAAGTAAAACGTGGCACTATATACTACCGAAGTCATAAATGGCAAGATTATTCCTATGGGGTCGAAGTCATCAAAAGGCAGCATCATGTAGCCGATAAAATAAGCAGCCTCATTAGCGTCAAAATAGTCACTTCAAAAATATAGAGTTGGAGACATTATAAAACATACGACATAAATAAGTGCGACATCAACCTCTTTGAAGACCATGACGACGATGTCATTACTTGGCTATCACTTCGACCAAACCAACATACTCCACATCAATCGAAGTGACATCTTATGCATTAGCCCTGGACGATGTTGAAGTCCATAGGGGCAGAGTGATAGGTGCGGCATGATGACCTTCATAGTGGTAGAACCGTAATTAAAGAGAAAACTATTTTATTTCCTTTAAAAGTAGTTTCTTTCCACCAAACCCGGTTATTTGTCAAAATACTATTGGGTAGCATTCTTTTTACCTAAAACCTTTCAAAAAACTGCTCAAGGGCAGGTTATCATTTCCCATGTAATTGGTAAACCCTATAATTTTTATTAATATCTTAATAATTAATTAAGCCATTCTCACTTAGAGAATTCATATTACATTATAAACACTTGAAAAAAAATCCCAAAAACCAGAATAAATCAATTTAACCATATTCTTCATCATATAAAATTTTGAGGCTAAATTTAATTACTTTTAGTATCTCAAACCCGAAACAATCAATTTTCTACCTTTAGAAAATCCCTAAAAAATTCATACTTGCTTGGAAGATTATGAAATTAAAATCCCACTTCTAAAATTATAAATCTAATATCATATCAATGTTCAAGTCATTTGGATGTCAAATGATAGGTTTATAACTTAATCCTATCACTTAGTTTCATAAATAAATTCCATAAATTCACTAATAAGCATATCATCATTCAAACCTCTAAAATATGGCATATTATTAGCAAAAGAATCAGATTTACTCTTAAAATCAAATATAATATTTAAAACATGATAAGCATAACTATTACTCCCCTTGAATGGATTAAGAAAGTTGAGATTTGTATTTTCATTTGATTCCCCTAGCTTTCTACTTTATTTCCAAGCGTTTCCTTCCTCTTGAACACTTGTTAACGGTCGACCTAAGCTTTCTTTGATTTCGTTTGTGAATAAGTGAAGAGAGGGAGGGAATGTGAATAAGGGTTTATGATAAGAAAATGTGATCTTTTTCTATTTTGTCCTTCTCATGTACCTTCCTACTTATTAATATTCTTATTGATTCTATTAATTCATTAATTAGGCTCGACCCTTATTAATGACTAAATCTCAATCTCCTTATCATTTAAGATTATTTTATTCAATTTACCCAATTAAATGTCCTAAATAATGTTAGTCAAAATTAGGTTTGTTGCAACCTCCCCTCCTTAAATAATTTCATCCTCGAAAAGCATAGATGTAAAACATACAATCAAACAAGTCAAGGGGTAAGTGTCCCTAATCCTACTCTCTATTTCCTAAGTATAGTATCTCTAATTGTCACTCCACTGAACTCTTAATAATCTGTCTACCTTGTTCCTTAGATTTTTCTCATCCTTAGCCATAATATGAACTGGATGTCTAGCTATAGTCATATCCGGCTTCACTACTAAATCTTTCAATGTAGATGGAGTTATAGCAGTCTTTGGATCTTGAAAACATTTCCTCTGATGAGAAATATGGAAAACATTATGGACTCCTGCCAAACTGCTTGGTAACTCTATCCTATAAGCGAGTTTCCTAATCCTCTCCATGATAGGAAATTTACCTACATATCTTGGTATGAATTTTCCCTTCTTTACAAACCTTACTACAACCTTTATTGGTGATATTTTGACAAAAGCATAATCTCCAATTGAGATTTCTAAGTCTTTCCATCTTTTATATGCATAACTTATCTACTTGGATTGAGTTTCTTTCATTCTAGCCCGAATCAACTTAGTCTTTTCTATGGCATTTTTTTAACCATATCTTGTCCAAGAACTAATCTATCTCTGGTCTCTAATCAACATATAGGTGATTTACACGACCTTCCATATAAAGCTTCAAAATGTGACATCCTTATACTAGTTAGATAACTATTATTACATGAAAACTCGACTAAGTGTTGATGGTCTTTCGATGATCCTCCAAAATCTAGCACAGAAGATCTTAACAAATCCTCCAAGACTTTGTTAACTCTTTCCATTTCCCTATCAATCCGTGGATGGTAAGTGGTACTCATGTTGAGCTTGGTACCTAAAACCTCTAGTAGACCCTTCCGAAATTCGCCAGTATTAAGGAATCTTGATCCGGTCCAGCTATGTTTTTTATAAACAACTTAATTAAAACACATATCATTCTTCTTGACTTTACATATATAAAGTAGGCACTCTTTGTTAATCTGTCCACTATAACTCAAATACTTTCATTTCCTTTATTCAACCTCGGCAACTCGTCTAATAAATCCATAGATATAGAATCCTATTTCCACACTGAAACATCTAAAGGCTAAAGCGATCTGCTTGGCTTCTGATGTTCAGCTTTTACTTGATGACAGTTCAAACACTATTTTACCTATAAGCCAACATCCTTTTTCATACCCTCTAAAAAGAAACTCCGCATCATATTCTGATATATCTTAGTTCCTCTAGGATGAATAGTGAACTTCGATTAGTGACATTCCCTAAGAACTTCCTTCCTTAGGTCTCCAACGTCTAGAACACATAGTCGTCCCTTCTGTCTAACCATATGTTTTGGTCAAGATAAAAATCCTTCAAGTCATCAATCTTATTTTCGCCTTCCAATCTTAATTATTTTAGTTAAGACTAGATCATATTTTTGTTTAGAAGCAATCCTTTCGATCAATACCGATCAAACTTCCAAACAAGATAACATTGCAATACTCTGATTAGAACTGGCAGTCAATCTTAGTCTCACATAAGTAGTCAATGCTTTCAAATCTTTCCATTTAGCCAACATAGCTAACTCCATACTCTGATGTTTCCTGCTAAGTGCATCTGCAACTTTATTTCCTTTCCTTGTTAACTCCAAAATCGTAAGCAACTGAAAACTCCAACCATATTTGTTGTCTCATATTCAACTCTTTCTGAGAGAATAATTATCTTAGCGACTTGTGGTTTTTATACAACTTGAATCATTATCCTAGAAGATAGTGTCCCCATATCTTTAAATAAAAATTACCACAGCTAACTCCAAGTCATGAGTCGAATATCTAACCTCATGCAGTCTAAGCTATGAAAAAGCGTAGGAAATCACTTTACCCCTTTGCATTAACACAGCTCCTAACCCTATTCAACATGTATCAATATACATTACCAAATCTTAGTTTCCGTCTGAAACAACTAACACAAGCCCATTGGTCAATAAATGTTTCAGCTTCTAGAATGCCTCCTCATATTTATTGGTCCAAACAAACTTTACATCCTTCCTTGTTAGTTTAGTCATCGGTGCTGCTATATGAGAGAAATCCTTAGTTAATCTCTAGTAGTAACCAGATAGTCCAAGAAAACTCTTTATCTCGGTCATAGTCTCGGGTCTTTTCCAATTATTAGCTACTTCGATCTTAGCTGGATCTACCGACTTCTCTGAGACTAAATGACCAAGAAAATTCACCTCTTTCTTTCAAAATGATACTTCGAAAACTTCGCTTTTAGCTGATGCCGCCTCAGCATCTCAAGAACTATTCTAAGATGAATCTTATGATCTCTTTCATCTTTAGAATATATCAAAATTTCATCTATGAATACCGATACAAATCTATCCAAGTGCTCTTGGAAAATCATATTTATTAAGTCTATGAAGAAAGCAGGTGTATTAATCAATCTGAATGATATTACTAACCAATCTTATGAGCCATATCTTGCTCGAAATGCCGTTAAAGGAATACTGTCCTTAGATACTCTTAATTGATGGAACTCCATCGCCAATTCCAACTGAGAAAATACTTTGGCTCCACTAAATTGATCAAAGAAGTCATATATCCTTGGCAGGAATATCAATTTTTCACCGTCTTCTTATTGAACTTATGATAATCGATGCATAATTTCAATGACCTGTCCAGTTTCTTCACGAACACCGCGATTGCTTTCTAAGGAGAACTGCTTGGTCTAGTAAAATCTATCCTTATAAATCATTAGCTGCACCTTTAACTCCTTCATCTCGACATGTGTCATCCTACTAGGTGGTATACTTACGGGTTCAGCACCATGTATAAGATCTATTCGAAACTCAATAGCTCGTTTCGATGGTAGTTTTGTAGCAGGCTCTAAGATATCTACAGATTCTCTAACTAAGAAAACCCGAATTCAACTCATTATCCTCCTCTATTACACTTAATAAAGTATAAACATCAAAACTCGGGTTTTTACTGAGTATATAATTCGGTCACTACTTTTAGGGTATCTTAGTGATATTTTCCTATCATGGAAAAATATTATAACATCATATTTACTTAACCAGTCCATATCCAAAATAATCCCAAAGCCCATGAAATCAAATACAAGCAAATGTAGGAAAATACAATGCAAACTCTAAATGGCCTTATCTCATCCCTAAAGTTGCATACCCTCCTATCAGATTCGCAACCCTTAAGGAAGTAACTAGGTATGAGGGCTCTGTGTTAAGCTTATTTACCAAACAATGAGATTTGAAAGAATGTGATGCACTAGTACCAAATATTACTCTAACAGGTAAGCCATAAATCAAAAGCATACCTTCCATCACACTTTTCCCTTTCTCTTCAGCTGTTGGTCTTGAAGTAGTTGGTTTTAATGCAAACTCTTTTTTTTTCCGCCTTGGCCGCTTCCGGACATTTGTTCTTGCAATGTCCCACTTGGTCGTAGTTAAGAACTTAATATCTTCTGTCCAAAGACTTCCTTTCCCTTTCTAGTTCGACACTCATAAGCATAATGCCTCTTCTTATCACACTTGTAACACACAACCTTAGAATTTCCTTTCTTAGCTCCTTTGCCCTTCCGAGCTTCCTTCTTATGAAAGAACTTCCTTTTCTAATTCTGCCCACTCTAAGCCTCCACTGCCTTATTTTCACCAAAGAAGGCAAGAATCTCCTTATTTCTCAAAGCCTTCTCCACTACTACATGACATGGATCCCTGAGGTGTGGTAAAGTTACCCTAGCAAGCTCAGGTCTCAGTCCACGGATGAACTTCTCGCTCCTTTTGATCACCGTATCCATAGTAGCATATCCATATTGGGACAACTCCTCAAACCTTGTTACATACTCAAGCACAGTCATATCACCTTGCACCAATTCTGCGAACTTCGTCGACAGTGTTAACTTAGCGATCACAAACATTAATGTTTCTTTAAACCTCCTTCTGAATTCAGACCAAGTTATAGTTTCCTCAAGCACTCCAATAATAATATTGTTCCACCAGTACAATGCAAGCCCTTGCAATTGCCTGGGTGCCAACCTCCTTTTTTTCATCATTCAATCCCAGATCAATGAAAATCTTTCCATAATGAAGCAACCAATTCTCCACTTTAATTATATCCTTAGTTGCAATGAATGGTTTCCTTCCAAATCTTGCATAGTCTCTACTCAACATAGCATAGTTGTTGACAACTAGAACTTCATGATTCACTCCTCCATCATTTCCACCAACTAACCCAGCAGCATCTCCTACTTGCATCATGTTAACAAAGAACGGATACATTGCTCCCTAATCAACTAGCGTTTTTCCTGCACCTACGTTAGTAGCTGTTTGTCGACCAAGATTCCTTCTAATATTGGGCCTGAAATTTCCATTAGTGGTGGTGCTTCCTCCATCGAGATTCACTCTTCCATTTCCAGGCTCCATATCTTATTTCCTTAAATCTACATTCGAACTTTAGTAAGATACGGAAGAACGGTCTAAGAAAGATAGAAGAATAGATATAAGGTGTATACTTACGTATAGCAAATATAAGTATGTTACTATAGTGTTATCTCATACGCTAATCTTATTCTTTCATTCATTTGGATTATGTTTTTGAAAGCTCTTTTTAAAGTTCGAAATTCTTTAATTTTACGTATGCTCTGATACAAAGTTGTAACATCCCCCATCTTTAGGCCCGAAATTAAGTGCTATAGATGGTGTAGTCATCTATAATATTAATTTCTGGTGACAAAATGCAATCATGTTAATGGTATCCATAATATCAGAAGCATAAGAATATGAAATAAAAATAGAATTTCACATTTCATTTTAAAGTCATAATTTCATATTCAGTACATAATCCAAAACGTTGCCTAGATTCAGATAAAATATAATTATTATAACTTACTCCAAGAGTGACAAATGAAGATGCCCCCTTGGTTGATGTGAGTTACTAAATAGACAGTTATAACTTCTATCATTACACATAACATTTGACACAGTGCAATAGATAAATAGATAATCTCCTACATAGCTAATCTTTGTCTCTTGCATGTCTTATTTGCCAACCTACTAAACCTGTAGACCTTAATTTGTTGCATTTGAGAATTTAATGGAAAAACATAAACTACGAGCAAGACAAAAAGCTTGGTGTAAATAATAATATGCCATCTCGGTTAATTAATATATAGTAAGACCATGCCACTTAGCGGAATGGGTTCTCCCCTCACTAATATCCTTGAAAAACAAAACTTTTGCAAATCAAAGTCCTACACCGAACCTGGTTAAAATAAACAATATTACAATAACATCAATAGGTATGCACGCAACCTGGGTAATCTTGACCATCCATCAAATCAGTGGACTATCCATCCAAATATTTAGTTTTCATAGAGTAATTACCAACCTACATTGCTGACTCGATCCTACCAGATCCATTAAATTATCTACAACCTATTAGAAAACTGGATGGTTTGTCCGAAACTTACCATTCCTAAGGTCAACTGATCCTAGTGGTTTTGTGGGCTCATCGATAACCTAAATCATCTTTCACATTCCTTTCCATGCTTAAACCTACTTTTAGTCTCACCCATGACAATGCCCTACGCATTGGAATTTTGGACTTATAGCGGCTTGGAGGTACTAGCTAAAGTATAGGGTGCTACCCTACACCTATTCTATCTAGTTCTCTAATCTCTGAGTCGATCTTTTAGTAAAATTCTGAGTTAACTACCCTATCCATATTTTCTTTAAAACAAAATCTTTGTAAATGTTTTAATCCTTGAAATCATACTTAAAATAAGGAAATTATAAGCCTTTACTATATCAAAATGTAGTATTATGTATGCTTTTATAACTTTCCATTGATGAAGTTCGAAATCATTAGAGGTCATCGCCTCTCAAAATCATAGGCCATAAGCCCAAAACAATAAAGAACCGTTATATTGATATAAGCGGCAAGGGTATAACCGAAGAGGGTCTTCACCCTTCTTTAAAAGAAGCTAAAACCTTTAACATTTAAGACACTATGCTATAAGGCTAAAAACATCCACTTCTCACTTCTCATAGTGTCAAAGTTGAAGAGCATTTATATAGTTTAAAACCTTTTAAAAGAATAGGGTCGGAGTCATTAGCATTGGCGTTATTTCCTCAAAGAGAATAACGGCCTCATTGGAGCTGAAATCATAAGGAGCAGCATCATTGCCCTCTCCGAAACAGTTTAAAGGATTAAATTCGAAGAAGTAAAATGTGGCATCATATACTACCGAAGTCATAAATGGGGGCATTATGCCTATAGGGTTGAACTCATCAAAAGGCAGCATCATGTTGTCGATAAGATAAGCGGCTCATTAGCGCCAAAATAGTCACTTTGAAAATATGAAATTAGAGACATTATAAAACATATAGCATAAACAAGTGCGGCATCAACTTCTTCGTAGACCATGACGACGACGACGTCATTACTCTGCTGCCACTTCAACCAAGACGATACACTCCTCATCAACCGAAGTGACATCCTGTGCATTAGTCCTAGATGACGTCGAAATCCCTAGAAGTAGAGTGATAGGTGCGACATCATAACCTTTTGAGTGGGCAAACTGTAATTAAAGAGAAAACTATTTTGTTTCCTTTAAAAGTAGTTTCTTTCCACCAAACCCCAATTATTTGTCAGACTACTATTGGTTAACATTCTCTTTACCCAAACCTTTTCAGAAAACTGCCCAAGAGCAGGTTTATCATTTCCAAAGTAATTAGCAAACCCTATAATTTATTTTAATACCTTAATAATTAATTAAGCATTTCTAGTTTAGATAATTCATATTAAACTATATGCATGTGGGAAAAATCCCCAAAAATTACTGTAAATCAATTTAACCATATTCTTCATAATATAAAAATTTTGGGACTAAAAAACTTTATTTAATTCTTTTTAATAATTAAAACCCGAAATAATCCATTTTCTACTATTAGAAAATCCATGGAAAATCCATCCTTACTTGGAAGATTATAAATTTAAAACCCCACTTCTAAAATAATAGTTCTAATATCATATCAAAATTTCAAGTCACTTTGGTGTTATATGATAGGTTTCTAACTCAACCCTATCGCTCAATTTCATAAATAAATTCCATAAATTCACCAATAAGCATATAATCATTCAAACCTCTAAAACATGACATATTATTAACAAAAGAATCAGATTTTTATTTAAAACCAAAAATAATATTTATAACATGAGAAGCATAACTATTATTCACCTTGAATGGATTAAGAAGGTTGAGATTTGTATTTTGATTTGATTCCTCCTAGCTTTCTACTTGATTTCCAAGCGTTTCCTTCCTTTTGAACACTTATTAATGGCTGACCTTAACTTTCTTTGATTTCGTTCGTGAATAAGTGAAGTGAGGGAGGAAATGAGAATAAGGGTTTATGATAAGAAAATGTGCTCTTTTCCTATTTTTTCCCCTTCTTATATAGCCTCTTTTCGTTAATATTTTTATTGATTCTATTTATTCATTAATTAGGCTCAACCCTCATTAATTGCTAAATCTCAATCTCCTTATCATTTAAAATTATTTTATTTTATTTATCCAACTAAATGTCCTAAATAATGTTAGTCAAAATTAAGGTTGTTACGCAATCATTTGTTTCATATAGGATTTTCACTCCTTTCCAAGTTCCATTGTTGTAACGTTGGCCCGTATTGACTTACCACTTACAAGTCTACATTTTATCAATTCTTTTCAACTTGTTCGATGTGTTTGTTCAGGAAAAACCACTAATCGATTATGATGGGTAAGGTGTTCCTATTATATTTCCTTTTTGGGTGTTCATCGCTTTATTTACCATTCCCTTATGATGATGTCCTTAATTCTCAAACAAGACTGAATATTGAAAAGTTAGGCAAACGAGGTCTTGCATCTTGATCTCGGGTAAGCATCTTCATCTTCTAAATTTGAGGTTCCCGCTTAAGTAAATACGGGAGTCGACTATTGATTGTGAGTTTCCTATTGGTAAGCATTCTTTGATCTTAGGTAAAGGTGGTTCATGATTGCCAATTGGGGTTTTTGGGCCGGTAGTCATTGGTGAACTACTCCGTCGATGGTCTTGTTTTGACCATGGCTATTCAATTTCACCATTGCTAGCCATAGTTTTCAAGTCAGTCATCAATAGTGAACTTCCTAGCCCGTGGTCAAGTTTTGAACATAGTGTAACACCCCTAATTGTTGTTAAATATTATTCAAGAAATTTAACTAGATAAATTAAATAGAATAATATGATGTGATGTGATAAGGAGAATAAGATTTGTTAATTAATTAGGTCGTGCCTTAAGTAATCAATTACAAAGATTGTTTTAAACATAGAACCAAATAGATTAAATGCGAGGGGCATGAAGGGGATAACTCATTATTTCATTCCCTAAACCCTTCCTCTCTCTCAATCATTATCGTTTCATTTTCTAAAATCTGAACAAAACTAAAAGAAGGGGTCAGCTATTACATAAAGGAAAAGAAGGGGAAACCTAAGGGAATCAAAGAGAAAATCTTAGGGAAACTAATCTACGTCCAATCTCAATTTCTCATATCCAATCTAAGGTTAATAATAGTATTCTTCTCATTTGTTTATGCTTATTTTTGGATCTATGTTTGATTTTCGAATTAATTATGATAATATGTCATGCTTGGTTTGATGATATCATTGTTAGATCAGATGATGGATTATTAAAAAAAAATTGGAAATTGTTTTAATGGGTTTTAATGGTAAAAAAACCCAGTTTTGGATCTCAAATTGACTTGAAATTTGAATATGTCATGTAAAACATTAGTTTAGAGATGATTTTTAAATTTCATAATTTTTCAAGTTCATATGAATATTTTATGGATTTCCTAAAGGAAAAAAGCTGTTTATTTTGGGTTTTTAATTATTTAAAATAACTAAATCAATATTTTATTCTTGAAATTTATGCATGTGAAAGAAGAAGCAAATTTGGATTTTTTTGTGATTTTGGGGAATTTTCCCTAATGGTTTTGACATTCTATGAATTTATTATTCTAAAAAAGTGTTTAATTAATATAAGTTGAATATATTAATTGTAAAGGTTTGTAAAGTTATTTGTGATGTTAGAACGTTATCTACCAGCAATTTTTGAAAAGAATGTGAGAAGTATTTGTCATCGAATAACAATTTGACATGGGTGGAATGTTTTAACTTTAAAAGGAAATAAATGAGTTTTTAACTTATTTATAGAAATGCTATTATGGATATTAGATACCCCTACTTCATAGATATTCGGCATCTATAAAGGCCGATATATGGAATAGCTACTTGATAGTCATATGATGTATCCACTCTATAGACTCGACATCTATAAGGGTTGATGCATGCAATAGCTACTTAATAGCTATATGACGTATCTCCTTATATAGAAACTTGACAACTTCATATTTTTAGGGGTTTGGTATCTCAAGGATGTAGAGGCTTGATAACCACATGGTTTCGACAATCAACACCATTCTTTTTGAAATTTGACATCTTCTTTATTTTATGGGTTCGACACCCATAAGCTTTTAAAGGCTTGACAACCTATGTGTTTTTAAACTCGAAGCTTCTTGTCTTCTATTGATTCGACACCCATGTTTTTTAAAGGCTCCATAGCCGTATGCTTTCAAACTAAATACCTATGTTTTAGAGGCTTAATAGCCTTATGTTTTGCAAACCAGAAAGCTATGTTTTGAGGTTTGACAACCCATGTTTTCAGAAACTCGACAACCATGTTTTAGCAGCATAATGGTCTTATGTTTATAAATCAAACAACTATGTTTTAGAGGTTCGATATAGAGACCCGACAACCATGTTTTATGGCATGACAACCATATGTTTTGCAATCATATAGCTTCATTTTAGCGGCTCAATAACCATGTATTTTAGAGGTTTGACAACCTTGTTTTTAATACCAAATGATTTAAAAGCTATATAAAGTTGTTTATGCTTTAACATAAGGTTTTGGCTAAGTGTTGGGTTATGTTTTCCTTGTTTTAAAGAATGGTTCTAAATGGCTATTCCAAAGATTTTTTTTAAAGGAAATGACATCGTATTTTGGCACGATTTTATGTGATTTTGCCAAAGGAAATTATTACTTAAGTTTAAGTAATTTTGTTACGTAAATGACTATTGATTGAACATATTTGATGGATGGTGTTATATGTTCTTCTTATCATTTGATTAGTTAAATTTGCAAATTTTATCATTTTTCATACTCACATTTGCATTACCCAACATTACACCTTGGTATTTAGGAACCAAATCACTAGTTAGGTTGTTCCAATAGTGAGTATGTTTAGACTAATCTCCTGAGTGAGTAGATTTACATCTAGGAGATCAGCTAGATCAATTGTGTTAGGATGCCTTGAATCAAACATGAATGATGAATTTAAAACCAAATAAGATTAATATAGGACTGGTGTAAGGTCATGTCCCATGCTTTAGCTATTAGCCCCTGGTTGGTAAAGGTCGCGATTCCAGTGCAATAGGGTTTTATTAGTAGTGAGACTAAAAGGATGTTTATGTACAGAAATGAACTCGTAGCTCTATATGCTCACAGGAAAAGGTTATTAGTAGGACTGCAAAACCATTAGGTCTATAGTGACCCTAGGAAAATTATGATTCAAACAGACAGTTCAGTTTCCTCCTAATCATATTTGAAGACCTCCTAACTGCGTTTGGAGATTTTGGTACGTTTGGTATGTTTTGGCCCGAGTCAGCTTGATAGGTTATTAGTTGGCCTATGTAAACTATTAAGTTCACAATGACCCTAGGAAAACTATGATTTGAGATAAATAGTTAATTTTATGAGATGGGTAAACTTTAGGAATGCATAACCCTATAATGAATTACTAGTCAGACTTACCCATGTAACACACATGCAATGATCATATCATGTTTTGTTTTAACCATTGTGGTTGTAGATGCATGATTTATGTTCAAATTGACTTATTTTGATAAAATACTAGTGAGGGGAAAACCCATTCCATTCTACTTCGTGGTCTCGCTAGATATTTATCTTGGTTCGTGATGGTATGTTATTATTGGCACTAGACTTTTTGTCTGATCTAAAGTTCATGTTTTCCCCCTTAAACTCTCGGGTACTCAATTGAGTAGATTTGGAGTAGGGTATTTAGGTTAGATGAACAAACTTTGGGAGACATGTAGAAGGCACTATTAGGGGTTAATTCTACTGTGTTGTTTGAAGTTTTATTTTATTTGAATGGATGTAATGACATAATTTATAATTATCAAGTAGTTAGATTCTGATCATCCAAGGGGACATCATCATATGTCGCTATTGGGAATATAATTGTAATCATTATATTTTCTCTATATGTGGAATCGATGGGTTTATGTAATGAATATGAAAGTTTATTAATGAAATGTATTTTGAAAATTTTCATATTCATGTGCTCTTGATGTTTTAGATATAATTAACTGATTTATTTTGTCATAGGGAAATAATATCATTGACGACTGTAGCATCAGTAGCGCTTATTTTTGGACCTTAAAATAGGGAATGTTACACATGGGTCCAGTCTTGTTTGGATCGCTATTGCGAGCTAAAGTTTTCGGGCTAATCGTCAATGGTAGTAAACCCATTCGGTGGTCATGTCCTAACTACAAGTAAGTACAATTGACCATTACCAACCAAAGCTTTTGGGTCGATCATCAATGGTGAACCACATAGTCGGTTGTTACGTCCTAACCTAGGGTAAGTCCGGTTCACCATTGTCGGACAAAGTTTTGGGTGGATCGTCAATGTTGAACTGCTCAATCGGTTGTCAGGTCCTGACATTGGGAAAGTTTTGTTCACCATTAGCAGCCAATGTTTATGGGCCCGCCGTCAATGGTGAATTACCCTGTCAATGGCATGTCCCGACCTCCGATAAGTCCGATTTTCCATTATTGGCCAAAAATTTTAGGGTTGATCATTAATGGTGAAATACCTAGTCAATGGTCATATTCTGACCATGGGTAAGTCCAATTCATCATTACCATCTAAATTTTTTGAGTCGACCGTCAACGGTGAACTACCCAATTGATGGTCATCACTTGACCATGGGTAAGTCTAGTTCACCATTGCTAGCCAAAGTTTTTGGCCCAGTCGTTAATGGTGAATTATCTAGTTGATGGTCATGTTAACCTCGCGTAAGTATGATTCACTATTGTAGGCCATGGTTTTTGCAGGTGAATCTTATGTTAATTTAGTATAATGTGCTCCAGAGTGTATGAGGATCCTCTATGTAAAGCTATAGAACACTCAATCAGCACAGGCAGGTGATCTTAGTATAGATTGGGCAAGTCTTATCGCTCATTTTTTGTTTCACATCCCATATATGGGGGTTGGTGAAGTGGAAGCGACCAACAATGCCCTTTTTATTGATCTAATCAATTATAATGATTTGAGTGTGAGAAAGAAATGAAAACTTTACATAATGATATTTCAAGGGACAAAAAATTACTAATAATTGTTTCAAAGTTCCCTTTATTATAGGATAACATCAACATTTAAATAAAAAAGACAATATAAATTAGGTAAAATAATGATGAAGGTTTGTACATTTCAAGCTTTCCATAATACGGTTGGATGTACCATGCAAAGAATGTATGCTCCATTACCCAAGTCTTTGTTAATAATGTATGGTTCTACCAAAATAGGATCAAGTGCCCCAGTCTAGGGAATATTCGCTTTATGACTAGTTCTCCTTCCTTAAGTAGGCGGTGTTTGACCTCGGAGTTGAATTGCCTAACTATCTTCTGCCTATGGGCAATGGCTTTTATGGCAGCCTCATTATTCTTTTCGTCAACTAGGTCCAATGACATGTTCAGTAACTCTCATTTTAATGTAGATCATAGCTAATCCATCTATTGGATGTCACCACAGTCTCGACAGGGAGCATTGCCTCTGAACCATAAGCCAAAGCAAAATGTCCCATTGTAGTTTTATAGGAAGCGCGATAAGTCCAAAGTGGCAATGGGAGTTCGTCCACCCATGCCCCTTTTGCCTTTTCCAGCTGCTTCTTTATAAGAGGTTTAGGAACCTTGCGCCTTGCCTCTACCTTGGCATGTGGATGTGCCATTCTAGGAAATTTTTTCTTTATTCCATGTTGCTAACATAAGTCGGTGAACTTCTCGCTGAAAAATTGTAATTCATTGTCTAAGATGATTCGAAGTGGGAAGCCATACCTACATATTACATTCTTAACCAAAAAGTTGATGACCTTAGCGAAAGACATATTAAAAGTGGTTTCGCACCAACCCACTTAGCAAAGTAACCTATCATTATTAGTATATTGAGGAATAATAAAATCAGTCCTCTAAATAGCAAAAGGCAAAGGACATACCATACGTGTCAATTTGGTCAAGAGCAGCATTAGGATTTTCGCATATTTTCAGCATTTATTGCACCTTTTCGCATATTTTATCGGATCATGGCTCAATGTTGGCCCAAAATATCTATATTTTGCCTATATTGTTGTCCCTTCAATTGCCTTGATATACATAATTCAATACCTCCAAGCTTCCCTTCTATCAGCACACCTTAATTATGGTTTAGAGAACCCCCTTCGATATTGAATACCATCCTGAATGGTAAAGTGAGGTGTCTTTCGCAACAATTTCCTAGCTTCATTATGGTTTACTGGCAAACTCCATCGCCTAGGTATTTGATGTATTGGGCCATTCATGTATCTTCTTCATTGATAATTACAACAATGTTTACCTTCCTAAAACTTGGTGCTAGTAAGGTTATTAGCGATACCGAGCCGAGGACATTTTGCCACAAAGTGAATCAGACAACAATGCTCACAAAACACAAGGTAGCTTTCCTGCTGTCCTAATTTTCACACAACATATAGAAAAATCATATGTTGTGTAAATATCCCGCGAAATCATTCATCTGTTGTTGAATAGCCTGTGAAATCTCTATGTACATGCATGTTATTTAAAAAACATTTTATATGTCATCTGATTTAAGTTATCAATTTTTTTAGTTCTGGCTCCAACTTTTCCCTCTCAATTATTTCATAGCCATTTTTTATTTACCCTTCTATATTTTTGTCCCCCATTTTTATTTTTTTCCCACTCAAATCTTTTCGTCATCTGAAAAAGTCGAGCATCGTTCGGAATTAGGGTTTTAGCCTCTTTGAAATTCTTTCGAATCGTCTTGCTCCTTTCTTACCTTGTTGATTGCGTCCTTGGATTTCAGTGTTATTAATGTTAGCGGCTCCTTGTTGAGTGTTCTTCAATTGATATTGGTATGATTTTTTCCTCTTTTGATTTATATTGTTCTTGATTTCGATTATCTTGCCAGTGAAGAATTAGGTTTTTTATATAGGAATTAATTTCCTATATTTTCATATATGCTGAGATCTGAATTTCAAAGTATTTGCTTGTCATGTGATTCCATTTCGATTTCTGCCCCCCTTTAGTTTTGAATTTATCTCGACTGGATTTGCCTATAATGATTTGGATGTTTATGTGACAATGAAGAAAACTTAGCTGAAGTGCACTGACCAACATGTTTTGGTCATGTACGTAAATGTTTTGAGATATATATGTTGTAATGGTAAAAATTTTAGATGCTGCTTCATTAGTTAATGTCTAAGTTAGAGGATGTTTTGAACTTCCATGTATATACATACATACGTATGTATGTATATAGTCATTTTGATTCCTATTCATTTGATTCTTGCACCTAACAATTTCATTTCAATTTCATTGTATGATTTTGGGAAGTTAAGTTTGACTTTGATCACTTCATTGTTTCATTGGTTGCCCCTTGCTTTTTTTATTTTCCCTTGCACTTGTGATTCTTTCACTTATTTGTTAGTGTTTTCCTTGAACTGAAATGAAATCTTTTGCTGCTTGACACTGAGTTATATACCTGTTGCCTTTCTACTCACTATGTACGTATATACATGTATATACATATGTGTATATCTGTATGTATGTTTTCATATATACTCTAATGTTTTCGTATGTTCCTATATTTTCATATGTTTCCATATCTATCGAAACTGTCCCTAGAATTTCTATATAGGAGCATAATGTTTTCATATGTACCTTGTTTATCAGCTCCTATGTTTTTATATGCACTGTCACTTGCTTTTCCTTGTTGCTTTGAGCTAAACCATTTTGAGTTGATCTTGTTGCAGTGCACTTTGATTCCAATATCATCCATGTATATAAATATATACATATGTATGTATATATGTGTGAATGTTTGTGGTACTGCCTTGTTTTAATTTGTGGCACTTGCTATTTATGATACTGCCTTGTTTTAATTTGTTTATGAACCATTTTGAGCTTGAATTGATTTGCTTTGAGTGAACCATTTTGAATTTCTTGAACCTGTTGTTGAATTGCTTTGAGCTGGTTTGAGCTTGAACCATTTCTACACATTATGTATGTATGTATGCATAAACTAGTTTGAGCTTGAACTATTTTGATCTGAACCAATTTTTGAATTGCTTTGAGATGAACCATTTTGAGTTGATCTTGTGTTGAGTTACCTTAAGTTGCTCCTATATGCACTGGCACTTGAGTCTTGCAGCTCCTATGTCGAAACGGTCCCTTATTTATCTGTATGTATGTTTTCATATACACCTTAATGTTTTCATATGTGCCTATGCTTTCATATGTTTCCTTACCCGTCGAAACTATCCTTATAATTTCTATATAGGAGCAGAATGTTTTCATTGTCCCTTGTTTGTCTGCTTCTATGTTTCCATATATACTATCACTTTCTTATTCTTATTGCTTTAAGCTAAACCATATTGAGGTAATCTTATTGCAGTGCACTTTGATTCCAATATCATTCATGTAGATACATACATATATATGTACATACATACATACATACATACATACATACATATATATGTATATATGTGTTATTGTATATATATTTCTTTATATACTGCATCCTCTTAACCTCCTTTTTCCATCCTCTCTACTTCTTTTTAATTTCCATAATCTCATCTTTTTAAATTGAAAATTTATACTTCACTCAAAAGGTTAAAATTTCAAGCATTTAAACAAATCGGGAAAGGTGAGAACTTCATTTCGTTGTTTACTATTGTTATGGAATAAATGTCGTGTAAATTTACATGAAGCTTGGTTGTGATCTTTCAAATAGTTTTCTTGTTTAAGTAATTGGTTTAAAATCATATTTTTATTTATATGAGTTTTGAAATGGAAATTTTTGGTATACCGTAAAGGAAAAACATAAATTGCTCTCTGTTTTGTTTAATGCAAAATTTCTTCCCTTACTTCAAAAATCACCTTCTTCTTACCCACTCACTTTTAGCCAAAAGTGGGAAAGTTGTTTGTTTTAGACCTAAGTTTTTTTGAAAAATAGCTGAGGGGTTATTTCATCGAGTGGTGTGTAAGATATGAGCCAAAAAATAAGGGTCGAACATTGTCGGTTTTTCATCGAGCTCGAATAGACGAATAAAGGGCGTAGTTATCTTCATATCTACGAATCATGATTTTTAAAGGTAGTCTTAGGATTTTAGGTTTGGGAACATGTCATGGTGATGAGGTGAAATGTTTTGGTTCAAAATTTGATTTTCGACGAGGTAAAGGTCAAAGGAGTCGGTGATGGGTTCTGGAGTTGCCTTGGGACAAGGTGGAGGTATAATAGTGGTTGTATAGGGTATGATGGTCAGAGTCGTCGAGTCGAACTAACACTACAGTTTAAGGATGGTTTTAATGGGTTCAACTTTTGCTTGGTGTAGGTGGCACATAAGATCTTTGGGTTGGTCGCGATTGGATCCAAGGGTGCGATTGTGTGGTAGGGTTCGGCAGGTGGTAGCGGCAAAGCTAGTGGTGGCTGAGGTAGCAGTGAAGGGGAACGAGACAGATACAGGAATGTGTTTGCGTTTAGGTCGAATTCTTGCAATTTTATTTCGAAAATCAAAGTCGATGGCGAGGGTATGGTTGGGTCGAGCGTGTCGATTGGAATTTATTGGGGGTTTGGAGCATTGATCGACGGTCGACGGTGGGCGTCAGCATATGCACGTGTGCAATAATTGGGTGCATAGGGTCAAGTTTATTTTGGCTCCGAGAATGAGTTTTTTGGAATTTGATCCGAGAGTAATGATTTGGGTTTTAGGTTAGAGGAGAAGAATGGTAATTGGGCCGGGTTTCAGCTCTGTGTGGATGGGTTATAATGATCGAGCAAATTAAAGTATTAAAATGTTATTAACTACGAAAATTGAATAACTCGCTCATTTTAGATCCGTTTAACTCACCCTTTCTTACACTAGATTCATACTGACAAGTACAACCCTTTGATAAAAATGGATGATAATTCTAGTGAAGTACAATTTGATTATAAATTAATAGTAGTAGAAAATAACTGCGTAGTTGGTTAATTATATTTTATCACTGACATCTTGTTAGTAGAATAAAATCCCATTCTGCTATAATTAAATTAAATAGATTATATTGGAGATCTATTTTGTAGAATAAATCCACGTTCTGTTGTTTTATAAATTTGGACATTGATTAATATGCAAGTTGTCTTGGATAAAGTGATGTGTTATCTATGGATTAATAATTATGGATTTTATTTACATATATGTTGTTTATTCAAATATCAATGATATGCCTTGAAATGTTGAACTGAAATAAGTAGTAGCTTATTTTGATGCATTGGGGACGCTAAGCCTCTTTCTAAATTTAAAAAGGAACATATTTAAATTTACTGTAACTTTATTTGAAGTAAAAGTGTTTTCTATATTTAAAGTGTTAAGTTAATATTATTTGAATAATAATATTTTAAAGTTAACTAATTATTTAATAATGATGTTTTAAGTAATTAGTTATTTATGAATAAAGTTATTTTAAAGTTTATTAATAACTTATTAATGATATTTTAAGCTAGCTAATTGTTTAATAATGATGTTTTTTAAAGTTTATTATTTATTTATTAATAGTGTTTAAGTTAATTAATCATTTTATCAATAGTATTTAGGTTTATCAATTATTTATTAGTAGTGTTTAAAAGTTAACTAATAATTTTCTAATGATGTTTTATAATTAATAAATTATTTATTATGGAGGTTTTAAAGGTAATCAATTTATTAAAGAAAAAGTGTTTAAAGTTATAAATTGTTTTTATAAAAGAAAATTATTTTTAAGTGAAAGGTTTAGTAAAGTTTATAAATTGGGAAGAGATCTTGAAATTTTGGAAAAGAAGATTGGTTTTATCAAACCTTTGATCTTTATATGAATTGGATCACTTATGAACAATCAAGTTTATGAATTTAGTAAATAACCCATCTTAATTATTGTAACAACCCGTACCTCTATGGGCCTAATTTTTGACAAAAACCGAAACTCAAGTCCATCAAAGTATAGATCATTGGATTTGGTACCTGAAAGTAAGCATGAGCATTATCATAGATTGGTAGAAATATAAACTCACACCGGAAACAATAATAAGATAAGAATACCGACTATGACTACTACCTTGGAACTAATGGTATTTCGTGGATAGCAGATTGTCACATCAACATCGAGCTTGGGAGAAAGAAGAATTCTCAAATAACAAAGCACATCCAGCTCCAGTGACATGTTTCCCTAAATTATATCCTATGGGTTGTAATGAGGAGAGGTTCATAACAACATTTTGGTGGCTGAAAAACTATAAACTGTCCATAACATAAATTTATACCGATTGGTTTCTATTTAATAGTTAAGTCCATCAAGGTTAGCAATTGTAATATAACCTTGCATTGCACATATGATTACATTGCACTAGATTCTTTCGATTTAAAATATTAAATCCAGGCCGTTGTGGCCTTTGCTAACCCTAGCCTCCTAAAGGCAATTGTTCGACCGCCCATGAAGCACAGGTCGACCGCTAAGGGTTGACCAGTCCCAATGACAGGGCAGCCTATGGTCCTGGGCGATTATTTATAAACGTTTATTTCTCTTAATTGTTTTCCTTTCGAATTCATTATTCGTCCGTAACGTTTTCTTTTGAACTCTGATTGTAAAACTCCAAATATGAAAGTTGTTTAGAATCTCTCTGCGAACGCAACGGTGCAATTTGATGGTCAAATTTCATTGTTTGCATAAATTTTATTTTCGGAGCCTAATTAATTACTTTACTAACTAATTAAATAACTAACGCCAAATTACATGATGCTACATTCTTTCTCCCTTAAAAGAATTTCGTTCCCGAAATTCCACCAAAGACTAAGTTAAGATTTTGGCTCTTAATTATCCTAACCTATATAAAAATGAGTTTATAACAAATTTTGCAACCAAACGTGCATACGTGCATAATGTATTACCGTATCACCATACAGAAAATATGCATTCAAAATGATTCTAAATTGGATCCTTCGATATGAATGATTTTTTTTAAAACATGATGCAACCAACCTGCATATATACTAGCAGTTCAATATGTATGTAGCTTTTTAAAAAATCTTTTCAACAAAAACCCCCATACCGCTACAAATAGAAGTATGAAACAACCAATTTTGCATCCACTTCCCACCATCCAATAATCTAACGCATCGAAAAATCGCTTCCTAAACTTTAATCCTATGTTGGAGAAATGAATTTAGTTAGAAAATTTACCATTCATACAACACCATAATCTTCCCATTCCTGTAGTACAATGGAAATTTCTCCATTTCCTTGGATTTACTCCAAAATTTCCAAGCACAAAACACATAACAGACTTATTTTCAAGCTTTGAAATGAAATTAAGTCTAAAAAAGACGTGGCACATAGTTTACAAGATATGAAAATAGAAATTCTAAGGCTAGAATAGCTTTTTCCATGTTATCGCTTGCATTTATTGCATCGTCGACCCTAATGCACTACTAAATTCGCAAATTCTAACTTTGTTTGCTGCATCGTCTACCCTAATGCACCGCTAAGTTTGCAAATTCTAACTCTATTTGCCTTCTTACGCATAATATATGGCCTTCAAAATCAAAGTTTTCCTTAAAATCTTTCTCATCTTTTAAATTTGTACGTCATTCGGAAAATAAAATCTCAAAATATTTAGACGCACATTTTCCCTTGAAATAAAATTTTGAACGAAAACTCTAAAAATAATTTAAGAGCCAAAATAACAAAAACACAACTTTTTTTTTTCAAAAGTGAACTTTCAAATCAAGGTGAAATTTTTCAAAATATTTTCCTTCTCAAAAATTGTGAAAAATCAAGCCAAAATTTTAGCGTAATCGAAAGTCAGTTGTGCGCTAAATGCATAAACCAAGGATGCTACATCTAACTTTTACCCAAAAATTTATTTAAAAATGTCAAGACATGTATTATTCAAAAAATTTAGCTTTTAAGGAACATGAGCAATGACCCATGATATCGGAACAACTTTATTATGTCCTTCGCTAATTCCAACTATTCTAAACCTCCAGCCTTATATTGCTTTTACTATTAATTAAGTGTTTTAATGAGATTCTCATATTTATATCACTTCTCTACTATATATATAGGAGTGGTTTGTAAATCCAGAAACAATAGCACAAAAGTGAATAGGAACTCATAATATCGTGAATGCCTTTTCTAAGAGGCAACTAACAGTTTACAACCAAAATAACCTAAAAGAAAAGAATAAATGCTGAAAATAAAAAGACACAACAATCCTATATAAAACACTGCCTACGAACTGTGAGAAGGTCTTGCTCCACGGTTGGAGCTCGAGCTATTGCTGCCACCGTGGAATGGTCATAGCATGACATTTATGCACCCAATCTCACGCCTTTGGCGCTGCTGCTCCGCCCTAATCTCTCGTATCTCTACTTGAACTTGATGGATATCAACAAGCTCGGGACTCAAGTTTCTCTCGGTGCCTTGCAGTATCCTCTGCTACTGGTGCTGCTGCTCAGGTGTTGGTGCTGGTGGTGTGGCAGGTGGTAAATGAATAGTCATCCTCTTAATAGTTGTCTGGTCGATGGCGAGAGGGGCCTTCCTCATTATTGGCTCTCCGCTTAAATTTACCTCGTAATGCCTAAACACTTGAGTGAGCGAGTGAAAAAAGGAAAGTGAGTCCTCGGTTTACCAACTCCCTAATGGACCACATGGAGCATCAAAATATGAGCCCAATTGACGACTATGCCATCAATTATAGCATAGGTGGCTCTCTACACTGAGGTGTAGAACTGGTCAAGGCTTCCCATCTTTGGAATGATGTTATGCTGAATGATGTGCATAACGGACGGGCAACCAGTCGTAAATTGTCGGTACACCAATCACCTACATTCTTATAAAGATCTACTATAGAATATCAAGACCAGTCATCTCTATGTCATCCAAACCTACACCTACTGTAGATAACTCCAAAATCCCAGTGAGAACCTCATTTCCCATCTCAATTCGAGCTCATTTCACCTCAAACTCAATATAGCTATCGCCATCATCAAAATTCTGTGCCATCTATGCATCGAAAAGATGGACGCAACGCCACTTATATTTCTACTCATAAATCTCGAAGCGGAGGATTGGTGCAAGTCATGCCGCGACGAAAAGCTCTTCAAGCCCAAGAGCGGTGAAATCTCCGAATTTCATTGGTCGACCGTGGAGAAAATCAAAGTCTGCCATTCCAAGATAAGTGAAGATCTTACCTCACTTCGGTTAAGCCAAGCGGCTTCTTGCGAAGTGAGGTTGAGATGACGAGAGGAAGAGCCTCTGGTGCATGGTGGTGCCATAGGCCAAGAGGCGGTTGAAAAAAAGGAAGAAAATGTTTTAGATCCAAAGTGGTGTGGGGCAAGATCTAATGCACAAGGATTTTGGTGTCGCTTGGTGGAGAAATGGAGAAGGGAGGCATTGGTCAAGTGGAGGAAAGGGTTGATGGAAATGGGGTTGGGTTGAAAATGGAAAGGAGGAAGAGAGTAAGGAGGTATGGCGGCTGATGGCTTGGACGCGACTTATAGTCACATCCATGTTCGTGTTCGACCCGAATCAACCTAGCGGTCGACTGCTATTAGGTCAACTGGTCGACCGCTTACGTCGACTACTAGCCTAAATTTGGGCACGGCCTGAACTTGGAACTAATAGGGCCAGTTAAATTAGTTAATATTCTAATGACCGTTCCATACACCATCTTTAGTTTAACCCCTTTAGAAAAATTCTATCTTCCATACAATGGCATCCACATTACCATGTAGACCTTTCTTGGTAAGACTGCGATAGCCTCAACAAAACTATTGCAACCGACAACACTTTCAAAAACCCAAAAATATTCCAGCTACTATTTCCTGCCTGCTTCATATGGAAATATTCCTCCAATGGCTAGTGTGTACAAAAACACTTAGGACTACATACCCCAATAAAGTTGGATGTCATTCCTATTTTTTCTATACCTTAAAGGGAAAAAATATAAAAACCTTGATCGTTTAACCGAAAAATTACTGAGCTAAATATGCGCTCCTTTATACTTGTCTCTAAATAATAGAAACTATTTCATACCAAAACTCTCCTTAAAATCAAACTTGTATATATAAATATTTCAGGGTTTCCAAAAACTTTTTAAAACACAAATTTTCCTAATTGGAAAACTATTTTCTTGCCAAAAATCAATATCAAGCCTTTACTGATATAAATAAATACTTAAGGATTTTAAAAATTAATCTTTTATAAACTAAGAATCTCTTAAGACGTCCAACTTAGTGTTATACGTGTTTCTTTGAAAATTAAAATTTCAAAATTTTTCCAAATTTTTTTTCCAAAATAAATCCTTGGAAAAGGAAATCCTTTGAAAACATTTTTTTTTCCAAAATTTTAAGGCATTACCAAAATATACTTGTTAAAATTCTCTCACAGGTTTTAGACTAAGGAATTGACATTAATTATTCAATTAAAAATCCGGTTTGTCATTTAAGAGGTATCTATGAATGCACCTTTGCATAAAACTTGCTTCCGGACAATTTTGACATAAAAGCTCTGATTTCCCATTGCACTAGAATAAATGTGTGTTTCCGACTAGAACTCAAATTTAGAAATCACAAGGTAACTAGAATCTCAACCATCAATTCGAACACCTTCAATATTTGGGATGTAACGACCCGGTATTTTCAACCATTCACATCCATTATAAGTATATAGGTAGACACTCATGCCGGAATTGAATTGCTCAAAATACCGCGTTGTAAATAAAAATTTGGCAAATCTCAGGGTATACCGTAAATAAAAATCATAGATCACAGACACAGAGTAATAATAATGCAGCGGAAGTAAAAGAGGAGATAGTAGTTCATGAAGCTACTATATAAAATATAAGATACATCAGGGTTAAATAGGATACAACAGAAGAGTAACAAGTTACATCAGGTACAAATCAGATACGTCACTGAAACACTGGATACTGAAACAAAATAGATGGTTGGATCTTCAAGGAAAGCTCCAACGCCGAAGGTGAATCTTGAATGCTAACTCAATCAATCTGACCCGAGCGTAAAGCAAAACACAAAACCCTCGAGTCAGGACATAAATACTTATAAACTGTAAATCAACTCAAGTGAACAGTAACAAAATGCATCAATAACTTAAAGGATGCTTGGGACCGCCCATCCTCTAAGGATCCGTTAAACTATTTACTATGTAGTAATATACGCTATATACGGTAGTGTCTAATCAGTAAAGTATAATCATATAGAAAATAGCGTTAAGGGGATGGTGAACCTTAACGCGGTCGGATCTTTAAAACCAAAATCGTAGTGGGCTCGATATAAGGATATGACACGGCACGCGAGGCAATGCCAGGGTGGATACACCGTTTGCACTCCCGGACCGGTGGTGACGGCAAGCCAGGAGCTTCCGCCCACCTCGAACAATACCCCCGAATCAACGTGGCGCCACCGAATTGAATCACAACAGTAATAGAATAGTTTCCGATGGAGCATGCTCGATGAAAGGGTGTGACCCTTTGTGTAGCCCGGTATAGCTCCTGTTTTAGTCATATATGCCAACTCACGGGAGTTGGGTCCACGTAACATACCTCGAGAACGTTGCCACCATCCTACTTCATTCTGGAATCTCCACCGCGTACAAAGTTGTTAAAGTGGTTTTCGGTATTGTCCGGCTATAAGACAATATCCGATCCTGGTCTCTTTAACAACCAATCGTTATTATCACCCATGGATATTTATTTCAAATAATTTATACTTTCAAGACCAAAATATCATACTCATTTCAAAACAATATCACAATTGTATCATTTCCATTTCAAAAATAATTCAATATTATACCATTCAAATAAAACCCAAATTTTCAAATCATTGAATATTTCTTTAAATTTATTAAACTTGAAATATTCCTTTAAATTATCATAGCATTTTGGAAATGTTACCTTAAGGAATCATAGCATTTTTGGAATGTACTACTTTCCACTTTACATTGTATATAATCAAAGTATTGATAAGCTTAAAATTTTAACATGTCAATTTATCATAGCCTTATAGTTAAATAAACTTTCTTACTGTAATATACAATTTAAACCGAAATTCTTATGTTAAGTTAAAAGCACCTTATTAACTTACATTATTATTACAATAAGTAACATTTATCATTTTAATCAATTTAAAATACACCATTACATTGATTAAAATCTACATGTCAAATGTACGTTTTAAATTTTATATTCCTATTACGATAATGAACATTTATTAATTAAATCAATACCACACTACTTAAAACTTTACATGTTTCTTTCTTAATTAAAACTTTACATGTTCTTGCATTAATTAAAACTTTCATGTTCTCTCATTAATTAGGACTTTACATGTTTCTTTCATTAATTAAAAACTTATACGTTTCTTTCATTAATTAAAACTTATACCTTCTTTCATTAATTAGGAATTTACATGTTCCTATCATTAATTAGAACACCATACGTTCTTTCATTAATGAAAACCTATACGTTTCTTTCATAAATTAAAACCTATACGTTTCTTTCATAAATTAAAACCTATACGTTCCTTTCATAAATTAAAACCTATACGTTCCTTTCATAAATTAAAACCTATACGTTTCTTTCATAAATTAAGACCTATACGTTCCTTTCATAAATTAAAACCTATACGTTTCTTTTATAAATTAAACCCTATATGTTCCTTTCATAAATTAAAACCTATACATTTCTTACATAAATTAAACCCTATACGTTTCTTTCATAAATTAAAACCTATACGTTTCTTTCATAAATTAAACCCTATACGTTTCTTTCATAAATTAAAACCTATACGTTTCTTTCATAAATTAAACCCTATACGTTTCTTTCATAAATTAAAACCTATACGTTTCTTTCGTAAATTAAACCCTATACGTTTCTTTCATAAATTAAACCCTATACGTTTCTGATTTATATTACCATTTTACAAATTTAACTAAACTTCCAGTTTATTTGATTAATTTAACATCTTTAGTTAAAACTCAAATTTCACATTTTCAAGTCAAGTTTTATTTTAAAATTTCATTTTCAACAGTCATTTATTCAACCACTTAAATTTATAGAAAATCAATAATTCTTTAATAAATCACTTAAATTCAAATATAAATCAATTTATCATATTTACCATTTCCAAACAAAATTAAAGTCCATTTTATTCATGTAACTTAAATATCATTTTTAGTCAAAATTCCAAATTTCAAACATAAGTTATATTTCAAAATCCAGTTAATCCATTCATAAATTACATTTTTAACACATAGAAAAATCATAATTTATTTATTTTAAAACCTTTCAAAATCTATTTAAATCAAATTTCATAATTTTATATTTTTAAAATACTTAAAATATTCAAAGCACTTTATAGAATAACCACGGGTCTGTATATAGTTTTCTAACCTAGGTCAAGTGATACGGATATGTATCATTTCAATCCGCAGTTTAAAAGGTAAAAATCCGGGTTCTACCATTTCAAACCCGCAACCCCAAGTTTAAATAAATAAATAAAATAACTCAGGCCTATCATTTCAGCCCATAATGATTTTTATCCTAACAGGGAACTTGCAGTGTGATCATATACAGAAATAATATAAACAATGTCAATATCACAATATACAGTCATGTATCAGATGTCAGGTGAAAATTAACAGTTTTAACATGGTAATAACACGGCATAGCATATCATATGATCATCATTAACTTGCATAAACATTTTACATTACTAAACACTTGTCATCAATCTACTTTTCATAAGTATATATGTCAGAGTGAGAAAGACTCACCTTTTTCAAAGCTAGAGACCAAAACAACAAACAAGCACGACTCCAAAGGCACGACAAGCACAATTTCATGACTTTTGATTTGAGTTGAAAGATAGCCAAGATATGATTTTGTATCATCAACCCAAAACAAACAATCAAAACAACAAAATTCAATACGACTTTAAAATGCAATAACATTGAAATAAAAGGAGATACGACTACGCGGTCTTTTGCTTTGCCTTCTCTATTGTTTGGTATGGCTTTGGGTTCTGATGTGGTTCATATGTGGTCAAGTTTTGGGTCAGGTTTGGGCTAACATAGCTCGGGTTCAAGGCAAGACAAGGTGGAGTTTGTACATGAGGAGGTGATGTGGTTTTGAAGGCAACTACGTGGTTTTTGGTCAAAACAAGGGCTCGGCCATGGGGATTGGGCTCGGCCTATGATGTGTCATGACTGGACAGAGGTGGGGAGGGGTGTGTTGTGGTCAGGTCTGGGGAGTGGCGGCGGCTATGGTGGTGGTTTGGGCGGTGGTTGAAGTGGATGAGCATGTAGAGGTCAAATAAGCATGGATCTAGGTATCTAGGTTATAGTTTGAGGGGTTTGACCATCAAAAGGGGTTCGGCCATGGTCAGATCTGATGGGGTAGACGGTGGTGATGGTTGGGAAGAGATGGAAGGAGGTGGTGGCCATGGAATAGGGGAAGAGGCCGATCTTAATCAAGGGAGAAGGCAAGGCAAAATTGCGTAGAAAAAGTAAGAAAAAGTAGAAAGAAGAGAGAGATTTACCTAAATTTTTTTCTTCAAGATGGAGGCCATGATTTCTAGGGTTTAGGAGCTTTGGAAATTCGTGAATGAGAGGAAAAAAAAAGTGGCGGCTGAAGAAAGGAGGGGATGTGGCCAGTTAAATGAAAAGTTAGGTTAAAAAGTAGAAGGGTTAGAAAAAAAGGGCCTTAGGAAGATGGAAAGTTTAAGGCCTTTCAAATTTCCTATATATATTTATATACATCTTAAATAACTGAAAATACTTATAAATTTCAGTCAGAATTCGAAAATATAACAGATAAACAAAATATTAATAATTAAATATTAATTAGATATGATTAAAATAAGAAAAATGGCACAGAAAATGAAAACTAGACTTAAGAATTAGAAATAACTTCAATACACTTTGGAAAAATTTACTTAAATTTAAATACATGCAAAATGAATAAAATAAAGTAAAACACAGCAAATAAAAGTGAGTGCATAAAATAAATAAATAAATTTTAATTATATATAATTAAAATAAGAAAATGGCTTAAAATTGTAGACTGGGCTTTAAAATTAGAATCCAAATGAACTTTAGAAATCTTCACGGACTTGTAAAATATTTATAACAAAAAAAATAAAAGTGCATTCACAAATTTTTTTTTTTATAAAATATAATTTTTATGAAGAAAATGGTAGAAAATTAGAAAACAGCCTTTAAAAATAGGAAATAAATACAGTAAATTTTGGAAAAATTCTATTATCATTTAAAAATATTTAAAAGTCAAAATATACATAATAAAACATATTATCACATATTAAAATAAAATATAACCAAGAAGAAGTAATTTATACAATTTAAAATAGTCATTGTTAAATAACCCTATATACGCACAATATTGTAAAGGGTATAACTTTCACAATTTACATCCAAATTCAACGAAACGAAAAGTGGTGTTCTTATAATTTTATGTACTTTCATAATAAAAGAAAAAATTTAAATTTTTTAAACTTTTAAAATTTTAAGTTGAAAGTCACAGTTTGACTATTTTGACCAAAATCAGCATTTCAGGCAAATATTCAACTTACAAAATTTTGGAATTATAACTCATATAAAAATCAAGATTATGTTTAAATAATAAATTTAATCATTTCAAATAAGTAAAATAAGTTTTTAAATCAAAATCTTACATTAAAAATAATTAAAATATACAATAAAATAATTACAAAATATAGGGTTGTTACACGGGATTTAGCCATATGTCATACTCATGCTCTTCTTCAATAGTACGCATCGCCAATACTCCTTGGGGTACTTTGGAGTCTGCCTGAAAATCTTAGCTCTACGATTTTTCTTACCCATAGTTGTTTTTTCCATTCCTTCGGAGTGAAATTGCAACTACTTATATAGTTGGAGCTCTTGGAATCTAGCATAACAATATAATATTACTAGATAGGAAAGTATGAATATGTTCCCTTAATTTATCCTAATTCCTCCGATCTACTAACCTATCGATACTAAATGTAACAACTTGTACCTCCATAGGCCTAAATTCTAATCGATACATAAGCCCATCAAAGCACAGATCGTTGGATTTGGTAGCTGCAAATAAGCATGAGCATTATAAGAGATTGATAGAAATCAAACTCATAACGAAAACAATAATAGGATAAGAATACTGACTATAACCACTACCTTGGAACTAATGGTATTCCTTGGATAATAGATTGTCACATCAACATCCAGTATGAGAGAAAGAAGACTTCTCCAACAACAAAGCACATCCAGCTCCAGTGACCTACTCCTCTAAATTCTATTCTATGCGTTGTAATGAGAAAGGGGTCAGAACAATGTTCTGGTAACTGGAAAAATATAAACTATCCATAATATAAATTTATGCCGATTGGTTTCCATTTAATAGCTGTGTCCATCAAGGCTAGCCATTCTAATCTACCTTTGCACTGCACACACGATTACTTACCTATCCCTTCCCAAGGTACAAAATACTAATGAAGCCTTATCAACCACCTAATACTTCCAAACCCATGCTCCACTTAATAATTCCAAACATGAAGCGGGCTTCTATAATACTTTAAAAGGAGAATTAGGCAAAATCTTCCATTTAAGACCTTAATCAAGGTAGATCCCATAATTTAAGATCTATTCTCAATGTGGTTTCCTAACGATGTTGTTAATGGTTGGTAGGTCCTAGATACAAAGACCTCTAACCACTATTTAAGGCTTTTGACATTTAATATCCAACTATTACGGCATCCATCGTCGATAAAATCATAGCCATGTGATAAACCATACCTAAGCCACTTAATACATTTTATTGGAAAATAGGTAGACTATGGTCATTTAAGACCTTAATTAAGACAGATCCCATCATTTAACACCTATTTCTAAGGCATGCTCCTCGGGTACTATCATTATTACGACCTTAGAAATGTGAGAGACTGTACTTAAGCCACTTAATACCTTATTAATAAGGACTAGGCAGACCCCTGACCATTTAACACATATTTATAGGTAGACATTTGTCATTTAATATCTAATCCCATGCTGTGCTCCTCACTGATACTATCTAGCTAACATTGCTGGGAAATCTGATTGGGTTACTTAATTCTTATTTTAGAGGAAAGAGGCGAACCCTTCAATTACTTAAGACCCAAATATGAAGTGAACCCTTTCCAAGATATCCATTATCACTCTTTAATTATAAATATGGAATCTCATTAGGTTACTTCTTTCGGTAGGGAGGCGGGCCTTATAGCCACATAAGACCTCAACACTGAAGTAAACCGTTTTAGAGATATTTTTAATTATTTAGAATCTCAGTAGGTTACTTAACACTTCCATTTAGGAGAGAGGTAGACCCTTTAGCCACTTAAGACCTCAAACTAGAAGCGAACCGCTATGGAGATATCCCTTACTGCTCCTAATTCCAAATTTGGACCATTTGATACTTTCCAATTAAGAATGTAGGCCCAATCTCTTACGTTGTCATGGGTCCTAGGATAAGTGATATCTAACATCAATATTAAGTACATCTAATTACTAGTAGCCTTAAAGTGCAAGATAGTTTTCCAACGAGTGACTTTACTGGTCTCGCATAAAAATCAATAGTCTAGATTCATATTTTTGGGACTGATTTGTAGACAAGGTTTTAAACAATTCTAAATCAATTCATGAACAAGAATAGGCAATATTTATTGTATTCAGATCATATTCAATTCGTGGCCTACAACCTATATACAATTATCCAATTAGGTATAGATATTAAATAAACACCAATGGGATAATATTCACATTATAACAATCGATTTGTCACTCACCTTTTAAAAGAAATCCAAATCTATATCTAAAGTAGAACCTTTGATTTATCTCCAAATCATTTCTAATCTAAGAGGTATTTATAAAAAGTTATATACATACTTTAGAGTTACATATCATGGGAGAAAAAGTAGATACAAACATATATAAATATATACGTTACCTTAAATACGCATATGGTTGATTCTCTTCTCTTCTCATTTTCATTATATTTCTACTCTTCTCCAATTTGTATTAATATAAATATAAATATGTTATTTTTATAATTTATAAAGAAAGCGGAGAAGGATAAATGACAGAGCTTCACTACCACCTCTAGAAAAATATGAAAAGAGAAGGGAGGGCTAGGCCTGAATTTATAGGCGCTAGAATCAACCAGAACCGTTCGATTTAAAATATTAAATCCTGACCGTTGTTGCCTAGGCTAACCCTTGCCATCTGAAAGCGATTGGTCGACCGCCCATGGAATAGTGGTCGACCATGAGGAACCGATCAGTCCTAATGACAGGTCGGCCTGTGGGCCGGGGCAATTAATTATAAACATTAATTTTTCTTATTTATTATTGTTTCGAATTCGTTTTTAGTCCGTAACTTCTTCGTTTGGACTCCAATCGCAAAACTCTACATATGAAAGTTGCTCAGAATTTTTCCACAAACACAATGGTGTAAGTTTCATGGTCAAATATCATTGTTTGCACAAATTCAATTTTTGAAGCCTAATTAATTAACTTACTCACTAATTAAATAACTAACACTAAATTACACGGTGTTACAATTATGGTGATATAGGAGAATTTTTCAATGCTTAATACCGAAGGATAATTGGTTTAGGTTAAAGTAAACAATGTTTTGAATGACATTGTTTTTGATACATTTAATATAATTTGAAATAAGAAATCTTTCTTAAATGTTTTGTGAACATTCTTATACCATTGTTTATGTATATAGTAAAACCTTTCAAGTATAAAAAATAAAATGGTTTGGGAATATATTTATACCGATGAGATAAGTATATGAGTATCTTTTAAAATAATTAAAGTAATTTAATTTTTAGAGGATTAATTAAAGGAGGCTTAGTGGATTCCGCATGGAATTAAACTATGTTTGATTGTTTGTTTATTTGATAGTCAAATAATCGACTATCAAATCTTGGCCAATTTTTAACTTCGAAAATTTCTAGAAGAAGTATGAGAATTATATGGAATAACCATCAATGTTGATGCTATTGTACGTATAAATATATGGTGTTCTTCTAGGATGAATGATAAGAAAATCCATCTACCTAAAGAGTTAGGAGGTGATCTAAGCTCTTATGTGTTGTTTGTATATTTTGAAAAGAAACAAAATTGAATTTACTGGAAACAATCAAACGTTGGTTCGAAAAGACCGGGATCGGATTAGTATAAATTATCCAAAAACCACTTTGAGCCAACTCAAGCGTTCAACTTAAAGATATCTTGAAGATGATGGTATTGAAGACAGAGGTTTTTGAAGTGCTAGGGGTCATTGCTACTACTCCTGTGGGTGATTCAAAAAGGAATACAGAAGAAGAAGTGCCTTTATTTTGATCATATCCTGAACAACTTGTATGGATGAATGCTAGCATTACATTATCGCCAAAGGGTGGTATTAGCATTCCAAGTGGGATTGCAAACTAAAAAGTGAAACGTAACATCTAGCCTCAACAACCGGAAATGACTAAAACAAGGGATATGCAGTAGGGTCACATGGGTCGCACCCATTAGGTTATTGATATCACCCTTCTAGATGCGCACACACACGCGCGCGCGCACACACACACACACACATATACATATACGTACGTACATACATACATACATACATATATATATATCGATTTGGTTGTGCATGAGAGCTCTTAAGAAAGGGTTGCAAAGCAACTAGGTAATGAAATATTCGATACTATCCAGTAAGGGGTAGGCCGATTCTGTGTTGGCAGGGGATCCATGTGAAGCCCTTGGTGCATTTTTCTAGAGGTATACCATGTTAGGTGGTTCCCTGGTGTTTTATCATTGATGGAATTCGTTCTCCAATAAGCATCGTACGAACTTAGTTGTGCCCAACTTGTTGGAACGTGAGATGCAAGCATTCCAGCTATATTCATAATTTACTTTGAAACCCTAGACATTATTATAATATTATTGGATTTTTTATAAAATAGTTTGGTTATCGTAAGGCAAAAACCCATCCACGTTTATGTGCAGCGTGGTCTTACGAGATATTTTTTATTTTAAAAGGTTTTATAAGATATAACAACCCTTGTGATTTTAATTTCTCATGCTGGTTTACCAAAATGATCCGGGTATTATTTTCTTATAATGCTCGGGCCAGACCTGAGTATTTTCCAGAATTTGCTTTGGATACTTTGGAGCTTCAGGAGACGAGCCGGATGCCTCCAGGAATGTTTTTTTTGTTTTTATTTCCACTGTATTGCTTGTCCATATTTGTTAGCATTTGTAAGGACATGCAGTTGTAACTGTCTAGGCTGATGATAGGTTAGACTTTGACATTGCTTTGAATATCAAAGTTTTCTTTTGTAAAGATAATTTCAGTATTATATATTACTTGTTACGATGTAAGTATTTGTTCTATCTTTGTTTTTCATCTCAACAATCTGTCTTTCCAATACTTGGATGTTCGACACGTGAATACCATGGATGCATTTGTGTGGGTTTTGGAGGATTGAAAAGGCGAGTCATTATAATTCGTATTAGAGATGAAGGTAAAGTGAGAACCTTAGCCTGTTTGGGTAAACTCATAGCGATACGGTAAGTGACATCCCATAACAAGTTTGAGTGTGTGTATGAGAGCATATTTGTTAGTGCTATATAAATGTTTTATATTGTGTTGCTTTATCTGGTGAGTAGTTTATGAATTCCGATCGGTACAGAAGGTACCACTATATCGATGGGTGTCTAAACTCTTGAACTTAAATAAACGGGCATAGTATTGTTTTGAAATTAAATGAAATAATTTTACCTAGATTATATTTTATATAATAAATAATTTTCATGAAATAAATATAGTTATTTATGATGTGTTTATTGTTAGGAAATGATAATATTTAGTTATTATCATTTATTGTTTAATTAGTCATGGTCATCCAGTTTAGGAGCATTGACAATTGGTTATTGCTTGATTTTCGGCGCTCAGATAGTTTATGAGCATTTATTTTTTTAGTTGAGTTAGATATGAACACTCTGTGAAATCATTTTCTTGATTGGAGTATAAGGCATTCGATGTTTATGCGGGTTAACGTTAGGACCTAGAATTTTAGTTATTTGAATTTGGAATATTTAATTAATTTTAAATATTGAAAAGTTAAATTTATAAGTTCAATAACTTGAATTTTAAATACAGTGATTTATTGGATAATTTAATTGTTGGATTTGACAATTGAGATCACTTAAATAATTAATTCTTTGATTTTTATTTGGATAAAAATATTTTCAAAGCTTATTTAAACTTATTTAATAAGAACGAAGATAATAGAATTATAAATTAGATTTAGCAGTGATTTAAATGATTTTTGAAATATCTCTTTTTAATTAACGAGTGAAAATAGCCTTCCTAGGCACTATCTTGGATTTCCACGAAACCAGTGTCATTGGGTCCGTAATAATGGATCATAATATGCTGTCTATTTTGTAGCGATTAGATGCACCATTTGGTCATACGGAATAGAGACACATTGAAATTAATATTGGATATTTAATATTATAATAGGGTTCAGAAACCTATCTTCTACATATAATCGAATTAGGTCTCAAAACTTGTTCCATTACGTTCGGAATAGGGGTATCACATTAGGAACGCCAGGTGGCATGCTTCGATTAGAGTCCATAACTATAGCTAGATATTTTGAATTTTAAATAATGTATTATCTTCGATTTAATTATACAAAGCCGTCATTCCATCTCCATCAGCCTCACCTACCTATACGAGCCCACGCCACCCACGTTCCTCCATACTCCCTCACTTGTCTAAATTGTGTTTCCCTCTCTTCTTCCTCTCAGTTTACAGTGAAAAAAAGAAAAGGAAACTTCAAAAATTAATTTCTCAAAATCTACTTAATGAATAAAATTGAAACAAGCTTTAAAAATTGTGATTCGAGGAGAGCTTCATGCTGATATAGGTTTGGTAGTGCTCGGCCATAGTTTGGATGATCATGTGTTAGGGGCAATAAACTAGGGTTTGATATTTCTGTTGATTTAGGCGTCGATCGATGGATTCGAGTTCAGGGTGGATGAGGGCATCCATGACCAAACTCTGGTGAGGTCGGATCACGATTTGACCATCGCAATTGTGGGGCAGTAGGTCGAAGTGGCTTCAGTCTCTTTCTGAATAGGGGGCTCGGACGAGATGTGATGGGGTGAATCGCGATGCTTGTTCGAAGAGAGTTTCATCGAGGTGGTCATTGGTCGTTTTAGTGGAGGGATGGCTAATGTCAAGCATGCGTGTACGATCGGCTATAGGGGAAAGAACATGTTTCCTGTGCATGTTTTGGTAAGAAGAAGATGGCAAATTCGTAATTCAATTAAAATGTATAATTTGTTTATTTAAATTATTATTTAAAATTGTCGATAACTTATAAAATTTGTATCTCCTTCATATGAGGCTGGACTCGTATGTAGACTTTTGCATTGCGCTCGTATCGACAAGGGCTTTGAAATAGAGCTAGTGTTGATAGATTTGGAGACTATTGAAAATTGGCTAAAATCGAACGTCGTCCAATTTCAGTTCCAAGCCGGAACGCCTCGGCGGCAATAGGAAATTTTGCTGAGTTAAACTCACCTTTTGGTTAACTGGTATAATATGTAGTTGATAAAAATTGTTAGATGATTGTTTGGATGAATTATTATATTTATTAGTTGGTTTGGATATATTCCCGCCTAGTAGAGCGGATGAGACCCTATTGCGTTTCAATATAAGAGCGGATGACCAATCCCACCTCGAAGCGGTTGATTGTATTTTATGATTATCTAACATTTGTGATGCAGGGGAAAACGGGTTGGAGGGATCCAATGTGATTCCTCGCTATTATTGAATTTTATTGTTTCAATAATATTTCCTTTATATGGATTACTGAAATATAAATATGATTGTGGATGCTGTGGTTATAACATCGTTATATGTTTTGGAACTAAAACACGGTAGTGATAGAAGATCAATACCGATTTTGGTTAAATGTTGGATGGCTACTGGCCTCAAGTTAGTATTTTAAAAATAATATAAATTGCCGGTTTAGTCGAAATTCGTTTTTGAAACAAGAAACGATTTTAAAAGGGGAATTTCACTAGAAGGACAAACATTGCAGTCCAATTTGTTTCTAGGACACACATCCACAGAAATTAATTTCAAGGCCAAAGTCAGCAGAATAATTACTTTTAAGGACAAAGTCAGCAGTCCAATTACTTTCAAGGACATAATTTCATAGGTTTTTAGGCCTTAGAAACTAATTATTTTGCATTTTGTCCTTAAAAATAATTAATTCAATTGTGTGTCCTATAAACTAATTGCAGTTGTTAAAGAGGCCCTTGTGGCTAATTTTCATATTTTAGAATTCAGAATTGGGTTTCGGATATATGTTTAAGCATTACTAATTAAATATTTAAATATTGTTTTTAAGTTAATTAACTATATAAATATTGTTTTTAAAGTAATTTAATTACATCAATATTAATTTAAGGTTATTTAAATATAATAATATTCATTAAAAAGTTATTTAATTATATTTTTTTAAAGTTATATAATCATATTAATATTATTTTAAAATTTATTTAATTATTTTAATATTGGTAAAGTTATATGTTATAGTTAGTATGTTTCAAGGATTTATAAAAGTCAATATATTGAAAGACTAATTATGGTTTTAAAATTAATAATAAGGTTTCCAAATAAATTATTATTATTTATAAAATGGTTAAGATTTATTATTATTATTTCTTAAAAAATATTTTGGAATGATTAATTATTATTTTAAGATAATTAAAGTCAATGATTTCCATTTATTTATAATGTTCAATGTTAATAATAATTATTACATAATAATGTTTAAATGACGGATTTTAATTATTTAGAAATGTTTCTGAGAATATAAATAGAGTTGAAAGACTTGCATTTTATAAAGAAATTTATAAAATGGATTTTAGACTTGAGGAAGGGTTACTGGCAAGTGGAAGAGTTTATAATTGGTTAAACATTTATAAACGAATTTTAGAGACGGGCTATAGATATATAAAAGAAGTTTTATAAATGGCTTATTGATTCATAAAGGGTTTATCGGTGATCTTTAAAAGGTATAGGAAGCTTATAAGTGATTGAATTTAGGGTTTATAAATGGTTCTTCAGAGATTTATAAAATAGTTTATAAATGTTTGTAGAGAATCATAAGGAGTTTTATTAATGTTTTTGAATCGAATAAAAAGAAAATCTTCCTAAATTATATGAATATACATATGTCATTGAGGTAAGTATATGGATATTTCTAAGTATTGAAACATAGTGATTTATGAGTATATTTTGTTAAGGTGTTTATATACCAGTAATTTACAAAGTTGGTTTTAGTCATGAAGGTTTATAAAATGATGAGTGCTTATATGCTTAACCAATGTTGGTTTTTCCTGTGAAAGATAATCTTGGTTTGAATGTTTTTTATTTGATAGTTCAATAATCGACTATCAAATCTTGGCCTAAATATGTAATCCTTCGTAATTTTGATGGTACAAAAATATTCCCTACTTAACACCGAAGGATTTTAAATTTGGAAATATCTATGGGAAACACGAAAATCATATGGTACATTTACCATCAGTTGTGCTATACTGTACATATAAACTCGTTTCATTCTTCTAGGACAAATGGTAAGGAGATCCGTCCACTTAAATGGTTAGGGGGTGATCCCCGCTCTTACCCGTAACCACTCCAAAAATCATATATGGTTCTACGGGGCGATGCACACATTCTTGGCGAGATTAGCCATATTTCTCCTATGGTACATCACTAGGGATATATGCTACTTCGGAAGGATAGCTCCTGTCCTTTTGCAGGAGGGCCATTCCTCGAAGTACTGACGGAACCTCCATGGAAATCCTACACAATATGAGAATGTAGCCTATCGATTTTTCAATTATATACCCAGTATTTTTATAATGTACAATCACGAGCATCACAGCTACTTGATTATTATTATTTTCGCCTTTAGACATTATTATAATATCAATGGATTTTCAATAGAAAATGTTTTGGTTATCGTAAGCTAAAAACCCGTCCGTGTTTATGCGCGGCGTGGTCATACACGATACCTTTTGATTTCAAAGATTTTTATATATCTTAAAAATCCAGTTGGGTGTGTTTTCTCATGTTGATTTCCCAGAATGACTCGGGTGTTATTTTATTATAATGCTCGGGTCAGATTGAGTATATCACAAATTGGTTTGGATGCTTGGGCTTCAAGAGACGAGTTGGTGGACAGAGACGTATTCACGTAGATGGTTATTTTCTGCTGTATTCATTGTTGTGGTTGAGGGCATGCTGTTATAACTGTGCAGGCTGAAATAGGTTAGTATACTCTGATAGATGTCTGTATATACATATATTATAGTTTTGTTTTTGTGTAAAGATTTATGGTATATTATAGATTATTGTTCCACTGTGAGATTCTGTGTTGTTTAGTTATTTTCTTCTTACCTTCTTCCTTTTTTCTTTTCCCTAATAATATGATTTTATGGCATTCGATTGCTCGGCATGTGATTCAGTGGACGTATTAGTGTCGATTTTCGAGGGTCGAAAAGCCCGGTCGTTACTGTCAAAATTGGATTTTAATAAAAGATGTCTATTATAAGAAAGCTAGAGTATTTTGAATTAAAATTCTGGACATGATTTATATAATGTTGATTCTATAAAAATCTGGGTTTGAAAAGAATGTGTTTAAAATAAAGAGAATTATTTGTTGAATTTAAAATCCCAATGTCTTTGACAAAGATTTCAAATGTTCTATGGAAAAGAGTAGTAAAATTTTTACTTGAAAATATTTTTTTTAAGTATAAATATTTCGAAAAGGAAAATTTGAAGTAAGGAGTATTTTTTTTGGATAGTTTGGGAAACGTGTCTCGATTTGTTTTGTGATGATTAGAATAATCTTCTAAGTGATGATTAGATGTTTGCCTAGGTGGAAGTTGTAGTGCACTAAGTTAATTATTATCTTTATCATTTATGATCGAAAAAGTTCAAATCCAAATGAACCCAAAGCAAGTTGGAAATTGATATTTTATTAGAACTATTTGTGTGGAAGTATATACAGGAATTATTCATAAGGAAATTTTTAAATTGAAGAAATATTTTTATGTTAACTTGTTCGAGCTGCCCGAATATAACTAAAAATGGGAAAGAGATGTGTTCGGGTGGTAAACACTTCTTTTAAGGATTACCATTCTTGGTCAGGGAATATATGATACTATTTGGTATTACCCAGTTCCTTAGTACCATTTTAGGGTTACTCGAGCTATTACTCTATGGTTATAATATATAGTATTATTTCAAAAAGGAATTTTGAAGTAAAAAAAGGGTATTTTATTCTTGAGGGGAAAATAAATTCAAAATAAAAAGGTTTCAACCAGATAGTGGTATGTACCCTCAGGATGTAGTAGGATATTATACAAGTTTTAAACTTAAGGGTGATTATTGAATATGTTATCATAAATAATTGTGAAAGTAAGTTGGTTAAGTTTTTATGCTAACAGGTTTCCTCCCTTTTCATTTAAGATGAAATTTCGAGGTCGAAATTCTATTAAGGGGGAGAATGTAACGACCTAGAATTTTATCTTTTTAATTTGTGAAATTTAATTTATTTTAAATATTCAATTAATGTTTTTAGTAATGAAATAACCTTCTTCTAATTTACAACTAATGATAGAAAGTTCTTTTTTGAATTTTTCTTACATAAATAGGTAGATCGATGGAAAATGGAAAATATGACCGAAACCCATTTTTCGAATTTTCAGCATCTTATTAAACAACAAGAGGTAAAAGATTGTAATACCTTTGTATATATTTAAAAACAATATTCAAAAACTTTAAGAAAACATTTATATTTTTAAAAATATAAATAAACTAATAATAATAAGAATTTAATTAAATTTTAATAAGAAATGATGGATATGAAATGAAAGGATTCCTTACGTGTGAAAGGTAATTAATGTACATGGTCATCCTAATATCCGCCATCTTCTACGGAGGCTTGGAAATGACGTGTGATGAAAATTTAGATTTAAGGGCACTTGGCCTTTTGCCCTTTATTTTATTTTAATTCTACATATATTTTATTTCATCTTATATGTACATCTTTCATTTTATATATTTCATTTTATACTTCATCCACTTAACCTCCTTTTTCCATCCTCTCTACTTCTTTTTTATTTTGAAAAACTCATTTTTTTTGAATTCAAATTTTATACTTCACTTAAATGGTTATAATTTAAAATATTTCAATAAATTGGGAAAGGTGAGATCTTCATTTCGTTGATTACTATTTTTATGGAATAAACATTGTGTGAATTTACTTGAAGCTTGTTTATGATCTTTCAAACAGTTCTCTTGTTTGAGTAATTAGTTTAAAAATCATATTTTTATTTGTATGAGCTTTGAAATGGAAATTTTTGGTATACCATAAAGGAAGAACATATATTGCTCTATGTTTTGTTTAAGGCAAAACTTCTTCCCTCACCTTCAAAAATCACCTTCTTCTTAACCATCTGCTTTTAACCAAAACGATCGATGGGAAAGTTGTTTACTTTAGACCCTACTTTTTTTAAAATTGTTGAGGGTTATTTCATTAAGTGGTATACAAGATATGGGTCAAAAATAGTAAGGGGTCAAACATTGTCGATTTTTGTAGAGCTCGTATCGACGAACTAAGGGTGCAGTTATGTTCGTATCTGCAAATCAAGATTTTTAAAGGTAGTCTTGTGATTTTAGGGCTTGAGATCACATTATGGTGATGAGATGAACTATTTTGGTTCAAAATTTAATTTTCATTAAGGTGAAGGTTAAGGGGGTTGGCAATAGGTTCTGGAGTAGCCTTGGTTTCTGAAGTAGCCTTGGGTCAAGGCAGAGGTATGGTGGTGGTCGCATAGGGTATGGCGGTCAGAATCGTCGAGTTGAACTATGGTTAGCATTTAAGGATAGGTCTGATGGGTTCGCCTTTTTCTTAGTGTAGGAAGCACATATTAGCTTCAGATTAGTCGTGCTTGGATCCAGGGGTGTGATGGTGTAGTAGGGTTTGGCTGGCGATGGCGGCATAGCTAATGGTGGCTGAGGCGGCATTGGTGGGGAGCGAGGCCGATACTGGAACGCATTTGCCTTTAGGTCGAATGGTTGCAATTTGATTTCGAGCACTGTAGTCGACGACGAGGGTATGGTTGGTTCGAGCATGTCGATTGGAATTTGTATAGGGGTTTGAAGTGCTGATTGGTGGTTGGTAGTGGATGTTCGTGTGTGCACGTGTGCACGTTTTGGGTACACGAGGTCGAGTTTTGTTTCGTCTCTAGGAATGTGTTTTGTGGAATTTGATTTGACGGTAGTGATTTGGTTTTTAGGTTAGAGGAGAAGAATGGTAATCATGCCGGGTTAGGCTTACTATGGATGGGTTAGTGTAACGAATCGCCCTTTTGATCCTTAGATTTGACACTAATACATCCATGGTATTTACGTGCCGCGCATCCAAATGCTGGAAAGATAGAATGTTGGGGGAAAAACGAAAAGACAAAGCAGAACAACATGACGAGTAGAATATAATATACAACTTATATTTACAAAAAGAAAGCTGTGATATACATATGCACATCAATCAGAGTATGCTAAATAAAATATCAACCTGGACAGTTATAACTACCTATCCTCACAGTTACTAACAAATACACTAATACTGACGGGTTTTTACCTTACGATAACCAAAACATTTTATAGGAAATCTTCTGATATTATAATAATGCCTAGGATACAAATACATATTAATCATAGTCGAAATTATTAAATTAATTAAATTCTAGCATAATAATTTACAACTAGAACCGTAAAGGCATGTATTAGCGAATGGATTCCATTAGTCACAAGGCTACTGGGGTACTATCTATCACAGCGCATCTCTAGAAAAATGTACCGAGGTCAACAAGAATATCTTGCACCTTTGCTCATAGGACCAGCATACCCCTTCCTAAATAGTAACGAATAAATCATCACCCTATTTTCTTTGCAACCTTTACCGAGAGCTCTAACCAAATCCATAGTATGAATTCATGTCTACAAAGGTAAGGATACACCCTAATAGGAGCAACTCACTTAGCCCTGCTGCATATTCCTTATTTTATTCACTCCCAGTTGATGATGCTAGAGGCTTTTTTATACCTTTTAAATAGCAAACCCATTCGGAATGTTAATACTACCCTCTGGGAAATAATGCAGTGCCAATATTCATCCATACAAGTTGTTCAAGATATGAACAAACCGAAGGCACTACTTCTACAACATCCATTTTGGAATCACCCTTAGGATTAATAGCAAGTGGCCCTTGCACTTTAAAAGGATTCCATCTTCGATTTTATCATCTTCAAGATACTTAAAATATGTCACTTGAGTTGAATCGAATTGGTTTTCAAATAACCCATCCGATCCCGGTCTCTTTGAAACAACATTAGATAATTTTCGGTAAACTCAACCCCGGTTCTTTCAGAAATAAAAAGATAATAGATATGAGCGAGGACCACCCCTTAACTATTTAAGTGGATGGATCTCCCTATCATTTTTCCTATGAGAACAAAACAAAATTTATATGCACAGTACAACATCATCGAAGATGATTGTGCCATATAACTCCTGTGTTTCTCCTAGATATTCTTGGAGTTTTAATTTTGGCCAAGATTTGATACTCAGTTATTTAACTATTAAGTAAACACACAATCTAAACATAGATTTATAGATTCCTAAAGGCAAATAACATTAGTTAAGCGCAAAACAACTCTAGGCCTCTTAAATTAATTATTTCATTAATTTAAAACTACTTTGTAAACACTTGTATTAAAAATACTTTCATAAAGATATATATTTCCAAAACCCTTATTAACATTTTTCCCTACCTTGAAAATATTCATCGACTTATCTCAATGGTATAAGTATGTTTATAAATTTTTTAGAGAGATATTTATTTCGAAATTGCCCTTAAAATTAGGTTAAGACAAAGTTATTAAAAATAGAGATAATAATAATCTAAACACTACTCCTTCGATGTTAAATATGGAAAAAGAATATTCCTTACCACCATAATTGTCAATTTGGGAAATGGAATCTCTATTATAAAATAAATTCCTTTTTATAAATATAAGCTCTAAAAATTCGCTTTTAGAATTTCTTTTATAAAATATTATTTATAAATTTCTTTATAAATATTAAAACATAATTATATCCCTCTTTCACAAATTTCCAAATTTGATTCATACCTCTTTTAAAATCATCCTTTTTATTATTTGCAAAATCTTTATAAAACTTCTTTTTATAAAATACCATTTATAAACTTATTTGTAAATTTTCAAGTTATTTGCAACTCTTTTATAAACTTCAAATCCATTTTAAAAAGAATACTTTTTATAATTTTTTCTAAATATAATTACAAACCCCTTTATATTATAAATTCCAAATATAATACCAAACTCCAAATATAAATAATTCCAAAATAATATTATAAAGCCCAGTAAGTTTCTATAACGTGGCCAACTTATATATCCAAACAAAATCCTAAATGGCATTTATTCCTTCAATTTATCAAAATGATATTGATTTTCTTTCAATAAGATATTACTTTTATAACAATTTTTTATTTTACAAATCTATCTGTAATGCCCCACGTCGAGAGCCCCATTAACAAAGAGTATTATATGGTATAATACCGTCTGCTAATGCGGACAATAGAGTATAATGGAAGCGACCATGTGTAATCTTACTTTAACTATCTACTGAACACGTCGAAAAGTGGAATTTTTTTCCATCTCATGTGGTTCGACATATTCAATAAATACTTAAAGCAAAACTACAATGGCTAAAAGATCTATCGGAACAAAGCATAATAGAAAAATGAACATCATCACAGAAAAGCATCATATAATAAGCAAATAGTCTCAGCACAATACAACATCGAGTACAGATCCAAATATAAAAGTGGGTACAAAGCCACTACTCACACATCCGTGAGTCAAAAGAATATATATAAGATAGTCATAATATCAGAGTATCATAAAGGATGGATAACAAGTAAAGCTATCTATAATATAGCGGATATATCCAAAGTGGAAGCACCGAAGCAAGTTAAGTCCAAAGCGACCTAACCTGAAACAACTCGGTCTGACCAGAGCATAAAATACTCGGGTTAGGCTAGCTAAACAAATCAGTTAGATAAATTGAACAATAATCATGATAAGATAATGCGGCAACATATAACATAATAATCTCCAAAAGAGAAACATATATCATGGTACAAAAAAACCAATATCTCTCACATAGAGAAGAAACAAACATCTAAGTAGAGATGTATAACAAGCCTCATATCATCGGCATAACATAAGCACAAGTGTCTGCGTAGGCATAAAACAAGTTCCACAAGGTAGTCGCGCTTATCTCATGTGGTTGCATAAAACCATCACCGAATGGCGCTACACGAGGGAATATAAATCACACAGGAAAAACATTAGCGCGCTAGTACTGTACTCAATCACACATGGAATATACCTCAGTGACACACCCATCACTTTAGCTAAGGGGCAACACTTAAAGGAGACAGTCCGAAGACACTATCCAGAAGGTGATGAGCCAGAAGGAGACAGTCCGAAGACACTATCCCAAAGGCAATAAACCCAAGGGAGACAGTCCGAAGACACTATCCCAAAGGTATCACTCAGGAAACACGCCGTAGTGGTAAAGGCTCGTAGGCCCAGTACTCGTTTACCACTAACGGTAGGAATGTGTCACAAACTCTTAGCAAGGAAACCGTAAATTAGTAATGTGAGTCTCATACCCCAACGTTCACACTAAACAGTTTACTAATCAATAGTAAGCTTCCACACTCAAAGCAGTAAAAAGTTCACCTCATGTCATTGGTAAACTAGGCCAAAAGGCCAAAACGATCAATCGAATAGGTCGGGGAATAATCAGAAAGATAAACGCGCGCATTCAAGGTCCGTGTTTTACTAACCATTTGATCACCTTTCCACTTCGCTTGAAGTGCAGAAGAGGGTATATTTTACTTAGAAAATAGTTGGAGAAAGCGGATTCTTAATCCTTTGAAAACCTCTTTAGAAATAGCCTTTGAAATTCTCCTATTATGGAGTAATTAATTTAATACATAAAACAATACTAAATAACAATTTCAAAAGCAAATTTGATGGAAAATCACTTTAAAATTATTAATAAAATCCGTGCACGAAATCTAGAGACAAATCCCAAAGAAATCGGAAAATCTCAGAAAAATAGTCGAAATTATACCAAGTATAAAATCGCTGAAAACAAGTCGAAGTCACTAGTTCGATGGCAGATTTGAACCTGCAAACAAAGTCCAAATGACATGAAAATTGGCAGGAATGTAGGCTAACATCCCTACTCCAAACTGCAAAAAGAATCGGGCAATTCCGACTTGAAACGAAGAAAATGCGTCGTCTCAAAGTCGGACAAAAATCATAAAACTTTTCCGTGTCAAAACAGTCCAAAGGTCCCACTGCGACAACATAGTCGAAGGGACATATCAACCCAAATCTTGATAAAAATTGGAAGAAGCATAGTACAATACTCCTACTTTGATATGCATCAAGAATCGTTCGATTCCGACTTGAAACAAAGAAATGACAATATCTCAAAGTTGGTACGACGATAACTGAAAATGATCACTGTTGTAAAACAGTTTCTGGGTGCTACTTCGACAATAAAAACGAAGTAACTATCGCACCTAGATCTAAACCAAACTTTTCTGGCTTGAAGATCTCAATCTCATCTTTTCAACGAGACTGAAATCGATCAAATCCAACATAGGACCTGCTCGCAGCGAGGTCGCGAAGTTGGACGTTTGAATTAAAATTAATCAATGTTTTTCAAAACAGTTTCTGGGTGCTACTTTGGCAATAAAAACGAAGTAACAAACGCACCTAGATCTTAACCAAATTGTGCAGAGTTGAAGACCTCGATCTCATCTTTCCAACGAGATCAAAATCAGTGAAATCCGACATAGGATGAGCCCGGGATGGCGTCGCAAAGTCGGGGTTCTGCGTTGAAATCCGACTAAGGCCTGTAGCTATGCACTAACAGGCCAGAGATGAAAAACCATAATTTTGGTATAGTAAACTTCATATTCTGGAAAAATGAATAAAATAAAAGTTGTATCTTAGTTTCTAAGCTTTCCAGAATGACCAAGATTGTCAAATTTCGATCAGGGATGAAAATTCTATGACTAAAACAATTCTCAGATCTAAATTCTATATCACTATCGTTTTGCTCTCGGGATAGTAGCAAGAATGCACAGTTTTGACCAAATTAACTTCAAAATTTCATGAAACTCAAAACATGAATTTTTTTTCCCTATATCGATGCTTTACAGAACATCCAAAATTATTAGATTTGGATAAAAAACGAGTAACTTATGGCCAAAACAATTTTAGGTTTTTATTTTTATCAACCCTGTAGTTGTTGTCAGGACAGCAACAAACAAACGTGATTTTGACCATTTAAACCTCAAAATCATGAAAAGCTCAAAACATAGAAGTTATATATTACGAAATAAGCTTTCTAGAACACTAAGAAAATCCTAATTCCGATTTAAGATGAATGAGATATGCCTAATTTACTAACAACAATATACTAATTTTAATTTTAGCTAGCATTTATTACCTCAATCAATGCAAGAAAAATATGCACAACCACTTGGTGTGCACTCCAAAAGCTAGAGAGAGGAGATCAAGAGCCTTCATAACAAAAATAAACCAAAACCCATGTATTAAAAATTAATTTCAGAAATTAGAATGAAGATTAGATTGTGATTAGAGAAGAATTGCTTTGCCTTTTAGCTTGTATTAATCTAGATTAGCTATGTGGAGAGGAAAATGGATCTTCTACCAAATGGAGGCCATTAATTAGGTTTTTAGGAGATGCTTAGGGTTTAAGGAAATTATGAAGAGGAGGGTTAGGGTTGAGGGTGGGTTTAAGATAATATATAGAGGTGGGTAATGGGTTTGGTTTCACTAATTGACCCAATAAGAGAAGTGGTATCCTAATGTTCACTAAAACTATTTAATGCTTCATTAGCCAACTAAAACCCACCATTATAAAACCATCTTTTTTTTTCAAATAACTTTATTTTAAAGAAATTAGCCTATCCAAAAAATCCCATTTTTTAGCTCCATTTAAATTAAAATCATAATTTTAATTTATTATTCGGTAATTGCAATCCCAGGTTGTTACAGACTCCCCCCTTAAGAAAATTGTGTCCCCACAATTCCTTAAATATGGAAGTCATCGATAACCTCTAATCCACCGAAGAAACAACAGAAGATAAATATAGATGCTCACCCGTACCCGAAAATGAAAGAAAACCAGGATAAGTATGCTCGATAAATTCTCTGGTCTCCCAAGTGCAGTCCTTAGGATTGGGTGACCATTGAATTTTCACAAGTGGAACCTCTTTGTTTCAAAGGTCTCTGACCTCCGAATCAAGCACATGGAGTGGTTGCTGCTCCCAAGATAGATCGGGTGAGATCTCTAAATCTGGCATGATATGCAACTCGATAATAGAATCAGGATTGTGCATACACTTGCGAAGCTGAGAGACATGGAACACATCATGTATTCCAGAGAAATGAGCAGGTAGAGCCACACGATAAGCAACAGGGCCAATGCGTTCCGTGATAGGAAATGGTCCGACATAGCGAGGAGCCAATTTCCCTGTAGAACTGAAACGCACAACCACCTTCATAGGAGATATCCGAATATAGACAAGATCACCAATGGAGAACTCAAGAGGCTTCCTAGGTTGTCCGCGTAGGATTTCTGGCAGTCCTGCGCCTCTTTCATTCTCTGATGGATAAGAGTAATCATCTCAGAAGATTCCCGAACTGAATCTAGACCAAGAACGAGTTTCTCGCCAGATTCTAACCAACACGAAGGAGAGCGACATGGCCTTCCGTAAAGAGCTTCGGAAGGAGCCATGCAAATACTGGACTGATAGATGTTGTTGTAGGAGAACTCCACAAGTGGTAAGTGGTCCTCCCAACTATCCCCGAAATCAAGAATACAACAGCGAAGAAGATCCTCCAATACACGATTCACCTTCTCAGTCTGACCGTCCGTCTAAGGGTGATAAGCAGTAGAAAAGTTCAGCTTTGTGCCCAGAGCTGACTGTAGACACTTCCAGAAGTGGCTAGTGAACAAAGCGTCTCAATCACAAACGATAGAGCTAGGAATGCCATGAAGTCGGACGACTTCTTTCACATAGAGCTTGGCCAACTGAGGTGCAGTCCGAGTGGACTTAATCGGAATAAAATGAGCCGATTTGGTCAAGCGATCAACAACAACCCAGATAGAAGTATGGCCTGACCTCGATCGAGTAGACCGTCGATAAAATCCATAGATATCTGATCCCATTTCCATAATGGAATCTCAAGAGGCTGAAGGAGACCGGATGGACGCTGATGCTCGGCCTTGATCCGTTGACAAGTCATGCAACTGCTCATATAACTTGCAACATCTCTCTTTAAACCTTCCCAATAATATAACCGACATATATCGACATACATCTTACTTGAACCGGGATCAATGGTGTACTTAGTGCGATGACACTCGTCCAGAATGTCACGCCTAAGCGATAAATCTGATGGTACCAATATATGGTTCTTCTTGCGAAGACACCGATGAGAATCAATAGAATAATTCAGCAAAGCCTCATCATTGGATCCCAACTCAAGAAGATGGATAAGATGCAACAAGTCTGAATCCTGCCGTTGAGCATGGGAAATACGATCCAGTAAAATAAGTCGAGCTTCCAAACTGGACAATAAGACTGGAGAATTAGAAGACGGATCTCGATCTCGAATATCGCACACAGAAAGAGTCTTAAGAATATCCCACTCGGCTATCATCATAGAAACTACTACCGAGTGTTTGCGATTGAGCGCATCAGCCACACGATTACCCTTGCCAGGGGTATACTGAATGTCTAAGTCATATGAGGCGAGAAACTCAAGCCATCGCTGCTGCCTCATATTAAGATCCTTCTGGCTGAATAGATACTTCAGGGATTTGTGATCGGTGTATAAAATGAAGCGTTCGTCCAGTAAATAATGGCGCCACGTCTTCAAGGCGAAGACAATAGCGGCCAACTCAAGATCATGAGTTGGATAGCGAACCTCATTCGGACGCAGTTGCCTAGAAGTATAAGCAACCACCCGATCCTTCTGCATGAGAACGGCACCGAGCCCGCTACTACAAGCGTCGGTGTAGACAACAAGATCATGGTTTCCCTCGGGAACCACTAGAATAGGGGCATGAGTGAGAAGTTCCTTCAATCGCTGAAAAGAAGCTTCACATTTGTCTGACCAGACATAATGAACACCCTTGCGAGTCAGGTTCATAAGCGGAAGAACAACACGTGAGAAATCCTTTACGAATCGACGGTAATAACCCGCCAGTCCTAGGAAGCTGCGAATCTAATGTACGTTCTCAGGCCGCTTCCAGTTCTGAACGGCTTCGATCTTGGCGGGATCGACAGATATGCCTGCAGAAGATACTACGTGGCCTAAGAACTTGACCCTGCTCTCCCAAAAGTGACACTTGGAGAACTTGGCCTTAAGTTGATGCTGACGAAATGTATCCAAGACAATCCTCAGGTGCTAGGTATGCTCTGTCTCAGATCTAGAATATATTAGAATGTCGTCGATGAATACCAAAACAAACTTATCGATACATTCCCGGAGTACTCGATTCATAAGATCGACGAAGAAAGCTGGAGCGTTTGTCAAACCGAATGGCATGACTAACCACTCGAATGAACCATATCGAGTGCGGAAAGCAGTAAGCGGAACGCTATCATCCGCGACTCGGAGCTGATGAAAACCGGTGGCGAGGTCAAGCTGAGAAAAGACCTTCGCACCGCTCAACTGATCAAACATATCGTCTATCCGTGGCAATGGATAACGATTCCTGATGGTCACCTCATTAAGCTTGCGGTAATCGATGCAAAGCCTAAGAGAGCCATCAAACTTCTTCACGAAGACCACTGCAGCACCCCATGGCGAACAACTGGACTGAATAAACTGCTTCGCCTCGAGCTCTACCAACTGCTTCTTGAGTTCCTCATTCTCTTTCATAGACATCCTCATGGGAGGACGACTAACTGGATGAGAGCCTGGAATGAGATCGATGCGGAACTCAATAGCCCGCTTCGGTGGTAGACTCGATACTGCCTCAAAGATATCGGGATAATCCCAAACAACTGGAATAGGAGATATCGCACACTCATCATCTCGTGAATCAAGAGCGAATAGAGTAGCTTCGGAAATCTCAACATCTCGAAGAACAAGAGCCAAAGGAGCGGATGAGTCAGGGTGACGAAGAAATAATATCCGCTCTGAACAGATAATCTTGGCATCATATCGAACGAGCGAATCCATACCCAGAATCATGTCAAAACCCAAAGAAGCCATATCATCCAAATTTGCAAAGAAAGAAAAGCCACATAACTCAATATCAACATTCTCACAAAGGAGACTAAGGGTCGTGGATCCACCAATCGGATTTACAATCCTCAGAGAAGAAACCAAACAAGAAACATCCAAAGACATAACATCAACTAGTTCTTTTGATACGAATGAGTGAGAAGCACCCGTGTCAAAGAGAACTCTAATAGATCTACCATGAAATAGAATAGAGCCTTCGAGGATTGAAGGATGCGTACCTTGAGGCTGAGCAGAATCTGTAGAAGCCTTGGCTGCATTAAGCTTGCCAGATCTAGGTGGTGCAGTAGGACAAGCAGAGATAAGATGACCCTCCTTCTTGCAATAGCGGTAAGCCAGGGGTCTGGGACACTCTCTAACAAAGTTATCTGGAGAACCGCAGTTGAAACACTTCCTCACGGAAGGTGTTCCACTGGTCTGGGACTAAGGCTGAGAGTCATAACTGATAGCTTTCTTCTTCTTAGGAGCAGAAGAAGAACCGGGTTTGTGGGAAGGAAACCTCTTCTTGTTGGGGTTCGCGGAAACCTCAAACTATCATCGCTATCCCCTTCCTTATCGACTGCTTCAAGGTGAAGCGCTGAGTCAACAAGCTCTTCGGAGGAGAGCTTGAGCTGTAACATCAAAGACTTCTTAAGATATTTCTTAAGACCTTCCATAAATTTAAGGTTCTTCTTGTAGGGTGTGCTGATGAACTCGAGGCCGTACATGGATAGGGCCTCAAAAAAAGAAACATAGTCTGAAATAGTAGACTTCCCTTGCTTGAGATCAATGAAGCGGCGAGCAAGAGAAATCTTCTTGGACTCTGGAACAAACTTGAGCTCGAAATGCTCACGGAACTGAGCCCAAGAAAGTTTGGACTCATCGACATCGGCAATAAGAAGCTCATACCAATCCAAGGCATGACTCTGAAGCTGACTGGAAGCAACAAGAACACGGTCATGGTCAGAAATGCCCATGCGAGTAAAGATGCACTCGCATACACGGATCCATGACTGGACCTCAAGAACTGTCTTGGAGCCACTGAACGGCTTGCCACCGAGATGAGTGAAATCGATGCAGAGGTATGCAAAAAATGACTTGCGCGGAGCATCAGAGGCTGGAGTAGAAGACTGGGAGTGAGAATTCCGAACCAGCTCCATGATCTAATCGGTAGTTATGAATAAGCCCTCCGGTTGTGGGTTACTGGAATGCCCTACAGCACCGGAGCGATGAGTGTTCCTCCCTCTTCCAGACATATTGAAAGTAAGAGAAAGAAAAGAAAAAAAATGAGTTAAGCATGATTCGAAGATAGATAATTCATTAAGGGACATTACAAAATATAAACGCATTCCTGAACATATTCCTAACTTATCTCTCCAGAGGCACAAGGAAGGGATTCCTAATATTTGAATCATACTAGGATGTATTGTACTAAGTATATATGTTCTGTGTTTATTATGCTTAGTCCTGAACCTCGCTCTGATACCAAACAGTAACGCCCCACTACGAGAGCCTCATTAACAAAGAGTATTATATGGATAATACCGTCTCCTAATGCGGATAATAGAGTATAATGGAAACGACCATGTGTAATCTTACTTTAACTATCTACTGAACACGTCGAAAAGTGGATTTTTTTTTTCATCTCATGTGGTTCGACATATTCAATAAATACTTAAAGCAAAACTACAATGGCTAAAATATCTATCAGAACAAAGCATAATAGTAAAATGAACATCATCACAGAACAACATCATATAATAAGCAAATAGTCTCAGCACAATACAACATCGAGTACAGATCCAAATATAAAAGTGGGTACAAAGCCACTACTCACACATCCGTGAGTCAAAAGAATATATACAAGATAGTCATAATATCAGAGTATCATAAAGGATGGATAACAAATAAAGCTATCTATTATAAAGCGGATATATCCAAAGTGGAAGCACCGAAGCAAGCTAAGTCCAAAGCGACCTAACTTGAAACAACTCGGTCTGACCTGAGCATAAAATACTCGGGTCAGGCTAGCTAAACAAATCAGTTAGATAAATTGAACAATAATCATGATAAGATAATGCGGCAACATATAACATAATAATTTCCAAAAGAGAAACATATATCATGGTACAAAAAAACCAATATCTCTCACATAGAGAAGAAACAAACATCTAAGTAGAGATGTATAACAAGCCTCATATCATCGGCATAACATAAGCACAAGTGCCTGCGTAGGCATAAAACAAGTTCCACAAGGTAGTCGCGCTTATCTCGTGTGGTTGCATAAAACCATCACCGAATGGCGCTACACGAGGGAATATAAATCACACAGGAAAAACATTAGCGCGCTAGTACTATACTCAATCACACAGGGAATATACCTCAGTGACACACCCATCACTTTAGCTAAGGGGCAACATCTAAAGGAGACAGTCCGAAGACATTATGTAGAAGGTGATGAGCCAGAAGGAGACAGTCCGAAGGAGTCCGAAGGCACTATCCCAAAGGCAATAAACCCAAAAGAGACAGTTCGAAGACACTATCCCAAAGGTATCACTCAGGAAACACGCCGTAGTGGTAAAGGCTCGTAGGCCCAGTACTCGTTTACCACTAACGGTAGGAATGTGTCACAAACTCTTAGCAAGGAACCCGTAAAGTAGTAACGTGATTCCAATACCCCAAAGTTTGCACTAAATGGTTTACTAACCAATAGAAAGCTTTCACATTCAAAGCAGTACAAAGTTCACCTCATGTCATCGGTAAACTAGGCCAAAAGGCCAAAACAATCAATCGAATAGGTCAGGGATTAATCAGAAAGATAAATGCACGAATTCATGGTCCGTGTTTTACCTAACCATTTAATCACCTTTCCACTTCGCTTGAAGTGCAGAAGAGTGTATTACTTAGAAAATAGTTGGAGAAAGCGGATTCTTAATCGTTTGAAAACCTCTTTAGAAATAACCTTTGAAATTCTCCTATTATGGAGTAATTAATTTAATACTTAAAATAATACCAAATAATAATTTCAAAAGAAAATTTGATGGAAAATCACTTTAAAATTATTTATAAAATCTGTGCACGAAATCTAGAGACAAATCTCAAAAAAATCGAAAAATCTCAGAAAAATAGTCGAAATTATACATAGTATAAAATCGCTGAAAACAAGTCGAAGTCACTAGTTCGACGGCAGATTTGAACCTGCAAACAGAGTCCAAATGACATGAAAATTGTCAGGAATGTAGACCAGCATCCCTGCTCCAAACTGCAAAATGAATCGGGCAATTCCGACTTTAAACGAAGAAAATGCATCGTCTCAAAATCGGACAAAAATCATAAAACTTTGCTGTGTCAAAATAGTCCAAAGGTCCCACTTCGACGACACAGTCGAAGGGTCATATCAACCTAGATCTTGATGAAAATTGGAAGAAGCATAGTACAGAACTCCTACTTTGATATGCATGAAGAATCGTTCGATTCCGACTTGAAACGAAGAAATGACAATGTCTCAAAGTTGGTACGACGATAACTGAAAATGATCACTGTTGTAAAACAGTTTCTGGGTGCTACTTCGGCAATAAAAACGAAGTAACTATCACACCTAGATCTAAACCAAACTTTTCTGGCTTGAAGATCTCGATCTCATCTTTTCAACGAGACCAAAATCGATGAAATCCGACATAGGACCTGCTCGCAGCTACGTCGCAAAGTTGGACGTTTGAATTAAAATTAATCAATGTTTTTCAAAACAGTTTCTAGGTGCTACTTTGGCAATAAAAACGAAGCACCAAACGCACCCAGATCTTAACCAAATTGTGCAGAGTTGAAGATCTCGACCTTATCTTTCCAATGAGATTAAAATCGATGAAATCCGACATATGACGAGCCCGGGATGGCGTCGCAAAGTCGGGGTTCTGCGCTGAAATCCGACTAAGGCCTGTAGCTATGCACTAACAGGCCAGAGATGAAAAACCACAATTTTGGCATAGCAAACTTCAAATTCTAAAAAAATGAATAAAATAAAAGTTGTACCTTAGTTTCTAAGCTTTCCGGAATAACCAAGATTGTCAAATTCCGATCAGGGATGAAAATTCTATGACTAAAACAATTCTCAGATCTAAATTCTTTATCACTGTCGTTTTGCTCTCGGGATAGTAGCAAGAAGGCACAATTTTGACCAAATTAACTTCAAAATTTAATGAAACTCAAAACATGAAAATTTTAGCCCTATATCTATGCTTTCAAGAACATACAAAATTATTCGATTTGGATAAGAAATGAGTAACTTATGGCCAAAACAATTTTAAGTTTTTATTTTTATCAACCCTGTAGTTTGTTATCAGGACAGCAACAAAAAAACGTGATTTCGATCATTCAAACCTCAAAATCATGCAAATCTCAAAACATAGAAGTTATAGATTACGAAATAAGCTTTCCAGAACATTGAGAAAATCCTAATTCCGATTTAAGATGAATGAGATATGCCTAATTTACTAACAGCAATATACTAATTTTAATTTTAGCTAGCATTTATTACCACAACCAATGCAAGAAAAATATGCACAACCACTTGGTGTGCACTCCAAAAGCTAGAGAGAGGAGATCAAGAGCCTTCATAACAAAAATAAACCAAAAACCATGTATTAAAAATTAATTTCAGAAATTAGAATGAAGATTAGAGAGTGATTAGAGAAGGATTGCTTTACCTTTTATCTTGTATTAACCTAGATTAGCTATGTAGAGAGGAAAATGGATCTTCTACCAAATAGAGGCCATTTATTAGGTTTTTAGGAGATGTTTAGGGTTTGAGGAAATTATGAAGAGGAGGGTTAGGGTTGAGGGTGGGTTTAAGATAATATATAGAGGTGGGTAATGGGTTTGGTTTCACTAATTGACGCAATAAGAGAAGTGGCATCCTAATGTTCACTAAAACTATTTAATGCTTCATTAGCCAACTAAAACCCACCATTATAAAACCACCTTTTTTTTTCAAATAACTTTATTTCAAAAAATTAGCCTATCCAAAAAAATCCATTTTTTTAGCTCCATTTAAATTAAAATCATAATTTTAATTTATTATTCGGTAATTGCAATCCTAGGTTGTTACACTATCCTTCCCTCATGAATTAAGGTTTATGAATAAATTCCCTTTATACATCATTTTACACCATGACTCACAAATATTATTTCAAGTATTTCTATCTCCTTTTAAACCACGACATCCCTTTAAAAAAAGATTAACTTTTTAAATTCTCCTTTTAAAATTAAACATTTATTATTATAATAATTTTTATAAAAACCAAAACTTCTAAAATAATTATTTAAAACATTTACTTACATATAAATATAGAAGAAAAGAATAAAATAAGAAGTTAGGAAAAATAGAAAAGTTTAAAAACACTTCTAAATTAAAATATCAGATAAATTCCAAACAATCGGATTTAAAATCTTTGTCTAATTAAAAGTCATTTCCAAATCTTATCACAATTTATTGTATTCCAAAAAACTAAATCGAGACCTACAGTCACTATAGCACTTTACAAATGACATAACTACGCTTATCTGTAAAAAATATTTGTGTTTTTCACAATGTCTGTGTCACATCCAAAATGGCCAAACTGTAACGACCTGTAAATTTTAATGATTTTTATAATGTAATTGGCTAAACTTTTTTTGAAATTAAACAATTAAAATTTAGTGATGAAAATTTGATATTTGAAATAGGTTTATTTAAATATAACAAGTGTAAGATTTTGATCAGAAAATATGAAATTTAGTTCTGTTGTGTAATTTTCAATTTTAAATTTAATCAGTTAAATTTGATGAAAATGAATTGTTTTCGAAATCTGAATATTGTTATATAATAAAGTGTAAATCATTTTCTGTGTGAGAAGTTATAATTCGTTTAGCCAAATTTCGATTGCTCTAGCTCCGTTGATCTTATTTTTGGCGTTTTAGCAGCGAACATCAGTTTTGATAGAATGGTCATATCGCTTACTATCTTTTTACCATTCTGTTCATCTCGTCATGCTGATCTCCACAGTATATTCATTTTTTCTTTCGGTGTCCGATAAATGGTGAAATCTGCAAAACGGCTAGCCGTATCGGCAACCATTCGGAAACTTCGGTGTTCCGTGTCCTTCCATGGTCCACCGTGAAAATGAATTGCCATTAGCCTTTTATATTCCCAGGAATTAATAACAAACTTTTACTATTCCACTGGTTGTTTTTATTTCTGGTTCATTCTTTTTCATTCTCTCCCCTTATTTTCATTGTTCTGTTTTGTTTGAGAAAAATAAATAAATAGTATGTATATGATTTTGTTTGCTTGCAACCTGCTCTTTCCCGTTCAATCCTTACTCGACTTTTACCCTAAGCAGCTTGCTCATCTTGCCTAAAAACCCAAACCACCCATCGACTTATTCTCCAAGCTTGCTCCGCCCAGTGCTCCAACGCTCTTCCCCTTCCAGCCAATCTCCTTCTTTCCTCTGTGCTCAACTCTCCAGCCGGTCCCATCCACATCGCCACCAGACCAACATTGCCACCCGCACGCATGCTTCCCATCTCCACAACCTACACACAACCCCCTTGCCTCTGTCATTCGCCTGCACCCTTCCCGCCAACGACAGCCCTTCCATAGACCCGAGCACCAACCAGAGATCTGCTCCCGGCCACTTCCTTCCTGCACCTCCCACATCTCCACCAACAAGAAGCCTCCACCACTTCCCTGACTTTCCACCCTGTCGACCTGACCTGAAGCCTGACCTGAAGCCAATTATCCCCGCATCCGAAACTCGAACCTAGCACTAGCCATCGTCAAGCCTTTACCTTAAGCTTAGCCGCTCTAACCTGCCGCTTCACATAACACAGCATCCATCTCTCTGCTCCTTCAATCTCGCAGTAGCCTACAGCTCATCTACCTCCATTGCTGACAGCTTATCTCTCCTCTTTTATTTTAGAAAAGTATTATATTATATGTTGATATATATATATTATATGTTTATTTATTTAAATTTATATCAACATTTTGAAATAGATTTTTTTATGATTTTTAAACATATATAGATATTCAGTTTAAATATTTCTTTGAAGAATTGTTGAAAAAATATGTGTTTTAAATTAAGAAATGATTTTGTAGTGTAATGTATATAGATTTTATGTTAATATGTTTTAATATTTATTTTAAAATATATTTATAAAGATAAAGATTTATTTTGCGATATTGGTTTTAAAATATGTGTGTATAGAGATTTTATTTATATATGTGTTGTAAATGGAATGTTGATTTTAAACTATAATATAAAAATCTTATTTTAAATATGGTGTAAATTATAGACTTTTAAAAATTATATATTTTGTTCCATCAATTCAAGTCCATCGTGCTTTTCTTTGTTCGTCAAAATCGTGTTCGTCGTGCTTTGCTTTGGAATTTGTGCTTGGATTCGTAGCTCATGTCATTGTTAAGTTTATCTAGCCTCGAAAGGTGAGAAATCACTCACGATTAACATTCTTATAATTAGTAAATTTAATTCATGTTAAATGACGATTGAAATACATTGTTAAATCTTGAATTGGTTATAAACTTAATTATTAAGTATGATATCTTGTTATTTGCAATTGTTTAGCTATATTAACTAACATATGACACCATACCCTGTTGTATATATTATATTTAATTTGTTAATGATGATATATGCTTGTTATTAATATATGTGTCATTTTATATTATTGTTTTATTTGTTCTCACACTGCAAGTTCCCCGTCAGTTTAAAATTCCATATAGGTTGAAATGATATGTACCCGAATGATCCTACAGTTTAGGGGAAAATTGTAATGGATTGAAATGATAAACATAAGCGATTTTCATTATTTTTGAAATATTGGGATTGCGGGTTGAAATGATATATATCCTAAATATTAAATTATTGTAGATTGAAATGATAAATATCTACATCACTTGACCATATGATAGAGAACTTTATACGGACATCGTTGGTCTATTTTTGAAAAAATAATTTCCAAAGTTTTGATAGGAAAATATATGAGTATTAATGAAAATTAATTTAAAAAAATATATAATATATGGATTTTACTTTAATAAATGTGTAAAATTTAGATTTTATATACGTTTGGAAATTTTAAAAATTTGTAAGTTAAGTTTTATAACGGTAATTTTTAAGATTTTACTTATATTTTTATTTTTCTTAAATATATAAAATACGATTTAAAATAGATTTAATAATAAGGTTTAGTTTAACTTGATTTAATATAATTTAATTAATTTATATATATAATATGTTTAAGTATTTATTTAAAATTAGTTATATATTTTAAAAATAGATTTTGTAATAATTTTAATAAATTAAGGTTGGAAAAATAAATTGAATTGATTTGGAAGTTTATTTGTTTAAGAATTGCATTTTAATAAAATTGATTTGGAACTTATTAATTTTTGAGATTTTAAAGATATGTTTTTTAACTTGATAACTTGATTTTGAGTAAAGAGGATTTAATGAATATTTTTAAGTTTAAATAAAATTTAATTTGAATGTTTAATTTTGATTCAAATTTTTAATTTGAGATTTTATTTAAATGTTTAACTAAAGGCGATTAAATGAATATTTTTAAATTTAAATAAAGTTGAAACTGAATATCTAATTTTGATTTAATTTTGTAATCTGGGATTTTAGTTAATGTTATTAAAATGATTAAGTGAATATTTTCGATTCTAAATAATTTGAAAGTTGAATTTTTGAAATATAAATGAAATTCATAAAATTGAGTTATTATGAATTGTTTGAATATTTAAACTTTGAAACCTGTTGAATTGGGGTGGTTTAAATTTGAAGTTCAAACCTAGATTTGAAATCGATATAAATTAAAAATGGTTTAATAAGAATTTGCATTGATTTATGAAATTGGAAGAAACAATTCTAATTTGAAACTATTTTCGATATTAACTATTTTAACATATAAACATTTCAATATATAAACTATTTTAATATATAACATATTTTTATATATAAACTATTTTTAATTTCTAGCCATTTCAATATATATAAACTAATTTCAATATTTAGACTGTTTAACCTGGAACCGTCATGATTTAGATTTAATGGATTTAAATGCAAATACTTTGATATGATAGTTTAAACTATTTTGTGGTTATGATTCTGGAAATGAATATGATTAAAAGTGATATGATTTCGAAAGTGAATATGATTTCGAAAGTGAACATGATTTCAAAAGTGATATGATTTTGAAATAAATATGGTATTTTGATATAAAGTATGAACTGTCTAAGATGAGAAATGACCACGGTGTGAAATAAGCGTTTGGTTGTTAAAGAGACCGAGATCAGACATTGTCATACTCTCTGCCAATATCGAAAACCACTTTAACCACTATATACATGGTGGAGATTCCAGAACGTAGTAGGATGGTTTGGTGACGTTTATATGAGGTATGAACGCAGCTCAGACCCCTGCGAGTCAACTTGATGTGATTAAAACTGGAGCCACGTCGGGCCAAGTGAGGTCGCACCTCCGATCGAGCATGGTTCTTCGATACCATTATGTTACTTTGTTATTTGATTGGGTGCACCTTTGATTATGGGAGTGTATCTCGAGGTAGGCACTAGTAGCTGCTATGCGTTACCACCAATCCGGATCCACAAAACGGTAGTATCCTACCCAGGGCATTGCCTCACATGCCTTGTCACATGCCTTATCGCGCCCTCTACGAGTTTGTTTTGTACCATACCTATGGTGTGCTCCCTGAGTATCCCATCAGTTTAGTGGGGCTTACAGTATCTGCATAGACTATGGGAATATATAAAAATATGTTAAGGGGGATATGGGTAACGTCTTAACGCTTTTTAATAGTTTACTTTACTATGGACATTATATATGTAGCGTATTGTACTGTGTATGTAAATAGTTTAACGGATCCTTAAAGGATGGGAATCCCAAAATTCCTCTAAGTTATTTTGTATTTCAGTTGACATTTCACTTGAGTTGATTTATCGGTATAAGAATGTTAATCCTGAATCGAGTATTTTATGTTTTTCTTGGTGCTCGATCAGACTGAGTGTCACAGCATTTGACCCACCTTTGGAGCTTGAAGATTTGCTTGGGGTTATCTATTCAGCTTTTCAATTATTTCAGTTTATTCCAGTTGTTTTTTTCAGACTTGTCATTGACATTTGTATTAATAACTTCTGTGTACTCGAGATTTCTGTTGTCTTTTACTTTACGCTCTGATGTTTATATAGTAGCTTTATGAACTACTATTATATATTCCACTGCTTATTGTTGTATTATTCTATGTATATGATTCTGTGATTGTTTTATTTACCGTATAAGCTGAGTTTTACCAAATATAAATTAACAATATGTTGTTTTGAGCGATTTAAGTCTGACATGTGTGTATGCGAATGGTTCGAAATAGCGGGTCATTACAAGTGTTATCAGTGCCCTGGTTTAGGAAAGCATAAAATATGGAGTAAAAACTCATTAGAGATAGGGTAGTATTACCCTAGTATGAATAAAATCAACTACACAATCATCTTCATTCGGTCTTGAAATTCTTTGTTAGAATCCTCTTTGATTAGAATTTCTTTGAATTTTGGAACTATCACTTTGTTCTGAAATTCATTCTTGTCTTTTCTTATTCATGTTCTTCTCGATACTAGAGAAACCCATAGCTTTTTTTTCCGTTGATCTCTATAATAAATTTGAGCACATCTTGCAACCTCAATTTGCAACTTCATCCTGGTGTGTGACTAATCCCATTGGCAGTTCCGCCAACCTTAGATTTGTAAAGAGGAGAAACTCCTTTCCAAAAGGCGTCGATTCACTGGATTTTTTTTATGTCCTTGGTTTTGATCCTATTATTCCTTGCAAAGCCCAAACCGTTTCTCCTATAGATAGCCAGGGTAATTCTCTTACAATCGAACGTAGAATGCCGCAGGATTATGTAGGCAGTTCTATCTTTTCACTCGATGCTCAGCCTTGTGATCTTGACTCAACCCCTATTGTCCAACTTTTTTCGGATATCTTTGGTGAAGTCACTTCTCTTCCACCCAAGTGGGAAATTTAATTCCGCATCGATCTTATTCTTGGAGCTCGACCTGTTGTCTTTCCTCTTGGACGAATGGTTTCTATGGATGATTAGTCATGCCCTTTGGATTAACCAATATTCCTGCCTTCTTTATTGATCTCATGAATCGCGTTTTCCACGATGTTCTCATCAAGTTTATCCTAATTTTCATTAATGACATTCTCATCTTTTCTAAGTCTCGGTTGACCTGGTTAAGGTCATCGCGAATAATATAAGTCTATCCATCTTCCCTCTTTTGTAATTTAATTATCTTATCTTCCTTTCGAGTCTATCTTCTTAGTTAGAATTCTCTTTGATTAGGGTTCCTTTAAATTTGAATCTCTATCCTTTTTCAGAATCCATTCTTGAATCATCCTATGAGAGAATGTATTTGTAATTAATATAAACGTTTTATATTGTGTTGTTTGAGTTGTTAAGTTTGAATTTTGGGTTTCGATCGATACGTCTGGCCAACTCTATCAATAAGGATTCCAAAACACTTGAATAGTGAAAACAGACACAATATTGTTTTCAAAATTAGTAATGAAATAATTTTATGTATGATTACATTTTATATATAAAGTATAATTTTTTGAAATTAGATTGTTAAGTGAATTGGTTATTAGAAATGATAGTACTAGATTATCATTTATTATTTTGTATGCATTCTTAAACCATTAACTATTGTTGTATGTTATAAGGAGATGAGTTTTTAAAACATGGTTTACAAATTTGTTTTGCAAATGAAATGAATTTAAATTAAGGATTAGAGAATTTAAATTTTCGGTGCTTTCCTAACTATGGTTTTCAAAGTTTTTGAAAGTTTTATTATTTGGAAGTATTTTCGAATGAAAATTGTTTTCAAATAATTTTAAAGGAAGTTAGTCAGTACTCTCCTCTTATGTCGCTGGAATATAATTTCGGTGATGACTGCATCAACATCGACATTCATTTTCGAGTCTCTAAGTGGAGAAACCACTTAGTAGCTTTGCTACACATTTGTTTTGGAAAATGGATTTGATTGAATTTATTGAGTATTATTTGATGACAAATTATACATATATATACTTTAAAATGATTTGAAGTGAAACCAGAAATTTAACTCTTAAAATTTCGTTAAGTGGTGGTTTTCAATTATTGAAATGAACAAATTTTTTTGGATAATTTGAGTGTTTAAAATGAGAAATGGAATTGAAACAACTTGAAACAGTTGACTTAGGATAAAAATTTATTTGTATAATACTCAATTGCATTCTAAAAACATATATAACTTGCTAAAAATATCAAAATGTTAAATGTTAACGTGAACTATAATTGAATCGTATACAGTATAAAATGTAGGTAATAAGATGTTCAAAAATGAATTTTTTGTTAAAGGAAATTATAAATAAAAATTGATTGTTATAAAATTTATAAATTTTATTTATGTTAAAGAAATGTTAATTGAGATAAATTTAATAATAAAAAAAGAATATGCTATTTGTGTGAATGAATATGAACTTAAGAAAATAAATAGGTAACAAATAAATTTATGTTTTGAAACTGATTGTGATGCAAAGGTAAATTCTAAAGAATAGTTGAAATTGAATTTGAAGTGGAATCAATCAAACTGAAGATAAATGGATAAATTAAATGAGTTAAAATAATTTTGTTTTGAAAGAAAATCTTTGCACAAATGTTAATAAATTTAAAACAAATCTATTGAATGAAAATATATAGAATTGAAATCAATCAAATGTGAATACAATGATTATTTATTGATTGAATAAAATGGATTGAAGCCAAATAAGCTGAATATAAATCATTTCAAAAATTAATGAAATTTATATGGTTTTAAATTATTATATCTGATAATATGTATTTCAAATCTATCTTTCCTTTCTATTGCTTCTATTCTCCTTCCTCGTTTCTTTTCGGGGATGAAAAGTTTTTGAGTGGAAAGAGTGTAACGACCTGTAAATTTTAACGATTATAATGTAATTAACTAAATTTTTATTGAAATTAAAAAATTAAAATTTAGCAATGAAAATTTGATATTTGAATACGTCTATTTAAACGTAACAAGTGTCAGATTTTCATCAGAAAATATGAAAGTTAGTTCTGTTATGTAATTTTTAATTTTTAATTTAAAATCAGTTAAATTTGATGAAAATAAATTGTTTTCAAAATGTGAATATTTTTACATAATAAAATGTAAATCGTTTTCTGATTGAGACATTATAATTCGTTTCGCCAAATTTCGACCGCTCTAGCTCCATTTATCTTATTTTCAACGTTTTAGCAGCATTTTTGGCAGCATGTATCGAGTTTTAATAGAATGATCGTATCGCTGATATCTGTGTACCATTCTGTTCATCTCGTCATGCTGACCTTCGCAGTATATCCATTTGTGCTTTACAGTGTCCATTCACTATGTAATCTGCAAAATGGCTAGCCATATCGGTAATCGTTTGGAAACTTTTGGTATTCCGTGTCCTTTCATAGTCCACCATGAAAATGGATGTCCATTAGCCTTCTACATTCCCAGGAATTAATATCAAATTTTTACTATTCCACCATTTTTTTATTTTTGGTTCATTCTTCTCCATTCTCTCCCCTTATTTTCATTGTTCTGTTTTGTTTGAGAAAAATAATAATAATAATATGTATATGATTTTGTTTGCTTACAACCGACTCGTTCCCGTTCAATCCTTACTCATCTCCTACCCCAAGCATCTTGCTAATCTCGCCTCCAAACCCAAACCACCCTTCACCTTATTCTCCAAGCTTGTCCCGCACAGTGCTCCAATTCTCTTTCCCTTCTAACCGACCACCTTCTTTCCTCCACGTTTAACTCTCCAACCGGTCCCACCCTCATTGCTACCAGACCCACATCGGTATCAACACCCATGATTCCTATCTCCACAACCCATGCACAACCTCCTTGCCTTGTTCATTCACCTGCACCCTTCCCACTAACGCCAGACCCTCCATAGACCCGAGCACCACCCAGAGATCTACCTCCGACCACTTGCTTCCCGCTCCTCCCGCATCTCCGCCAGCAAGAAACCTCCACCACGCACCTGACTTTCCTCCCTGCCGACCTAACCTGAAGCCAACTAACACCTCATCCGAAGCCCAAACCGAGCACCTACCCTCATCCAGCCTTTACCTTCAACTCAGCCTCTCTGACCTGCCGCTCCACACAACCCAACATCCAGCTCTCTGCTCCTCCGATCTCGCAATAGCCTACAACTCATCTACCTCCATTACTGACAGTTCAACTCTTCTCTTTTATTTTATAAGAGTATTATATTATATGTTTATATATATAATATGTCTATTTATTTAAGTTTATATTAATATTAATATTTTGAAATAGATTTTTTCATGATTTTTAAACATATATAGATATTCGATTTAAATATTTCTTTGAAGAATTATTGAAAATATGTGCTTTTAATTAAGTAATGATTTTGTAATTTAATATATATATATATATTATGTTAATATGTTTTAATATTGATTTTAAAGTATATTTATAAAGATAAAGATTTATTTTGTGATATTGGTTTTAAAAATATGTGTATATAGAGATTTTATTTATATATGTGTTGTAAATGGAATATCGATTTTGGCTATAGTATAAAAAACTTATTTTAAATATGGTGTAAATTTTAGACTTTTAAAAAATTATATATTTTGTTCCATCAATTCAACTCCGTCGTGCTTTGCTTTGTTCGTCGAATTAGTGTTCATCGTGCTTTGCTTTGGAATTTGTGCTTTGATTCATAGCTCATTTCATTGTTAAGTTTCTCTAGCCTTGAAAAGTGAACAATCACTCACGATTGAAATTCTTATATTTAATAAGTTTAATTCATATGAAATGACGATTTAAATATGTTGCTAAATTTTGAATTGGTTAGAAATTTAACTATTAAGTATCATATGTTGTTATTTACAATTGTTTACCTATATTATCCGACGTATGACGCCATACCCTGTTGTATATATTATATTTTGTTGATGATGATATATGTCTGCTATTGATATATATGTCATTTTATATTATTGTTTTATTTGTTCTCACACTACAAGTTCCCTATTAGTTCAGAAATTCTCTATGGGTTGAAATGATATATACCCGAACGATCTTATAGATTAGGGGAAAATTGTTATGGGTTGAAATGATAAACCCAAGCGATTTTTATTGATTTTGAAATTTTGGGATTGTGGGTTGAAATGATATATACCCGTAAACATTTAATTATTGTGGATTGAAATGATAAATATCTGCATCTCTTGACCATAGGATAGAAAATTTTATACAGACATCGTTGATCTATTTTTGGAAAAATGATTCCCAAGTTTTGAAAGGAAATATATGAGTTTTAATGAAAATTGATTTTTAAAAAATATAATATATAGATTTTATTTTAGTGTATGTGTAAAATTTAATTTTAATAATATGTTTGGAATTTTAAAAATTTATAAGTTAAGTTTTAAAAAGGTAATTTTTAAGATTTTACTTATATTTTTATTATTCTTAAATATATAAAATACGATTTAAAATAGATTTAATAATAAGGTTTAATTTAACTTGAATTAATATAAATTTAATTCAATTAATTTATATATATAATATGTTTAAGTATTTATTTAAAATCGTATTAATATTTTAAAAATATATTTTGTAATAATTTAATAAATTAAGGTTGGAAAGATAAATTGAATTGATTTGAAATTTTATTTGTTTAAGAATTGTATATAAATAAAATAGATTTGAAACTTATTAACTTTTTCAGATTTTAAAGATATGTTTCTATAACTTCTTGATTTTGATTAAAGAGGATTTAATGAATATTTTTAAGTTTAAATAAAATGTAATTTGAATACTTAATTTTGATTCAAAATTTTAATTTGAGATTTTATTTAAATGTTTAACTAAAGGCGATTAAATGGATATTTTTAAATTTAAATAAAGTTGAAACTGAATATGTAGTTTTGATTTAATTTTGTAATCTGGGATTTTTGTTAATGTTATTAAAATGATTAAGTGTATTTCGAATTTAAATTAATTGAAATTTAAAATTTTGAAATATAAATGAAATTCATCAAATTGAGTTATTTTGAATTGTTTGAATATTTAAACTTTGAAACCTATTGAATTGGGGTGGTTTAAATTTGAAGTTCAAACCTGGATTTGATATTGATATAAATTAAAAATGGTTTAATGGGAATTTGAATTAATTTGTGAAATTGGAAGAAACAATTCTAATTTGGAACTATTTCGATATAAACAATTTTAATATATAAACTTTTTAATATATAAACTATTTTAATCTATAAACTATTTTTATATATAAACTATTTTTAATCTCTAACTATTTCAATATATATAAACTAATTTCAATATTTAGACCGTTTAAGTTGGAACTATTATGATTTAGATTTAATGGATTTAAATGCAAATACTTTGATATGATAGTTTAAACTATTTTGTGGTTATGATTCTGGAAATGAATATGATTTTGAAAGTGAATATGATTTTGAAAGTGATATGATTTTGAAATAAATATGATATTTTGATATAAAGTATGAACATTGTGATGACCCGGAATTTCTAGATATTTGAAATTGAAATATTTAATTGATTTTAAATATTTGAAAGTTAGTTTAACTTGAATTTCAAATATCATTGTTGATTTAGCAATTAAATTATTGAATATAATAATTGGTAATTGAGTAAAATATGAAATCTGGAATTCAAGCTGGTTAAAAATATTTAAAGTCTTAGAAAATTTATATTTATAATACTAAAGATATAGAAGTTTTAAAGTTGAATTTAAAAGTGTCTTGTTCAGTTTTGAAAATATAACATTTAAATTGATATTTAAAAATAGCTTTCCGAGGCACAGTCTCGGAATTCGACGAAACTAGTTCCGTTGGACCTGTAATAGAGTATTATTATTAGATTTCAATTTTTGTAGTGTTTGGAGTTGTCGGGTGACCGTATGATATATAAACGCCGTGATGACCCAGAATTTTGGCAATAACAATTTTATAATCTTCATTTATAATAATTCGAATTTGGCAATATTGGTTTAATAATTTTCTTTTATAATTATTTTAATCTGGTAAAATTTATCATTTTCAAAGCTAATAAAAAATGTTTTCCATTTATAATGTATATATATGTATATGTATATATATGTATATATATATGTATATATATAGGTATATATATTGTGAATGGAATTTTTTGGTTAGAATTTAATATAGTGATTTTCAAAAGTTATTTAAAAATTAAATTGAGAATTTTTTTCAAAATACTAAAGAAAATTATTTGTTTAAAAAGTATAATATTTTTAATTTGAACAAGATTTAATTAAAGGATAAATTATATATTTTCAAAACATAAGATGAACATTTATTTATTTAAATAAATGATAGCTTAAAAAGGGTTTATAAAAAGGTTTATATGCTTTCTTTAAAAGTTATACTTAAAAAAAATGTAGTTTGTAAATATATAAAGATTTAAAACATACATTATAAACATATTACATAATTTACAAAACATAAGTAATTAAGAAAAATTAATATAAACATAAGTCTAATATAAAAACATGAGTAAATTTATAAAATAAAGATTTAAACATTTGTAAACATATAATATAGGCATTTGACATTTGTAAAATAATTAAAACATGCATTAACATTTTTAAGCTTAATATAACTTGAATTAACAAGTGGCAACACAATTTTCTTTTAAAATTTAATTATATATGATATAGTGTTTAGAGAAAACTGGTTTTCAGTTCAAAGGCATTCTCACTTTCCTTCTTCAATCTTCTTTCATTTTCAAAAAAACTAAATACAAAACTAAGAACCTGAAAAGAAAATAAACTCAAACTGAAGGCTTTCAATTTGAAATAAAGTAAACATAAAGAAGATTCAAAGATCAACTAAATATACATCAATTATCAAGCTTCAGTTCTAAACCAGGGCAGTGCAGATCAAAGAAAAGAAAGCCTGTTCCTTTATTATCATCGTAATCGGTGAGTGAACTTATCATTTTAAAGCTAAAAGTCTTTATATTGTTTGATGCATGTTATAGATCTATGTAGTGATAATGTATATAGTTTGTGTAGATATATCTTGTTTGAATATAGTGAAGTTCTATGTGTACATACTCGTGCAAGCCTGTGAATGTATATATATGCTCTGTTATTTACACAGACTCATGAACAACACATAAAAATTCATAACCTCCTATCCAGACAAATTCAGGCTTTGATCTCTAAAAAAGAAATGTTTGTAACATTATAATTTCATTTTTTTTTAAAATAGGTCCAAGTGGAAATATTTAGAAAATATTTAGAAAATTGGGTATAACAGTGGAATTTCTTTAAATTAGAAAAATTAAAGAACTTAATTTCATGTTTTGATCCCATAATCAGATTCGTGCTAACAAATGGCGATTTTTAAAAGTAATCTCGTAATTTTTATTATTGTAAGTGTTGAGAATTCTTGAGTTGATCGTTATGGGGAGTTTTATCGATTTTCGATGAATGGTGGCAAGTTAGCCGAATGAGGTGTGAAGGATGGGGATCATTAAGAAAATAGTGGAAGGATTTTTAGATGACCGTTTTGGCCAGGCGGCGTCGAACTAGGGTTCGATTGCCAGTTTTGGTCAGTGTTGATTTTTGAGGTTGTGTGTCGTCTGGGAAGCATTGGAGGCGATCGCGTGTGGGGGTATCGAAGCTGGGTGTCGTGACGTTGCTCTAGATGAGGCGGAATGGAGGCTAGTGGTCGGGATCATCGTGGCGGTGAAGTTTTATCGTTCAGGATTTGTTCCAGGTATTGATCGACTAGCTCGATTTTTGATTTGTTTCGAATCGATGGTGATGGATGGTCAAGTCATCGGAGGTGGTGATCGTCGATTTGTGTTGGCCTCAGCGAGGGTCGAAGTTGATCGGATGGGTGTTGCACGTGCACGCATGCACGTTTGTATCTGAGCGTTATTGTGGGATCGGGGAAGAAAGATGATGCTCGGGTCAGGCTCGAGGTTGAAGGCTATTTGACTCGAAGTAGAGGGAGTACGTGAGTGTCACGGGGATAGCTCAAAGTTGACTCAGGAATTTTGTGTTTAGGTTCGGGTCATTTTGTTTTAGCCGAGTTTTGTAAGAAAATATGTAAAAGCTTGAACAGTTTTATAAAATGCAAAGAAATTCAAAATTTCAAGCACAAGGAAAAGGTACAAAGTTTAAAAGCAAAACAAAAACAAGTTTTCCAAGTTAAAGTATTTATTAAGTTCCAAAGCAAAATGTTTTAAACAAGTTTTAATGTTTTTAAAGTCATTTAAATGAATAGTTTTCAAAAGAATGTTTAGCCAAGTTTAAAAAGTATATTTAAAATGAATATGTTTTCAAAGCAATATAAACCAAGCTCCAAAGTAAATTTATTAAATAAGTTTTAAACAAGTCTTCAAAGATTTAAAATGTTTAAGATTGTTTTGCTTAAAAAATTATTTATTAGGTTAATTTTGTAATTATATTCCTAAGTGTTTTCTAAAGTAATTAGATGATGTTTGAATAAGATGTAATTGAGGTAAGAGTAATTAAACCTTAATTAATAAAAATATTCTCAAATGTTTTGTATAAATTGTTTTCAAGCATCTAATTTAAATAAATATATGTGATAAGTAAGTGTTTAATTAAGGTAAATGGTTTATCTTAATTAATTAAGGTCTTATTTACAAAAGTGATTAAAATATAATTACTTAAATAATTAGAGCTAATAAATTAATGTAATTAATTTAAGATAATTATTTGGTTTTATTAAATTTAATTATTTAATGTAATTAATTAAAGTATAATTACTTAATGTAATTAAAAAATAATTAATTAATAAAAGTAATTAAGGAATATTACTTAATAAAAGTAATTAAAGGATAGTTAATTATTTAATGTGATTAATTTAAGAATAATTAATTAATATAATTACTTAAAGGATAATTACTGAATGAGGGTAAATTAAGGATAGTTAATGAATGTAATTAACGAAAGGATCATTAACTAGTGATTAAGGGATAATTAATTAATGTAATTAATTTAAGATAATTAATTAGTTTAATTAATTAAGGATAATTACTTATGAAATTGATTAAGTATAATTACTTGATGTAATTAATAATGTAATAACCCGGATTTCTGGACATCTGTAATTGATAAATATTTGGGTTATTTAATAGGATATTGATTTATAGATTGAACAAATAGACATGATGATAAATATTTATACTTGGATAAACATTATTTGATATTCTTCTAGTATAATTATTCAAAAATTTGCAAAATCATTACTTTCAAACAAATTTAACGTGTGTTTGCTTAAAATATATATATATATATATATATATATATATATATATATATATGAGTAATTTTAAATTTAGTTTGTACTTGAGATTGAAAATTCAAAAAATTAAATATCTTAAAGTAAATTGGATATAAAAATAATGGATATCTTAAAGAAAGCATTTATTTTTTTAGAGATATATTTATTTACTAGGAAAATTAATTTAAAAAGCCTTTTAAAATAAATAAAATGAAAGATTACAAGTGTTGATTTATTAAAGCACATAAATACACATGTAAGTGAATTAATATTAGGATATGACAAGTGCAGCATTTGTAAACAAGTGTTAAGATTTATTTTTATTTTCTTTAAATCTAATTCACATTTTATAAACTCTCCTTTCCTCTCTTCTATTTCTTTTCCATCTTCACTTTCTAAAAAAAAATTCAAAGCCATGTTTATTTATCTACAAACCTGAATTTCATCTTTAAAAAATCAGAAAATGATCAAGAATCAAAACTTGAAAATAATTTCTCAAAACAATTCCTCAAACCAAAATCATACTCAAACAAATCCAATGCCAAACACAAAATCTGAAGAAAAAGAAGAAGAAGGAAAGAACAAAAATCTGGAAGAAAAAAATCAAGCAAGGTTTTAAGAAATCTCTATTCGAAATCTAACCTGAGCGAATCAAATTTAAGCTTCAACAAGGGTCATCTCAACATCAAACAAGCTCAAAGATCTGATATTTCAAGCTAGATCCGTTTAAACAAATTATAGGCCATCTCTGTTTATTTTTACAGGTGAGTGATCTGACCTAGTTTTCTCTGTTTTATAGGAATGCCTTTGAGTTGTTTACAAAGTTTAAATCTGGTACTGACTTTGATATGCATGTTGAAAATTTGCAGTGATATAGTATAAAATTGTTTGCCTGAATGATTGCTGTGATTTGCATGTTAGAAAATAGTATATACCTGTGTATTTTTGTTCTGAAATATACATATCCTCTGATTTAAACAGGATTCCAATACATTTGCAAATTTATATCTTCTAATAAAATGATTTTAGACCTTGATCCTTATAGTAAAGATGGTTATGACAATGTAAACCAATTTTTTTTAATAATTTCAAGAATTTACATTAAGAGATAAATTCAAAAGAGTAAATCATAGTAAAAATATGAAATAAGTCAAAAATTTGATGTTCATAAATTCAAGTTTGGAGTTTATATTATGATTCGTATTAACAATCAAGAATTTAGGTGGGTAACTTAGATTTCTTGTTTGGGAATTGAGGAGATAACTGAACTTGAATGAAATAGGGTTTATTACCAATTCCTAGCAATCAGCATGGTGGATGACGTCAGGATTGTTGTCGAGGCTGCCTGGAGAGTTGACGACCCTGAGAAAATTAGGGGTTGTTTTTATTAGTGGCCGAGGTGGCTGGAGTTGGACCAGTTAGGGTTTTATGCGCCGCTGAAGCTATCTTGTATTTGCGATTCGTATGAGAATTGTGGAGAATCGGAATGGTTTGCGATGGAGGGGATCAGTGTGAGTGGATGAGGGGATGCTGGGGTAGGGACGGCGAGGGATCTTGTAGGCGAGATCGACGGCAAGAGGATGGTTTCCGATGAAGGTATGTTCCAGTCTTTGGTTGATGGGGTGCGATTTCGTTTAGCTAGGAAATTCGTCGTTGTGTGAAGTCAAGGGGTTAGTTGAGGTCATCAGTGATCTGTCGATGGTCGGAAAGATAGCCAATGGTGGTCGGTGAAGTGTGTACCGTGCATACGTGCACGTTGCTTCAGAATTGCTGAGGCTTCGGGGAAATTGCAATTTTTTTCTTGAGTTTTCGCTCGATTTACTCGAAGCAGAGAGAAGTCTCATGTGTGTGTCGCGTCTTTGCTCGGGAGTTTAAAGCGTTGTCTCGGGTATTTGTTTAAGCAACAGTTTAAACTGAGAGAAGAGAAATAGAAAGGGTGTGTTTCAGGAATTAACCCAAGAACTTGTGCTGTAAAATGTTTCTAAGCAAAGTGAAACAAAGTTTAGGGTTATGAAAATAATTATGTTGCAAAAGACAAATGTTGAATAAGTTTTAAAATATATTTCATGTAGATATTTTTTTTAATAATAATGATAGTTAGGGCTCGGGCCTATAATAGGTATATATGTTTAGTTGATAAAGTAATTAAGTTTTAAAGCTTTTCGAAAGGAATAGGTTTAAAAATGTTATAAGATTTGATTGTTTAAAGTAATTTTACAACAGGTAAATTCCTATATGTTCTAAGTGGTGGTTTGAATAATGTTATTAAATAAAAATATAAATTATTTAAGAAGGATGGTCAATTGATTAAGTAATCAGTTTAAGGAATAATTAACTAATTTAATTATTAAGGTAATTAGTTAATTAAGTTGTGAAATCAATTTAAGGTGTTGATTTATTACTGTGATTGATTATTATGGAAATCGATTAATAAAGAATAATTAATGTAACTAATTAAGGGGTAATTACTAAATGTGATTTATTTGATAATAATTACTTAATGAAGTAATTAATGAATAACTACAGGTTGTAATAAATCAATGGGTAGTTACTTGATAGAAAGTAATTAAAGAATAATTACTTAGTGGAAGTAATTAAGTGTCAATATTTAGTGAAATTAGTTAAAGGATTTATTAATTAATTAAGGGGTTAATTAACTAATATAAGTAATTAAGAATAATAATTACTGGATGTGATAAATCAAGGTTGATTAATGAATATGGTAAATTATTTAATGTAATTAGAGAGGATAATTAGGGAATGATTAATTAATGGTGTAACGACCCAGAATTTTTAGAAATTAAAATTTGAATATTTAATTAATTTTAAATATTAATAAGTGAATTTATAAGTCAAATAAATTTTTATTTGAATTATTGGATTTTGGATAATTAAATCGATAATTTAATATGTGAAATTATAGAAATAATTGAAAATTGAGTTAAATATGATTGAAAATGATTTGTAAAATTTTATTTTATCATATGGAAGTTAGAATGATATTTTAGAACTTTTAAAATTGAATTAAAAGTTAATTTGTGAAAATTGAATATTTTAACAATAAAATCGACTAGTGAAAATAGTCAATTTTTGAACAGTCTCAGAATTAAACGAAACCAGTTCCATTGGATCCGTAATAGTTATTTATTACCGGATTTCAAATTTCGTGTCAATCGGAGTTATCGTTTGATCGTGGCAGCTCGAAACGCATCGATTTATTTTTAATTTTAATTTGGCGAGTAAAAATAGCCATTTTTCAAAAAGTCTCGGATTTCGACGAAACCAGTTTCATCGGATCCGTAATGTGATATTATTGTAAGGTTTCAAATTTCAAGTCAATTGGATTTACCGTTTGTCCGGTACAAATTAAAACGCCTAGAAATCGATTTAAATCGGTTTAATTCAAATTGAGCGTTTACAGCCATAACTCGCACATACTTCCGAATTAGCTTTCGAAACCTATTCCATTGTGTCCGGAACGCGGGGTAAACCCTAGAAACGCTGGTTACGGCGCGTAAATCGGAGTTCGGAATTTCCGGATGAATAGTGTCGAACGAAACTCTATAAATAGACCCACCTCTTCATAATTTGATAAAAAAATAACCCTAACCCTAATCAAAACTGCACAGCCGCCACCCCCCCTGAACGGCCAGAATTTGCCAAACTTATTCCCTCCAAATCTCCAAATCCATCGACAATTAGCAAGAATGTTCAACTACAAAGTGGTAGAGCATGAAGAGATCTTTAATATCAACGGTCAAGATCGCGAATGGATTCACGAATCAACGGGAATTTGTGTTCAAAGGGCTGTAGTTCATTCTCGAACTGCGTGCTACAGGGATGGCCGAGCTCTATGAGCTTAGGGCCGAGTATGGCTCTTGTCGAGGGCTTTCGCGTGGCGGTGGTTTGATCGAGTTTCGTTGAGTAATCGCGATGCAATGTTTAACCCTAATTATCTATGTTGGGTTCGGCTCTATGATGTTTCACCTGTACAAGTTGTGTGCAAAAGGAAAGGATGGGGGAGAAGCAACACGCGGCCCAGATCTGATGGCAAATGAAATCAAGGGCTCAGATTTATTCTAGGTTATAATTTGAAAAGATTATTGTAAATTAGTAAGTTTAAATACGTGTAACTTCAAAAATTCATAACTTTTTCATACGAGGTCAAAAACGCGCGAAACCAGTTGCGTTGGAATCGTATGGACGAGCACTACGCGATGGAGTTGGTTTGGAGTCGATTGGAGTTAGTGAGAATTTTGGGTAAAATTAAACGTCCGTTTAATTTTATTCGAAATAAATCGCTAAAACGGAATTTAAACCAAGGTGAGAATTTCTCACTCAATCGAATTAGTTTCGATTTTATTTTAAATAGTTAGATTTAAAATATTTGAATGCATGTTTGAATGATGATTGAATATCTATTGATTGTTAAAATAGACATTATACGCCGTTAGTAAGCGGATGTTATTTATTAAAAACATATACCGCGAATATTTCATAAACAGTGAAATTGGTATTATATATAATAGCAATATATATATATTGGCATATGTATATATTGGAGTTATTGATTTCCCGCATTTATTTGTTTAGCGAATGAGACCCTATTACGCCGTTATTAAGCGGATAATATTTAATAAGAACATGTACCGCGATAATTTCGTACTGGAGCGAAATTGGTATTGTGCTAATGTTTGTGGATGCAGGAAAACAGGTTGGAGGGATCCAACTGGATTCCTCAACAGTTTTTATTTAATTTCAGATATTTTGATATTTGATGGATTTTCATATTGATATATGATATCGTTGTTGTCGTGATTGACTATTTGGTGTGTAGCATCATTGGACCCAGATTTTGGGATTTTAAAATGATTTAAAGTGATTTTGGAAAGTATACGTTTTATAAAATAATTTTGGAATTTGACCCATTTAAAAAAAATAAACGTTATAATTTTTAAAGTTATAAAAATTATGACTTTTGAGAAATATAGTTAAAAACTGATTTTTGAGAATATGATGCTATTGAGTTATAAAATAGTTTAATCGAGATATTTTAGAATTTATTGTGAAAAGTTTAAATATAGGATTTATAAAATTTAATTATTTTATAAATCAAAATGGTGAAATTATAAAGGAATTTGAAGATGTTTTAAAGAATAATATAAATTGATTTATATTAAGAGATTTATAAATGGATATTTATAAATTGGAATATTGAGATTATAAAACGAGTTTTTATAAGTGTTTGAATGAAGTGAAAATAGATTGCATAAGTGAATGGAATTTATAGAATTATAAACGGTGAAGTTATAAAGGGAACTTTATAAGCAGTAGTTTTATAAAATTTATAAAGTCATTAAAAGAATGGTTTTGGATAAATAATCGAATCTTATAAGTTATAAGGTTTATAATTATGAAGTTCAAAGGAACGATTTTTCAAACAAATTAATTATAAGCATTTAACTTATAATATGAACCATTGTTTTATAATTGAGTTATAAATCGAATAGGTTAATAAAGGAATTTATAAAAAGGAAGTTTTTATAAATAAATAGAAATGGAATTTATAAACGATGTTTTATAAATTCGCAAATGACTTATTTTGACAAGAAAATTTGTTGAAACCTATAAATGGAGTTATATTCACATTTTTGAATAGTGAGTAATCCTTTGAATTAAAAATGTATAAAAGGATGAAATGTGTTAACGTAGTATATTCACGTTTTTGAATAGTGAATAATATGTTAAAGGAAATGTTTTGAATGAGATGTTTAAATTGAATTAAAACGATCTAACGAAGTTTTAATTGTGTTGAGATTCGAAACCATAGATTTCAACATTTATTGTTGAAATAGACGTTTTCGAGAAATGAAAAGGAAATAGTGGACTATAACACTGTTGTTATAGTAAATAATTTCCGAAAGGAAATGTGTTGCATAGTATTGGGATTTATATATCTATTTAATTTTGAATCCCTATACTAGTGATTTTGGGTTGTCGTAACGATGTTTTACGTAACATTCGTTTTGGCCCAAATAAATATGTTTAAGAGAATGATTTCCTTAAAGAATGAAATATATACTTAATTTCGATTGAAGTATATTGAATATTTTCCAAGTGTTGAAAATAAATAAAATTTGTGAATTACTTATGAATAAATAAGTATGGAAATGTTTTCCAATATAAAGTGAATATTTTGAGAATTTATCTTTTTGAAGATAAATTGAAAAGGAATATTGAAATGAATAATTGAAATCGAATATTCATAGATATTTTGGATTGTAAATTCACTATTGAATTTATAAATGAAATTGGAAAATGGGTTTAAAAATAAATGTTGATTTATTTTTGAAGTATTGAAATTATATATCTAGTGAAGATATTTTTGGAAAATAAATAATTTGGAAAATTATTTGGAAACTGGTGATGTGTGCATATCCAGTGATAGTTCAATAACCGACTATCAATATTTCCCTTTGAATGGGTATTTGATGTGATTTGTTTGAATTTGAATGCACACTTATTTTTGAATAAGCGCTCACTATTCGGGTTAACCGGGAAAGGACCATGGGGTCGTATAACCCATTCCGAATATGTGATACGTCGTTGTGAATTGCATTGAAGATCGGTGTTGAAGACCCGGTATTTGCGAGAGCGATAGGATGACCTGTCGATTTACTCTGCACCGAGTTGCTCCGGTATAGAGTTCTCCATATGTGATGGTGAATCCGATCAGGATTGTGAATATCCGGATTGCAAGGACTTCTTTGTAAGTGCCTTCGGTTTTGTTCGAGCCCGGAACAAACTTGTATGGATTGTATGTCTGACATTACAATTTGAGATATAAAGCCGATTTCTTTCAAAGATATTTCTATTGGTGGCGAAGAATTTATTCTTTTAGCTTAACACCCTTCTCTGAGACGTACGAGCTCAGAGGTTATATAGTTGAAGTTATCAGCGATATATTCCCAATTTGGTAATGTGACATACTGAGTGTTGCTGTAAATGATCATTGTGTTGATTATTGTGATAGGATCGTTTATTTGATCGTCTATCTTAGTGATCATTGTGTTGATCATTTGTTGACCCAAAGCATGGCTTTTGTATAAAGTATGTTTTTGTGGACGTGACTTCGTCGAACCTCACACCCCGGAAATGGTCAAAACAGGAAAGATGCAGCAAGGTTATGAGGGGTAGCACCCTTTAGGGTATGTACATTTCCTTCTGGATAGAGGTTGTATCATGGTATGGAGCCCAGATATTTAACCTATGTGGTTACTGCGAATTTATTACTTTGTGGTTGTTGGCTTTCGGGATCCCGTGAGAAAGGTCGTTTACGATCGGGGAATGGCGTGCTCGTGTCAGTAGTTACCCAGTTAGGGTTAACCCGGCCTTGTGTTGGCAGAGTTCCGGTTTGGTTCTCGGGGATGTCTTTCCAGAGGCATTCTCATGTGGCAATGGGAAGTTCCTTGGCCTGACCATTTGTTGGAAATCCAAAGAAACAATACGTGACTTGTACGGTTTTAGTTGTAGAACCTGCCATCTAATATGGTAGCTATTAGTAGGCATAATATAATGGTACCTATGCTGGCTAAGATTTATATTCTACTTTCGAAATGAATTTTCTACACTATGCACTAGTAATAATATCAAATGTTCTTTTTAAATGTGTATCAAGCATGTTTGACTATCATAAGGAGAAATCTTCTCCAAGTCTGCGTTTGCATTGTGTGTGTGGCAGGAGGTCTTATGGTAGTCTCATTTTAAAAGCATTGCGAATTGAATTTAAAAATATTCCTCTATTTTGATTTTAAAGATAAATAAACTGTTTTGAGTTTTCACACCAGTCACATGACTGACTTGGAGTTTATTGTTTTCCTTCCTAAACTCTGGGTGCCCACCAATTTCCACACGGGCAGTCAAGAGTTAAGGTTTATCAGGATATTCTGGATATTCTGGAGTTGCTGGAGGCAAGATGGATGGCATGGCGTATTACTAGTTTATATAGTATTTCTTTTTCCGCTGCACTGTTGTTGTTGTTGTACACTCTAATGATATGATATAATGTAATGTATAAAATGTAATAACTGATATAGTTCTTTGTTTAAAGATTATTCATTTATTATTATATGTTGTTCCGCTGCGAATTGTGAGATTCTGATGTTGTTCTTGTTTTCTGTTCCGTTCTATTTTCTTCTATCTTTTCTATCTCTTCTCTATTCTCTTTTTCTTCTATTTTAAAATTTTCTATCTTCTTTTCCCTATCTAAATTTTCTACCTTCTTCTCTTCTTTTTCTTAAGAACCCTCAGTGTTCGGTTTTCCGTCGTTCGATTTCTCGGCTGTCGATAAAGTGAGTGTCGATGTCGAATTTTCGGAAGACGAAGAATCGTGTCCTGACAATGTGGTATCAGAGCTTATGGTTAAGCGACAACCATGGTTTTGTTGGGTATGACTCATTAGAGATAGAGTCAGTAGTACTCTAGATTGAGTTTGAGTGTAATAATAGCTATGAGAGCGTATTTGTTAGTGAATATAAATTGTTTTATATTGTGTTGACTTATCGGTTGATTGTTTATAGATTCCAGTCGATGTAGTCTAGCTAACTATCGTAGATAGGAGTTTCTAAACTCTTAAACAAGATAAACCGACATAATATTGTTTTAAATTGGGTAAATGAAATAATTTTACCTTGATTATATTTTGTATATGTAAAGAAATAATTTTCAGAATTATTAAAGTGTATATAAGTTGATTGTTTAGTTGTTTGAATAATCTAAATTGAAGAATAATTGTATAAGTGAAAAGAATTATAAGAGTTAAATTATAATTAAAGTGATTTACAATTGTGAAATAAACTTATATATGAGAAGTGAAACTATATGAATATATTTATGAATATGAGTTATAAATAAAAATGAATTTAAAGTTAAATAAAAATTTACTTTAGAAATGGAAATATAACTTAAGTGTTGTTGAATGGAATTGATATTAGTATCAAAGTAAAATGAATAAAGTTAAGTGATAAATGTGAACTTAAGTTATATAAGTGAGATTCAACTTTAGAATTGAATTGAATTAATGGATTAAATATTAATCAATTGAATGTAAATTAAGTTGATATGGAATAATGAATGTAGGTGTTAATTCATTAAAATCTTATGTTATTAGAAGTTGAAAGATTGAATAAAAATCAATTAATTAAACCAATTGAAAGCAAAGTAATTTGGTTGTAATTAATATACATTGATTGTTATATGATTGTTAGTTGATTGTATATAATTCATTAAGTGTTAATGAAATTGAATTAGCAAAATTTGAAGCTAAAGAAATTGAATTCAAATTAGAAGTAAATAAATTTGAATAGAATTGAACGTGAATTGGATTTAATTAGTGAATGCAAACTAATTAAAATTGAGAATGAATGTTGATAAAATCCAATGTAAATAAATCAAATGTGATTTAAATTGAAAACCAATTCATTAATATTAAAGTATGAATGAATATCTATTGGTTATGGATGTTAGTTGGATGATAGTTGGTTGATGTTGCATTTGTTGTTTTACTACATTTGCTATGTTGACATATATAGTTGCATTTACTATATGTTGTATATTGAGATTATTGTCTATATGCATGATTCTCATGTTGTTTGTTGAGTGATTAGTAGGTGCGGATCGCGTTGCTTCGCATTTGGAGCTCGCTTTTGCGCTATATTAGCCGTATATGCTTGCTAATAAAATATAAGGTACATATCTCGGATTAAATATCGTACTTTTACACTTTTTTCCCTGCGGGATGCCTCATTACTTGATGAGATGTATATTTGTGATATATATACTGTCATTTTTTTTTCGGATCGAGCCGCGCAAAGGAGACTATGGCGAATTTTTCCGAAAATTTAAGGCGTTAGAAAAAATTTGAGAAAAATTGAATTTTTTTTGAAAACTTTAACTTTGATTTTGGAATTGAAAGTTAAACAATAGTAGTTATTTTTGAAAAGATAACTAAGTATGATTTGAAAACTTAGTAAAGTTATTGTAAGAAGTTTAAACTATAGATTTTGGGAAAATTAATAGATTCTGTAATTTTTCTTACTTGTAATTTCGGGACGAAATTCTTTTAAGGGGGGAAGATTGTAACGACCCAGAATTTTTAGAAATTAAAATTTGAATATTTAATTAATTTTAAATATTAATAAGTGAATTTATAAGTCAAATAAATTTTTATTTGAATTATTGGATTTAATTGGATAATTAAATCGATAATTTATTATGTGAAATTATAGAAATAATTGAAAATTGAGTTAAATATGATTGAAAATGATTTGTAAAATTTTATTTTATCATATGGAAGTTAGAATGATATTTTAGAACTTTTAAAATTGAATTAAAAGTTAATTTGTAAAAATTGAATATCTTAATATTAAAATCGATTAGTGAAAATAGTCAATTTTTGAACAGTCTCAGAATTGAACGAAACCAGTTCCATTGGATCCGTAATAGTTAGTTATTACCGGATTTCAAATTTCGTGTCAATCGGAGTTATCGTTTGATCGTGGCAGCTCGAAACGCATCGATTTATTTTTAATTTTAATTTGGCGAGTAAAAATAGCCATTTTTCAAAAAGTCTCGGATTTCGACGAAACCAGTTCCATCGGATCCGTAATGTGATATTATTGTAAGGTTTCAAATTTCAAGTCAATTGGATTTACCGTTTGTCCGGTACAAATTAAAACGCCTAGAAATCGATTTAAATCGGTTTAATTCAAATTGAGCGTTTACAGCCATAACTCGCACATACTTCCGAATTAGCTTTCAAAACCTGTTCCATTGTGTCCGGAACGCGGGGTAAACCCTAGAAACGCTGGTTACGGCGCGTAAATCGGAGTTCGGAATTTCCGGATGAATAGTGTCGAACGAAACTCTATAAATAGACCCACCTCTTCATAATTTGATAAAAAAAATAACCCTAACCCTAATCAAAACTGCACAGCCGCCACCCCCCCCCCTGAACGGCCAGAATTTGCCAAACTTCTTCCCTCCAAATCTCCAAATCCGTCGACAATTAGCAAGAATGTTCAACTACAAAGTGGTAGAGCATGAAGAGATCTTTAATATCAACGGTCAAGATCGCGAATGGCTTCACGAATCAACGGGAATTTGTGTTCAAAGGGCTGTAGTTCATTCTCGAACTGCGTGCTACAGGGATGGCCGAGCTCTATGAGCTTAGGGCCGAGTATGGCTCTTGTCGAGGGCTTTCGCGTGGCGGTGGTTTGATCGAGTTTCGTTGAGTAATCGCGATGCAATGTTTAACCCTAATTATCTATGTTGGGTTCGGCTCTATGATGTTTCACCTGTACAAGTTGCGTGCAAAAGGAAAGGATGGGGGAGAAGCAACACGCGGCCCAGATCTGATGGCAAATGAAATCAAGGGCTCAGATTTATTCTAGGTTATAATTTGAAAAGATTATTGTAAATTAGTAAGTTTAAATACGTGTAACTTCAAAAATTCATAACTTTTTCATACGAGGTCAAAAACGCGCGAAACCAGTTGCGTTGGAATCGTATGGACGAGCACTACGCGATGGAGTTGGTTTGGAGTCGATTGGAGTTAGTGAGAATTTTGGGTAAAATTAAACGTCCGTTTAATTTTATTCGAAATAAATCGCTAAAACGGAATTTAAACCAAGGTGAGAATTTCTCACTCAATCGAATTAGTTTCGTTTTATTTTAAATAGTTAGATTTAAAATATTTGAATGCATGTTTGAATGATGATTGAATATATATTGATTGTTAAAATAGACATTATACGCCGTTAGTAAGCGGATGTTATTTATTAAAAACATATACCGCGAATATTTCATAAACAGTGAAATTGGTATTATATATAATAGCAATATATATATATTGGCATATGTATATATTGGAGTTATTGATTTCCCGCATTTATTTGTTTAGCGAATGAGACCCTATTACGCCGTTATTAAGCGGATAATATTTAATAAGAACATGTACCGCGATAATTTCGTACTGGAGCGAAATTGGTATTGTGCTAATGTTTGTGGATGCAGGAAAACAGGTTGGAGGGATCCAACTGGATTCCTCAACAGTTTTTATTTAATTTCAGATATTTTGATATTTGATGGATTTTCATATTGATATATGATATCGTTGTTGTCGTGATTGACTATTTGGTGTGTAGCATCATTGGACCCAGATTTTGGGATTTTAAAATGATTTAAAGTGATTTTGGAAAGTATACGTTTTATAAAATAATTTTGGAATTTGACCCATTTAAAAAAAATAAACGTTATAATTTTTAAAGTTATAAAAATTATGACTTTTGAGAAATATAGTTAAAAACTGATTTTTGAGAATATGATGCTATTGAGTTATAAAATAGTTTAATCGAGATATTTTAGAATTTATTGTGAAAAGTTTAAATATAGGATTTATAAAATTTAATTATTTTATAAATCAAAATGGTGAAATTATAAAGGAATTTGAAGATGTTTTAAAGAATAATATAAATTGATTTATATTAAGAGATTTATAAATGGATATTTATAAATTGGAATATTGAGATTATAAAACGAGTTTTTATAAGTGTTTGAATGAAGTGAAAATAGATTGCATAAGTGAATGGAATTTATAGAATTATAAACGGTGAAGTTATAAAGGGAACTTTATAAGCAGTAGTTTTATAAAATTTATAAAGTCATTAAAAGAATGGTTTTGGATAAATAATCGAATCTTATAAGTTATAAGGTTTATAATTATGAAGTTCAAAGGAACGATTTTTCAAACAAATTAATTATAAGCATTTAACTTATAATATGAACCATTGTTTTATAATTGAGTTATAAATCGAATAGGTTAATAAAGGAATTTATAAAAAGGAAGTTTTTATAAATAAATAGAAATGGAATTTATAAACGATGTTTTATAAATTCGCAAATGACTTATTTTGACAAGAAAATTTGTTGAAACCTATAAATGGAGTTATATTCACATTTTTGAATAGTGAGTAATCCTTTGAATTAAAAATGTATAAAAGGATGAAATGTGTTAACGTAGTATATTCACGTTTTTGAATAGTGAATAATATGTTAAAGGAAATGTTTTGAATGAGATGTTTAAATTGAATTAAAACGATCTAACGAAGTTTTAATTGTGTTGAGATTCGAAACCATAGATTTCAACATTTATTGTTGAAATAGACGTTTTCGAGAAATGAAAAGGAAATAGTGGACTATAACACTGTTGTTATAGTAAATAATTTCCGAAAGGAAATGTTTTGCATAGTATTGGGATTTATATATCTATTTAATTTCGAATCCCTATACTAGTGATTTTGGGTTGTCGTAACGATGTTTTACGTAACATTCGTTTTGGCCCAAATAAATATGTTTAAGAGAATGATTTCCTTAAATAATGAAATATATACTTAATTTCGATTGAAGTATATTGAATATTTTCCAAGTGTTGAAAATAAATAAAATTTGTGAATTACTTATGAATAAATAAGTATGGAAATGTTTTCCAATATAAAGTGAATATTTTGAGAATTTATCTTTTTAAAGATAAATTAAAAAGGAATATTGAAATGAATAATTGAAATCGAATATTCATAGATATTTTGGATTGTAAATTCACTATTGAATTTATAAATGAAATTGGAAAATGGGTTTAAAAATAAATGTTGATTTATTTTTGAAGTATTGAAATTATATATCTAGTGAAGATATTTTTGGAAAATAAATAATTTGGAAAATTATTTGGAAACTGGTGATGTGTGCATATCCAGTGATAGTTCAATAACCGACTATCAATATTTCCCTTTGAATGGGTATTTGATGTGATTTGTTTGAATTTGAATGCACACTTATTTTTGAATAAGCGCTCACTATTCGGGTTAACCGGGAAAGGACCATGGGGTCGTATAACCCATTCCGAATATGTGATACGTCGTTGTGAATTGCATTGAAGATCGGTGTTAAAGACCCGGTATTTGCGAGAGCGATAGGATGACCTGTCGATTTACTCTGCACCGAGTTGCTCCGGTATAGAGTTCTCCATATGTGATGGTGAATCCGATCAGGATTGTGAATATCCGGATTGCAAGGACTTCTTTGTAAGTGCCTTCGGTTTTGTTCGAGCCCGGAACAAACTTGTATGGATTGTATGTCTGACATTACAATTTGAGATATAAAGCCGATTTCTTTCAAAGATATTTCTGTTGGTGGCGAAGAATTTATTCTTTTAGCTTAACACCCTTCTCTGAGACGTACGAGCTCAGAGGTTATATAGTTGAAGTTATCAGCGATATATTCCCAATTTGGTAATGTGACATACTGAGTGTTGCTGTAAATGATCATTGTGTTGATTATTGTGATAGGATCGTTTATTTGATCATCTATCTTAGTGATCATTGTGTTGATCATTTGTTGACCCAAAGCATGGCTTTTGTATAAAGTATGTTTTTGTGGACGTGACTTCGTCGAACCTCACACCCCGGAAATGGTCAAAACAGGAAAGATGCAGCAAGGTTATGAGGGGTAGCACCCTTTAGGGTATGTACATTTCCTTCTGGATAGAGGTTGTATCATGGTATGGAGCCCAGATATTTAACCTATGTGGTTACTGCGAATTTATTACTTTGTGGTTGTTGGCTTTCGGGATCCCGTGAGAAAGGTCGTTTACGATCGGGGAATGGCGTGCTCGTGTCAGTAGTTACCCAGTTAGGGGTAACCCGGCCTTGTGTTGGCAGAGTTCCGGTTTGGTTCTCGGGGATGTCTTTCCAGAGGCATTCTCATGTGGCAATGGGAAGTTCCTTGGCCTGACCATTTGTTGGAAATCCAAAGAAACAATACGTGACTTGTACGGTTTTAGTTGTAGAACCTGCCATCTAATATGGTAGCTATTAGTAGGCATAATATAATGGTACCTATGCTGGCTAAGATTTATATTCTACTTTCGAAATGAATTTTCTACACTATGCACTAGTAATAATATCAAATGTTCTTTTTAAATGCGTATCAAGCATGTTTGACTATCATAAGGAGAAATCTTCTCCAAGTCTGCGTTTGCATTGTGTGTGTGGCAGGAGGTCTTATGGTAGTCTCATTTTTAAAAGCATTGCGAATTGAATTTAAAAATATTCCTCTATTTTGATTTTAAAGATAAATAAACTGTTTTGAGTTTTCACACCAGTCACATGACTGACTTGGAGTTTATTGTTTTCCTTCCTAAACTCTGGGTGCCCACCAATTTCCACACGGGCAGTCAAGAGTTAAGGTTTATCAGGATATTCTGGATATTCTGGAGTTGCTGGAGGCAAGATGGATGGCATGGCGTATTACTAGTTTATATAGTATTTCTTTTTCCGCTGCACTGTTGTTGTTGTTGTACACTCTAATGATATGATATAATGTAATGTATAAAATGTAATAACTGATATAGTTCTTTGTTTAAAGATTATTCATTTATTATTATATGTTGTTCCGCTGCGAATTGTGAGATTCTGATGTTGTTCTTGTTTTCTGTTCCGTTCTATTTTCTTCTATCTTTTCTATCTCTTCTCTATTCTCTTTTTCTTCTATTTTAAAATTTTCTATCTTCTTTTCCCTATCTAAATTTTCTACCTTCTTCTCTTCTTTTTCTTAAAAACCCTCAGTGTTCGGTTTTCCGTCGTTCGATTTCTCGGCTGTCGATAAAGTGAGTGTCGATGTCGAATTTTCGGAAGACGAAGAATCGTGTCCTGACAAATGGTTTGTAATTAATTGCTGTTAAGTAAGCAAGATTTAAAAATGATTAAAGTAATTAATCCGATTTAATTAGTAATGGGTGATTAATAAACCTTCTTATGAATGATTGGTTGATATTTCTGATATGAAATGTTTGTGATATGTGATGTTTGTCTTGAATAGTGGTTGTGTGGTTATCTGTCAATGATGAATCATTGTATAATAAGTTATTTAAAGGTTGAATTGTGTTTCACTTGAATAACGCGGGATAAGATGGTATTGAATTCGAAGAGACCGAAGTCGGGTATTAGAAATACCCGAAACCACTTCGATTCTCTATAGATTGGTATGTGAAATCAATAAGCTAATTTGGAATGATTTAAATAAATTGGACCATTTAACCTAAGTTTGGCACTTAGAAATTGATGTGTGAAATAAGTAATGTCTATAACAGCTTGTGAAGTTGTAAATTGATATAAGTTACCCGGGTTATATAAGTTGTATACTTTTGTATTCTTTGTTAGATGGGTTTACTCACGCTGGTTTCCAGTCTGACCCGGGTGTTACTTTGATGTAATGCTCGGGTCAGACCGAGTATTACAGATTTTCAGGTAGGTACGTTCTGGAGCTCAAGAGGCGTGCTGGATGGCAAGAGCGTATAGAATATTTCTGCTGTAAAGTATAATATTGTTGGGTATCTGTAACGACCCAGTATTTTCAACACTTCGCATCCGCACATGTCGGACTTGAATTGTTCAAAATACTGCGTTGTAGAATAAATTTGGCAAAACTCAGAATATACAATAAATAAATCACAGAATCACATACACAGATATCAGAATCTCGCAGCGGAAATAAAAATTTAGTGGTTCATGAAGCCACTGATACAACTTTACAAAATAGAACTTACATTGTCTATAATCCTCAATACAATGTTGGGACATAAATAGAGATAGAGTCTTCAAAGTCTTGAATTCCAGAAAAGATAAAGGCTGAAACAACTTCCAACAGCACGAATGATCTACTGAGTGTCCTAGCTACGGAGAAGAAACTGAAGCTGCAACTCAGGCTGACCCGAGCATACAATAAAACAAACACTCGAGTCAGGACATACATACTTATATAATGTAAGCTAAATCAAGTGTACTGTAATATATAGCAAGTAACTTAAAGGATGCTTGGGACCGCCCACCCTCTAAGGATCCGTTAAACTATTTACTATGTAGTATATTGCGCTATTATAATAGTGTCTATTTATAAAGTAAACATACTTATTTCTTAGCATTAAGGGGTTACCCATATAGCCCTTAACACGTAATAGTCCCAGTAGTCCATCCAATATCATAGCTCCTCCTGATCGGGAAGCAACTAGAGGATACCACACGGGCTACGGGAGAAAACCAAACTCGTACAAGGCTCGATATGGTAGGTGACACGGCACAACTAGGCAATGCCAGGGTAGATATACCAATTGCTATCCGGACCGGTGGTAACGCGAAGCCGCAGCAACCGCCCACCTCGAACAACACTCCCAAATCAAGGGTGCACCCAAACAATCACAAGAGTAATAGAATGGTATACGAAGAAGTGCGTTCGATCAGAGGAGCTACCTCATTAATCCGAGAATCGCTCCTGTTTTAGCCACCTTATGCCAACTCACGGGAGTCGGGTCCACGTATATACCTTTCAAGAAACCGTCACCACCAACCTACTTCATTCTGGAATCTCCACCGCGTACACGGTTAGTCAAAGTGGTTTTCGGTATCGACAGAGAGTATGTCCATATCCGATCCCGGTCTCTTTGCCAACCCATCGTTATTATAACCCGTGGTCATTTAAAAACAGTTTATACTTTAAATCAGAATAAACATTTCCATTTCAAAACTATAGATACGATATCATTTTAAAACCCAAAACAATAGGATATCGTTATATTCAAATATAATTCTTTCCAAAACCATACTGTTTATAATATCTGGAGACCAAATATTTGAATTATATCTTCAAAGGATAATGTTTTGGAAACTTTACTTAAAATCCATAACTCCCAAACACAATGGTTTGGACATTCAACAGTATATAGAATAAATGATTTAACTTTATGGTTACTTTGTAAAGAAGACAATTTACATAGCTTTACAAATATATTTCTTTATTTAAAGTTTTAAACCATAATTTAAATATCACTTTATGTTCCTAAAACCATTTCAATTTCTATATATATATTCAATTTGGAGTATTTACTGTTCAAACTAAGTTTGGGTTTTATTCTTTCAACAAGTCAATGTTTTATTATTTAGTCTTGAATATTCCCATAAATTCTATAAATAAAACTCCAAATTTTAGCCATTAAATATCTTCAAAATTTACTTAATACCAGAATATTCATCTTAAATTTATTAAGGAAAATCTAGTTATAAATATCTTATCTTAAGATTTCCAAACTTAAATATAAAATAAAATTTATCAAATCCCATAAATTTTAAAACAATCAAATTCTAGATTCTATAGCACTTAGGAAATGTTACCTAAAGTTATGGGTAAAACTAGTCCAATTTCAAAAAGACAGCATTTAAATGCTGCAGTAGATCGTTTGACTTAATAAATATTTCTAAATATAACTTATTTATTTATTTATTTATTAACTGCAATCTTAATCTTTCAAAATCCAGAATTTCCAAACTAAGTTATATTTCAAAATTTTATTCAAATATTTATTTATTTATTTCATTTAATATTTGTTCAAAAATCAAATAAAAGCTTTTTAAAGATATTAACCCAAATATTTAACTTCCAAAATAATTTTTAAATATTTCAGAAAATATTATAAGAACCACGGGCCTGTATATAGTTTTCTAGCCTAGGTCAAGTGATACGGATTTATATCATTTCAACCCGAAATTTATAAAACCCCGGGTTCTATCATTTCAAACCCGCAATCCCAAGTAAATTTACAGCAGTTAACAGAACAAGTGAACAGTAATAATCATTTAGGCCTATCATTTCAGCCTATAACAATATATATATAACAGGGAACTTGCAGTGGGGATTTAAGCAGTAAATAAACAGTAATATAATATAACTGCAGAATATAATACAACAGATAATAACTGATGAGGTGTCAATTTAAATGGGGTCCATCATTCTATATTACACTACAGATAGGTAATAGTGAAATACAATTTTACACATACACTTGCAAGAATTTACTAAAATATAAATACGTATGTCTGGTGAGAAATACTCACCTGAAAGCTGCAGAAAATTTGAATTCAAAACGGCTATTCACTGGTAAAGAACGATAGAGAATAACGATCAAAATTGCTCGGATGTCGCCTAGATTCAGATCTAGAACAAAATTCAAATATTGAAAATGCGACTTAAGAATTTTACGGTCAAAGAAAAATTAAGGATAGAACGAAAATTTTGTTTGCTTTGCTCGACCACTCCACCGTGTAACGTGACCAAAAATATTCCTAAATAAGTGAATCGTGCCAACACAAAACTTTACGACAAAATCTTTCCTAAAACTACTGTGGCAAAATGTTGAATACACTCGTGCACAAAATATTTCTTTCTTTTCCTCATGTACGATGACATGGCTACGTGCATGCACGCATATCACCTCACTGCTGCCTAACATCTTCAATCTTAGATTCACATTTTCCAGACTCAAGCTTGCATGCACACTCCCTATCTTCCAGTTTCACAATATTTTTCAGCTGCTTGAGTTTAGTCCCTTTTTAAATCTGGACTTAGCTTCATCTATCCAAACCAATTTCAGCCTATACCCAGACCTTGCCTGACATGCACATGCTTCATTGAATCAAAACTCTTCTTTCTTTCTATCAAAAATCAGTGCATTCATTCCTAAGTACATATGCAGACTCACTTCAGTCTAACTTCCAGGCAAAACTTTACCAAGCAAAAGAAACTCAACTACCCGAGTCACCACCCAAATCTCCCCGAGCCATCTTCATCAATGCTTCGAGTCAGTTACGAAATAACTTCGGGAAATTATGGAAACACTGAAACTTCACCCCACTTTTACTTCCCACATGAAACCCACTTGAGTTCAACTACTTCTTCAATTTCAGGCCTGCCAACCCATCAGCTAGCTGCCAGGAAACATATGCACTTCAGAGCAACTCATGTCCACTCCTATTCATCTTCAAGTATATGTACTATTTTTCCTCTCCACACCACACACAACTACCAGGCTTTGTCAGGCTTGAGTCTGCTCATGTACAGTTTTGCACATGCACACTAAAACTCACCAACTTCCTCAGCCTAAATTTGTTTCAACTTCTTGAATTTTACTCCTAATCCAGGTTTACTTATCATTGCCTTCCAGTAAAATTCATCTTATATTTAACATTACTCAGGCTTTAAAATGTACCAGGCAGCAAACCCAAGTCCTTTATGCAACTACACTAAGTCAACCTATGATGCTCCGAGACAAACAACACCTGCTTCGTGTAAAATTTTGCAAAACTTCGAGACAAATGCGCGAATACTTCGGGTCAGTCCCTGTGCACTTCTCTCTGTATATAACATCTGAAGACCACTACAAAAGCCAAACACTAAGCTGTTGCTACCTATTCAACCTCAACAAATTTCAGTCTTCACCACATAATTCTGGTCAGTGATGGGATTTTTAGACTAGGCTCGGTCAATATTTATTGTATGCTTCATCTATAGTCATGTATCACCCGATATGCAGACATGAACTTACAAGGTATTACAACATTTCCACCTAAAACTCATGCATGCACAGGGGCACTTGAAGTATGCAAATCTGGAAACTCACCAAATCTTCCAGCCTAAAGCAAGACTCCACTACAGCCTTCCATTCTTCTCTTGAATCAATGCATATATATCCACTTAAGTATTCTAACCTAGTGTATGGCTCACTGATATATATATATATATACACACACACACACACAGGCGTACCACTTGCACAGCCTACCATTAAAATTACAACATGCAACTAACTCTGATGACATAAATGCAACTGAAACCCTCATCTTATAGTCCAACTTGTATTCACGCAACTACTCAGACCAAGGAATGTTTAGAAATATGTTCAGCCTCTATGCAACAAATTCACGCATACTAAAATACTCAAGGCATTCACAGCTATGTCTTTTTAATCACTGAAATCTTTTCTTACCTGTTGCTTTGTGATTTCACCTTTTCCTCAGTCAAGTCAGTCCTACTCCCCACTAGGCTTTGCAACTTTTAACATAAATCTTTGGTGAAATATGCAGACAAGGAAACCTACAGAACACTTCAACATTTCTACCTACAGATCTTTTCAGCTTATGATACAAACCCTTGGGTAAAAGTGCAGACAGCTCTATGATACATATGCACGCATCTACCCAATGTTTAACCAACAATGCATTATAGTTATGTTCTTACCCATACAATACTGAAGACTCACATATTAGGCCTAACTTACCCTCATTCTGACTTCTGAAGCATTGAAAACTTCATCTAATTGAACTATCATATCCCCTATTAAGATTCCAGATTTATGGTGTGCTACCAGATCTATGATCTAATTCCTGTAGATATGCATGTTTGATATTCTATTGTCATGTTTGCAAGATCTCTGAGAATGTATGTGTAACTACAGAATTTGATCTGTACAATTCTTAAACAATTTGACAAAGGCAGGCACTATAAGGCATGGCCGTGAAACAATGGTGGACAGGCCGAGCAAAATGCCAAAGAAAGGAGAAGGAAGCAAAAGAAAACAAAGTGACTATTTACCTGATCTGGATACACAAGCAGAAGCAGAGAAATTTGAGATTCAGAGAGAAAAATGGTGAAGTGGGTAAATATATAGGTGTCTGGATAATATCAGTGTTAAATCTTATGCCTGATGAGCTCCCTTTAGATTGCAAGATTTTGAGGTAACAGAGGGATGCATCATATATAAAGCTTGATTTAACGTATCAGGTAAAGATATAGATTTATTGATATGAAAGCGTGGTTGGTGCATCCTAATATGTATATACACGCTACGTGAATGGATTTAAACGTTTCACAGTTAAGGAATTTATTTGTGCTAAATCAAAGGAAGAGAAGACAACAGCTGAAGAGACTTAAATATCAGTTAAAATTTGCGTGGCTAGAAAATTGAAGGTGAAAGAAACACCAGGTGTGCACGTTTCAGATTATAAGCATGCACTAAATTTTCTTTTCTCCCTAGATTTTGTCTTGAATGTTGCCTATGTTTGATTAGTATTAATATTGTTATGAACATAACTGATGGGCAAAATAAAATCGAAGGAGGAGATAATAGTCAGAGCTGTTAGAGGCAGGGAATGTGCATGCATTGATTATGAAAAGGTAACAGATTGAAATATTTCAAACGTTGCTCATGTTGAATTTATTTTGATTTATGCATTTTGATGACTTTTATTTTTTTAGTTTGATATTCATAAATGAAAATGGTGAATTTTACGTAGGCTATAGGAATGAAGACGTATACAAATAAAAAGAGAATCAAACTGTCAGTTAAACGAAGTAACGTTTGCTTTTAAAATTGCAGACTGATATTTTTCTTCAAAATTATTCGAAAACTTGATTTTTACACTACGTTAAACAGACGCAGTCTAAAACTTCAAAAATTTTCATAAAAATAACATTTTGAAATCACACGTTTTATTACGTTGTTTATACCCTATAATTGACGCGTCTTTTGAACGCGAAATTCAACTGTTCAAACTTAGCTTAAAATTTCACAGTTATTATCAGATTTTATTGACATATGCAATTTTATAAAATATATCTTCAAATTAAATAATTAAACTATATCTTTAGACACAATTTATATAAAATATACTTTGAAATTAAATAACTAATAATAAAATAAATATCTAAAACTAGGGCTGTTACACTCTCCCCCACTTAAGAACTTTTCGTCCTCGAAAAGGAACGAAAGAAGAGAAACAAAGAAGATAAGCTAGATAACAAGTATTTTAAACGGATGGTTCCGGATTTTAAAGCACGAAGAAGATCTTCTAGAGTCGGTTTTACCCTTCCAGTTCGACTGTCAGTCTATGGGATAATGCCCCGATCCTGAGGAGTAACAAAGATTTCTAAAGACTATAGAGAGATTTCTAAATAGACTGGTATAAGCGATAGCATCCCAATCCGTAGAAGATAGGGAAACCAAGGACATTTAAGATAGTCTGGAAAACAAGATAAGATAATAAATTTGAAATCATAATACTTTGAAAGTCATTAAAATTTATAGATTATTATTTGGAAATACTACTAAAATCATAACACCTTTTTAAAATAATCTTCATTTATTCAGTTATAAATTTCCATAATATTTTATTTTTAGAACAGCAGCACTTAAAATATGCTACAGCAGATATAATAATATTTCTAATTAGTTCAACATTTTTCTTAATTCTTAATTTAACAAATAACCTAACACTTTATTTGGAATACCTATTTTATAAATAAAATTTGAGTGGTTATAATAAATGTTATACACTCGAATTTTAGTTATAAAATCCTTTTTATATTGTATATTTTCCAAATTCATTTTTAACTTTTGAAAATCAAGGTAAGTTATATTGAAATGAAATTGAGTATTATACAACTAAAACTTCCAAATTTAATTATTTCCAGTTGGAATTTCTTATTCAGAATTTTATTTTCCATTTATTGAAATTTCTTAAGATAAAATTTTAAGAATTAAATTTCTGATTCCCCTCAAACCATTTACAGATAAATAAGTATATATTCATAATATGTCAATCAAATTTAAATTATATATCTATATATATATATATTAAGTCATACTTTAGAAATTTCAAATCAAATAAAATCTCAAGGTAATACTGTAGCCAGACTACAGAATGGTCTTTCACTTCGGAACTCGAAAATGAATGTCGATGATGCTGCAGTCATCACCGAAATTATTTTCCAGCGACAAAGAGAAGAGCACTAAATTTTCAAATTCTTTGAAAACAATTTCTATACAAATCCCTTTAAAATTTAAACACAAGGTTTGAAATCGTCAGAAATTGAATTCTCAAGCCCTTGTTTAAATTCATTTCTGTTTCTAAATTAATTTATAACCATTTTTTTATATTAGACAACACATGGTTAAAAAACCAAATAACACAAACTATTATCTCTTGACAAATAGTTAAATTAATTATAAAATTCTGAAAATTATACTCATATATATATTGGATTTTATTTTTAAATATAGGCATAAAAATTTCCAAAACAAGGATAGACTCTCAAATTTGATGAACTCAAATCAAATAGTATTCAAGATAAGTTGAAATCAGAAGATTCGATGATTAAATAACAAAATAAGGAACTGGGTGAGTTTATATAAATCGCGGGCAACCTTGACCGGGTCAACCGTGACTTAAAGAGTCAGATCGGGATTGAGTAAATCTACTCTTGATCTGAAGAGATAAAGTTTGGAATAATCAAAGATACTAGCATATAAACCGAGGATAAATATAAATCACCGGTGAATCAATGCTAATGGTAAAGGAGTTTCACCCCTTTATTAGAACGATGGCGAGACCGCCAATTCACTATAAAGATCATCCGAAGTGGAGTTATGAGATACTCCAGAATTTAAAGAAGATGAAAAGTGAGGGACACGGATGAACTTTGGAACCACAGGGAATGTTCCACATTCGAAAAGGAAGAGATTCAAACTCGAACGAAGGTGATTCTGTAAATCAAATTTACCATACATTCTAAGTTTTGCCTAGAGCCAAAGCTCTGATACCAGCTGTAACGACCCACTATTTTGTACCATTCGAATTCGACAATAATAGAACATGTCGAGCTGGAATAGTTCAAAATACTGCGTTGTAGAATAAATTTGGCAAAACTCAGAATATACAATAAATAAATCACAGAATCACATACACAGATATCAGAATCTCGCAGCGGAAATAAAAATTTAGTGGTTCATGAAGCCACTGATACAACTTTACAAAATAGAACTTACATTGTCTATAATCCTCAATACAATGTTGGGACATAAATAGAGATAGAGTCTTCAAAGTCTTGAATTCCAGAAAAGATAAAGGCTGAAACAACTTCCAACAGCACGAATGATCTACTGAGTGTCCTAGCTACGGAGAAGAAACTGAAGCTGCAACTCAGGCTGACCCGAGCATACAATAAAACAAACACTCGAGTCAGGACATACATACTTATATAATGTAAGCTAAATCAAGTGTACTGTAATATATAGCAAGTAACTTAAAGGATGCTTGGGACCGCCCACCCTCTAAGGATCCGTTAAACTATTTACTATGTAGTATATTGCGCTATTATAATAGTGTCTATTTATAAAGTAAACATACTTATTTCTTAGCATTAAGGGGTTACCCATATAGCCCTTAACACGTAATAGTCCCAGTAGTCCATCCAATATCATAGCTCCTCCTGATCGGGAAGCAACTAGAGGATACCACACGGGCTACGGGAGAAAACCAAACTCGTACAAGGCTCGATATGGTAGGTGACACGGCACAACTAGGCAATGCCAGGGTAGATATACCAATTGCTATCCGGACCGGTGGTAACGCGAAGCCGCAGCAACCGCCCACCTCGAACAACACTCCCAAATCAAGGGTGCACCCAAACAATCACAAGAGTAATAGAATGGTATACGAAGAAGTGCGTTCGATCAGAGGAGCTACCTCATTAATCCGAGAATCGCTCCTGTTTTAGCCACCTTATGCCAACTCACGGGAGTCGGGTCCACGTATATACCTTTCAAGAAACCGTCACCACCAACCTACTTCATTCTGGAATCTCCACCGCGTACACGGTTAGTCAAAGTGGTTTTCGGTATCGACAGAGAGTATGTCCATATCCGATCCCGGTCTCTTTGCCAACCCATCGTTATTATAACCCGTGGTCATTTAAAAACAGTTTATACTTTAAATCAGAATAAACATTTCCATTTCAAAACTATAGATACGATATCATTTTAAAACCCAAAACAATAGGATATCGTTATATTCAAATATAATTCTTTCCAAAACCATACTGTTTATAATATCTGGAGACCAAATATTTGAATTATATCTTCAAAGGATAATGTTTTGGAAACTTTACTTAAAATCCATAACTCCCAAACACAATGGTTTGGACATTCAACAGTATATAGAATAAATGATTTAACTTTATGGTTACTTTGTAAAGAAGACAATTTACATAGCTTTACAAATATATTTCTTTATTTAAAGTTTTAAACCATAATTTAAATATCACTTTATGTTCCTAAAACCATTTCAATTTCTATATATATATTCAATTTGGAGTATTTACTGTTCAAACTAAGTTTGGGTTTTATTCTTTCAACAAGTCAATGTTTTATTATTTAGTCTTGAATATTCCCATAAATTCTATAAATAAAACTCCAAATTTTAGCCATTAAATATCTTCAAAATTTACTTAATACCAGAATATTCATCTTAAATTTATTAAGGAAAATCTAGTTATAAATATCTTATCTTAAGATTTCCAAACTTAAATATAAAATAAAATTTATCAAATCCCATAAATTTTAAAACAATCAAATTCTAGATTCTATAGCACTTAGGAAATGTTACCTAAAGTTATGGGTAAAACTAGTCCAATTTCAAAAAGACAGCATTTAAATGCTGCAGTAGATCGTTTGACTTAATAAATATTTCTAAATATAACTTATTTATTTATTTATTTATTAACTGCAATCTTAATCTTTCAAAATCCAGAATTTCCAAACTAAGTTATATTTCAAAATTTTATTCAAATATTTATTTATTTATTTCATTTAATATTTGTTCAAAAATCAAATAAAAGCTTTTTAAAGATATTAACCCAAATATTTAACTTCCAAAATAATTTTTAAATATTTCAGAAAATATTATAAGAACCACGGGCCTGTATATAGTTTTCTAGCCTAGGTCAAGTGATACGGATTTATATCATTTCAACCCGAAATTTATAAAACCCCGGGTTCTATCATTTCAAACCCGCAATCCCAAGTAAATTTACAGCAGTTAACAGAACAAGTGAACAGTAATAATCATTTAGGCCTATCATTTCAGCCTATAACAATATATATATAACAGGGAACTTGCAGTGGGGATTTAAGCAGTAAATAAACAGTAATATAATATAACTGCAGAATATAATACAACAGATAATAACTGATGAGGTGTCAATTTAAATGGGGTCCATCATTCTATATTACACTACAGATAGGTAATAGTGAAATACAATTTTACACATACACTTGCAAGAATTTACTAAAATATAAATACGTATGTCTGGTGAGAAATACTCACCTGAAAGCTGCAGAAAATTTGAATTCAAAACGGCTATTCACTGGTAAAGAACGATAGAGAATAACGATCAAAATTGCTCGGATGTCGCCTAGATTCAGATCTAGAACAAAATTCAAATATTGAAAATGCGACTTAAGAATTTTACGGTCAAAGAAAAATTAAGGATAGAACGAAAATTTTGTTTGCTTTGCTCGACCACTCCACCGTGTAACGTGACCAAAAATATTCCTAAATAAGTGAATCGTGCCAACACAAAACTTTACGACAAAATCTTTCCTAAAACTACTGTGGCAAAATGTTGAATACACTCGTGCACAAAATATTTCTTTCTTTTCCTCATGTACGATGACATGGCTACGTGCATGCACGCATATCACCTCACTGCTGCCTAACATCTTCAATCTTAGATTCACATTTTCCAGACTCAAGCTTGCATGCACACTCCCTATCTTCCAGTTTCACAATATTTTTCAGCTGCTTGAGTTTAGTCCCTTTTTAAATCTGGACTTAGCTTCATCTATCCAAACCAATTTCAGCCTATACCCAGACCTTGCCTGACATGCACATGCTTCATTGAATCAAAACTCTTCTTTCTTTCTATCAAAAATCAGTGCATTCATTCCTAAGTACATATGCAGACTCACTTCAGTCTAACTTCCAGGCAAAACTTTACCAAGCAAAAGAAACTCAACTACCCGAGTCACCACCCAAATCTCCCCGAGCCATCTTCATCAATGCTTCGAGTCAGTTACGAAATAACTTCGGGAAATTATGGAAACACTGAAACTTCACCCCACTTTTACTTCCCACATGAAACCCACTTGAGTTCAACTACTTCTTCAATTTCAGGCCTGCCAACCCATCAGCTAGCTGCCAGGAAACATATGCACTTCAGAGCAACTCATGTCCACTCCTATTCATCTTCAAGTATATGTACTATTTTTCCTCTCCACACCACACACAACTACCAGGCTTTGTCAGGCTTGAGTCTGCTCATGTACAGTTTTGCACATGCACACTAAAACTCACCAACTTCCTCAGCCTAAATTTGTTTCAACTTCTTGAATTTTACTCCTAATCCAGGTTTACTTATCATTGCCTTCCAGTAAAATTCATCTTATATTTAACATTACTCAGGCTTTAAAATGTACCAGGCAGCAAACCCAAGTCCTTTATGCAACTACACTAAGTCAACCTATGATGCTCCGAGACAAACAACACCTGCTTCGTGTAAAATTTTGCAAAACTTCGAGACAAATGCGCGAATACTTCGGGTCAGTCCCTGTGCACTTCTCTCTGTATATAACATCTGAAGACCACTACAAAAGCCAAACACTAAGCTGTTGCTACCTATTCAACCTCAACAAATTTCAGTCTTCACCACATAATTCTGGTCAGTGATGGGATTTTTAGACTAGGCTCGGTCAATATTTATTGTATGCTTCATCTATAGTCATGTATCACCCGATATGCAGACATGAACTTACAAGGTATTACAACATTTCCACCTAAAACTCATGCATGCACAGGGGCACTTGAAGTATGCAAATCTGGAAACTCACCAAATCTTCCAGCCTAAAGCAAGACTCCACTACAGCCTTCCATTCTTCTCTTGAATCAATGCATATATATCCACTTAAGTATTCTAACCTAGTGTATGGCTCACTGATATATATATATATATACACACACACACACAGGCGTACCACTTGCACAGCCTACCATTAAAATTACAACATGCAACTAACTCTGATGACATAAATGCAACTGAAACCCTCATCTTATAGTCCAACTTGTATTCACGCAACTACTCAGACCAAGGAATGTTTAGAAATATGTTCAGCCTCTATGCAACAAATTCACGCATACTAAAATACTCAAGGCATTCACAGCTATGTCTTTTTAATCACTGAAATCTTTTCTTACCTGTTGCTTTGTGATTTCACCTTTTCCTCAGTCAAGTCAGTCCTACTCCCCACTAGGCTTTGCAACTTTTAACATAAATCTTTGGTGAAATATGCAGACAAGGAAACCTACAGAACACTTCAACATTTCTACCTACAGATCTTTTCAGCTTATGATACAAACCCTTGGGTAAAAGTGCAGACAGCTCTATGATACATATGCACGCATCTACCCAATGTTTAACCAACAATGCATTATAGTTATGTTCTTACCCATACAATACTGAAGACTCACATATTAGGCCTAACTTACCCTCATTCTGACTTCTGAAGCATTGAAAACTTCATCTAATTGAACTATCATATCCCCTATTAAGATTCCAGATTTATGGTGTGCTACCAGATCTATGATCTAATTCCTGTAGATATGCATGTTTGATATTCTATTGTCATGTTTGCAAGATCTCTGAGAATGTATGTGTAACTACAGAATTTGATCTGTACAATTCTTAAACAATTTGACAAAGGCAGGCACTATAAGGCATGGCCGTGAAACAATGGTGGACAGGCCGAGCAAAATGCCAAAGAAAGGAGAAGGAAGCAAAAGAAAACAAAGTGACTATTTACCTGATCTGGATACACAAGCAGAAGCAGAGAAATTTGAGATTCAGAGAGAAAAATGGTGAAGTGGGTAAATATATAGGTGTCTGGATAATATCAGTGTTAAATCTTATGCCTGATGAGCTCCCTTTAGATTGCAAGATTTTGAGGTAACAGAGGGATGCATCATATATAAAGCTTGATTTAACGTATCAGGTAAAGATATAGATTTATTGATATGAAAGCGTGGTTGGTGCATCCTAATATGTATATACACGCTACGTGAATGGATTTAAACGTTTCACAGTTAAGGAATTTATTTGTGCTAAATCAAAGGAAGAGAAGACAACAGCTGAAGAGACTTAAATATCAGTTAAAATTTGCGTGGCTAGAAAATTGAAGGTGAAAGAAACACCAGGTGTGCACGTTTCAGATTATAAGCATGCACTAAATTTTCTTTTCTCCCTAGATTTTGTCTTGAATGTTGCCTATGTTTGATTAGTATTAATATTGTTATGAACATAACTGATGGGCAAAATAAAATCGAAGGAGGAGATAATAGTCAGAGCTGTTAGAGGCAGGGAATGTGCATGCATTGATTATGAAAAGGTAACAGATTGAAATATTTCAAACGTTGCTCATGTTGAATTTATTTTGATTTATGCATTTTGATGACTTTTATTTTTTTAGTTTGATATTCATAAATGAAAATGGTGAATTTTACGTAGGCTATAGGAATGAAGACGTATACAAATAAAAAGAGAATCAAACTGTCAGTTAAACGAAGTAACGTTTGCTTTTAAAATTGCAGACTGATATTTTTCTTCAAAATTATTCGAAAACTTGATTTTTACACTACGTTAAACAGACGCAGTCTAAAACTTCAAAAATTTTCATAAAAATAACATTTTGAAATCACACGTTTTATTACGTTGTTTATACCCTATAATTGACGCGTCTTTTTAACGCGAAATTCAACTGTTCAAACTTAGCTTAAAATTTCACAGTTATTATCAGATTTTATTGACATATGCAATTTTATAAAATATATCTTCAAATTAAATAATTAAACTATATCTTTAGACACAATTTATATAAAATATACTTTGAAATTAAATAACTAATAATAAAATAAATATCTAAAACTAGGGCTGTTACAGTATCTGTGACATGATAATTGAGTATACTCAATGTCTGTGTATTTGTGACTCTGATTGTATTAAAGTGTAATCGACGGATACAATATCCTTTTGTAAACTAATATCATTTATTATTATATTTTGATCCTCTACGAATGTGAGGTTTTCTGTGTTTTGGTGTTTCTGATTCTCCTTCTTCTTCTTTCTTTTTCTTCTTTTCACTAACTATCTGGAATTTTCGGGATCGAATTTCCGGGTCTATTATATTTGGTATCAGAGCTGAAGGTTAAGCGAGAACCTTGGCTCTGGTTGGATTACTCATTAAGGATAGGGTAAGTGGTACCCTAGGATGAGTTGAGTATATATATTTATGAGAGCGTACTTGTTATTTTCTTATATAAAGATTTTAAATGATTTTATATAAGAATATATTTTGATATATAAAGCAATATATCTTTCTAATAAATATTAAGGTAATTGGTTGTTAAATTTTTGGAATTAAATTAAGGGTAATAGAATACAACCAAATTGAAATTTAAATTGAATAAAGATAAGTTTGAAATGGATTCAAACTAAAATTGAAATCTTGAATTGGAGAAGAGTTTCAGAATAAGATGATAATAATAAGGTGGAATTCAGGTATGATAATTTGGGTTATTATCATAAATAATTGTTGTGTTTAATAATAAAATGTGTATTAATGAGTAAGCAAAAATAAAATGTTTTAAGGGGGTAACCTTTAAATAAGCATGACATGTAAATTGAAGTGGGTTTCAAACTGTGAAGTTCTAAATTCTAAATTTAAACATTTGAAAATTGTTTTCAAAATTTTAAAGGAAATAATATTATTCAAACTATTTTGAATGTAATCTTATTCTAGAATAAGAAGTTATTTGTAAACTTTAAAAGAATTTGTTTGAATTAAAACAAAGGGTGGTTTAAATCTTAAAAATTTGGCTTGGTGAGCCAAAAAGTAATTATGTATATGTATGGATATACATAATATCAAAGATGGTTTGAAATAAACTCTAAATATTGAGTTTTAAATTGGGAATGAGATGTGATGCACAAAAGTGATAAATTTTTGAACTTAAAAGGTGGGAAGATTACTTATGAGAAGTTTAAAATTTAAAATGGAAGTTCAAATTGGGTAAGGTTGACTGGATTAAGTGAATTGAGTTTAACTTGAGAAAAAGTTAAATAAGTTGGAATGCTCAACCTGATTTGGAAATTTCAAGATGAAATTGGAATTTGACTTGGGAAGTTAAATGGTTAATCTGAATTGGGAGTTTGTGTGATCTCAAAATGGGTTTGAGATCTGGAAATTGGAAATGGATGGATGTTTTGAAATAATTTGAATGATACCATCCCGTTGTTATTAATAATCTTTAAACTGAAATTGGATTTGTTTAATTAAATGAGAAATGAAGTGTGGTAATATATCCATTTTAGAGATCAATAAAATTTAACTTAAATTTAAAATTAAGATATGGAATTCCTTTGAACTTAAGATTTAAATGTTAAGAAACAAATTTGTAAATTAAAATTTTTGAAACTCTTACTTGAACCTTGTAATGAGTAAAGTAAAGATAACTTAAAATGGAATTTTGAAATTTGGACTCAAATTGTTTAAAAAACTTTAAATAAAGGATAATTTGGTCTAAAGGGTTAAACCAACACTTGAAATTTAACTCAAATTTATATAATTCGAGATGATTTAAAGTGAGATTGATTTTGAAATTAGTTCAAATTGAAATTTGATTTAAAATAATTTGGATTTGTGATTTAAGTTGAATAGTTTTAAATTCAAATGGAATTTGATTTGAATTTGGAAGGAATCAAGGATAATTTAACTTGAATTGGGATTTAATTCAAACTGGAGTTGAAATGAATTGAAATTGGAACTAGTTCAATTGAAATTTATTTGAATTAGTAGACTTTGAGGTCAAGGTTGAATAAAGTTAAATTTGGAAAGACACTAAGGTTAATTCAACTTAAATTGGGGTTGAATCAATTTCAATGGAAATTGAAGTTATTTAAATTGGAATTGGGTCAATTTAAATGGAAGTGGAAATTTAAATTGAGAATGGAGATTGGGAAGTGAGCAGTTTTGACTCTGGACTATTTTTAATATAAATTGTTTTAATATAAACCTATTTTTCCAAGCTATTCATTATATATACAACCTTTCTTTTAAAAGCCAAACTATCTTATACTTGTTTTACAATTATTTTTGAAACTGATTAACAATTTTCCAACTGTTTTATAAACTAATTACGATATTTCAACTATTTTACAAAACTAATTACTATCTTACTATTATTTTGCAATTACCTAAAATTTCTATAATTATTTTAACTATTTTCTAACTATTTTACACCTATTTTACAAACTAGTAATTATTTTCCAACTACTTATCTATTTTTAAAATTTTCAAGCTATTTTCTAAATAAACTGGTCGGAGTTCAAACTGTTATTGGTTAAATACCCAATCGAGATAAGAACAGAGGTGATAATCCAAATGGATTGAAGAAATTGTGAGTAAGTGAATGAAAATAAAAGTAAATGTGAATAGAAATGGAATTGATTTGGCTAATAACCAATAAAGATAAATACGTATGGTGTACATATGTTATTCTATTCGCATAGTGATTTGATCCAGATTCGAGCACAGAATTTCGAGATAGTTATATCGATCCGAGTGGGATTTTTCACTCGATTTTCGACGGCGGACCTGGATATGGATTGTTGATTGGTTCTGGATATTCTCTATCACAGTTATGACTATGCAAGGAGAATGACGGTTTCTAATCAAGAAACCAGATCTGGGTCCGCACTAGGAAAGTCAGGTGGACGATACTAGTTCGGAAGTGAAATTGTGTGGTCAAGTAAGCGATCAGATCGGTATAGTGTACGGATGGTATGTGTACATCGTACGGATTTGAATGAAATTGATATTGAAAAGAGTAATCAAATTTGAATATTTGATTTTGAGTAAACAAAGTTAAATATCTTTGTTTTATGAAATAAAACTCCATTTGTTGAATCTTTTGCCAAAAGAAAAGGGTTTTTGAAGATGTTTTAAGTATAAAAAGAGTTTTATACAAGTTTAAAATGATCCAAAGTTTTAAAGATTATATATATATATATATAAAGGATCTTATGAGGATTTTGGGAAAAAGGTTTTGGGAACCTTTGGATTTGGAAAGGGTTTTGATTTTTGGGTAAAATCAATATGAGGATTTGGAAAGCCTAGTTTGAGAATTATCGATTTTGAAACAATCGATTTTGTGTAAAGGAGCTTTGTATAAGATCATACTAGGTGTATGATTTGAAGATACTATATGGGTATAGTATAAAGTGTTTTGATGATGGCTCTGGGGAAAAGGCGCTCCCTTGAAATGAACTTCTCAGGAGTGCCACTGGGTGGTGCTGCCTCGAGCCCCAATGGGGGATTCTAAAGTTGATCCTGTGAGGAGTCCAGACAAAACTAGTTCCTGGGGATTATGAGTAGAGTATACCATAGCGAAAGTCGTGTGTGCCCCCGAGAGCCAACAGTCTGCGTTTGATTTTATATCGGTAGACTGTGACTTATGGAACATAGCGAAAGTCGTGTGTGCCGCTGAGAGCCAACAGTTTGCGTTTGATTTTATATTGGTAGACTGCGACCTATGTAGGAGTGGAGAAGTTTCGTTTTGACAGCGAAAATCAGAGGCCGCTGAGAGCCTGCAGTTAAACGGATTTTTGCTACGATGGCAACGCAACCCTGCAATGTAACTGCAATCTGTTGTGGGATCCATGGCGTAATCGAGAGGCCGCTGAGAGCCTGCAGTTACATGGGCTTTTGCTGCGATGGCAACGTAACCCTAGAATGTAACTGCGGCCATGGATGGGGGTGATGATTTCTAGAGCATTCTCACCAAAGATATATCCTCTATTTTTCAATAACTGTTTTCAATATTTTCAATAAAATTATTTTTTTCAAGTATTTTTCACTGGGTGTTGAAAACGGGTCTACTAAGTAGTTATAGATTTTCAGTCGTACGCCTGATCAACGTATGACCGAATTTCTGTGAGAACAAGGATGGATTAGTTAAAACATCGAGTTATAAAAAGTATTTTCATAAAAACTATTTCATAATATTATATAGATTTTCAAAGTGTTTTAAAAATGGTCAAAGAATAATTTATCTGAATTCTGGCTTCGTTCCTTTTCGAGGACGAAAGGATTCAAAGGAGGGAGGAATGTAATAACCCGGATTTCTGGACATCTGTAATTGATAAATATTTGGGTTATTTAGTAGGATATTGATTTATAGATTGAACAAATAGACATGATGATAAATATTTATACTTGGATAAATATTATTTGATATTCTTCTAGTATAATTATTTAAAAATTTGCAAAATCATTACTTTCAAACAAATGTAATGTGTGTTTGCTTAAAATACATATATATGAGTAATTTTAAATTTAGTTTGAACTTGAGATTGAAAATTAAAAAAAATAAATATCTTAAAGTAACTTGGATATAAAAATAATGGATATCTTAAAGAAAGCATTTATTTGTTTAGAGATGTATTTATTTACTAGGAAAATTAATTTAAAAAGCCTTTTAAAATAAATAAAATGAAAGATTACAAGTGTTGATTTATTAAAGCACAAAAATACACATGTAAGTGAGTTAATATTAGGATATGACAAGTGCAGCATTTTTAAACAAGTGTTAAGATTTTTTTTTATTTTCTTTAAATCTAATTCATATTTTATAAACTCTCCTCTCCTCTCTTTTATTTCTTTTCCATCTTCACTTTCTAAAAAATAATTTCAAAGCCATGTTTATTTATCTACAAACCTTAATTTCATCTTTAAAAAATCAAAAAATGATCAAGAATCAAAACTTGAAAATAATTTCTCAAAACAATTCCTCAAACCATAATCATACTCAAACAAATCCAAAGCCAAACACAAAATCTGAAGAAAAAGAAGAAGAAGGAAAGTACAAAAATCTGGAAGAAAAAAATCAAGCAAGGTTTTAAGCAATCTCTGTTCGAAATCTAACCTGAGCGAATCAAATTTAAGCTTCAACAAGGGTCATCTCAACATCAAACAAGCTCAAAGATTTGATATTTCAAGCCAGATCTGTTTAAACAAATTATAGACCATCTCTGTTTATTTTTATAGGTGAGTTATCTGACCTAGTTTTCTCTGTTTTATAGGAATGCCTGTGAGTTGTTTACAAAGTTTAAATCTGGTACTGACTTTGATATGCATGTCAAAAATTTGCAGTGATATAGTATAAAATTGTTTGCCTGAATGATTGATGTGATTTTCATGTTAGAAAATAGTATATACCTGTGTATTTTTATTCTGAAATATACATATCCTCTTATTTAAACAGGTTTCTAATACATTTGCAAATTTATATCTTCTAATAAAATGATTTCAGACCTTGATCCTTAAAGTAAAGATGGTTATGACAATGTAAACCAATCTTTTTTAATAATTTCAAGAATTTATATTAAGAGATAAATTCAAAAGTGTAAATCACAGTAAAAATATGAAATAAGTCAAAATTTTGATGTTTATAAATTCAAGTTTGGATTTTATATTATGATTCGTATTAACAAATCAAGAATTTAGGTGGGTAAACTTAGATTTCTTGTTTGGGAATTGAGGATATAATCGAACTTGAATGAAATGGGGTTTATTACCAATTCCTAGCAATTAGCATGGTGGATGACGTTAGGATAGAGGTTGAGGCTGGCTGGAGAGTTGACGACCCTGAGAAAATTTGGGGTTGTTTTTATTAGTGGCCGAGGTGGCCGGAGTTGGATCAGTTAGGGTTTTATGCGCCGCTGAAGCTATCGTTGTATTTGCGATTCGTACAAGAATTGTGGAGAATCAGAATGGTTTGCAATGGAGGGGATCTGTGCTGTGGATGAGGGGATGCTGGGGTAGGGATGGTGAGGGATCTTGTAGGTGAGATCGACGACAAGAGGATGGTTTCCGATGAAGGTATGTTCCAGTCTTTGGTTGATGGGGTGCGATTTCGTTTAGCTAGGAAATTCGTCATTGTGTGAAGTCGAGGGGTTAGTTGAGGTCATCAGTGATCTGTCAATGGTCGAAAAGATGGTCAGTGGTGGTCGTTGAAGTGTATACCGTGCACACGTGCACGTTGCTTCAGAATTGCTGAGGCTTCGGGGAAATTGCAATTTCTCTCTCGAGTTTTCGCTCGATTTACTCGAGGCAGAGAGAAGTCTCGTGTGTGTGTCGCGTCTTTGCTCGGGAGTTTAGAGCGTTGTCTCGAGTTATAATTTGTTTAAGCAACAGTTTAAACTGAGAGAAGACAAAAATAGAAAGGGTGTGTTTCAGGATTTAACCCAAGAACTTGTGCTGTAAAATGTTTCTAAGCAAAGTAAAACAAAGTTTAGGGTTATTAAAATAATTATGTTGCAAAAGATAAATGTTGAATAAGTTTTAAAATATATTTTAAGTAGATAATTTTTTTTAATAATAATGATAGTTAGGGCTCGGTCCTGTTATAGGTATATATGTTTAGTTGATAAAGTAATTAAGTTTTATAGTTTTTCGAAAGGAATAGGTTTAAAATTGTTATAAGATTTGATTGTTTAAAGTAATTTTACAATAGGTAAATTCCTATATGTTCTAAGTGGTATTTTGAATAATGTTATTAAATTAAAATATAAATTATTTAATAAGGATGGTTAATTGATTAAGGTAATCAGTTGAAGGAATAATTAACTAATTTAATTATTAAGGTAATTAGTTAATTAAGTTGTTAACTCAATTTAAGGTGTTGATTTATTACTGTGATTAATTATTAAGGAAATCGATTAATAAAGAATAATTAATGTAACTAATTAAGGGGTAATTACTAAATGTGATTTATTTGATAATAATTACTTAATGAAGTAATTAATGAATAATTGCAAGTTGTAATAAATCAATGGGTAGTTACTTGATGGAAAGTAATTAAAGAATAATTACTTAGTGGAAGTAATTAAGTGTTAATATTTAGTGAAATTAATTAAAGGATTTATTAATTAATTAAGGGGTTAATTAATTAATATAAGTAATTAAGAATAATAAATTACTGGATGTGATAAATCAAGGTTGATTAATGAATATGGTAAATTATCTAATGTAATTAGAGCGGATAATTAGGGAATGATTAATTAATGGTTTGTAATTAATTACTGTTAAGTAAGCAAGATTTAAAAATGATTAAAGTAATTAATCTGATTTAATTAGTAATGGGTGATTAATAAACCTTGCTTATGAATGATTGGTTGATATTTCTGATATGAAATGTTTGTGATATGTGATGTTTGTCTTGAACAGTGGTTGTGTGGTTATCTGTCGATGACGAATCATTGTATAATAAGTTACATCTTATATTTAAAGGTTGAATTGTGTTTCACTTGAATAACGCGGGATAAGATGGTATTGAATTCGAAGAGACCAGAGTCGGGTATTAGAAATACCCGAAACCACTTCGGTTCTCTATAGATTGATATGTGAAACCAATAAGCTGGTTTGGAATGATTTAAATAAATTGGACCATTTAACCTAAGTTTGGCACTTATAAATTGATGTGTGAAATAAGTAATGTCTATAACAGCTTGTGAAGTTGTAAATAGATATAAGTTACCCGGGTTATATAAGTTGTGTGCTTTTGTATTCTTTGTTGGATGGGTTTACTCGCCCTGGTTTCCAGCCTGACCGAGGTGTTACTTTGATTTAATGCTCGGGTCAAACCGAGTATTACAGATTTTCAGGTAGGTACGTTCTGGAGCTCAGGAGGCGTGCTGGATGGCAAGAGCGTATAGAATATTTCTGCTGTAAAGTGTAATATTGTTGGGTATCTGTGACATGATAATTGAGTATATTCAATGTCTGTGTATTTGTGACTCTGATTGTATTAAAATGTAATCGACAGATACAATATCCTTTTGTAAACTAATATCATTTATTATTATATTTTGATCCACTGCGAATGTGAGGTTTTCTGTGTTTTGGTGTTTCTGATTCTTTTTCTTCTTCTTTTTCTTTCTTCTTTTCACTAACTATCTGGAATTTTTGAGATCGAAATTTCCGGGTCTATTACAAATAAAGTATAATTACTTAGTGTAAGTAATTTATGGATAATTACTGAATGTAATTAATGAAAGGGTAATTACTGAATGTAATTAATTATAGGATAATTAATTATTGTAATTTACTAAGGGTCATTAATTATTGTAATTATTATAGTATAATTAATTAATGAGAGTAACTAAAGGTTAATTAATGTGAATGGTTAAATGATAATTAATTTATGTAATTAATTAAAGGCTAATTACTTAATGTAATTAAAGAATAATTAATTAAGGATGATTAATTAAGATAGATAATTAAAAGATGATTAATTAATTGATTTGTAATTAATTAATTAATGTTAGGTAAGTAGAATTTAAAGGTAATTAGAGTGATTAATTTAATTTATTTAGAGATTAAGTTAAATTAATTAGGAATTGTACATCTAATTAACCTTGCTTATGGATGATGAATCTGAATGCCTTGGATTATTTGATATCTCCGATATGTGATATGTGCTGCTCTGTGTTTGAGATGCTTTGGTTGAATTTTGATAATATGGATTATCTATCTGTGATAATGTGAATTATCTATCTGTGTGAATATGTTATTCTAAATAACAAATTGAATTGTTTAACTTAAACAACTTGGACTTTATATGGCGTTTGGATTTTGGTGGGACTGGGATCAGATTCCAAATTGGATATCCAAAAACCACATCGATCCAAATTAAACGATAGGTCGTGAAATCTCAAGTGAAGATCAAGATGAAGATTCAAAGAGGAAGGTCTATTTTCATTGACTCTGAGTGTGATTCCAAAACGAGTTTAATGGAGATAGTTCCTTCGATCGAGATGAAGATTCAAAGTGCAAGGGCTATTGTCTTTAACTCTGAGGGTAATTCCAAAATGAGTGTAGCGAGATAGTGCCTTCGGTTTCGTTCGAACCCGAAATTGACTTGTACGGATGAATGCTATCAGACCATCGTCATTGGAGGACGGTGAGCATTCCAAGGTATGTGCTCTAAAAGGGTGATCGTAGCCTTAAGCCTCATCAACCGAGAATGGCTAAAACAGGGGAGGTGAAGCAAGGCTAAGTGGGTAGCACCCAAGTAGGATAAGATTTCCCCTGTCTAGAGGTCCCTTTTATTCGGCTGCATGGGCGGTTGGTAGCGCCAACTGCGGGGTGGTCTTATCGGGATTATCAAGTAAGAGGTAGTCTCGGTCTTGTGTTGCAAAGGATCAGGGTGGATCCTCGGTACTCTGATGTAGACCAGGTACTATGACGGGCGGTACCCCAGTAATGCTGACATTGTATGGAATCCAGTCTCCAATAAGTGCCATACGTTTTGATTGTTCCCAACTATGTTGGAGCATGAGATGTAAGCATTCCAGCTATTTTCTATTTTACTTGAAAACCTTAAACACTATTACAATATTAATGGATTTCCTATCAAATGTTTTGGTTATCGTAAGGTAAAAACCCAACATATTTATTTGTGGCGTGGTCTTAAGAGATACCTTTGTTTTCAAATGATTTTCAAAGTAAAACAACATTAACCCATTTACTCACACTAGACCCATGTCTGACCCAGAGTTTATCTTCTGTTTTCTTAAACCCTTGGGTACTCAAATTTTTATGAGTAGCCAAGGGATTCAGGTTAGCTTTAACGAATTCTGGAGGAGACTTGGAGTAGGAGGCTTCAGCGTATATAGATATTGTGGTTCTGTTGTGATAGTAGCTCTGTTGTATTTTGAGTGTATGATAGACTGGTCTTCACGACTGTCTAATGTGTTATGTATTAAGCTGTATGACTCTAATGGATGATTTATATTATGTAATAACTATGTGATGTAATATATTTTATTCGTTCCGCTGTGAGATTCTGATTTTGTTTTAGTTCTTTCTTTCCTATCTTTTCTCTTTTCTATCCCTTTCTTTATTTGTGATGATACGTCTTTCTGTGGAATGAAAGACGAGTCGTCACAACTGGTATCAGAGCGCCAGGTTGAGATAATACCTAGGCTTTAGAGTAATATCTATCTTGAGAGAGCGTACTTGTATGTATGTGTGTATATATATATATATACACACACACCTAATTTTTTGGGGTTACCTGTTCGGGTTTACCAACATGAGTTCTTTGGTTAAGGGCAGTGGTGTGCAGTACGACTACCACAAATGGAAGAAGTCCGAGTGTTGAAGGTGGAAGAGTATCTGTCGAGGCTGTAAACCCAATACCGCCTCGAGTGAGCTGTGCGACATTGAGTAAGGATTTCACCAATCTCGGAGGATATCCTTTTAAAAGGTACAGAGTCCATTGTTGAAGTGCAGTCTGGTTGCGCTCGTACAAGCGGATTTTCAAGAGTTTGGATCTATCGGATGAGTAGAAGAGGGTGATGGCATCTTAGCAACTTCAGGAAGGAGCAGCTACGTGGTGGGACGCGGTAACTATGGATGTTCCCAAAGATGTTTCTTTTGGAGCAAGTTAAAGGTAGTATTAGAGGAATAGTTTATACCCACCGCAGGGAAGACGCTGCTGTATAGGAATTTTCTTGATCTCTTGCAAGGGAGTTTGTCGGTATCGGAATATGAAACCGAGTTCAACGAGTTGTCTCTATGGACCTGGTCTTATTGACACACCCCCATAAGGAGAGCGAGATGTTTGTGCTTGGTTTGAGGCCTAAATTTCCTAAAGAAGATGTCCGTCTGTAACGACCCTGGATTTTTAGCCCCGTTTATTCTAATAAATGTTTAATCTAATTTAAATAAAATGTAAAGTGATCATATTAAAATGAATATAATTTTGGAAATATTGCCATTTGTTTATAATATATATTGGTATTTTTGAAAGAAAATAAAATTTGAAAATTTGGAATAAATATCTTAATAATATTTACAATAAAAATCTATTTTATATAATTTAATTAAAATACCTTACTTTGTTTATATTTAGAATAAAATAATACATATAGATAGTGATGTTTGAAAATTCTAAAAATAAAAGATTCTTAACAATATCTGGATAGAATTTACCTCATATAACTAAATTAAAATATTTTACATTGTTAACATTTGAGAAACAAATACAAATAGATGATAATGTTCAATATAAAATATTAATATTAATATAAGTCAAAATTTGATATAAAGAAATAAGTGAACTAATGAATCTAAGTTTAATATTTATTGTTAGAATACGAATGGAAATAAATATGAAATATAACTATAAATGTAAATATAAACAGGGGTTAGGTGAAACATTAAGTATAAAATGAAACAAAAACAAGCTGTCATAATAATGAAACAAATATTTAAATAAATATCTTCATATATATAACAGAGTTGCCTGTAAGTTCAAGTTGGAAGTAATACCAGACCAAAATGAATAATTCTGGCATAAACATAATCATATGTTATTCAAGCAAGCAAATACTAAAAATATCTTTATACACAATAGCTTCATACACAAGCCATATGTTTACCTGCATAGGTACATGATTGCAGGTAGTATCTTCATACATCAAAACAATTAATAATTGTGTAAACATATTAGAAACCAAAGTTTATACTTACTATTAACTCAGCCTAATATTTGTCACTTCAAAATATCTAGCAAATCTGGTTAAAATAAAAACAAGACAGGGTAAAAGCATGTCCAGATATTGCCTCCCTATACTACTGTTATCTCAAATATATATATATATATATATATATATATATATGTGTGTGTGTGTGTGTGTGTGCAGTTGCTTTTTAGTTTGAGTCGTTCAACAAAATACATAACAAAACTTGAGAAAAAACCGAGAACAAGGAAAAAAAAGAAAAAAAAAGAGTAAACTCCAAATTTATTTAAACAACAGCAGGGATGAACACAAGCAGCTTCAACTGCAGATTCAAACAATTCATGTTCCAGATGATCAACTTCAATTTATTCTTTGTTCAGAAATGTTATAGGTGAGTAAACTAAATTCATAAGGCTTTAAGTTAAATCAAACACTTAAGGTGATTCTGTGATCTTGTGGTATATGCCTTACTCTTAAATATGATCCTGTGACTGTATATGTTTCTCTGTTAAGTGATAAAGGGTGAACATTTGGTTCAAATTTAAGGTTATTTGCCGCCAATCCATGTTAAGATATAAACTTTCCAATTTAAACAAGGTATTAGAGTAAAAACTAAGATTGTAGGTTGTTTAAAACATCTATGTAAAGGTATTATACTGTAACATAGTTCACAGTGAATCAAGAAATTTATTGATAAATTCATGCGTTACAAGAAGCTGATTCAAGATTTTATTTGGAATCCTTAATGGAATTGATGATTTTTAAAACGAAAATAAAGATTTTTAGGTTTGTAATTAAGGTGTAGTTTGGTTATGAACAAGGTTTGCATTTTTGTCAATTTCACGTTATCAATCCAATTTAAGATGTTGGAATTTGAATTGGAGTAAGTATTATCATTGTGGATCATGAGAAAATTATCAGAAGATTTTTCGAATGTATAAATTAAACGAACGAACACAATTTAGGGTTTTAGTTCAAAGTTTCCTGTACCCTAAATTTTTTTGATTTCGGCTTCTTAGTGTGATCGAGCTTTCCGAGCTTCGAGGAGGGAGTTGCTGAGGGGCAGGACTTGGCGTGGGTGGCGTGGTTTAGCCTCTAGCGATGTGGGGTTGCCGGACTGAGTGGTTTCCGGTGAGGAGCTGGTGTTTTAGGTTCAACTTTCTGGTGATATTTTGATTTCGACCCTTTGTCGAAATTCTGGGTTTCGATCTTGGGTGAGGAACGAAATTTTGGTTTGTGGACGCTGGCGAGTGCCGCTGGAGGTGCGGCTAACCACCGTGCACGTGCACGGTGGCATTGGAGTTGGCTTTGCGTGTCAGAATATGGCTGTTTCCTTACTCGGGTCGTGCTCGTGATTAATTGGAATCGGCTTCGAGTTTTATCGTGAGCGAGATGGGTGGCCTGTTGCTTTTCAACATTGTTTAATTGAAGTTTAAACTTTTAGAAATCTTACTGTAAAAAAAACAATTTAAAAGAAGAAGGAGGAGAAGTTTCATGGGAGGACTCGGGTAAACTTGCGTGAAAACCCGGAGTTACACTCGAGTATGGCAGGGAGGTCTCGGGTATTTGCAACTACAGAAATGAATTTTCAAGATGACGCAAAGTGTAGATTATTTTGTTCATCTAGATTAGTACTGAAATCTAAATATCTAAATATCTAGATTAGTACTCGAGTAAGCCATATACTTAACGATGTTTAAGCCTTAATTATTATTATTTTAACCAAGTAATTATAGTATAAGTTAAGTAATTACTTTAAGCTAGAAGTGTAACCGATTAACATTTAAGTTTGCAGTTAGTAGTAATTTGAGTTTCAAAATTTTTAAAGAAATTCTTCTAATTACTTACAGGAAGTAATTAAGAATGTTTAAGTAATTGATAAATGAATAATTAACTACTTAAGTTAATAAATGAATGATTAATAGTCAACTAATCAAATAATTTAATTATGAATTAATAGTTAATTAATTAAGTGATTATGAATTAAGGATTTATAATTGATTAATTAAGTAATTAATGGTTACATAGTTAAGTAATTAAGTTTCATTAATTAATAATTAAGGTTATCCATTAATGAATAAGGAATAGTAATTAAAGATAAACAACTTGATTATAAAGTAACTAATTAAATAAACGAAATAAATAATTAATTGAACAGTTAAGATTTAATAGTTGGTTAAGAAATCATTAATTAGATGATTTGAAATGAAATAGGTAATTAATTATTAATTAATGATTAATTAAATAGAGTTAAGTGATTAACTCTCAGGTAATTAATTCTAAATTGAATTAATTACAAATAAGATTTAAAGGTGACTGCTTATGGACTGTTGTGATTGAATATCTGATTGTGATATTTATGTGATGATATTCTATGTTACAATGTGATATGCTGTGTTATGTCTAAGATGCTTTTATATGTTTTATCTATGATAAATGCTATGTTAATTCAATTGTTGAATTGAGATTATTTAAACTGTTTAAGTTAAAATGGCGTTTGGATTTCGAAGAGACCGGGATCGGAAGAATCAATTTTGATTCTCCGAAAACCACATCGATCCAATTTAAACGTTAGGTCGCGAATCCTGAAATGAAGATCGAGATGGTGTTTTCAGAATGCAAGGGTTATCGTCGTTAACTCTGAGGGTGATTCCAAAACGAGTCTAACGAGATAATGCCTTCGGTTTCGTTCGAACCCGTAACGAACTTGTATGGATTGAATGCTTTCAGCACATCGTCAAGCGGACGATGAGCATTCTAAGAAATATGTTCTATAAAGGTAATCGCAGCCTCAAGCCTCATCAACCGGGAATGGCTAAAATAGGGGAGATGCAGCAAGGTTAGGTGGGTCATGCCCAAGCAGGACAAGATATTTCCCCTGTCTAGATGTCCCTTTTATTTCGGCTGTGTGGGCGGTTGTTAGCTACAACCGTGGGGTTTATCTTGTTTGGGACTGTTCAGTAAGGAATGGTTCAGGCCTTGTGTTGTAGGGCGTCGGGAGTGATCCTCGGTACGGTGATCTAGGCCCCGTACTGTGACGGGCGGTACCCCAGTAGCCCTGCCATTGTTGGAAATCCATTTTCCCTACGAGACCCTACGGTTTTGATTCGTATTACCCACTTTGGTAGCTAGTAGCTGGAATTTAATAGATGTAACAATTTCGGCTATTTTCTATTTACTTGAAAACCCTAGACACTATTATAATATCACTGGATTTCCAATGAAATGTTTTGGTTAGCGTAAGGTAAAAACTTACCCGTATTTATTTGTGGGGAGTCTTACGTGATACCTTTATTTTCAAATGTTTTTCAAAGTTAAACAATTTAAACCGTTTACTCATACCAGACCCATGTCTGACCCGGAGTTTATATTTTGTTTTTCATAAACTCTTGGGTACTCAAATTTTTATGAGTAGCCAAGTGATAGGTCTCGGACTTGATTTCTGGAGGAGCTTGGGGCAGGAGATTCCAGACGTATATAGCTATTTATGTAGTTCCGCTGTGTTAGTTGATATGTACTGTACCTCTGATGTATATAGTGATAGATGTATGTATGGTTGTCATGCGTATTGATATGGTATAACTCTGATATATGTAAAACTATGAAATATTTATGTGATATATTATATTTGTTCCGTTCCGCTGTGAGATTCTGATGCTGTTGTTCTTTCATTCTCTTTCTTTTCTACTTCTATCCCTTTCTTTCTTTATGATGATACGTCTTTCTGGTAGTAGAAGGGCGGGTCGTCACAGTTGGTATCAGAGCGGAGGATGGTGATAACCTTGGCTCTGGTAGGAATTACTCATAGAATAGAGTTTGTAAAACTCTAAAATGAGTTTGAGTGTACTAAAAGATATGAGCGCGTATTTGTTAGTGAATATAAATTTTTTTTATATTGTGTTGATTTATCTGTTAAGTGTTTATGGATTCTGGTCGATGTGTGGGACGCCATTTCATCGATAGGAATTTCTAAACTCTTAAACAAGATAGACCGACACAGTATTGTTTTTAAAGTAGGGTAAATGAAATAATTTTACCCAAAATTATATTTTGACATAAAAGAAATATTTTCTGAAATTATTATATATATATTTGAATGTGTGGTTGTTAATACTACAACCAAATAAAAATTTAAAAATTTGAGTGGCTTATAACTAAATAAAATTGTCTAATAAAAAGGAATATAACTAAAATTTGATCAAAACAGAATTTAAGTCCCAGAAATTTAAAAGGTATTTAAATGAATTTAAACAAAAGGATATGGGAATTTAAAAATCTTGGAAATGTTTGAAATGTTTTTCCAAAGATTTGAAGGCAATAATGGAATATTGTTTTGGAAGATATTGTTGAATGGAAATTATTTTGGGAAAATTTGTGGAAATAAGGAAGCACTGAACTCACTTCAATCGCTGGAAAATAATCCTGATGATGATGGCCACATCATCAATATTCATTTTCGAGTTTCTAAAGTGATGGATTGCTATCAGGATATTGTTCGGACTTGTTGGTTATACAAGTTATTTTAAAATTTTCAAAGAGGAAATTTGTTTGGTGAAAACAAGTGTTTGGAATTTAAAATTTTGATTTGAAATACCAAGTGAGTATGAGTAGTTATCATTTTAAAATGGTTTTGGAAATGAAAACCGGGCAATTGAATTCTAAGAAATTTTATTTAAATAATGCGAAAGATTTAAATGAATCAACTATTGAACTTATAAAGTAAAGTTGATATTAGTAAGATGAAATTGGGAATTTTAATCCAGGAATTAAAATTTAACTTAAGTAAATGAAAATAAGAAAATATATTTGAATTTAACCTGAGATAAGTTAGATAAAAATTGGAGTTCGAATTAAATTGAAATTGAACTAAATGGGAAGGTAAAATGACCGTAATTATGAAATGAAAATTTATACTTAAGATATTAAAGTGTTATGTATATAATTTGAAATTGTGATTATAAGATGAAATGACTCAAATGAGCAATATAAGCTTTTAAGTAAACAAATAAGTTTTGAGCTCATATATTGAGAAATAAATTGAAAGAATGGTAAATAGTTAAATTTAACTGAAATTGAGTTGGAATGAAATTGAATTTGAATGAATACCATTGAGTTATGGGTAAATTGAATGGTATAAATTCTTAAGTAAATAAGTAAGTCTTGAATTTGGATAAAATAGAATTGGAGTAAGTTGAAAACAAATCTAATTCAAGAATAAACTGAATGCCTTTTTTATAAATAAATGTAATAATGAGTTGTTAATGTAAATTAAAATTTAAGAATGGATAAAAGAATAAACTAATTAGTAATAATTGGGATTTGATTAAAGGAAAATCGAATCAAAGATTGGAATGGGAATTGGTGAAATAGAATAAACCTAAGTTGTTAGGTGGAACAGTTTGAAGAAAATAAATGACTTAAGTAAATTGTGAAATGATTATTTAAAATACTGGTTGTCAAGTTTAATAAAATGGTTTGGAATCAAACTTTTGAAATGAAAGAAAATGCAATGTAGGGATTGTGAATAAATTAATTGGGATGGAGTCAAGTGTAAATTGAGTTGGAATCAATTTAAGAATTATTATAAAGCTTAAGTAGTCATTTATTCACAATAGTATTGTCAAACTGTATATAGAAATGAGTTGTTTTGAAGTAAACAAGATTAGATAAAATTATATAAATTATTGGAAGCAAAATAGGATGATTTTGAATATGAGTTTGTTTTGCTTAAGCAAGTAAGTTGTAAATCACTAAAACTGAAGAGAATGATTTGAGAATTAGTTCAAAAGTAATTGTGATAAGGATTGAAACTATACATATGTGCTTATGAAAATACGTAATGCTAAACAATAGAGACTCTGCCAAAACTTTTCAAAATTTGAAAACTAAACTAAAAAAATTTTAGTATTAGCAACAAAACAATTTTAAATTAGGAATTGAAATAAACTAGTGGATGAAACTAATTTAACATAATGATAGGAATCGGTTTAAATGAAAGATAGTCAATAAAATTAAATACTCAAAGTTGAAGAAAATTTGGATTCACATAGAATTAGAAATTCAAATTGGAAATAAAAAGATATAAAGGCTAAAGTGGTAGAGTAATAATATAAGAGTATATATAATGTTTATGTTAAACTTAAGAAATGAGTGGTGAAATTCTTAAGTAAATTGATATCGAGAAACTTATTCCAAGTGGATAGAAATCAGAATAATGTGAATAAAAGAAATTGATATGGTTGATAATCAATGAATATAAGTACGTAGGATGAACGTATATTATTTTATTCGCATAACAATTTGATCCAGATTCGAGCACAGAATTTCGAGATAGTTATATCGATCCGAGTTAGGATTTTTCACTCGATTTGCGACGACGAACCATGGATATGGAATTTGATTGGTTTTGGAAATTCTCTATCATAGTTGTGACTATGCAAGGAGAAAGACAGTTTCTGATCAAGAAACCAGTTCTGAGTCCGCACTAGGAAGTCGGGTGGACGATACTAGTTCGGAAATGAAATTGTGTGATCGATCGAGCGATCGGATTTGATATTGCATACGAATGGTACATGTACATCGTACGGACTTGATTGAATAGGAATTGAAATTCTGTAAACAAGTCAATAAATTTGGAAAGAGTTAATATTGTAGATTTTAGAATTGAATTGCTAGAGTGAATATCTGAAATTTATTGTGTATTCCATATATCCCATCTAAGGGAATTTGTTTATGATTCATCATTAGTGTTGAATCAGTAGTTCAGGAATTTGGAAGTTGAATCAAATTTAACCGTGGTCAGGAATCCAGTTTGGATTGTTGATCATTAAGAAACAAACTCTTGATAATTTTAGGGAAGCTTATCCGAATTTATGTTCGGATAACTAGTGTTGTTAGTTAGGGTAGACTGATTGGTTGTTTGCTAATGTATGAATGATGTCTATGTTGAACGGTTGGTATAACAGCTTTTAAATTATTTTTGTTTTAAATTTCGGGGACGAAATTCTTTTAAGGGGGGAGGAATGTAACGACCCTAGATTTTTAGCCCCGTTTATTCTAATAAATGTTTAATCTAATTTAAATAAAATGTAAACTGAACATATTAAAATGAATATAATTTTGGAAATATTGTCATTTGTTTATAATATATATTGGTATTTTTAAAAGAAAATAAAATTTGAAAATTTGGAATAAATATCTTAATAATATTTACAATAAAAATCTATTTTATATAATTTAATTAAAAAATCTTACTTTGTTTATACTTAGAATAAAATAATACATATAGATAGTGATGTTTGAAAATTCTAAAATAAAAGATTCTTAACAATATCTTGATAGAATTTACCATATATAACTAAATTAAAATATTTTACATTGTTAACATTTGAGAAACAAATACAAATAGATGATAATGTTCAATATAAAATATAAATATTAATATAAGTCAAAATTTAATACAAAGAAATAAGTGAACGCATGAATCTAAGTTTAATATTTATGGTTAGAATACGAATGGAAATAAATATGAAATATAACTATAAATGTAAATATAAACAGGGGTTAGGTGAAACATTAAGTATAAAATGAAACAAAAACAAGTTGTCATAATAATGAAACAAATATTTAAATAAATACCTTCATATATATAACAGAGTTGCCTGTAAGTTCAAGGTGGAAGTAATACCAGACCAAAATGAATAATTCTGGCATAAACATAATCATATGTTATTCAAGCAAGCAAATACTAAAAATATCTTTATACACAATAGCTTCATACACAAGCCATATGTTTACCTGCATAGGTACATGATTGCAGGTATTATCTTCATACAACAAAACAATTAATAATTGTGTAAACATATTAGAAACCAAAGTATGCACTTACTATCAACTCAGCCTAATATTTGTCACTTCAAAATATCTAGCAAATCTGGTTAAAATAAAAACAAGACAGGGTAAAAACATGTCCAGATATTGCCTCCCTATACTACTGTTATCTCAAATATATATATGTGCAGTTGCGTTTTAGTTTGAGTCGTTCAACAAAATACATAACAAAACTTGAGAAAAAAATGAGAACAAGGAAAAAAAAGAGTAAACTCCAAATTTATTTAAACAACAGCAGGGATGAACCCAAGCAGCTTCAACTGCAGATTCAAACAATTCAAGTTCCAGATGATCAACTTCAATTTATTCTTTGTTCAGAAATGTTATAGATGAGTAAACTAAATTCTTAAGGCTTTAAGTTAAATCAAACACTTAAGGTGATTCTGTGATCTTGTGGTATATGCCTTACTCTTAAATATGATCCTGTGACTGTATATGTTTCTCTGTTAAGTGATACAGGGTGAACATTTGGTTCAAATTTAAGGTTATTTGCCGCCAATCCATGTTAAGATATAAACTTTCCAATTTAAACAAGGTATTAGAGTAAAAACTAAGATTGTAGGTTGTTTAAAACATCTATGTAAAGGTATGATACTATAACATAGTTCACAGTGAATCAAGAAATTTATTGATAAATTCATGTGTTACAAGAAGCTGATTCAAGATTTTATTTGGAATCCTTAATGGAATTGATGATTTTTAAAACGAAAATAAAAAAATTTAGGCTTGTAATTAAGGTGCAGTTTGGTTATGAACAAGGTTTGCATTTTTGTCAATTTCAGGTTATTAATCCAATTTAAGATGTTGGAACTTGAATTGAAGCAAGTATTATCATTGTGGATCATGAGAAAATTATCAGAAGATTTTTTGAATGTATAAATTAAACGAACGAACACAATTTAGGGTTTTAGTTAAAAGTTTCCTGTACCCTGAAATTTTTTGATTTCGGCTTCTTAGTGTGATCGAGCTTTCCGAGCTTCGAGGAGGGAGTTGCTGAGGGACAGGACTTGGCGTGGGTGGCGTGGTTTAGCCTCTAGGGATGTGGGGTTGCCGGACTGAGTGGTTTTCGATGAGGAGCTGGTGTTTTAGGTTCAATTTCTGGTGATATTTTGATTTCGACCCTTTGTCGAAATTCTAGGTTTTGATCTTGGGTGAGGAACGAAATTTTGGTTTGTGGACGCTGGCGAGTGCCGCTGGAGGTGAGGCTAACCACCGTGCACGTGCACGGTGGCGTTGGAGTTGGGTTTGCGTGTCAGAGTATGGTTGTTTCCTTACTCGGTCGTGCTCGTAAATAATTGGAATCGGCTTCGAGTTTTATCGTGATCGAGATGGGTGGCCTGTTGCTTTTCAACATTGTTTAATTGAAGTTTAAACTTTTAGAAATATTACTGTAAAAAAAAAATTAAAAGAAGAAGGAGGGGAAGTTTCAGGGGAGGACTCGGGTAAACTTGCATGAAAACCCGGAGTTACACTCGAGTATAGCTGGGAGGTCTCGGGTATTTGCAACTGCAGAAATGAATTTTCAAGATGAAGCAAAGTGTAGATTATTTTGTTCATCTAGATTAATACTGAAATCTAAATATCTGCTAAATAGTTTTAAGGTTAGAAGCTGGTTACATGTTTTAATTATTTTCGTTAATACTTAACGATGTTTGAGCCTTAATTATTATTATTTTAACCAAGTAATTATAGTATAAGTTAAGTAATTACTTTAAGCTAGAAGTGTAACCGATTAACATTTAAGTTTGCAGTTACTAGTAATTTGAGTTTCAAAATTTTTAAAGAAATTCTTCTAATTACTTACAGGAAGTAATTAAGAATGTTTAAGTAATTGATAAATGAATAATTAACTACTTAAGTTAATAAATGAATGATTAATAGTTAACTAATCAAATAATTTAATTATGAATTAATAGTTAATTAATTAAGTGATTATGAATTAAGGATTTATAATTGATTAATTAAGTAATTAATGGTTACATAGTTAAGTAATTAAGTTTCATTAATTAATAATTAAGGTTATCCATTAATGAATAAGGAATAGTAATTAAAGATAAACAACATGATTATAAAGTAACTAATTAAATAAATGAAATAAATAATTAATTGAACAATTAAGATTTAATAGTTGGTTAAGAAATCATTAATTAGATGATTTGAAATGAAATAGGTAATTAATTATTAATTAATGATTAATTAAATAGAGTTAAGTGATTAACTCTCCGGTAATTAATTCTAAATTGAATTAATTACAAATAAGATTTAAAGGTGACTGCTTATGGACTGTTGTGATTGAATATCTGTTTGTGATATTTATGTGATGATATTCTATGTTACACTGTGATATGCTGTGTTATATCTAAGATGCTTGTATATGTTTTATCTGTGATAAATGCTATGTTAATTCAATTGTTGAATTGAGATTATTTAAACTGTTTAAGTTAATTAGACAACTTGGCCCTTAAAATGGCGTTTGGATTTCGATGAGACCGGGATCGGAAGAATCAATTTTGATTCTCCGAAAACCACATCGATCCAATTTAAACGTTAGGTCGTGAATCCTGAAATGAAGATCGAGATGGTGTTTTCAGAATGCAAGGGTTATCGTCGTTAACTCTGAGGGTGATTCCAAAACGAGTCTAACGAGATAATGCCTTCGGTTTCGTTCGAACCCGTAACGAACTTGTATGGATTGAATGCTTTCAGCACATCGTCAAGCGGACGATGAGCATTCTAAGAAATATGTTCTATAAAGGTAATCGCAGCCTCAAGCCTCATCAACCGGGAATGGCTAAAACAGGGGAGATGCAGCAAGGTTAGGTGGGTCATGCCCAAGCAGGACAAGATATTTCCCCTGTCTAGATGTCCCTTTTTATTTCGGCTGTGTGGGTGGTTGCTAGCTACAACCGCGGGGTTTAACTTGTTCGGGACTGTTCAGTAAGGAATGGTTCCGGCCTTGTGTTGTAGGGGGTCGGGAGTGATCCTCGGTACGGTGATCTAGGCCCCGTACTGTGACGGACGGTACCCCAGTAGCCCTGCCATTGTTGGAAATCCATTTTCCCTACGATACCCTACGGTTTTGATTTGTATTACCCACTTTGGTGGCTAATAGCTGGAATTTAATAGATGTAACAATTTCGGCTATTTTCTATTTACTTGAAAACCCTAGACACTATAATATTATCACTGGATTTCCTATGAAATGTTTTGGTTAGCGTAAGGTAAAAACTTACCCGTATTTATTTGTGGGGAGTCTTACGTGATACCTTTATTTTCAAATGTTCTTCAAAGTTAAAAAATTTAAACCGTTCACTCATACTAGACCCATGTCTGACCCGGAGTTTATATTTTGTTTTTCATAAACTCTTGGGTACTCAAATTTTTATGAGTAGCCAAGTGATAGGTCTCGGACTTGATTTCTGGAGGAGCTTGGAGCAGGAGATTCCAGACGTATATAGCTATGTATGTAGTTCCGCTGTGCTAGTTGATATGTACTGTACCTCTGATGTATATAGTGATAGATGTATGTATGGTTGTCAAGTGTATTGATATGGTATAGCTCTGATATATGTAAAGCTATGAAATATTTATGCGATATATTATATTTGTTCCGTTCCGCTGTGAGATTCTGATGCTGTTGTTCTTTCTTTCTCTTTCTTTTCTACTTCTATCCCTTTCTTTCTTTATGATGATATGTCTTTCTGGTAGTAGAAGGGCGGGTCGTCACACCGCCCATCTTAAAGGCTCATTTATGGAATTGGTTATTATGGTTTTGAGGATTCGAAGAGCTCATGGATAAGAAGTTTTTGGCATCGGTGGCAGCTCCCAGTGGGTATTCTTCCAACCAGAAGGAAAGGAATTTCAATCTGAATTGGAAGAAGCAGGGTAAGAGGAAACTCGGGAGGCAACATCACAGTTCGGAGTGTTATGTGTGCCAGCAGGAAGATCTTTTGGCTAAGCAGTGTCCTAGAGGTAGAATTTGAAGGCAGTAGAGTGGACCCATTTCTTCGATGGACTGGTTAGACTAAGTTGTTTCGATTTGTGAGGAGAGAATAGTATCTTTGGAAACCAGGTAGGATAGCAGAAGTGACTTGCGATAGTTTGAGTGTTCTCTTGGGTAATCTTTGCTTGGGATTGAGGCATCTTATAAGGAGGTAGGAGCTATTTAAGTTGTCGTGAATTTTTCTGGATATCTTCGAAGAAGTCAAAGATTTGCCCGCATCGGGAGGTGACTATTAGAAATGAGTATCCCTTGCCTCGTATTGGTGATTTTTTTATCTTCGTATGGGTGCTTCTGTGTTTTCTCAATTAGATCTAGTTTCTAGTTTTCTCCAGCTAAGGGTAGCTGAAGGCAGTACCCTTGACTGCATTCATAAAACTCATTTGTTTCTTTGAGTGGTTGGTTATGCCTTTTGGGTTAACCAACGCACCAGTCTGTGTGTGGATCTGATGAACCATGTTTTCTGGGATGTGTTGATCGAGTATGTTAGTTGCGCAGCGGAAGAAAGGTAGCAGCGGTTCTAAAGTGGAAGCAGCCGCAGGCACCTACGGAAATTCGCATTTATTTTGGATTAGTGGGTTACTTTAGGAAGTTCAAATGGACCCCCAAATGTGAAGAAGCTTTTCAGGATCTGAAGGTGAGGTTGTTAAGTGCACCTATTTTGGCTACATCGGATTGGAGAAGTAAGTTCGAAGTCTACTGAGGCTCGTAGAGTGGAGCTTGTGTTTTGGATTTCAGTGGATCTTGGAAGGACCATCTTGTTGGGTAGGATCCAGAGATTGTCCTGTTCTTGGTCTAGACTTGACTCGAGAGGCATCTGCGAAGGTTGAGCTGTTTAAGAAAGGATAAGGCAGCCCGGAATCGTCAGAAGAGTCATGCAGATAAGAGACAAAGGAATTTGGAATTCGAAGTTGGAGATTTGGATTTTGGATAAGGTTTTCTCCGATCAAAGGAGCAATCAAGTTTGGTAAGACTGGAAAGCTAGCGCCAAGGTATATTGGACTTTCCGCGTTCTAGTATTGAATTGCCAGTTCAAATGGTTGAGATTCACAATGTGTTTCACGTACCTCATATGAGGAGTACGTGCTTGATCAATCACTGGTTGTAGAGCTGACGGTTTAAGAGGATTTGGAAGTTGAGCCAGATTTGACTATGGTTAGACATCCTTCTCAGATTGTCGATCTTGTTGAGAAGGAGCTTAGGGGCATAGTGGTGAAGCTAGTTAGGATTCAATGGAGCAAGTATCCTAGAGATTTTACATAGGAAACTCTAGGTAGTATTAGGAAGTCCTATCCTAAATTGTGTCAGGATAGTTAGTTAGTTAGTTTGTTTGAATGAATTGGTTGTTATGGTTGTTAGTATATGGCTGATATGTATGTTTGTTGTTTGAATATAAATAAGTTTTTGATGAATTATTAAATTATCTTTGCTTTTAAATTTCAGGGATGAAATACTTCTAAGGGGGAAGGAATGTGATGACCCAGAATTTTGGCAATAACAATTTGATAATCTTCATTTATAATAATTTGAATTTGGCAATATTGGTTTAATAATTTTCTTTTATAATTATTTTAATTTGGAAAAATTTATCATTTTCAAAACTAATAAAAAATGTTTTCCATTTATAATGTATATATATGTACATATGTATATACATTGTGAATAGAAGTTTTTGGTTAGAATTTAGTTTAGTGATTTTCAAAAGTTATTTATAAATTAAATTGAGCATTTTTTTCAAAACACTTAAGAGAATTATTTATCTAAAAGTATAATAGTTTTAGTTTGAATTTGATTTAATTAAAGGATAAATTCTATATTTTCAAAACATAAGATGAACATTTATTTGTTTAAATATATGATAGCTTAAAAAGGGTTTAATAAAAAGGTTTATATGCTTTCTTTAAAAGTTATACTTGAAAAAAAAATGTAGTTTTTAAATATATAAAGATTTAAAACATACATATATAAAATATTACATAATTTACAAAACATAAATAATTAAGAAAAATTAATATAAACATAAATTTATTAATATAAAAACATGAGCAAAATTTATAGAATAAAGATTTAAACATTTGTAAACATGTAATAGAAGCATTTGACATTTGTAAAATAATTAAAACATGCATTAACATTTGTAAGCTTAATATAACTTGAATTAACAAGTGGCAACACAATTTTCTTCTAAAATTTAATTATATATGATATTGTGTTTAGAGAAAACTGGTTTTCAGTTCAAAAGCATTCTCACTTTCCTTCCTCAATCTTCTTTCATTTTCAAAACTAAAAACAAAGCTAAGAATCTGAAAAGAAAATAAAATCAAACTGAAGGCTTTCAATCAGAAATAAAGCAAACATAAAGAATATCTAAAAATCAACTAAGTACATTAATTGTCAAACTTCAGTTCTAAACCAGGGTAGTGCAAATCAAAGAAAAGAAAGCCTCTTCCTCTGTTATCATCTTAACCAGTGAGTAAACTTATCATTTTAAAGCTAGAAATATTTATATTATTTGATGCATGTGATAGATCTGTGTAGTGATAATGTATATAGTTTGTGTAGATATATCTTGTTTGAATATAGTGAAGTTCTATGTGTATATACTTGTGCAAGCCTATGAATGTGTGTGTGTGTGTATGCTTTGTTGTTTACACAGACTCATGAACAACACATAAAAATTCATAACCTCCTATCCAGACAAATTTAGGCTTCGATCTCTAAAAAGGAAATGTTTCTAACTTTATAATTTCATTTTTTAAAATAGTTCCAAGTGGAAATATTTAGAAAATTGGGTATTACAGTGGAATTTCTTTAAATCAGAAAAATCAAAGAACTTAATTTCATGTTTTGATCCTATAATCAGATTCATGCTAACAAATGGTGATTTTTTAAAAGTAATTTCATAATTTTTAGTATTATATGTGTTGAGAATTCTTGAGTTGATCGGTATGAGGAGTTTCATCGATTTTCGATGAATGGCGGAAAGTTGAAGCTCGTGGTTGCTGCCAAAGGAGGTGTGAAGGATGGAGATCATCGAAAAAATAGTGGAATGATATTTAGATGGCCGTGGTGGCTGGGCGGCATCGAACTAGGGTTCGATTGCCAATTTTGGTCGGCATTTATTTTTGAGGTCGTGTGTCGTCTGGGAAGCATCGGAGGCGATCACATGTGGGGGAATCGAAGCTAGGTGTCGTGATGTTGCTTTGGATGAGGCAGAGTGAAGGCTGGTGGTCGGGATCGTCGTCGCGGTGAAGTTTCGTCATTCAGGTTTGGTTTCAGGTATTGATCGACGAGCTCGATTTTTGATTCGAGTCGAATCGATGGTGATGGATGGTCGAGTCATCATCGGAGGTGATCGTCCATTTACGTGTGATCTCGATGAGGGTCGGAGTCGATCAGATGGGTGGTGCATGTGCATGCATTCACATATATATCTGAGCATTGTTGAAGGATAGGGGAAGAAAGAAGATGCTCGGGTCAGGCTCGGGGTTGAAGGCTGTTTGTCTCAAAGTAGAGTGAATACATGAGTGTCACGGGGATAGCTCAGGGTTAACTCGGGAATTTTGTGTTTTGGCTCGGGTCGTTTTGTTGTTAGCCGGGTTTTGTAAGAAAATATGTAAAAGCATGGACAGTTTTATAAAAAGCAAAGAAATTAAAAATTTCAAGCATAAGGAAAAGGTACAAATTTTAAAAGCAAAACAAAAACAACTTTTCCAAGTTAAAGTACTTATTAAGTTCCAAAGGTAAATGTTTTAAATAAGTTTTAAATTTTTTAAAGTTATTTAAATGATTAGTTTTCAAAAGAATGTTTAGCCAAGTTTAAAAAGTATATTCAAAATGAATATGTTTTCAAAGCAATATAAACCAAGTACCAAAGTAAATTTATTAAACAAGTTTTAAACAAGTCTTCAAAGTTTAAAATGTTTAAGATTGTTTTGTTTAAAAAAATTATATATTAGGTTAATTTTGTATTTAAATCCCTAAGTGTTTTCAAAAGTAATTAGATGACGTTTGAATTAAGATGTAATTAAGGTAAGAGTAATTAAACCTTAATTAATAATATTCTCAAATGTTTTGTATAAATTATTTTCAAGCATCTAATTTAAATAAATATATATGATAAGTAAGTGTTTAATTAAGGTAAATAGTTTATCTTAATTAATTAAGGTCTTATTAGTAAAGTGATTAAAGTATAATTACTTAATTAATTGGAGCTAATTGATTAATATAATTAATTTAAGATAATTATTTGGTTTAATTAAGGTTAATTACTTAATGTAATTAATTAAAGTATAATTACTTAATGTAATTAAAGAATAATTAATTAATGAAAGTAATTACGGAAAATTACTTAAAATTGCTTAATAAAAGTAATTAAAGGATAATTAATTATTTATTGTGATTAATTTAAGAATAATTAATGAATATAATCATTTAAAGGATAATTACTTAATGAAGGTAAATTAAGGATAGTTAATGAATGTAATTAATGTAAGGATCATTAACTAGTGATTAAGGGATAATTAATTAATGTAATTAATTTAAGATAATTAATTAGTTTAATTAATTAAGGATAATCACTTATGAAAGTGATTAAGTATAATTACTTAATGTAATTAATAAAGTATAATTACTTAGTGTAAGTAATTTATGGATAATTACTGAATGTAATTAATGAAAGGATAATTACTGAATGTAATTAATTATAGGATAATTAATGTAATTAATTAAGGATCGTTAATTAATGTAATTAATTATAGTATAATTAATTAATTAGAGTAATTAAAGGTTAATTAATGTGAATGGTTAAAGGATAATTAATATATGTAATTAATTAAAGGCTAATTACTTAATGTAATTAAAGAATAATTAATTAAGGATGATTAATTAAGATGGATAATTAAAAGATAATGGATGATTAATTAATTGATTTGTAATTAACTAATGTTAAGTAAGCAGGATTTAAAGGTAATTAGAGTGATTAATTTAATTTTTGGAGATTAAGTTAAATTAATTAGGAATTGTAACTCTAATTAACCTTGCTTATGGATGATTGAATGATATTGAATGCCTTGGATTATTTGATATCTCTCATATCTGATATATGCCGCTCTATGGTATGAGATGCTTTGGTTGAATTGTGATAATATGGATTATCTATCCGTAATAATGTGAATTATCTATTTATGTAAATATGTTATTCTAAATAATAAATTGAATTGTTTTAACTTAAACAACTTGGACTTTAAGATGGCGTTTGGATTTCAATGAGACCGGGATCGAATTTCAAATTGGATATCCGAAAACCACATCGATCCAAATTAAATGATAGGTCTTGAAATCTCAAGTGAAGATCAAGATAAAGATTCAAAGAGGAAGGCCTATTTTCATTAACTCTGAGGATGATTCCAAAATGAGTTCAACGGAGATAGTTCCTTCGATCGAGATGAAGATTCAGAGTGCAAGGGCTATTGTCGTTAACTCCGAGGGTGATTCCAAAATAAATGTAGGGAGATAATGCCTTCGGTTTCGTTCGAACCCGGAACGGACTTGTGTGGATGAATGCTATCAGACCATCCTCACTAAAGGACGGTGAGCATTCCAAGATATGTGTTCTAAAAGGGTAATCGTAGCCTCAAGCCTCATCAACCGGGAATGGCTAAAACATGGGAGGTGCAGCAATGTTAAGTGGGTAGCACCCAAGTAGGATAAGATTTCCCCTGTCTAGAGGTCCCTTTTATTCGGCTATGTGGACGGTTGGTCGTGCCAACTGTGGGGTGGTCTTATTCGGGATTATCCACTAAGGGGTAGTTCCGGTCTTGTATTGTAGGGGATCCGAGTGGATCCTTGGTACTCTAATCAAGATCAGGTCTGTGACAGGCGGTACCCCAGTAGCCCTGCCATTGTATGGAATCCAATCTCCTATAAGTGCCGTACGTTTTGATTGTGCCCAACAATGTTCGAACGTGATATGTAAGCATTCCAGCCTTTTTTTATTTTACTTGAAAACCCTAGACACTATTATAATATCGCTGGATTTCCTATCAAATGTTTTAGTAATTGTAAGGTAACTACCCAACATATTTACTTGTGGCGTGGTCTTACGAGATATCTTTGTTTTCAAATGATTTTCAAAGTTAAACAACTTTAACTTGTTTACTCACACCAGACCCATGTCTAACCCAGAGTTTATCTTCCGTTTTCTTAAACTCTTGGGTAATCAAATTTTTACGAGTAGCCAAGGGATTCCGTTTAGCTTTGAAGAATTCTGGAGGAGACTTAGAGTAGGAGGCTTCAGCGTATATAGATATTGTGATTCTGTTGTGATAGTAGCTCTGTTGTATTTTGAGTGCATGATAGATTGGTCTTTACCACTGTCTAATGTATTATGTGTTAAGCAGTATGACTCTGATAGATGATGTATATTATGTAATAACTTTGTGATGTAATATATTTTATTCGTTCCGCTATGAGATTTTGATTTTGTTTTAGTTCTTTCTTTCCTATTTTTTTCTTTTATATCCTTTTCTTTCTTTATGATGATACGTCTTTCTGTGGAATGAAAGGCAGGTCATCACAAACGCGCTGAAATCTATATCGAAAATTTAATATAATAACTGGGTCCAAAAAGCTATCTTCTCCATATGACTGAATTAGGACTCGGAACCTTTTGCATTGCGTTCGAAATAGGGGTTTAACATTATAAATGCCTAGTGGCATGCCTCGATTGGAGCTAGAGATTTTGAGTTGTGGAAATCAAGACGATTTAAATTTAAATTTAAAATATGCTTTCTTTGTCTGGTCAATTAATTTAACATCAGAACTATATCTTTTCATATCTTTGCCACTTGTCTTCTGGTTTATGCCATCTATCCATACCGCGTCTTCTCTAGAATGAAAACCAAAATCTCGTCCCCTTTTTCATCTCCGTTCAAACCCGATTACCCTTTCCCTTTCTCTCAACAAATTCACAAAATCAAAACTCCCCTTTCTTCACTCAATTTGCATATATCGACAGAATTGAATTCGACAAAAAAAATCCATGCCTCTTCATTTCAAATCCTCGTAACCCAATTCCTCTTCAAGAATCTCAAAACCAAAAAAAATAAGAGGGGAAATCGTTCGAGTTGGATGAACTCATGAACCAATGGCAAGGCGGTTGATGTTTCCTCCGCCTTCTTTTCTAATATGCGGATCGAGTTCAACTTTGGGAAATGGTGGTCTGCGAAAATCCCTTCATCCCTCTTCTAATCAACAATCAAAAATTCCCCTCCTCGTTCACCATTCTAGTAAGAACAATGCGGAAATCAATCCTGAATGAAAAGTGAGAGATCGTTCATTCGTATATATGATTCTCCTCCTATTTGCACTTCTAGGCCAGATTCTAGTTGACGAGCAAGCTAAGACGGATATTAGGCAAGTGCGAGCTGGTGTTTGAGTTCGGTTATGAGAATGATATCGGAAGCCATGGGAGTTCGAGATGGTGATGCCTGTCTGGGGGTGCGATCGGCCAGGGTTGAGAAGAAGATGGAAGCCGCATTCTTCCGATTGATCGAGGGCTTCACAGTGGTGGATTTTGGTCAGACCAAGGATGGCGGAGTCGTAGTTAGCGAGCATAGGTTTGAGGAAGGTAAGTATATTCAAAGACAATGTTGTTTTTAGTTTAACATATATGTATATGCATGCAGAGGGAAAAATATATTTGGGTAGATAAGATTTAAATGTACATTAAGGTATAGCATAATTTATACGTATATGTCTACAGTAAAGAAAGTACAATATAAATGCATATATACATATATATATATATATATATACACACATTTTAATTTACTAGATTATTTTAAAAATAATGTATTAGGGAGATTAACTTATTTAATTATTTTAGTTACTAAAAAACTTTTTCTAAAAGGAAAAATTTTTAGTTTAAAATTTAATTATTAGATTAAATAAAATTATTAAATGGTAATTGGTTTGTCCGATTGTTTCAAATATTAATAAAATCATGTAATTGTTATACAAGGTCAAAAGTCGTAAAGAAATAGTCGAGATGGATCGGATTGCAAAACAAAATCAAAGATGAGTTAATCTCACTCAAATCGGATTACCTGTTTAATTTAAATAGTTAAATTTAAATTTATTGGTTGATTCCTTGAATTGATGATTTATTATCAGTCTGGATATGATATTATATATATAGTAGTATATATATTGGAGTGATTAATATTCCCGCATTATATAGCAGATGAGACCCTATGCGTCCCGCATAATAGCGGATTACCTCATATACAACGATATCCCGCTTTAAAGCAGGATTGGTATTTAAATATTAAGCTAACATCTGTTGATGCAGGGAAACGGGTTGGAGGGATCCAACTGGATTCCTTAAAATGTTAAATTTATATTATTTGATAATCTATGATAGATTATATTGGCAATTGGAATTATTGAAGGCTATGTTTGGCTGAATATATTTTGGTGCTTTAAGATATCTGAAATATAAAAATTGGATTTTTGAAGGAAAATTAAAAGGGAATTTTTAAATAAAATAATTATGAGGAATTTGGATAAATTAAAGAATGAATTGGAAAAGGATAAAAGTTGATTTTTAAATTCTAATAAATAAATTCCAAGTATGGGAAAGGAGATTTTTGAATAAATGGAAATAAATGAATTTTTAAACATAAGTGATATTATTTAAAGGAATACAAGATTTATTTTTAAATTCAGAATTTAAATGGTCCAGGAAGAAATAAAAGAAGAATTTTGAAATAAATATGAAATCGGTATTTTCAGTTTAAATAAGATTTTAAATCATAATAAAGAAGTTAAATATGAAATTAATAGGTTTTTAAATAAAATTGAGTAAGTAAAGGAATTTATTTTTAAAATGGAGTAAATTTTGGAAATCGATTTAGTGTTTGAAACTATGTTTTAAAAGAAGGATGAGACAATGAGATTTATAAACTGGGTTTATAAAGTGAAATAAGATATCAGTGGATATTTAGAAGTATAAATTCACGGTGGGAATTTATAAAGGAATGGGTAATTTGTTTTAAAAATAAATAGTGATTTATCTTTAAAGGCGTGAAAGAAAAGTGTATTTCTCTAAAAAGCCAAGTACATTTTCAAAGCAGATTTTAAGTATAAGTTAAAAGTTTTAAAGTTGTTTTAAAGAATGTTTTTGGAAAATTATTATTTAAGTTGTTTAAAATTTTAAAGGTAAATATTTATTAAGTTATTTATAGTAGTAATTATCAAAAAAAAGGTTAATTGGTATTATGATTTAAAAATATAATTATTAGCATTTATATTTTATAAAGTAGTTTTATTTTAAAGATAGTTTGGCTAAAGTTTTATTTGAAAATTTTGTACAGAATTTCATAACGTTTATTTTAAATTTGTTTTGGCTTAAGTTTTACATGAGAAATTATTTTAAGATTTCATAACTAGTATTTTAAATAAAGTGTTTTGAGTAGTTTTAATTTTAAATGTTTTAAAGTATATACATATTTTTGGATAAAGCTATTTAAATTATTTATAAACTTAAAGTATTAAGGCTTGGTGATTTCCAGTGGAAATAAAACAATTGGGTGGAATTTATTCAGAGAGAGAGAGAGAAAGTGAGTTGAAAACTATTTTCAAAGGTTTGAAGTGTGGAATATATATCTTGCGAAGATATTTTGAAATAAATAATTTAGGGAAAATTATTATGGCTGATGGTTGTTGTGAATGTTATATGATAGTTAAATAACTGACTATCAATATTGGCCAATGCGCTGATTGTTTCGAAGAGACCGAGATCGGGATTAATTTCCTGAAAACAACTTGGATCCGATTTGAACGTTTTCATGAAGAAGACATATGTTGGAATCGAAGACAGAGCAGTGAAGTGCAAGGGCTAATCGCAACTAATCTTGAGGGCGATTCCAAAATGGATGCAATAGGAGTAGTGCCTTCAGTTCCGTTTGAACCCGAAACAGACTTGTATGGATGAATGCTTTCAGAACATCGTCAGGAGGACGATGAGCATTCTAAGTTAGATGTGTTCTTAAAAGGAAACACATAGTCTCGAGCCTCATACCCCGGGAATGGCTAAAACAGGGGAGGTGCACACAAGGCTAAGTGGCTAGCAACCAATTAGGCTAAGGTCACCCCTGTCTAGAGGTCCCTTTATTTCAGCTATGTGGGCGGTTGCCGATCCCAACCGCGGAGTGATCTTGTTCGGACTATCTAGTAAGGGGTAGATCCAATCTTGTGATGCAGAGGATCAGGTGGATCCTCGGTACGGTGATTTAGACCACATACTGTGACGGACGGTACCCCAGTAGCCCTGCCATTGTATGGAATCCAATCTCCAATAAGCGCTTGTATAGTTTTGATTGTGCCCAACTATGTTGAAACTTGAGATGCAAGCATTTTAGCTAAATTCTATTTTACTTTCTACAGACACTATTATAATATCAGATGGATTTGATAAAAACGTTTTGGTTATCGTACGATAAAAACCCGGCATGTTTATTTATGGCGTGTTCTTACGAGGTATGTTTGATTCTAAAGGATTTTTTCGAAACTTTAATAATCCAATTGAGTGTGTTTCTCACTCTGGTTTTCCAAAATGACTCTGGCGTTATTTAACTATAACGCTCGAGTCAGACCAAGTATTTTGGATACAAGAAAGGATGTCGTGGAGCTCAGGAGACGAGCTGGATGGCGACACGTATCACATGTATTTGATGAATACTCCGCTGTGTTTGATTAACTACATAGTCAATTTTGCGAGGACAGGATATGATAACTGTCCAGTTGTGTGTTATGAATTTTGTTGTACTCTGATGATGTAATGTATAAACATATATAATTCCTTTTGTTCTAAAGATTAGTCATTTATCTATTATATATTGTTTTGCTGCGATTGTGAGATTCTGATTTTTTTTTCTATTTCTTCTTCTACCTCCTTCTTCTTTAACCATAAGGTCCATTTTTTCGGCATTCGATTGTTCGGCATTTAATACAGTGGACGTATTGATGTCAATTTTCGAGCGTCAAAAAAATTGGGTTGCCACAAACTATTTGAAATGAAAAAAGACCGCGGTATGAAATAAGCATTTGGTTGTTAAAGAGATCGGGATTGGATATTGTCATACTCTCTGCCAATACCGAAAATAACTTTAACCGCTATGTATGTGGTGGAGATTCCAAAACAAAGTAGGTTGGTATGGTGACGTCTATATGAGGTATCAACGCAGCCTGACTCCCATGAGTCATTTGATGTGACTAAAACATGAGCCATGCCGGCCAAGTGAGGTTGCACCTCCGATCGAGCATGCTTCTTCGATACCATTCTGTTACTTTGTGATTTGATTGGGTGAACCTTTAATTATGGGAGTATGTCTCGAAGTGGGTGGTAGTACCTGCTATGCGTTACCACCAGTCCGGATTTGAAAACTGGTAGTATCCTACCCTAGGAATTTCCTCGCATGCCTTGTCACATGCCTTATCGCTCCGTCTACAAGTTTGTTTTGTACCGTACCTATGGAGTGCTCCCTAAGTATCCCATCAATTTGGTGGGGCTTATAGTATCTGTATAGACTACGAGAATATGTAAAAATGTGTTAATGAGGATATGGGTAATGCCTTAATTCTATTTTAATAGTTTACTTTACTACAGACATTATATATATAGCGTATTATACTATGTATGTAGATAGTTTAACGGATCCTTAAAGGATGAGAATCCCAAACGTCCTCTAAGTTATTTTGTATTTCAGTTGACATTTTACTTGAGTTGATTTATAGGTATAAAAATGTTAATCTTGGCTCGAGTGTTTTGTGTTTTGCTTTATGCTTGGGTCAGACTAAGTGTCACAACATTTGACTCAACGTTGGAGCTTGGAGATCTGCTTGGAGTTATCTATTCAGCTTTCCAGTTATTTCAGTTTATTTCAGTTGGTTTTTTAGACATGTCATTGGAATTTGTATTAGTAACTTCTGTGTATTCGAGATATCTATTGTATTTTACTTTAAACTTTGATGTTTATATAGTAGCTTCATGAACTACTATTTATCTATTCCTCTTCTTATTGTTATATTACTCTGTGTTTGTGATTCTGTGATTGGATTATTTACTATATATGCTGACTTTTGCCAAATATAAACTTTTCTGTTGTTTTGAGCGATTCAAGTCTGACATGTGTGGATGCGAATGATTCGAAATAGCAGGTCGTTACATAAGCAATCCATTTTCGGCATTCAATAATTTATGCCTAAGAAATATCTCTGAAATAAATAACAAGCAAATAACTGGAAATAAAAAATCACTATGCGGAGAAGTCCGGATTTCTCAATTTTTTACTGTATTTCAATTTTAAATGCCAATTGCTTGTAAAAGCGAATATTTTAACTAGACAGCCAATAATTTCAACCAAACCCAAATGGTAAATTACCATGACATACTGATTTAGCCAGAAAAGTGTATTATACTCACCGAAATTCCAGTTGGTGCCGAAGCGTTCTGGTTTGAACTAAAATAGAATGACATCCAATTTTAGCCCAAATTTCAACTTGCTCTAAATACTATCAAACTAGTTCCATTGCAAAGCTTTCGCCATTACGAGCGCAATGCAAAATGTTTCATCTCGATCAAATCTCATATGAGAGAGATATTAAATACATAAGTTAATGGTTTTAAATAATATTTTAGTTTATTAATTACAAAGTTTAATTACACTTAATCATTTTAACATCTTTTTCCTCTGACTAAACATCCTTCCTAAACACAGTAACCCTACTCCACCATGGCCAAACTTTGATCACCCAAACCTCCTCCTCCCTACGAACCACCTCGCGACCACCGCCATTGGTCTCCTTCTCAACCTCTATCCATCCGTCATCACCATGTACAACTCAAGTACCCCTCCAGGTCTCGACCTAGGACCTATACCCGAGCACCTCTAAAAGTTGGCCTGCCTCAACCACAACCGGACCCCGCCGATCTACATCCAAATGTGACCCTTCATGCCGTAAAACCAATTCCAAGCTCCATTTTTCCATATTCACACCCAATTTTCCAAAAATCAAAAACCTAGCTTACTTTTGCCTAGAACTCTTTATTGTAAAAACTAACAAACCAAAAGAATGAGGCTACACTAATCCATACGTGTATAGAAATGTAGTTCTACCTTAGACAAATTCAAATCTTCAAACTTTTGATTATTTTTTTTGAATTTTAAATCTTTTGTTTTGAATTAATTAAGAGGTAGATCTATTTTTTTTCTTTGTTTAGCAAACGTGAATGGAACAATAGTGGAAAAACTGAAAAATGCAATGATGGATTGAAGTACTGAGATATCATTATTCATAGTTTTTTTGCATTTCGTCACACAGTAGTTTGTTTGCGTATGAACTCCGAAAGATAAAACAAAAATATGATCGCGCTCAAAACATTGATGCGGCTCCAAAACAATAATAATATACACTGGTTAATTGATTCTGATAAATTAGAAAAAAACTTCCATTTGCCAAAAAATCGTCTAACGGTAAAATTAAATAAATTCCAAATTAAAATTATGGAAAAATCGAATAAATTAAACTAAAAATACACAAATAGAAATCGATCTATAATAATACAAAAATATTTTTTGATTATTTCTCTGAACCATTTATTACTATAAATAAATTAAAAATGAATTTATTGTTATTGTTCATTTAATTAAAATGGTTAAATAAGACCCTTAAAACATTTAATTTATATTCAGTTTTAAATTTTGATATTTTTAAATCACCATCGAAGTGATAAATCCACAATTCAAATATTTCAAATAATTCCTATATTTTAAATCAATTTATTACACCTTTAAAAACCAATATTTTAATATAAGATTAATTAAATATTTCAAAATCACACTACAAAATTCTAGGTCGTTACATTCTTCCTGCCTTGTAAAAATTTCGTCCTCGAAATTCCCGAGGTAAGAAAAATGTCTCAAAACCCTTAGTCCTTGAAAATCAATTTAGTTTATTTGTATTACTTTAATTTCTAAGTCTTTAAATTTACGAAGAATTTCAGCAGCGTCTCCTTTGTGCGGCTCGATCGGAAAAACAACAAATCGCCACTACAGGCCCAAACCAACAAAAGAAACAAAAGCCAAGTGGCCTCCCATATCTGGTGCACAAAACCATCAAACCAAACAACAATATAAACATGTACCTATTTGTCGAGCAACCAACTCTACTCATAAACCAAAGAATCAAACTAGCCTTTACTTCTAGGAACTTGCATCTTACTTATAATAATATCCTACCATATAACTCATAACCATATAATTTTTTACGTTTTTGAATGTCCATCGTATAATTGTAATAAACCCCGTAAGATTAAAATATATCATCCCTATATAATATTAAATGCGATCACTCGCCTGTTCACACAATTTCATTTTCGAACTAGTATCGCTTACTTGACCACTCTAATGCGGACTTTGATCCACTTCCTTGATTAGAAACCTTTATTCTTCTAGCATAGCCATATACTATGGTAGAGAACTTCAGGATCAAATCAAAAATTCATATCAAGCATTTATCATCAAGAATCGAATGAAAAATCCTAACATGGACAGGTGTAAACCACCTTAAAGTATGAACTCGAATCTAGATCAAACGGTTATGCGAATAAAATGATCTACATACATCTTACGTATACATTCCATTTGGTTTCTTAATTATACCAACTAATTTTTTACCCGCATTCAATATTTCTCTTGGTGTATCTCCTTTAATACTAAATCATCTCCATTATAACTATACCATAAAACTCTTACTTAAGTTTATAAACATCCTTAAACACTAGTTATGTTTATTTATCACTTTAAAACTTAAGTTACTATTTGTATAACACTCTTCTATATCCTAAGAGTATGTATACTAGCCGATATTTGTCTTACTGATCTAAAATGTTTAACCATTTTAAAATTTGGTTTAACTTTCCATTTTCTCAAATTTATAAGTTACAAAACTTATCTTCTTATATTTCCACTAAACACTTAGCTTAAATTTTCTTAATTAACTTGGAATTTTTGACTATCCAAAATCATCGTAAACTATATTTTCATTTTAATAAATGAAAATTAGCAGACAGCATCTCTAAACGATATGCATAAACCAAACTACCTAAACGGATAGAATACATAACTCTATAATATCACTTAACTGAAAATTTCAGAATTAAACACCTAGTTTTGTTTCAAATTATTTTTGAAATAATAATATACATATTTACTTAGTATATCAAGTCCTAATTTTTGGAATGTAAAACAACATCTATTTACCAAATCAAAGCTTCTATGGTAGCAATCTGTCACTTAGAAACTTAAAAATGAACTAGGATGATGCTGTAGTCGTCACTATAATTATTTTCCAGTGACTGAAGTGAGTTTAATGCTTTCTAACTCATTTAAATACATTTTAAAACATTTATTGTCAAAAATACTTTCAAAATAATACCATCATTGTTTTCTCCAAAACTATGAAAATAAATTTCAAAACCACCAGGATTTAAGTCCCTAAATTCCCAAATGTATATCCTTTTTGTATATAAACTATATTCATAGATTATATCTATAAAATTTCACTTAAGATCATTTCACAATTGTTTGTCTTTTTTTAGTTTTCAGTTAACAACTTTATTAAAATTAAATTATTATCTAACCTTATCACTTAACGCCTTATAGTCAAACTATGAAACTAAATTCATAAGGCGTTCATATTCAATTCAACCAAACAATAAATGCTCACAAACTATCGGAGCCCAAACAATAAGTGATAAACAGTAATAATTGAATACTATCATTTCCTACCAACCAAACATGCCATATATAACTATATGCATATGAACACATATATACATACAAATATTTTTATACATGTATATATACATACATATTACAAAATATCTAAGATATTTTCCTAAAACTTCATCCTTAAGTAAATCCAAAGTCATCCTCTTACACCCTAAGCACAATCACATGGCCACATATATAGGGGGATGTTCGACCGTGGATGATGAGGAGAAGGGGGGAGGGGCGTGTGGTGGTGAGGCAATAGTGATGAAATGGCAAGTAAATATCATGATATTTTTATTCGCATTTTTTTCCTATAAATGCCACCACCTATCTTCACTTTATTCACACTTCTTTATAAACTTCGTAAACTCTTCATCTTCTTCTTCTCCACCTTAATGGCTTCTATAGCCTAAGAAAGAAAATATTACAAAATCAAAACAAAGTTATTCCAAAATCAATCAAAATCTACCACTTCAAACCAAAGTTCAAGTTAGTGATCTCTTCCTGCTCCTTCACCAAGGCCGTATGCAACCAAGCCCTCCACCACCAATTTCCAAGCAAGGACAAGCCCTTCCAAGCCTCCAAGACCAAGATTGATCCTCCTTGGAGCATTTGAGCTAGTAGTCGTGAGCTCTGATTTTGTGATAGCAAAGCTATAACCATTTTAAAGTTAGTCTGATCGAAAATCAAGTGAGAAATTATATATATATATATGTGTGTGTGTGTGTGTGTGTGTGTGTGTGACGATTGCGGTGGATGTTTACTATGCTTCGATCATCAAGTATAGTTTGTTTTAATATAGTGTTTAATTGTATAAAAAAGTCACGTTAAATACACGTCGATTTACACAAGGAAATCACTTTCCTAATCAAGTTATAAAAGTGATATGAGATCATTAAACCCATTTGAAATGATTTGAAATGGTTTATAAATATTTTATAAACATGAAAACCCAATTTGGTGAAGTTTGGACTAGTTATGAAAGTTCAGTCAAAAATAGGCGCGTCGCATACTGGTAGCTCGCGATTTCGTGCCGTAGAAAGTTAAATCCATTTATACGACGGACCAGGAGTCTGAATTCTTTGGAATAGGAATTTTCTAAACGTTAATAGTCATAGTTGTCAAACAAAAGTAAAAGATTGAGATATTTTTAGTAGATTTTGAAAATGAGCTAAACAAGTTTTCAAAATAGTCATGCTTTAGCTATTCAAAAACCGAAGCGATAAATTCTTTAAAATTGATATTTTTAATTCTTTAAAAATGTGGAATAAATTCTACAAATATTTTACATTTTTTTTAAAGATATTTGAGTTATAAAAATTGATTAATAAATGATAGAAAAGCTGTTTTGATCAAATAAGCCTTAAAAGCACTATTCGCAGCACTTTTTACAGCGGTTTTGTTGTAACTTTTGAAATATGGCTTTAAACTTAAGTATTCTTTCTAAAATATTTTATAAATGTTTTCAAGTACATAATTAAGTATTTTAAAGATTATTTGAAGTTTTTATAATTTACTTAAAAAAGTTCAAATAAATGATTTAAAGAAAAGCCGTTATAATTAAGTGATTTAATCTTGACTCTAAAAGCTGATAAGTAGACTGAATTTTTCTATTCGTGAGATCCGGATGTGAGATGCTTAAAAAAAGGAGATTTTTAGGAGCAACCAGTGCTTTGACTCACCTAGCCTCTTTCCTGGGTGAGGAATAGATAAGGTCGAAATGTTGAAACAAGGTAAGTTTAAAAGATTCAAATTTAATTTTTTTTTCCAAATTTGATACAACTTAGATTAAATGGAAATAATCTTCTTATACATGGCATTAAATTTCGAGGAGGAAACCGGTGCTATCCTTGTGAATTTAAAAGATGATTTCATCGTTATCCAATGGACAGTAAAGGTCGAATAGAAATTGATGTTGAGTAAAATTAATATAATTATTGTCCATCCTTTTTACTCAAAAAGGTTTTGCTATATGATTTATAAGAATGATTTTGATTTGGTGTTTCCAAACTTAAAGTGAGGTTTAATGGTTCCATATACATTGGAAAAAAGTACGATTTAAAGATATATATATATATATATATATATATATATATATATATATACATAAGATATTTTGATAAAGAAAAGGTAATTCATCACACGATAAGCATCTATTTACTGAACATCTTTTTATCGATGATTGGTTTAAAGGAACCTAGGTCGAATTTGGGTGATCCCTATTTGAAAACCACTTTGAACCAATTTATACGTTCGAAAGTGAAGATATGGAATGATAATAAATGGAATGAAGGGCTGCTTGTCACTAACCCATGGGGGAAATGTACCATATCATATATACGTGGCAGTAGTATCTTCATTTGCTCTTTGATGCAAGTGCTGCTCGCTACAAATGCTAGGGATGATTCCTGAAAGAATGTGGTAGAAGAGTTCCTTCGGTTTATCGTGGACCAAGAAAACTTGTATGGATGAAAGTCTGACATTGCATTTCTAAAATGCACGTACATTGGTTTTTACAAACTTACATCTATTTGGTGGTGTAGGAGGTAACTCTCTTATACTTAACACCTTGAGACGTACGAGCTTAGAAGTTGTACATTTGTGAAAATCAATATTGTGTGATGGAATTGGCAACGTGGAATTCAAAGTGGAATGTGTTATGTAAAAGGTAACCGTTACCTCGAGCCTTATCACCTGGGAACGACAAATATATGGTAGATGTGGTAGGATTATGTGGGTTGTACCCATTAGAATATGATCATCACCTTTCTAGATTACCCTCTATATTTCGAGTATGTTATATATGCTTTAGGATCCCGAATAGGTCGAGAATGATCAGGGTAATGTCATATTCAGTGATATCTACGACAAAGGTAGGCCGGTTCTGTGTTGGTAGAGGACCATCCGTTGGTGCCTCGGTGCATTTTTCTAGAGATGTACTGTTGGAAGGTAGTCCCTTATCTTGTCATTATATGGAATTCGTTCTCTAATAAGTTCCTTCAGACTTGATTGTAAATCCTAGTATGCTGGAATTTAATAGTGTAACAATTTTAGCTAAGATTATGTATTTTTGCCTAAAAGTTGTTTTCAAAAGAATGTCATTAAAAATAATATTACCAGATTTAGTGTAATAAAGATTTTAGTTATCATAAGGTAAAACCCCGTTCTGTGTTTATATGTGTCATGGTCTTATGAGATACCCTTTGTTTTCAAATATCTGTATTTTGAGTTTCTCATACCAGTCCCATGATTGACCCAGAGTTTATTTCTTTTCACCTTAAATTCTTGGTGTCCTATTTTTCTAGGTAGCCAAATAGATAGTAGCATGGAGCATTTCAAGAAGGAGCATGAAGCATTTTGGGTCCTTCGTAGAAAGTTATCTATTAATTCAGCTAGATTTTGTATGAAGTATCTACCAGTACTTATGAGGATAGACAGTTATAACTGTCCTGGCTGGTTGTACTTACTAGAACTCCGATGGAGCAATTTGGAGTAATTTCATGCACTAGTCATATGCATAATTAAATGTTCAATACGATATGAGATTCTATTTTGTTCTGTTTTCTATCTTTATTTCTTTAAAAACCACTAATAATCCGCCTCTGCTGCAATTGGATATACGGCATGTGAATACCGAGGATGTATTAGTGTCGACTTCTAAGGGTCGAAGAGGTGGGTCATCACGGTTTGGTGGGAGTCCATAACTTCGAATGTTTTGGTGGACAATTTTTCATAGGAAAGGTTTAAGGATGTATTAGAAGAGAAATACATGCCAGCACCCCGAAGATCCCGTTTCTATAGGAATTTCAAGAACTTGAAACAAGAAGAAGTATCCGTAGAGGAATATTCCCACAAGTTCAATGAACTATCTTGCTTAAGGCATGGTTTGATAGTCACACCCCTCAAAAGAACAAGATGTTTATTATAGGAATGAAGGAACAATACCAGGACAGGATGACCGCTCGTGTAAAAAGGAACCTTGATGGACCTATTGGACATAGGTTTTCGATAGCCGTAGACCAGAAGAACTCATTACCCGCTCAAGGAAATAGAAATAATCAGAATAAGAGAAAGAATCCATGGCAAGGAAAGATTGAGGGAGGACATAAGAGAATCATTTTAAGGATATTACTTTTATAATTGCCAGAAGAAATGCTACCTTTCCACAAATTGTGGAAATTCCAAGGTTTAAAGGCAACCGTCTCTCCTATGGTGTAAAAAAGTCTACCATAATTGCCACCAACCCAACCATTGGAAAAACAAGCGACTGTTAATGAAGAAAGGAGAGAAGATTAAAGTTTATGCTATTAAAGACGAGCCTTGAACCGCTAAAGATGTAAAGGGAAAGGGAGGTCTAGAAGGTAACATCTATGTTAATAATGATTTAGTTAGAGCATTATTCGATATAGGAGCTTCTCATAGTTTTATTGTGAAGAGATTAGTAGATAAATTAAAAATAATCATAGAAATAATAGATATCCCTATTTGTATGTTCAACCCTGTATGCGGCGTGACTAATCTTTGTGTGGTTTGCAAGGACATCCGAATCACTTGCCCTCCCCATCATTTTTCATGTGACCTATTTTACTTGGTGTGGACTGCTATCCAAGAATAAATCTATTCTGGATTGTGTTAAGAGAACAGTATTTTTGTGGACCAACATTAATAGATGAGTTGTTAAAGAAAGGACTAATTAGACCAAGTCGCTCGATTTGGGGTGCAGTAGTGGCTTTTGTTGCAAAGTACGATGGCTCCTTAAGACTTTGTGTAGACTATCAAAACCTAAATAAGCAAGTGATTAAAAACAAGTATCCTCTACCATGTATTAATGAATTATTTGATCAACTTCATGGTGCCCTGGTATTCTTGCAAATGGATTTATCCATAGGATTCCATTAACTAAGAATAGCTGAGGATGGCATTCCATTAATTGCTTTCACGGATCCGTATTACTTTTACGAATAGTTAATTATGCCTTTTGGGTTGACCAATGCGCTTATTTATTTGTAGACCTTATAAATAGAGTATTTAGAGATGTGCTAAACAAATTATTGGTTTTTATTGATGATATTCTTATTTATTCCGAAACCAATAAGGAACACGAAAGGCATCTAGAGATTGTGTTGCAAATATTAAAAGAAATGTGCTTAAAGCTAAATTCTTGAAATGTCACTTTTGGGAGAAAGAAGTAAGATCCCTTGGGCATATTGTGTCAGAAGAAGAGATCTTATTCAATCTAGGAAAGATTCCAGCTATACGAGATTGGAAGCAACCACAAATTCCAAAGGACATCCGCAGCTTTTAGGGTCGACATGATATTATTGGAGATTCATTCAAGGCTTCTCCAAAATTTCCTCTCATCTAACAAAGTTGACTATAAAGGATGTTTAATTTGAATGACATCAAAATGTGAAGAAGCATTCTAGAAACTCGAGAAAAGGCTAACTACAACCCTAGTCCTAGTTATTGTTGATGAAAGCGCGGTTTAACTGTATAAACCAATGCTTGTGGAGGAGTAAGTGCAGTGCTGATGCAACATGCAATATGCAAGCAGACAACTGAAGACACATGAGAGGAATTATGCAATACACGACTTAGAATTATTAATCATTATGTTCGCATTAAAAATGTGGAGGCATTATTTACTGGGTGAAAAGTTCGAACTCTTCATAGATCGTAAATCTTTGACATTTCTTTTCACTCAAAAGGAATTGAATATTAGATAGTAGCGTTGGCTAGAATTTCTCGGTCATATGATTTAGATATCCTATATACACCCAAGAAAGCCAATGTGGTAGTGGATGCATTAAATAGAAAGCATGCCGTTATAGCTTATTTAATAGTACATCCAACTTTTATTAATCGTATAAAACAGAACCAGCTCAGCGATCCGTTTATTCCAAAGATGGTCAAAGTAGTGGAGAGAAACACGATACCAGGAACATGGATAGGATTTAAGATGGATGATCAAGGAATGTTAAGGATGATTGAAAGAGTATGCATCCCAAACGTTGAGGGTATAAAGCAAAAAGTTTTAACAAAATATCACAATTCTTGACTTTCAATACATCCTAGAGTTAACAAAATGTATCGAGATATGAAGAAGACTTTTCGGTGGGATGGTATGAAGAGGGATATCTCTATCCATACTAGCAGATGTGCAGATTGTCAACAGATCAAAAGCGATCAGTAAAAGATTGCTTGATTACTCCAACGTCTTGAAATTCTGACCTAGAAATTGGACCAAATGTCAATGGATTTCGTCGACGAATTACCTCGATGAAGGAAGGGAAATGAAGGCATTTTGGTTATCATTGATCGATTGACCAAAAGCGCACACTTTATCCTAGTAAAGCTAAAAAGAACAGGTGCAATTTTGTAACAACCCGTAAATTTTAATTGTTTTAGTAACGTAATTAACTAAATTTTGTGAAATTTTAAATAATAAAATTTTGAAATAAGAATTTAATATTTGAAATACGTTTATTTGGACATAACATATAGTAAATTTTCATCAGAAAATATGGAAGCTAGTTTTGTTGTGTAATTTCAATTTCAATATTAAATCAGTTAATATTTGATGATAATAAAATAATTCTCAAACATGAATATTTTTATATAATAAATGTGTAAATTATCTTCTCGGTGAGACGTCATATTTTGTTTCGTCAAATTCGGACTGCTATTGCTCCGTTTATCTTATTTTCGACGTTTTAGCAGCATTTTCAGTACCGAATGTCGACTTTTGATCGGATGGTCGTATCGCTAATATCTGTGTACTGTTTTGATCGTCTCGTAGTGCTGATCTCCGCAGTATATTCGTTTGTGCATTTTAGGGTCTATTATGCCGTGAAATCAGTACAACGATTTTTATATCGGTTTCGTATTGGACCTTTTCGCTTCCTTTGTCTTTTCGGTTGCCAACTATGTAATACCAACAATCATCTGCTTTTGTTAACTCCAGCATTTCAATGCTATAGCTACCAAACTTCCCAACCTTTGCCTTCTGCTATTCCTTGACTTCAATGCATATATGGGTTCTCGCATTCGAAGAAGAAAGTTATTTTCATTTCAATATAAACTTGTTCATCTTTTACCTGTAACTCTTCATCTTCCTCCTCCACATTTTTTTCCTTTTTCTCGGCCTTCCACTTTCCCATTTCTCCAAGGACGAGACCTCTGTGCCACCTCACCTCTACCCCATGCTCCACCCAGACCCCTTCCACCCGCCTTGCTGAAGAGCAGCACCACTGAGCACCACTTCACCCAAGCTTTGAAACCTAAGCCTTCCCACTACCCTCCGTGTCCATCTCTTTTCCCCTCCTTCACGTTCAGCTCCTTTCCTCTTCCTCCTTGCGCATTGTCAACCTTTCCACCCCTCAGTCGAGAGTAGCCACTTCTCCTCAAGCTCGCCCCTTGCCTGCCCAAGGTCCAAATCACCCACCCTCCCAGTCTCATCACAGCATCTGCCGCCTATTCCTTCTCAGACTTGCCCACAACCATCGAAGCCCAGCCTAATCTTGCCCCTTGCCTTAGCCAGCCGAACATCCAAGCTCCTCCTGCAAGTGGTTGTTCATAAGGACTTTATCAATATGTGTTGCTATCCTTCTACTTCTCGATGTGAAGTTGTATCCATGGATATTTACTTCGACAAGACTAGTCTGAAATAGGAAGTTTGTGAACCCTTTGATATGTTGGAAAACGTAACATATTATTTTATTAAATATTGATTTTTTTTTAAATTTTTATGTATATATATACGTGAGTTATACATATAGTTGTATATATAATATTTGTATATAAATTATACAATATGTTAGTTATTGAAGATATAACATGCCGGTTTATGTACAAGTGGTTGTTTATATAAAGTATAAGTTTATACATGGGTTTTATAACTTTTGATTTGAGAGGATATATGTATTATATATATGAAAAATTTATGCGTTAGTTTATATATTCATATGTATGTCAGTTAGCTTGTTTATATATGTATACTATGTTAAAGAAGTTTATATTCAAGCTATGTTATGTTATGTAAACTACAATTATATTTTGCTTTATATATATATATATATATATATATATTTCCAGTTGATAAGCATACTTAATTTTAAAATATATATGTTATATATGTATATATATATATATAAAGTACATGTCAGTTATATATGAACCTGGCAATATAATTAGGTTAGTTCATATGTATTGAAATAAATGTAAGTTAGCAGCTTCCTTTTGTTTCTTTGTTTGTAAGCTATTATATTATAAGCTATACATATCTTATAAATGCAAGTCACATATGTTTATAGTATATATGATATTTTAGAAGGAGTATTATGTATGTTTTACTGTTTACATATATTTACAATTATATATGGATTTACAGTAGTTAATATATTATGTGTTTAAATGTTTATTTACATATACAGTATTATGTTAAATTGGATTTTGTGATAAATCATATGTGTATGTTAAAACACTTATTTGAAATTTTTAGAAGAATAAATATGATTCGGGTATGCGTTTAAGGAAAGGGATTTTTTAATTATATATATATATATTTATGTTTTAAATTTGAATTTTTGAAAATTTGTATAAGTAATATATCTCGTTTCATCGATCTCATGTCATCTTGACTTACATTTCAATATCGAATTTGTCGCAGCAATCCCTAGCTTGTCGTTGTTCCATGTGCGTATCTGTGTCTGTGTCGTCTTCTTGTCTCTCTAACCTCGAAAGGCGAGTAATCACTCACGTTTAACATTCTTATATTTAGTAAATTTGATTTCACCTGAAACAACAATTGAAATATATTGCTAGATTGAGCTATTAATTCTACGATTGTTATATATGATATGCTATTATCTGAAATTGTTCACTTGTGAGATATGACATCATGTCCCGTTGTTTATATTTTATTTTATTTATTACTGATGTTATATGTCTGTTGTTGATATTATCATTATTATCACATTTGTCCTCACTCTGCAAGTTCCCTATTAATTTAGAATTCCCTATGGGTTTAAAGGATACATACCGAATGATTTTATAAAATAGGTGAAAATTGTTATGGGTTGAAATGATAAACCCTAGAGATTTTTATTTATTCTAATTTTTGGATTACAGGTTGAAATGATATATACCCATAAATAGTTAAATTGCGAATTGAAATGATAAATATCCATATCACTTGAAAATAGAATAGAAAATTATATACGGACGCCATGATCTATAATTTGAGAATGATTTCCGAAGTTTGAAAGGAAAATAAGGTTTTCATAAAGATTGATTTTCAAAAATATAATATATTTATAAATGTTATTTTTATATATGTCAAAACTGTAGATTTTTAAAAATTATATGCTTTGAAAATTTTAAATTTATGAGTTAGTATTGAATTAAATTTTTAAGATTTTCTTAACATTTTATTTTCTTAAAATATATAAAATAAGATTTAATTTAATAAATTTAACTTAGTTGATTTATAATATGTTTAAATATTTATTTAAATTTATATTAATATTTTAAAAATAGATTTTTATAACTTTAATAATAAAGGTTTGTAAGATAAATTAATGTTGACTTGGAATTTAAATTGGTTACTAATTGAATTTAGCTAAGAATTTATTTGAACTTATTGATTTTTGAGATTTTGAAAGATATGATTTATAACTTGATTTGATAAAAGATGATTAAATGAATATACTCAACTTTAATAAAAATTGAGATTGAATAGTGAATATTGATTTAAATGTATATATTGGGATTTCAACAAATTGTTATAAATGGTTAACTAAATATTCTCCAAATTTGAAATAAAGTAAAGTTAAATGTTGAAATATAAATGAAATCTATATTGCAAATGGTTGACTCTTTGGATTTTAATCGAAATGGTTAAACTGATATCGATTTAAATTGAATTTTGCTATTTAAGATGATGTGAATTGACTTGCGAAATTGGAGTAAACTAATTTTATTATATATAAAGTAATTTTGTTATATAAACTATTTTAATATATATAAAAATTAATATATAAACTATTTTAAATTTGTAACTACTTATTATATATATATATACATACTATTTTCAATATTTAAACTATTTATGTTAGAAGTGTTATGATTTGAAAGTGTTATGATTTCAAAAATATTATGATTTCCAAAGTGTTATGATTTCCAAAGTGTTACGATTTCAAAAGTTCTATGGTTTTGAAAGTGTTGAAATTTCAAGAAGTGTAACTATTCTGAAGATTAATATTACTTAAAGTGAATAATGATATCGAATTTATATGATTTTGAAATAAATATGATATTTTGGTATGAAGTATGAACTATTTGAAATGAAATGACCATGGTGTGAAATAAGCGTTTGGTTGTTAAAGAGACCAGGATCGGATATTGTCATACTCTCTGCCAATACCGAAAACCACTTTAACAACTGTGTACGTGGTGAAGATTCCAGAATGAAGCAGGATGGTTTGGTGACGATTCCATATGGTATTTACGTAGCCCTGACTCCCGTGAGTCAGCTTGATGTGGCTAAAACAGGAGCTATATCGGCCCAAGTGAGGTCATTATGAAAGTGTGCTATGGATCGTGTAAAATGAATATATGATAATGCAGAGTATAGTGATGATAGTAATACAGTAAATAGTGTGGAATATAAAACAGTATAAGTAAAATGACACAAGAGATTTTTATGTTGGTTCGGAGCACCGTCCTACATCCAATCCTAGACTCCTTCTGGAATTTCACTAAAACAACAACCCTCAGACCTGAGCAGCAGAACAGGATTTCGCCTCAGTAGTCGAAGAGGACTTCACACACTTGAGCAGCAGAACAGGACTTTGATAAGTACAAAAATAGTTTTTACTTTATGTGTTCTTAATAACACGAATTTGTCACTTGTAGTACACCCTTCCTATAATCTTCTCCTTGAGTGTATATATATATATATATATATATATATATATATATATATATATATATGAAGTATATGAAGAATAGAAAGGTATAGTATTGCTTTAATGCTGAATAATAGAAAGTATAATAGCAAATATATTCAAGAGTGTTAGATTAGAAATAAGAAAATTCGGTAGTAAATCAGATTGTAAGTGAATTTGAATCCAGTTGGAGTATGTATTTATAAAGGTTAGATAGCAGCAACTATTGATGAAGAGTTTTGATTAAGTGTTGCATCCATATCTTTTCGTAGAGGTTCGTAACTCTTCATTAAAAATCATGTTTTACAAAAAGTAGCTGTTATAGAAATTCATTCAACTGAGCTTCTGGGTCAGTCGAATGAATAATCAAACGAATTTCAAAATATACATTTGAATACCTGTGCACCTGGAAAGTTGCATAAATTTTCCAAGGTTAGTCGACTGAACCTCTGGGTCAGTCGACTAGCTTATAAAATCTATGCAATTTGCACAGTTTTTACAAGTATAGTAATATATATGACTTTAAAACACTTTTACATATTTTATATGCTTATATATGTATAAAATATTTGAGAATAAGATGATTAAATATATAAGCTAATATATACGTAATCGACGAGAGATTTTAACAAGTTTAACTTAAGACTCAAAACTAAAATAATATAATTGATGCACCAGTTTTGAAGTCTTGTCTCCTTGGAGTATATATTCTCCTTTTGTCGTGGCAGTCGTCAAATCTGTATGTTGTAGTGATAGCTTTGTGTCATGAATAAAAAACCAAGTCCCAACACATTCCTCCGATTGAGTATATTTCTTCGATACCATTCTATTGCTTTTGTGATTTGATTGGGTGTGGGAGTGTGTCATGAGGTGGGCAGTAGTAGCTGCCTTGGTATATCTACCCTGGCATTTCCTCAAGTGCTTTGTTGTATGCCCTATCGCGCCTTCTACGAGTTTGTTTTATGTCGAACCTTTGGAGTGCTCCCTAATAGCCCACCCGCGGGTGGAGTTTACAGTATCTGTATAGACTACGAAATTATATAAAATGTGTTAAGGAGGATATGATGCCTTAACTATATTTTAATACTTTTACTTTACTATAGACATATTATAATAGCGTATATTACTACATAGTAGATAGTTCGAAGGATCCTTAGAGGATGGAAATCCTAAACATCCTTTAAGTTACTTGTATTTCTATTGACATTTCACTTGAGTTAAATTTATTAATATAAGAACGTTAATCCTGACTCTAGGGTTTTGTGTTTTGCTCGGGTCAGACTGAGTGTCACAGCATTTTAAACTCACCTTTGAAATTTGGAGCTTCGCTTGGAGACCCATCTACCTATCCAGCTTTTAGTTATTTCGGTTGATTCCAATTGTTATGTTCAGACTCGTCATTGCTTATGTATTTGAGACTTCTATGTATTCTAGATTTCTTTTGTATTTTGTTTCATCCTCTGATGTTTATATAGTAGCTTCATGAACTACTATTTATCTACTCCACTGCTTATTATTATATTACTCTACGTCTGTGATTTTTCCATTGATTTATTTACTGTATATGTTGAGTTTTGCCAAATATAAAATCTACAATATGATATTTTGAGCAATTCAAGTCTGACATGTGCGGATGCGAACAATTCAAAATACGGGTAGTTACAAATTTTTATAGAAATATACTTGAGAGAAATTGTTCGATTGCATGATGCCCAAGCAGCATAGTCAGCAATCGAGACCCAATCTTCACCAGTATGTTTTGGAAGGCATCACAAATAGCTTTGGGAACAAAGCTGAGTACGTAACGACCATCTATCTTGAACCAAAAAATGAGTCATTAAGGGTAGAAGAAAAAGAAGGATAAGAAGAAACTAAATAATCATAGAATCTCACCACGAATCAGAACAACATATAATAGATAATATAGGATATTACATAGTCATTCCCATTATAATAATACATCAAAGTCATTACAATACAAATTCAACTGGATAGTTATACTGCCTACTTATCACAAAATACACAGATCATACATAAACACAGTGGAATAAGATAATAACTAGCTACGATGAAGCAACTGCTCTAGCTCCTTCAAAATGCTTCCGTAAGAAACCTGGATCATATGGCTACTCATACAAATTTGAATACCCAAGAGTTTTAGGAAAAGAAAATAAAATTCCGGTAATATTTTCTATTTCTCTATAAACTATATATATTGGTAAATAAATTTTGAAAATGATTTTATGATCACTAAATATTATTTAAAATATTTTTATTTATTAATAAAAATCCATTTATTAATTATTTAAAATATAATTAAATATTCATTTAAGTAGCAATTAATTTCCGAGTCGTTATAGATTATCAACACCACGTATCATCCTCAAACGGATGGACAAACTAAAAGGGTAAATCGAGTATTGGAAGATCTTCGAAAGCTTGTATCTTAGATTTTGGAGGTTCATGGGAAAACTATCTCCATCTTGTGGAATTCTCTTATAATAATAGCTCTCAGGGAAGTATTGGCATGGCATTGCATGAAGTTTTATATGGTCGTCCATGTAGATCCCCAACATGTTGGATCGAGACAAGAGATCAGTTAGTACTGGGTCCTGGTATGGTTCGAGAAGTCTTAGAAAATATATGTTTGATTAGAAAGAAGATGAAAGAAGACTAGAGCAAGCAAAAGAGTTATGCTGATCAAAGAGGTAGAAATTTGGAATTTTAGTTGGAGATTTTATGTTTTTAAAAGTCTCTTCGATGTTGAGAGTAGCAATATTTGGATAAGTAGGGAAGTTGGCACCTTAATATATTGGACCTTTTTCCATTCTTGAGTGGATTGTCCCATTAGCTTATCGTGTGGAGTTGCCGAATGGTTGCCTGATGTGCACAACATTTTTCACGTATCCCATCTATGGAAATATGTGCATGATCTGGAATAGATAATAGAAATAGCTGCCCAAGAAGATTTAGAAGTAGAACCAAACAGTTATCAAACGACCAGTGCGAATCTTGGATCATGATGAGAAGCGATTAAGAAGGAAGGTTGTAAGGTTGGTTAAGGTTCAATGGAGTGGTGATGCCAAAGATTGCACATGGTGAAAAAAGAATAGAATGAGGAAAGTTATCCTGAGTTTATGTAATGAGCGGGATTTTCGACCCTCGAAAATTGACATTAATACATCCTCGATATTTACATGCTGCAAATTCAAATGCTAGAATATTCGACCGTTAAGTGAAAGAAGAAAATGAAGATAGAACAGAATCTAAAATAAATGGAATAACATATATTATTTCAATATATAATCTTTACAGTGGAAAATTTTAAATACATATATCAGAGTTTAACTTAACATCAACATGAACAGTTATAAATCTTTGTCCTTACAAATGCAGAATACAATAGTACACAAGTATGGTGGAAATGGATAATAATCTTCAGAAGAATCTTCTAGCCATGCTCCGAGCTCTTTCAAAATGCTCCAAACTAAACCTAACTAGTAGGCTGCCTAAAAAAATAGGGCATATAGATTTTAAGGGAAAGAAAATAAACTTCGGGTTAGACATGGTACTGGTGTGATAAACTCTATAAGTATTTGAAAAAAAAGGGTATCTCATAAGACCACGCCGCACATAAACACAGAACGTGTTTTTTCCTTATGATAACCAAATCATCTCTATGTAAAATCCATTGATATTATTTCTAATGACATTGCTTGAAAAACCTTTCAAATAAACATGTTCAAATAGCCAAAATTATTACGTTGGTTAAATTTGGCGGCATAGTTGGTTTATAACTAAGTCCGAAGGCACTTATTGGAAAATGGATTTATAATAAATAGTGAGGTAAGGGACTACCTCTCATACAATACATTTCTAGAGGAATGTACCGAGGCCACCAACATATGATCCTATGCGAATCAAAACTGGCTTACCCAAGACCAACAGATGGTATGGTAGCACCGAATATGTCACCTCGGCCATTCCCGACCTCTTTGAGATGTCTCAAGCATACACTACAAAATTTAAACCTGATGTTATATCAGGTAGAAATAAAGGTGATATCATTCCCTGATGGTTATGATCCACTTAGCCTTAAAGCAACCCCTATTTCACAATTCCCCGGGTGTGAGGTTTGAGGTAACATTTACCTTACTTAGAACATTTTCACTTAAAATGCCAAATTTCCTTTTCCAACAACACTCTATTGATTTCGATAGAAGTACAACCTCTGAGCTCATACATTTCAGAGAAGGGTGTTAAGCATAAGAGGGGTTACCTCCAACACCACCAACAAATGTATGTTTGTAGAGATCAACGCACTGTGATCTTAGAAATGCAATGTTGGACATCCATCCGGAGAAGTTGTCCATGAACAAGAATAAATGAAGGCACTCCTCTATCATATCCTGTTGGGCATCACCCTAGGATTAGTAGTGAGTGGTCCTTGAATACAGAGATCCCGGAATGAAGGGACCACTGCTACTTATTTATCTTGGGAGCTACTCCGAAATTATCAACAAGTAGTCCTTCTGTTATGAAGATCCCCACCTTCAACTTTATTGTCTTTAACATGTCTTCACTTTTGAACTCTTAAATTGGTTCGAAGTGGTTTTAAGATACGAATTTGCCCAAATCCAATCAAGATTCCTCAAAACCAATTTTGGATAAAAAGATTTTAAGTAGGTGGGGGATTAATATTCCATTAATTAGTATTTTTATCCAAAATATCTTCTTAGAGATATATATCTTTTTAAAACCATATCTCTTCAGTATACATGGGATCATTAAACCTCATTTATCAAATATTTATTTAATTAATACCTTTTTAAATCTTAGAGTAATTCCAAATCATTTCATCCTTTACTTAGGAAAATATCTCCAATTTATTTAAATCTTAGCAAAGATTTCTTTTTTCCAAATCATAACTTTTAAATGAGTCAAAAACAATAGTATTTAAGACATCATTTACTGTAAACCCAAAACAATTAATTTTAAGTAAAATGATTCATAGGAATCAAAATAGTTCAAAATCATTTATTTAAATCTTAACAAATATTTCTTATTGCCAAATCATAACTTTTTAAATGGGTTAAAAATAATGTTATTTAAGGCATCATTTGCTATAAACCCAATCCAATTAGTATTGAGCAGAAAAGGATCATAGAAATTGTACTAATTCTACTCGATATCAACTTTCGTATTCAACCTTTGCTATCCGTCGAATAATGGTGAAATCACCTTTTAAATTCACATGGATGGTACGGGTTCCCTTCTCAAAATTTAATACCAAGTATAAAAAGATTATTTCTATACGATCCAAATTTTATTAAATTTGGAGAAATTAAAATTTTTATACTTGCCTCGTTTCTGAAATTTCGACCTTATCTATTCCTCACCAAGGAAAAAGGCCAAGTGAGCCAGGGAATGGGTTTCTTATAAACATCTCCTTAGTTTAAGTACCTCACATCCTGATCTCACGAATAGAAAAATCTGATATACTCTTCGACTTTTAGAGCCATGATTAAATCACTTGATTATAGTAGATTTTCTTTAAATCATTTAATTTAACCTCTTAAATAAATCAAAAAACCATCAAATAATCTTTAAAATACTTAATTATTTATTTGAAAATATTTATGAAAGATTTGGGAAAGAATAATTAAGTTTAAAGCCATATTTCAAAAGTTATTAAAAACTGCCACAAAAAAGTTGTGAATGGTGTTTTTAAGGCTTATTTGATCAACACAACTATTCTATCATTTAGAAATCTATTTTTATAACTCAAATTTCTTTTAAAATATTTTGAAATATTTATAGAATTCATTCCATATTTTTAAAGAATTAAAAATATCAATTTTAAAGAATTTATTGTTATGGTTTTCGAACTACCAAACCATGACTATTTTGAAAACTTGTTTTGCTCATATTTAAAAATCTACTAAAAAATCTCAATTGTTTTCTTTTTTTGAAAATTATGATTATAAGAGTTTGGAAATTCTTATTCCAAAGAATTCCGACTCTGAATCCATGGTACAAATGGATTTGACTTTCTACGGCGCGAAATCGCGAACTACCGTTACGCGCTATTTTAACTAAATTTTTATATTCTTTCCAAATGTTTTCGAAACACTTTAAATGTTTATAAAACATTTCTAAATCATTATAAACTTTTTAAAGAGGATTAACTAGCCCATATACACCATTTCATTTAATATAGGAAAATGATTTCCTTTGTGATATTTGACGTATATTAGCGTGACTTGTTTTCACAATCTAAAAAACTATATTAAAACAACCAAACTTGATGACCAAAGCATAGTAAACATCCAGAGCAAACATATCACATCATCATTATAATACACACATGCACGTACACACACACACACACACACACACACATATAGATTTATAGAGTTTTCTCACCTTCATTGGTTTTTAATTTGATGAAAATTTGTTGTAGCTTTGCTATGATTGAATCAAAGCCTATGGAATCGAGCCTTAGTCCTTTGGATAGGCTCGGCCTAAGCTTGTAAGTGGAGATGGGCATTGCTTTGGTGATGGATGCAGTGGCTGTGAGTTTGGAAGGCGGAAAGGAGGTGTTTGCACTTGGTTTTGAAGTGGATTAACATGGTATATACATGAGTATATATTTTACTTTATTTTGGAAATTTTCCACATATTTTCCATATTATTTTTCTATGAACTAGAAGCCGTCGATGAGATTCAAGAATAGAAAGAAGTAGAAGGGCATTGTGTGAATGAATATGTGAATATAGGTGGGTATTTATAATTTTTTCAAGCCTTAGTTTTTAAGAAATTTAGAAAAAATATCTCACATCCTCTTCATCACTTTTTAGCCATGATTTCTACACCCCATCACCCTCTATGTGCTTGGCCCATAGACCCTTCCATCATCACAATCATATCATAGCATATGCATTGACTTTTGTATGTTTAAGTGTGAAATATTAAGAGAAATATCATGACATTTGTTTCATTTGTATGCATGTATGTAGTTTTATATTTATGTGTTTGTGCATGTATGACAGCATATGTGTGTATATATGTATGGATATATGGATATTTATCTTATAAGGTTGCAACTACTTAAAACAACTTCTATTCGTTAAATCGTTCTGAAATCTGATTCCAATCTTTGGTCATATTTTTACTTTTTAGTTAACATACACATATTTGTAAAGAAAATTTGAAAACTAATTTCTCGTCGTTATAAATGAATTAAAATGATCACATTTGAATTATGAAGCCATATAAATAAATATTAAATAACTGTTTACAAAAAGGGTTGTTATATCAATGAAGCGTTATGAATTTTCTTATATTTTTATATCAAGTATATATCTTAATAAAATATTATAAATGATTTATTATCGCTTCATAACTAATTAAAATGAATTATTATCATTTAAAAATAATTAATTGAATAATTATAATAATTATTAAATCATTAAATCTCAATTTAAGTTCATAAATCAATTATTATATATGATGCCATTATTGATAATGTCATAAATATAATTTATTTCACAAAAATAAAATAATTTTATTTCATATTTTTGTTTAAATGGATAAATAAGTGCATGTATCCAACTCCATGCACGACTTCTTATAATTATAGAGCTATTTATCGATAAAACGATTTTCGGTCATTTTATTTATATTCTTCCAAAGCAAATATTTTTTGTAAATAATTATTCAAAATAAGATTACCACCATAATTTATTATTTAAGACACCATATCTATGTTAAAAATCTTATATTTGAATTTACCAAAGCGATATATTTGCAAGTCTTTTACATTCTCCTCCTTAAAAGAATTTCTTCCTCGAAATTACAACGCAAAACCCTAAGGTTTTTGCCCAAAATATTTATTTTTAAACTTACACTTGTACAATTTATATAGATCATCCATATGGAACATCTGATTTGATCTACTACTCGAATCCACAATTTCACTTCCGAACTAGTATTGATCCTTCAATTCTCTAGTGCGGGCACTGATCAGGCTCTCTGATTAGAACTTTAGTTTTCCTTGCATAGCTTTCAACTATGATAGAAAACCTAAGTATCCAACCACAAACCCTCATCAATGTTTGTCGTCAAGAATCGAGTGAAATACTTTTTCAGACCAGTGTAAATACCTTAAAATTATGTACTCGAATCTTAGGTTAAACAATTACGCGAATAAAATGATCTATGTATAACTTATGTATCTATTCCAATCGGGTCTCTTAGCTATACCTAATCGCAATCAATTTTATATTACTATCAGTTTATGAACCATTTCATAAAACTATTTCTTAAGTTTACAAACACTTATAAAACACAACTTTGGTTTAATCGACACTTTTAAGTTTCATAACCACTCACTTCATACTAAATCCATTATTGAACCACCTCTTGCAACAATATTTAACTGTATAAATTGCGCATGACTTAAGTCAATATTTGTATATTACGCCATTACATTCTAAGAGTTTATATACAATTCCCAAATTTCAAACTGGTTTTACTTATATCAGGGTGTTTGAAAAATTTAAAACTTATTGTAATTTACTGTCATCTCAAATTCATAAGTTATAAAACTTATCTCTTATATTTCTGTTCAAATATACTTCCAAATAATACTATTATTATCTTCTCAATTTTTGTAGAAAAATTTTCAAAATCTTCAGGGTCTAAATTCTAAAATTTTCAGCTCCTAAATCATTTTTATTGATAAATTATACTTATATAATTTTTTTACTCAAAACATTTCAAAATTGTCTATCTTTTATATTTTTAAAATTTCATAGTTTTTAGTTAGTTGTGATTTAGAAATTTCTGACTGTCCAAAATCGCCGAAAATTGCGCTTAATCTTTTCAATTGGTGATCCAAATTATTTTTGATTTAACACTTTTACAAAGAAGTTTATAATTACCACTCAATTTATCAATTATTGATTTGCATTATCTTTCAACTTGACAAATTTTATAGATCGAGTAACTCGAAATTGATACCAAGGAACTGGGTACTATCGATAGTATCATATATCCCCTTAACAAGAAGGGTAATACTTAAAAGAAGTGTTTACCATCCAAAAATATCTCCTGTCCATTTTCAGTAACTTCCGAGCCACTCAAACTAGTCATTATAAGATTCTTCTTTTTAGTTCCTTTGTTTATAAAGCTTGATTTATACATTCATTACTTAGGATCATCTTATTACATTTTTAGGCTTATAAATTTATTTATCTTAAATCAAGTTCTTAACTTCAAACCAATATTATTACCAAACACCATATAGTCAAATCATGAAACTTAATTCATTAGGTGTTCATATTTTTTAAATAAAACAATCAATCAATCAACGTTAATAACTGAATTTTATTCCCTCAATCGCAAACTATCACACTATAGATAAATATACATTCCAAAAATTGTTTCTTTATATATAAAATATTATCTGAGGTAAAATTATTTCATTTACCCATATTTTTCAAACAAAATCATTTTATCATTAACAAATACACGCTAATATAATGCTCCCAACTCATTCTAGTGTGTCATTTACCTTATCTCTAATGAGTTACTCGTCTTAGGGTATTACTAAACCTATTTCTTATGGGTCTTACCCCTACCAGGCTTAGGTGTTCGCTCAACCTAAGCTCTGATACCAAACGTAAAGAATGGGATTTTCGACCTTCGAAAATCGACACTAATACATTCTCGATATTCATGTGCCACAATTCAAGTACCGAAAAACCTGACCATTAAGGGAAAGAAGAAAATAGAGATAGAATAGAATCTCATACAATTGGAATAACATATACTATTTCAACATATAATGTTTACAGTGGAAAATTTAAAATATATTTATCAGAGTTTAACTTAACATCAACATGGATATTTATAAATCTTTGTCCTCACAAATGTGAAAATACAATAGTACATAAGTGTGGTGGGAATGGATACCAATCTTCAGGATAATCTTCTAGCTCCATGCTTTAAGCACTTTCAAAATACTCCAAACTGAACCTGACTACTAGGTTGTCCAGAAAAATAGGGTACCTAGAGTTTAAGTGGAAGAAAATAAACTCCATGTCAGTCATGGAACTGGTGTGAGAAACTCAAAGTACGAGTATTTGAAAATAAAGTATATGTCATAAGATCAAGGCACTCATAAACATGGAACGGTTTTTTACCTTATGATAATCAAATCATTTCTACCTAAAATCTAGTGATATTATCCTGATGACATTGCTCGAAAACCTTTCAAATAAAAATATTCAAACTGTTGAAATTATTACATTGGTTTAATTTGATGGCATATTATGAAAGCACTTATTGGAGAATGGATTTCCAACAAATAGCGAGGTTAGGGACTACCTCCTGTATAGTATATTTCTAAAGGAATATACCAAGGCCACTAACAGATGGTCCTCTGCGTATTGAGACCGGCCTACTCAGGGCCAACATATTGTATGTATAGCATCGAATATGATATTACCCCAGCCTTTCCCGACCTCTCGGGACATTTCATAGCAGGCACCACAAAATTTAAACCCAACGTTATAGCGAGTAGAAATAAATAAATCTAGAAAAGTGATATCATACCCTAATGGTTGCAATCCACTTAGCCTTAAAGCAACCCTTGTTTCCTAATTCCTCGGGTGTGAAGCTTGAGGTAAGGTTTACCTTTCTTAGAACATTTTCACTTGAAATGCCACATTGCCATTTCCAACAACACACTATTGATTTCAACAAAAGTACAACCTCTAAGCTCGTACGTCAGAGAAGGGTGTTAAGTATAAGAGGGGTTACCTCCTACACCACCAATAGATGTACGTTTGTAGAGATCAATGCACTATGATATTAGAAATGCAATGTCAAACATTCATCCATACAAGTTATGCAGGAATAGGACAAACCGAAGGCACTCTCCTACAGCATCTGTTGGGCATCACCCTTAGGATTAGAAGCGAGTAGTCCTTGCATAAGAAGATCCCAAAACAAAGGGACCACTGCTATTTATTCATCTCAAGAGCCACTCCAAAATTATTAACAAATAGTCCTTCCTTTATGAAGATCCCCACCTTCAACTGCATTGTCTTTAACATGTCTTTACTTTCGGCCTCATAAATTGGTTTAAATTGGTTTCTGGATAGAAGTTCTCCCAAATCTGATCTCGGTTCCTCTAAAGCAATCATCAGTAAAAAGATATTAAGTAGGTGGGTGATAATATTCCATTAATTAGTATCTTTTTATCCAAAATATCTTTTTAGAGATATATATCTTTTTAAAACCGTTTCTCTTCGGTATAAAAGGGATCATTAAACCTCATTTATAAATCTTTGTTTAAACAAAACCTTTTTAAATCTTGGAATTATTCCTAATCATTTTATCCTTTACTTAGGAAAATATCTCTAATTTATTTAAACCTTAACAAAGATTTCTTATTTCCAAATCATAAATTTTAAACGGGTAAAAAACAATGTTATTTATGACATCGCTTACTGTAAGCCAAAAATAATTAATTTTAAGTAAAAGGATCCATAGGAATTAAAATAATTACAAATCATTTATTTAAATCATAAAAATTATTTCTTATTTCCAGATCAAACTTTTTAAATGGGTAAAAAAAAACAATTTTATTTAAGACATCGTTTACTATAAACCCAAAGCAATTAGTATTGAGTAGAAAAGGATCCAAAGAAATTATACTAATTCTACTCGATTTCAATTTCCATATTTAACCTCTACTGTCCGTCGAATAACGGTGAAATCACCTTTTGAATTCACACGGATAGTATGGGTTCCCTACTTGGAATTAAATACCAAGTATAAAAATATTATTTCTGTATGGTCCAAGTTATATTACATTTGGAAAATTAAATCTTATTTACTTGCCTCGTTTTCGACATTTCGACCTTATCTATTCCTCGCCCAGGAAAAAGGCCAGGTGAGCCAGAGCACTGGTTACTCCTAGACATCTCCTTTGTTTAAGAACCTTACATCCAGATCTCAAAAACAGAAAAATCCGGTCTACTCATCGGCTTTTAGCCATGATTAAATCACTTGATTATAACAACTTTTATTTAAATCATTTATTTAACCTCATTTGAAATAAATTATAAAGCCTCCAAATCATCACTAAAATACTTAATTATTTATTTTAAAACATTAATAAAAGATTTGGGAAAGAATACTTAATTTTAAAGCCATATTTCAAAATTTATTAAAACTGTTGCAAAAAGAGTTGCGAATAGTGCTGCAAATAGTGCTTCTAAGGCGTACTTGATCAAAACAACTTTGTAACTAAAATCTCTTTTAAAAATTCTAAAATATTTATAGAATTTATTCCATATTTTCAAAGAATTAAGATTATCAATTTTAAAGAATTTATCACTTTGGTTTCCGAACTACTAAACCGGGACTATTTTGAAAACGTGTTTTGCTCATATTTCAAAAATCTAATAAACGAAATCTCGATCATTTTCTTTGGTTTGAAAACTATAATTATAAGGGTTTGGAAAATTCTTATTCTGAAGAAGTCTAACTCTGAATCCATCGTATGAATGGATTTAACTTTCTACAGCGCGAAATCGCAAACTACCGTTATGCGACGCGATTATTTTAACAAAAATTTTATATTCTTTCCAAACTTTGTAAAATACTTTTAAATGTTTGTAAAACATTTGTATATCATTTTGAACCAGTTTAAAGAGGTTTTACAAGCTCATATATACCATTTCATTTAATAATGAAAAGTGATTTCCTTTGTGATATTCAACATGTATTAATGTAACTTACACAATTTAAACGTTTTACTAAAACAACCAAACTTGATGATCAAAGCGTAGTAAACATCCATGGCAAACATATCACATCATCATTATTATATATATACACATAAACACACACATATATTTACATAGTTTTATAGAGTTTTCTCACCTTCATTAGTTTTTAATTTTATGAAAATTCGCTATAGCTTCGCAATGATTGAATCAAAGCCTATGGAATCGAGCCTTGGACCTTTAGATGGGCTCAGCCTAAGCTTGCAAGTGGAGATGTGCTTGGATTTGGTGATGGAGGCGGTGGCCGTAAGTTTAGAAGGTGGAAAGGAGGTGTTTGCACTTGGTTTTGAAGTGGATTAACATGGTATATACGTGTGTATATGTTTTACTTTATTTTGGAATGTTTTTCCACAGCTTTGCTACATTTTTTCTATGAACCAGAAGCCATTATTGAGCTTCAGGAATAGAAATAAGAAGAAGAGAATTGTGTGAATGTAGGTGGGTACTTATAGATTTTTCAAGCCTTAGTTCTTAAGCAACTTTGCTAAAATATCTAACATCCTATCCATCACTTTTTGGCCATGATTTCCACCCCCATCACTCCCTTCCTTCATCACCATCATATCATAGCATATGCGTTGACTTTTGTATGCTTAATGTTAAGTATTAAGGGAAATATCATGATATTTGTTTCATTTGTATGCATGTATGTATTTAGGTTTATTTGTATGTGTATGTGCACCCATGACATGCATATGTATGTATATATGTGTGCATATTTATCTTATAAGGTTGGAATGACCTAAAATAACATTTACTCGTTAAATCGTTATGAAATCCAATTTCGATCTCCGGTCATATTTTTACTTCTCGGTTAACATATATATATATATATATATATATATATATATATATATATATACATATATAGACACACACATATATTTGTAACAAAATTTAAAAACTAATTTCTCATGATTATAAATGAATTAAATTGGTCACTTTTGATTTATTAAGCCATATAAATAAATATTAAACAACTGTTTACACAAAGTGATGTTATATCGATAAAGCTATACAAAATTTCTTTTTTCAAATCATGTATATATCTTTACAAACTATTATAAATGATTTACTATCACTTCATAACTAAATAAAATGAATTATTATCATTTAAAAACAATTATATGAATAATTGTAATAATTATTAAATCATTAAATCTTAATTTAAATTCATAAATTAATTATTAAATGTGATGCCATTATTGATGATGTTATAGATATAATTTATTTTCCAATATGAAATTAGTAATTTTATTTCACATTGTTGTTTATATGGATTAATAAATGTAGGTATTTAGCTTCGTGCATGACTTTTGATAATTATAGAGCTGTTTATCAATAAAACGGTTTTCGATCATTTTATTGATATTTTTCCAAGGTGTATATTTTTTGTAACTACTTATTCAAAATAAGATCATCATCATTATTTGTTATTTAAGACAACATAATCTATGTTAAAAAGCTTATATTTGAATATTTTTAAAAACAAATATAATTTTCAAAGTGATAAATTTGCAGGTCGTTACAGTTTAGGATTGATGTATACTTTGCATGGTATCGAGAGAGTGTACTCACCGCCTGTAATGTAGTACTTATCATATCTTGTATATATTTCTTTTTGTCAAAATATATAATCTTTTTCGTATCATTTTCTCCTTGTCCTTAGTTTCGAGAATGAAATTCTTTTAAGGGGAAATATGTAATGACCCATAATATCATCACTTTGGAATTTTTTTTAAAATATTAAAATATAAGATTTTTTTAACATAAGTGATAATATTTTGAAAAATGAATAGTACTGGTAATTTTATTTTGAATAAATATTTACATAAATATTTACTTCGGAGGATATATTGATAAAATGACCGAAATCGTTTAATCAATAACAGCTCTTAGACCATCCAACATATTCCGTGGAGGTGGATATATACACTCATATATATATGTGAGTGGAAATATGTTGTATAAACTATTCATTTTATTTTTGAAAATTAAATCTTTTTATGACATCATCAGTGATATTACTATTTAGGAATAAATGGTTTATGATTTTAAAATTGAGTTTAAATAATTTAATAATTATTTTAATTACTAAATAAGCCCTTTTAATTATTATATAATGGTAGAAATATTATTATTAAACTTTGTTTACAAATACATATATATTAAATAAGAAGTGAAAATATGACCAAAAATCAAAATCATAATCCATAATGATTTGATGTAGAAAAGTTATGCAACATTGTGAATCATTTGAGATATACATATGCACACATACATGTACATATACATGAACACACTCATATGCACATAAACACATATATTCATACAAATATACTTATACATACATACATGTATATATATATATACATATTACAAAATATCTAAGATATTTTCCTAAAACTTCATCCTTAAGTACATCCAAAGACAACCTCTTACACCCTTAGTACAAGCACATGGCCACATACATGAGGGAGGATGTTTGCTATGGATGTTGAGGAGATAGAGGCGTGTGGTGGTGAGACAATGGTGATGAAATGGCAAGTAAATAACATGATATTTTTATTCATAATTTTTCCTATAAATACCACCACCCATCTTCACTTCATTCACACTTCTTTACAAAATTCCTAAGCTCTTCATCCTCTTCTTCTCTACCTTAATGGCATCCATAGCCAAAGAAAGTAAACATTACAAAACCAAAACAAAGTTATACCAAATCAATCAAAATCTATACTACTTCAAACCAAAGTTCAAACTAATGATCTCTTCCTTCTCCTCCACCAAGCCCTCCGTCACCACTTTCCAACCAAGCATGAGCCCTTCCAAGCCCCCAAGACCAAGGCCGTAACCCCTTGGAGAATGTGTGCTAGTGGTCGTGAGCTTCGATTTCGAGATAGCAGAGCTATAGCCATTTTAAAGTTATTCCGATCAAAAATCAAGTGAGAAACTCTATTTATATATATAATTATGATGTGACATTAATGTTATGGATGTTTACTATACTTTTATCATCAGGTATTGTTGTTTTAATATAGTGTTTAACTGTGTAAACAAGTCACATTAAATACACGTCGATATTACACAAGGAAATCACTTTTCGAATCAAGTTATAAATGCGATGTGGAATCATTAAACCCCTTCAAAATGATTTAAAATGGTTTATAAATGTTTTATAATTACTAAAACCTAGTTTGGTGAAGTTTGGACAGGTTATGAAAGTTGAGTCAAAAATAGGCACATTGCGTATCGCGATTTCGCACCGTAAAAAGTTAAATCCATTTATACGACGATTTAAGAGTCTGAATTTTTTGGAATAAGTATTTTTCAAACTATTATAATCATAGTTTTCAAATGAAAGAACGAGATCAAGATTTCGCATAGTAGATTTTGAAATACGAGCAAAACAAGTTTTCAAAATAGTCGCACTTTAGAATTCTTTAAAATTGATATTTTTAATTCTTTAAAAATATGGACAAAATTTATAAATATTTTAAAAAATTTAAAGGAGATATGAGTTATAAAAATTGGTTTCTAAATAATATAAAAGTTTTTTTAAACAAATAAGCCTTAAAAGCTCTATTCACAGTACTATTCGTAGCATTTTTTGCAGGTGTTTTTAATAACTTTTGAAACATGGCTTTAAACTTAAGTGTTCTTTCCCAAATCTTTTATATATGTTTTCAAATAAATAATTAAGTACATTAAAGAAGATTTGAATGTCTTATCATTCATTTTAAAAAGTTTAAATAAATGATTTAAAGAAATGCTGTTAAAATTAAGTGATTTAATCATGGCTTTAAAAGCCGATGAGTAGACTGAATTTTTCTATTTATGAGATTCGGATACGAGGTGATTAAACTAAGGAATTGTTTAGGAGAAACCAGTGTCCTAGCTCTCCTGGCCACTTTGTTGGGCAAGGAATATATAAGGTCGAAATGTTAGAAACAAGGCAAGTATAAAAGATTTAAATTTAATTTTTTCCAAATTTAATACACCTTGGATTGTATAGAAATAATCTTTTTATACTTGGTATTAAATGCCAAGGAGGGAATCCGTACTATCCATGTGAATTTGAAATGTGATTTCACCATTATTCGATGGATAGTAAAGCTTGAATACAGAAATTGATGTTGAGTAGAATTAGCATAATTTCTATCGACCTTTTTCACTCAAAAGTTTTTACAATAGGATTTATGAGAAATGATTTGATTTGGTATTTCTAAAGTTAAAGAGAGGTTTAATGATTCCATTATAATGAAAAAAATCTAATTTAAAGATTTATATATATATATATATCTTTAGGAGATATATTTAATAAAGAGAAAATAATTAATCACATGATAAGCACCTATTTACTTAACATTTTTTTATCGCTGATTGCTTGAATGGAACCAGGGTCGGATTTGGATCATCCTTATCCAAAAACTACTTTGAACTAACTTACATGTTTGAAAGTGAAGACATGGAATGATAATAAATGGAATGTAAGGCTGCTTGCCACTGACCTTCTGGGGTTAATTTCCCATATCATATATATGTCGTAGTAGTATCTTCATTTTATCTTCGATGCAAGGGCTGCTCGCTACTAATCTTAGGGAAGAGTCTTGACAAGATGTGGTAGGAGAGTTTCTTCTGTTTGTCATGTTCCTGGATAACTTGTTTGGACGAATGCTTGACATTGCATTTCTAAAGTGCACATACATTGATTCTTAAAAATATACATCTGTATTGGTGGTGTAGGAGGTAAATCTCCGATATTAACACCCCTTTTTGAGACATATGAGCTCAGAGGTTGTACATTGGTGGAAATCAATAGTGTGTGATGGAATTGGAAATATGGATTCAAAGTGGAATGTGATATGTAAAATGTAGTTGTTACCTTGAGCCTCATCACCTGGGAATGACAAAAACATGGTAGATGTGGTAGGGCTATATGGCTTGCACCCATTAGGATATGATGATCACCTTTTTAGATTATCTTCTGTATTTCAGGTATGTTGTGTATGCTTTAGGATCCCGGATAAGTCGAGAATGACCCATGTAATGTCATATTCAGCACTATCCACGGTATATGCGCCACGAGATCAATTCAGCAGGAAAGGTGCAAATTTTGGCTTCAAAAAGGGCTTCAACAACCGGAAAATGGAGTTTTACATGCATGCAAACTATAGCGACCTAGAATTTCAATCATCCTATATTCATATATTTAATTAATTTTAAATAGTCACAAGTAAATTTTAGAAGTTGAATAACTTATATTTCAAATATAGTGATGTAATTGGATAATTAAATTGTTAATTTAATATTTGAAATTGCTGAAAATAATTGGGAATTGAATTTAATGTGAATGAAAATGATTTATAAAGTTGAATTTAATCCTATTTGAATTAGAATGATGTTAGAGAACTTTTAAAATTGATTTAAAAGTTAACTTATAGGAATTGAATATTTTAATATTTAATTGTGTAAAAATAGCCATTTTTCACATAGTCTCGGATTTCAACGAAACCAGTTTAATTGGATACGTAATGTTATATTATTTTAAAATTTTGAATTTCATGTCGATCAAATTTACGGTTTAGTCGTGGCAAGCTAAAACGCGTAGAAATTTGTTTAAATAAATTTTAATTTAATTAATCGATTCGAAAACCTATCATCCAAATACGATCGAATTAGCTCCTGATATATATTTTATTGTGTTTGGGATAGAGGTAAAACATTATAAATGCTAGGTGGCACGCTTTGATTGGAGGTTGAAAAAATTTCGGGTGAATAGTGTCGCGAAATTTTCTATATAAGGCTATATTTTTCTTATTCTCAACCAAACATAATTTCCGAAACTCTAGCCAACACTTTATTGATAATGGCTATAATTTCATCACCATCTCCCTTAATTTTCTCTCGATCCATCGACTTTCATCAAAATCTTTCAACTACAAAGTTGTAGAGTATCTTGAGACCTTCCAATCCAACGGTGGAGATCGTCGTAGGTGAAGCGAAACATCGGAAAATCTCATTCAAATGGTCGCTGTTCACACACGAAAATCGAGAGTAGGAGGTCGAGCTCAACCAGCCTCTGGGTTCGGTGGGGGGGAGCGTGGCTCATGTATTGATGGTGTCTGATCGTCGTCTGGTGGAGCGAGCATCGAACGACAATTGGATGATGATGGCAACTAGTGGGTTTGTTCGAACGTGATAAGCCTAGGAGGGAATGAGATGGAATTCGCGCTACAATCTAGGTTTTGAAAACTAACGGCCAAGATGAGATTGAGGTTTAAAAATAAAATATAAAATGTAAAATAATTATGTATATAACTTGTGTAAACTTTAAAACATCATAACTTCATCATACGGGTACGTTTTTGACAAAACAAGTTACGTTGGGTTCGTATTGACGAGCACTACATTTTAGAGGTGGTTTAGAGTAGATTGGAGCTAGTGTACATTTTGGTTAAAATTAAATGCCTATTTAATTTTTTTCGGAATAAAACACTGCAACTGCTATTGGAACCATGGTGAGTACAACTCACTCTTTCTGAATAACCGATATTTTTATATAGGTTAGAATAAATTTTATTTACGATGATTGATGATTGTATGGATGATATGTGGTATATTATATATACACACACATATTGATTAGTATTTGGATATATTCCTGCCTATTGGAGCAGATGAGACCCTATACATTCCCGTGTATGAGCGGATGACCCTTTGTACGTGCGTCCGCCTCAAAGCAGACATTGTACGCATATTCAAATATGTATATTTGTTGCAGGTGATAGGTTGGAGGGATTCAACTGGATTCTTCACCAGTTTATAGATATATATATATATATATATATATATATATATATATATATATATATATATATATATATGCTGTTATCATGAGATATATGATGATTTGGATGCTATGATTGATGTATTTAGTGCTGTTGCAACATTGGGCCTATTTTTGGTAATTTAAAAGTATTAAAATGATGATTTCAAATTAAAATGATGATTTCAAATTAAAAGGATTTTCAAAGTGTTTTTGAAAATATAAGTTTTATTAAATTTTGAATTGTTAAAGGAATTGATTTATTTTAAATAAATAAAAGTTATAATTTTTATGTTATAAAAATTATGATTTTTGGGAAATATAACCAGAATGTGATTTTTGGAATATGGAGTTAACTATTTTGTAAATAGTTAAAATGGAGATTTTTGAATTTATTATAAATGGTTTTGTATATAAGATTTATAAAATTGAATTTTTATAAAATCAAAAGTGTTGAAATTGTAAAGAAGTTTTGTAAGTGTAAAATGAAGTGATAATTGAATCTTAGAAGTAAATAAAATTTACAGATTTATGAATTTATGAAATTAATAAAGGAATTTTGTGTATGGAAGTTTATAAAAATATAAATGTGAATTTATAAACATTGTTTTCTAAATACGAAATCAAATTATTTTGATAAGTTAAATATGGAAGTCTATTAAAGGAGATATATTCACGATTTTGGACAGTGAATAATATATTAAATAAAATGGATATGTTTTGGAAAATCTTTTAAAATTAAAAGATAGGTTTTGAAAAGTGATCTTTTAAATGAAATAAAATGTTTTGAAGATATTTAAAACATGTTAAGTATCGAAACCATAGATTTCAACATTCATTGTTGAAATAGAGGTTTCGAGAAGTAAGGAAATGATGGATTATAACACTGTCGTTATAGTAAATGATTTTCGAAAGGAGATATTTTGAATAGTATATGAGATTTATTATCTATCTAATTATCGAATCCTATACTAGTAATTTTGGGTTGCCGCAACGACATTTTACGCAACATTCATTTTGACCCAAATAAATATGTTTAAGAGAATGTTTTCCTTAAAGAATAAAATATGTATTTAATCCTGATTTAAGTATATGTAATATTTTTCAAGTGTTGAAAATAAATTGATATGTGAATTACTTATTATTAAATAAGTATATGGAAATGTTTTCCAATAGTGAAATGCGGAATTGTTTGAGAATATATCTTTTTAAACATAATTTGAAGTGAATATTTGGTAAGTGATTTAATTAATAAAAGATTAATTAAAAGTACCTAGTGATTGCTTATGGTGCTAGATATTTGTTTGTTTGCTTTGATAGTTAAATAACCGACTATCAAATTTGGCCATTTTAGTTCCTCAACTTGATGTGGGAACTATTTAGTTTTACACTTAGTACGTAACCTTCTGTGTAGGCTTGATTATAATTTTTAATGACCCGTAAATTTTAATAGTTTTAAAATTATATTTAACTGAAAATTTAGTGAAAATTTTAATAATTGAATTTTGAAATAAAATTTTATATTTGAAATACGTCTATTTAAATATAGTAAATGGTAAATTTTCATCAGAAAATATGAAAGTAAATTTTATTGTATAATTTTACTCATATTCAGATCAGTTAAAAATTGATGATAATAAAACATTTTCTAAACTTGAATATTTTTATACAATAAATTTTTAAATCATCTTTTGAGTGAGACATCATCTTTCGTTTTTCCAAATTTGGACTGATATTGCTCCATCTATCTTATTTTTGACAAAATAGCAGCATTTTGATACCGATTATCGACTTTTGATAGGAAAGTCATACCACTGATATCTGTATACCATTCTGATCATCTCGTCCTGCTGATCTCTGCAGTATGTTTATTTCTGTATTTTGAGATCCTTTGTGCGTCGAAACCATTAAAGAGTTCATTGTAACGGTACCAAAAATTGTGGCTTTTAACTTCTCTTTGCTTTTCAATTTTGAACGTACAACGGGACCACACGAATTAATTACTTTAAAATTTCAGCTACGTCATAGCTTGTGAACGTTGCTATTAGCTTGATGTGTATTTATATTCATTTGGCCTTTCAACTCTGCTGTTCATTCTCAGAAAAAAAAGGGCACGTATCTTCCTCCTTTCCCTCTCCTTGTAGCTTTGTCTCCCTCTCCACTCAAATATATTATTTTTCTTTGTTTCTTGTTCTCCCCATGTGACTATTATTCGCGTCATTCTCCCCTCTCCATCCCTATAGATTAACCCGAGAGCAAACCAGCGCCGCCTCACAAAATTCCTAAAGCTGCCCTACCCTCCATCTCTTCATCGCCGAGATTCATCCGCAGTCCCACTTTTCGCCTAATCCACCTCAACATCTCAGCCACTCCGCGTGAACAGCCTCACGCCAGAGAACCCTCCCCCCTCCCCCTCCCCTTCCCCCCTCCCATCGTCAGCACCTATCTTACCGAGAACCCATCACCACTCGAACAAGGGCCGATCATCTTCCCCTCTTCACTTCAGCATCCTCTCACTGGTTCCGACCTCACACCACGTCAACTGGCCTTTGGCCTCACCATCCTCCCTTCTCCTTTTGCCGATGAAACTCATGTATGTTGTTATTTAATTTTTTATACCAGTTAATATATACTTTGTAGAATTTTGAAGTCTGCAAGTATATAGATATATATAAGGTATTAGTTGTCTACATAGTTGAAATTGCTATTCGCATATAAATTACAATTGTCGGTTTTAAAAAAATTATGTGTTTAATATATATATATTTGTTCACACATATATATACACACACATACATACAGCTTACGTATATAATTCTTTTACATATATAAATATATCGTCTGCATATGATTTTTGTTAACCGCATAGACTTGTCACATGTATATATACGATTTGCGTATATGTTTTTGGCAGCCAAAAGGAAATTATATAATTAGTTGTATAGTGTATATTTATACCATATGTTTATAAGTATATATAGATAATTATACGTTGTATAGTATATAAAAAAAAATATTGTAAGTTTTGTTAATTGTATATGATTTTTATAGGTGAAAAATAAATAAATAAATAAATAAATATGTTATATAAGTTTATGCAGAGCATGTCTGTTAGACTTTGAATTATATATATATATATATATATATATATATATATATATATTGTTATAAAGTAACATGCTGCATATAAAGTTTATATAAGTATAGTTTTAAAAATAAATATACAAAGTTGTTTACAATATATAAGTTATATAAATTTGTGTATGTATATATGCATCCATACAAGCTATATATGATTTGTTTATATACATAAGTGCAGATATTACGATGTATTTGAATGATATTGGTATGAGAATACAATATATGCAAGTTTATCTATATCAGCTTATATTAATATATATATTTTCGCTTTTAGGTATAAGCATAGTAATGTACAGTTAGTTATATATACATTTATGTTGTTAGTTCATATGTGAACTTATATTGTATTATCCTTTATAGTATAGAGAAAGTGTGTTTGTCCATGTAGTTGTAGGAATAGCAAGTGTCAGTTGTGAGTTCAAACCATGATGTCACTGTGTTTTGATTTCAAAGTTATATTTGGGGTTTTTCCGTGTTTTGCAGCTTTCAAATGTGCAGTTTTATGTACAAGTTTGTATATAGGTTTTAATATAAAATATTTGTTTGAATTAGCAATATGATTTTTATAATTATATATATATATATATATAAATTTACATATACCATTTATCATCATCGATCCAGTTCTGATTGATTTCGTCAATTCCTTATCTATCAGCTTTGTCCATCATGCCTGTTTTCTTCATCGAATCGTGTCCATCTAGCGTTGCTTTGGAATTCGTAGCTCATTTCTTTGTCAAATCTATCTAGCCTCGAAAGGTGAGAAATCACTCACGATTAACATTCTTGTATTTATTAATTTT